>JAVJGJ010000047.1:25944045-25957536 GCA_035590215.1 Microhierax caerulescens | reverse complement strand
CTAGAGGGGACCTGTGGGATCGTCTGCGGGTCCCCCTCCCCAGCACTCCGCAGAACAAGGTGCTGCTTCCCAGTGATTTTTTTTTTTGTATGCAAAAAATTCCCGAATTTTCTGGAATTCCCTCTTTGCCCTTCAGTGAAGCAGTCGTGCCCAAGTAGCACGTGAAGAGCAGTAGTGCTCTGTAGGGTTCCAGCCGTGTTAGAAGCTAAATGAGCCCGCGGGGCAGTGCCGCCGCCGCAGGGTGCGAGGAAGGGCTGATGGGGCTGCGTCTCTGCCCTTCTTCCTTCTGAAATGAGAACGGGTCCTACCAGGTGGGCTCAGTGACTTGTGTAGGAGCTGCTCCGCAGAGGTGAATGGTTCACCAGGCTCTGGTTTCTGCACAGGGTTGATGATGGCTGAGTCTCCAGTTACAGGGCAGTGCCATCAGCCTGTCCTGGTTTCTTCTGGGGACACGAGTACGGGGCAGAGGGGAGGTGGCTCGGCACAGGCGGGCAGTGTCGGGCTGTCCCCTACGCCAGTATGCTTCTCCCAGATCACAAGTGACAGGACAAGAAGGAACAGCCTCAAGTTGTGCCAGGGGAGGCTGAGATGGGATATTGGGGAAAATTCCTTCCCGCAAGGGTTGTGCAGCCCTGGAACAGGCTGCCCAGGGAGGTGCTGGAGTCACCGTCCCTGGAAACATTTGAAAAATATGTAGATGTGGCGCTCAGGGACATGGGTTAGTGGTGGCCTTGGCAGTGGAGGGTCAACAGCTGGACTTGATGATCTTAAAGGTCTTTTCCAACCTAAGCAATTCTATGATTCTGACTCTTCCTCCTCCTGCAGCTCGGAGAAGACTCAGATTACGACAAGCTGAGTGATATGGTCAAATACCTTGACCTGGAGCTCCACTTTGGGACGCAGAAGCCTACAAGTAAGTACCTGAGCCCCAGAATAGGTCCTGGTACTGGCCAGAGACTGGGGTGCTGGGAGGAACTGGGACTCTGTGGGCAGTGAGGCAATGTCTGGTCCTAGCATCACCCATGGCACAGAATTTGTTCATGCTCAGGATTTTGTGGCTGGTGGCACAGCAGATCATTAAGATGGAGATTGTTTCACTGTCTCCCTTAATTTTCTTCGCTGCCATTGTTTTCTGTCCACATTTCAGTCCATCGGGGCAGTGAAACTCAGCTGGAAGGTTTCGCTCCCCGTCGCATCCAGTGCTGCTTCCCGGCTCTCGTAGCAGCTGCCCGGCCATGCCATGCGTCGGGGAGCACCGCTGTGCCAGCACCGCTCTCCGGTGCCACCAGGGACCTGGTTTGCGATCACAGCAGAAGCTCAAACCTGCAGCACGATCTGTGCGCAGCCTCTGCTTGTTACGGTCCGTGCGGTACGGACAGTCAGCCGGGCACGCGCGGGCTCCGCACGGTGCTGCGGGGCACCAACAGCTGCAAATTAGGAAGCAAATTGCAGCTCTGTTGCTTTGAGAACTCAGCCCTGAAAAAGTTGTGAAAACATTTCTCTGTCCATAGAGAGCATGACAAGCAACATCTTTATTTTTACATGTATGACAGTTCCCCCCAAGACCTGTCTATGGGGTCCGTAGCCGCCTGCCAGCGCAGCCTCCCCTGTCACTCCTGAACCGGGGTCTCCTGCAGACCCACCGATGCAGATTTCCCATCCACCGGGGTTTCTGGGTGCTGCAAACGCAGAGAGCAGGTCCAGGCTGGGGGTGGCTGAGCAGTGGTGGCCAGGGTGGCCACCCCACGGAGCGGGAGGCACTGGGGGCACAGGGTGTCAGCTCCTGCCCCCCCCCCAGCCTGCCTGACGGTGGTGTGGGGCAGCGCGGCTGCTTCATGTACGCTGGGAAAAGTAAAACGCCAGCGGGATGGCTGAGCTTTCCTGCAGGGGACACGGTGCACGATGGCAGCGTGGGCAGAGCTAAGCTGGAGCAGGCAGATACAGATGGAAGTGGGATGAAATGGGATTCTCCTCAGGGGCTATCTTTTTGGGGATTTTTTCTGGGCAGTCTGGGATTTTCTGTGTGTTTCACCTCTTGTTTTACCTTTTTCAGCTCCAACTGAGTCCTCCATTGAGGAGATCTTTGAATCGCAGAATTCAAGGATTCCCGGAGCCATTGCTGTGTGCAAAGCATCAGTTCTCTTCTCTTTCATTCATGGTTTCACTGTTTTCAGGACAGTTTTTTTTTTCCTGCTGGAGCCGGCTGAGCCTGTCCTTACCCATGATTAAATCTTTCAGTTTCTCTTCCAGAGCCAACTCTCATGCCTGAAAACTTTAAAAAGAAAGACGTGGTTGAAATTTTGTCCCACAAAAAGGCCTACAACACATGTAAGTAAACATCACAGTGAGCGTACCCCCAAAATCAGGCCCCGAGATGGGACCGGGGATGTAGAGAACTGGAAAGGTAAAAGGAAGGAGGCTACATGAGCACAATGAGCTCTGCTGCCCTGGTCTGTTCCCGCAGCCCAGAGCCCCTCCAGGCTGGGCTCAGCCCCGGGTGGGGGGCAGACAAGGCTTCACCAGGAGGGATGGAGATGGGATGTGGCTCATTGGCCTGGGGTGGGAGAGGGGCAGAGCTTGCGGGGGTGTGCGGGGGCTGCTGCCAAGGTGGGGTCAGTGCTGCTATCCCAAGGCGTGCTTCTGGTAGGAAGGAGGGTGGGAGGGCTCAGTGGGACCCTGGTCTCCTGGCCACGGGGATGTGGGAGAGGAGGAGGCGCTGGGGGTGGTTTCCAGTGCAGCCCAGCCTGATGCGTTGGTGATGTACGTGCTCATGATGCAATACGCTGCGGGGGGGGGGGCACAGGACCAGAGTGACTCCTTGGGGTCCTCATGCAGCCTCTGCAGGGCCTCGGGAGGCAGAAAGCCCTTCCTCTCCCCCCCGGGGCTAACCCTGTGCCATCATGGGCACATGGAGAAGCCCACACCACTCTCACACCGTAGAGAGATTGAGCTTTGCTTGCTGGGCAGTCTGTCCCTGGCACAGCCAGCCCTGCCGGGGTCCTGTCCTCCTGCCCCCTCCCCCAGGTGACGTGCCTCCCTTCCCCACAGCCATCCTGATAGCCCACCTCAAGCTCTCGCACATCGAGCTACGCCAGATTCTCATGACGATGGAGACGGACCGCCTGGAGCCTTCCCACATCAAGCAGCTCTTGCTGTACGCCCCGGATGGGGAGGAGGTCCAGCGCTTCCAGAGCTACAAGGAGAACCCCGGCAAGCTGAGCGAGCCCGACCAGTTTGTGCTGCAGGTACCTGCGGGCAGGGGCGCGCTCTGGCAGCGAGGGGTCTGCGGTGGCCCTGGGATGTCCCGCTGTGAGTTGGAGGGGAGGAGGACACGGAGCAGAGGGGAAGCAGTCGGCAGGATGCTGGTCTGCTCATGCATGCAGTGGGCTGGGGGGAGCTGGTGGCACTGGTCACAGGGAGTGATGCTCGGGCTGATGCCTGAGGTGCCCGGCAGCTCCCACAGCGGCTGGTTTACAGCTGAAGCGTGCCGCTGATGTTTAGTCGGCGGTAAGGGTGACTTTGCCCAGCTCTGACTTACTTTCTGTTGACAAAGTCACTTGTGGGTATCGGCATGGAGCACCCCCGTCCCGTGGCAGCAAACTGGCCGTGCTCTGCGAGCTACAGCAGCCGTCCCAGCTGCTCCGCGGTGTCGCCTGTGCCAACCAAGTGTACGCTGCTTTCGTCTACAGGGATTTGCCGGGAAAAACATCATATAGGAGGGGTTATGGCTAAGGGCAATAGCAGCAGTTTTCTCCTCCTTTCGTTCTCAGATGTTGTCAGTACCAGAATACAAGATCCGTCTGCGCAGCCTACATTTTAAGACCACTCTGCAGGAGAAGACAGAGGAGATCAAAGCGAGCTACGAGTGCATCTGCAAGGCCTCCCTAGAGCTGAAAAGCAGCAAGAAGCTGGCTAAGATCTTGGAGGTCAGAACAGTCCTTCCTTCTGGTAACAGCCACCGGGGGCCCCCAGCGTCCACAGAAGAGCCCGCAGGCAGCTTGCAGGCAGCTTGCAGGCAGCCAGAGCACAGCTCCAGCCCCACGGCTGTGCCCTGGGCCCCTCCAGCTCCAGCTCCACCAGGCTCCATCCTCTGGCAGCTCCCGTTTGTACTGGCTGGTGGGGATCCTGGCCTCAGGAGGACGCAGGAGGGTGGATGGCAGATGGCCACGCACCCACCCGCAGCACGGCAGGGCTGCGGGAGCCAGGACCCTGCCAGGGGGTAGCACAGCAAGAGCCCACTGAGGTTGTCCTGTGGCTGCAGTGGGGCTGGAGGATGTGAGGTTTGTCCGAGCAGTCACTGTGTGTGTGTCCACACTGCAGGCTGGTCCCTGTGCATGGCCCTGGGCTTGTGCCAGCCCTGCTGCGGTGCAGGCAGGGGTCTGCACACTGCTTGTCCCTCTGAGGAGGTGCTTTTGGGGTCCTGGGGACAGGCTGTGCCTAGCAGAGAGGCACTGCACTTGCAGGAGAGAAGGAATCCTGCTGCAGCTGCTCCTTGACCCTACAAGATGAAGCTGCTGCAAATTAATGTTAATTAATTCGGGTTTGTGTTTTAAAAAAGCAGGTGAGATAAATGAGGTTGCAGTGTGACAAAAGGCATTTCCAGATGAGAGGTGAACCTCCTTAGTGGCTCCTGGCCAGTAACCCTCCAACACCTCATTAAGTCCTTGGGGGGCCATAGCTGGTTGCACATTAACAGGTGGTGAACAGAAATTTAGAGAGTCCCAGGCTGAAATCCAGATGGTCCTGAGGCCCCCACTCCTTGCCAGGCACCCAGGAGAGATGTCAGGACTTGGATGAGCCCAGGCTGGGGTCCGGCTGTGCCTCCAAGGCTGCAGAGCCACAGCACGAGGAGTCCTGGCTTTCTGGAGGGGAAAGCTGGCTCTGCTGGATCACTACTTTCCCTTTAAAATACCCTCTTAAAGATCTGCAGATAATAGCTACAAAAGGCTTTGGGAAGAGGAGAGCTTAGGTGCTTGCGCGTCAGCAGAAGAGTCCTTGTCTTGCAGGCAGGAGATCCCAAAGTGGACCTCCAGACTTAGCCCTGGTCCTGCAAAGAAAACCAGCCAAGAAATAAAAAGACAAAACCAAACTGTGCACACCTAAAGCCTGAGCCTATAACACAAGACAAAAATCCACTCTTAAACATTAACAAAGCTTGGACACCTGCATCGTCGGTCTGGAAGTGGCGAGGGAGCCAAGCCGGTGGGAGCCGTGCTCCTGGCCAGCCCCTGGCCGTGGGCTCCCTGCGGCTCCCCGGGCAGTCAGGACCTCCTGGACGGCTGCAGGAGAGCGAAGGGGACTCCTGGGCAGCACCACGCAAACCGCGTGGGAAAGCATCCCAAGGAGATCTCTTCTAAGGGCTTGGGAAGTTTGGGTCTGCAGATGGCAAAGGGGGTGTGCTTTCTAGGCCCCGCCGGAGATGCAGGAAAGGTGGTGGGTGAGGACCAGTTCCTGTAGCTGAAACGTGGGCTTTGCTGGTGAGGGTCGGTGGATGCTTCATACAGGAGCAGCACGGAGAAGAAAACAGCCTGTGCCCCTGGACACGCGGCCCTGGCCCTTGGCTGTGCCCTTCTGATGGGTGTATTAGCTGCCCTCCTCCTCCCAGTGTGCTGTGGCTGCCCTGTGTGGGTGAAGGGATGAACTGTGCACAGAACCAGCAGAAATTCTGCCTTTAACATGTGTTCAGCTGCCTAATCGAGCCCGCTGAATGGACGGGCAAGGTTTTAGTAACGATGCTCTATGAGGACATGTACGGAGCTCCTTAGCAGAAGCAACACAGAAAAGGGTGCTTTCCCACCATCCTGCAGGCAGAGGGGGGCTTTTTGCCTCTGCTCCTGCCACATTGTTGGTGGGTTGCTGTGACCCAAAAGCGGGGACAAAGAGAGATGGGAGGTGGGCCTACAGAAGTGCTGGAGGTCACCGGCCAGTCGCTTACTGGGGTTTCTCTTTGCAGTTTGTGCTGGCGATGGGAAACTATCTGAACAATGGGCAGCCCAAGACCAGCAAAACAACAGGCTTTAAAATCAACTTTCTGACCGAGGTAAGGTGAAGCATCCTTGTTGCTGTGCAGGAGGCACCAGTGCTGGGAGCTCCCAGTGCCCTGTCCTGGCACAAGGCTCCTGGGTGCAGTGGCTCGCCGAGGGGGCTGCATTGATGCACAGGGTTGGCTTTAGAGACGCTCTAACAGTGGGCTGGTGCTTCGCCGTGCTGGGACCCGAGACCTGCGCTCAGGAGTGAGGCTGGCCAGAGCCCACGGCGCTCAGGCTGTGGGGTGGGAGTTCTTTATCCCCCCTGGGTTGCTGTGGGACTCCTGAGGGGTGGGGAACGGAGCGACAGCCCTGCCCTGCAGAAGGGAGGCATTGCTTAGCATCTCAACACCGCTAATCTGGGTGTAACGTGCTTGTAAACATTAAATGTCCTACTTAAACATTAATCCACATAGCGTGGCTGGCAGTCGCCACGCACGTGAACACGGGGTGAGCCGAGCAGGCAGAGCAGTCCCTGTGCACCTGGTGACCGACACACCGAGTGCTTGGCAAAACCCACTCTCCTCTGCGTAGGAATCTCCTTTCTTGTTTTGCTTTGCCACAGCTGAACACAACCAAGACTGTTGATGGGAAATCCACCTTCCTGCACATTCTTGCCAAATCACTCAGCCAACATTTCCCAGAGCTCCTGGGCTTTGCCAAGGATCTTCCTACAGTGCCGCTCGCTGCCAAAGGTAAAGGAGCAAAAGCATCTGCATGCTCTGTGTCTCCTTGCACTGTCTCTTGGTTTTGTATGGGTCTGGAATTGGTCATGAGCTGCACAGCGCTTGTGTGAGCAGGATGGCAGCCAAAACAAGTGAGGAATGGTCCTGAGTGGGAGGATGGGGTTGGGAAGGGACGAGCTTAGTGATGGGGGAGGTCCCATCCATCCCACGCTGCTGCACATGGGAGTGCCGAGACAAGGCTGTCTCCCCTGACCTGAACCTTCCGACTTGAAAAAGTCGTTCCCAAGTTCAGAGGTATCTTGTAAGCGCGAGTGTGGCACAGAAGAGGGAAGTGCCGGGTGTTCCACCCAGCCCCTGCCTCCTCCCATCCCCGGTGCGCAGCCCCCCCGGCGTGCCTGCCCGCGTTATTACGGCTCTCCATCGCGTGTGGTGCACAGCGTACGGCACCCTTCATCTTAGGAGTTCGCAGTCCAGTCGCAGGTATGTCAGCCTGCCTGGGGATCGTACAGCTTCGCTGGTTGCGATAAAAAAAGCTCACATAGATGCTGGGGTTATCACCCATCCGCTTGTGTTGGTGGTGTCCCAGCAGGCTGGCCGCCTGCAGAGCATGGGCTGTGTTCGCCTTGCACACCCTCCCGTTGTTTGTGAGTAATTCCCTTGGGAATTAGTGCTACAGTGGATAAATAAACAAGAAAATTCAGGCCTGGAGATGTAAATTTCCACTTGAAGGTCTGTACCTGTAGCTTTCCTAGCTGGGTTTTGTATCTGGCTTGTTAAACAACTTTTGTCATTGAAGGCTGCCCAGACTCTGGCCACTTTATTCCCAGTTTCAGACCATGTGCCATCCAGGGCTGTCCAGCATCGCTCTCGTACGGGTCACAGGGTGACGTGGCCGCAGCCCGTGACCCAAGCCCTCCTGCCATGCTGCCATTCACCCCCTCCCTTGCCTGCAGACGAGCTAAGGCTCGGCCGCCCAAGGCAGCAGGGAGCCTGAGCTGCCCCTCACTCCCGAATGGTGATGCTGTGATGAGATACCACGGGGGGCAGCTGGGGTATCACCCCTTGTCCTGCCGTCCTGTACACTCCCTCTGTCCCCCTCCTGAGTCGAGTGCCTGTGTATCCGTCACTGCCCTCGTGCCGCTGAGTCCTGTGCGGTCCTTGCACTTGGCATGTTCCAGGCTCCTTTGGAGGTTCTTGGCACCTCTTGGCCGGAGCGCTCAGCACTGGCTGCTGGCATTCTGCTGGGGCCCAGCAGAAGCTCCGGTTGTCCACCGTGCCCTGGGCGATGTGGACAGGTTGCGCAGAGCCATGGAGATGGACAGCCTGACCCACCGGGGCCGATGGCCCCCGCTCGTGGCCCTTGCTTTGCTGCAGGAAGCCAGCCAGACCTGTCTGCTAACACTGTTGACTCTTCTCACGCAGTGAATCAGAGAACGCTAACGGCTGACCTAAAGGACCTGCACACCACCGTCAGCGACATACAGATGGCCTGTCACAGCATGCCAGCCACCGCAGAGGACAGATTTGCAATTGTGATGACTGTATCCTTCTGTAAAAGGGACAAATCACCCCTGTGACTTACTGCCCTTGAGTAAAAGCATTTTGTTGTCTTTGTGCCTCCTTGGTGAGCCCCGGGGCTGTGTGCGGCTGCTGAGAAAGCACCGTCCCCGCACTCGGTGAGAGCGTGGTGGAACCCCCCACCCTTCACTCCCTCCTAGCCAGCGTGGGAAACAGCTTTTGTGGTGACCACCGGCTCACGCGCCTCTGCGTGGCAGAAGCCCGGTGCCACCAGGCCAGGAGGCTGCCCGGGGCGTCCTCCCTGCCAGGTAGGAGCTGTTGGTGACAGCCAGGTGTGCCAGCACGTCCCTTCGCACGTGGGCTCCGCCGGCATCTGCAGCAGGTCCTTGCTTAGGCCTGAGGTGGAACCCGGCCGTCGGGTGAGCAGAAGTGATTCCGACGCGGCCCAGGCCCGCGGGACGGCTGTTGTTCCTTAAGCCGCTTCCCGCAGTCCTTCCTGGAGAGTGCCCAGCCCGCCGTGCGATCCCTGGACGATCTGCAGCACAAGGCCATGGAAGAATTCGGCAAAGTGTTGTCCTTCTTCGGGGAAGACTCAAAAATGACAACTTCCGAAGCTTTCTTTGGCATTTTTGCGGAGTTCATGAGTAAGTTTGAGGTGAGTTGCACTTTTCAAAGCCAGCCGGCAAAGGGGTTTGCTGCGAGGTGTCGGCGCGGCGTTTTGCTGGCGCGTGAGCTGTGGGAGCGAGGAGCTTTCGGGGAGCGCGGGTACCTGAGCCGCTGCAAAGTGCAGATTTTCTCCCGTACGAGTTGGCGTGCTGGCGCAGGAGGCTGAGGTGAGGGCTGGTGGCCCAGGACCAGCCCCGTGCAGAGCACAGCAGATGTTGTCACAGCCCAATGTTCTTGGGTAACGAGGGCAGGGTCCGAGCACCACCGAGCAGATGCACAGACTCGTGCGGTGCGAAGCCAGGGGAGAATTAAGCCCGTAGCGGCCAGTACCACTGAAACATCCTCCCTGTCCGCACCAGCTGCCCTTGCCTGATGCTCAGCTCCTGCCCTTTGCTCTCTCCCTGCAGCGGGCGCTCAGTGATGTGCAGGTGGGCGACAGCCAGCGCAGCCCCAGGATGACCTCCCCCCTTGCCTGGTGACGGGCCTGCAGCAATGTGAGGTGCAACAATTTATTGCCAACAAAGTGCGATTTTTCTCCTGTTGAGTTTGGTTGTAAATATGCTGCTGTCACCTGCTACCACCAAGCAGAACCACGGACCGAGGGGTCAGGAAAGTCTGGACACTGACAAGGCACCGTAGGTGATAGTGGATGGATGCGAGGGTGAGGCACGGGGACGGGAACGTAAACATCACACGGGTCTGGACAGCAGCTTGCTTAGCACCCTCCATTTCCAGCGTGTTACTGGGGCAAGGATTTCAGACACATCTGGCTAAAACTCCCCTCTCTCACGTTTCCAGAACACGTATAACTGGCACCAGCAGCTGCTGGAGACCTCCACATCCCCACGGCCAGTTCCCAAGCATGGCTGTGCAAGGGGGCTGCCCTGGCAGGCACCGCGCGTCCCCGCCAGCCTCGGGGCCGGGGTTAAAGCCCAGCCACAGCCTCCCTGGGGAGCCAGAGCAGGTCAGGCAGGGAAGGGAGTGTGGGGGGACGAGGAAGAGGGATGCCACCAGCACCTGCTCCCCAGGACCCTGAGGAGCAATGCTGTTGAGCCCCTCTCCAGTCCCTTTCCAAGCCCTTCTGCCCTTGAGCAGGGCACCGTGGGACTGGAGCTCCACCTGAACAGACCGTAACAGAGGAGTGGAGATCGCTGGAGGTGGCCCAGGGGCTTTAATCCCCTGCCATTGCTGGCCAGTGGCGATGGAAAGCAATATGACCTTGCAGAACCCTTCTGGCATGACTGTGTGGTCCCAAATACGGACCCAGTCTGGTTCTACCCAGCTGTCCTGGAGAGTCAGGAAAGCCCGGAGTCCTTCCTGGCCATCAGCTTTGCTTCAAGGTGTGGTGGAGACTGACAGGTCTTGAAATCTTCCCGAGAGTTTAACATCATCAGCACTAGGCTTGTTTGAACTCACCTGGAGACCTAAATCCCTGAGCATTTTGGTGCTTGGAAAGTCCAGAACCCCTGGTAGCCTCAAAATGAGGGGGAGTCCCCTGCAGCCCCGAGCACCACCTCCGAGGCACAGCAGGGACCAGTGAGACATAACCCCCCTGCCCTGGAGTCCTGAGAGTCCCTTTACTGTTTGACCAGTCACTCATGCTGAATATACCCGGGGACCTCTAGAAGTGTGCACATCCATCTTCCACCAATGCCTGGTTGTTACTTAGATGACTGAATTCCCTCTGAGACGTCCCCTGGGATGAAGGGCTAGCAGCATCCCGCGGTCAGTGCATGCGCCTCCGGGCGACACGGTGCCCCGAGAGCTTTACGGCAGCGAACCTACAGTGCGTTAATCTTGTGAGGCATTACTCTGTGCAAAATGCATCTGTTGCCTTTCAAACCCGATGCCCTGCCCCGTGGAAGCGCTCCAGCAAGCCGTAGCGTAGGTACCCTTCCTCCCGTCTGTTGCCAGAGCAAGAGCTCGTACTGCAGCCTCTGCTCAAGTACAGAATCACCAGCTGGTGCATTATTTCTGGGAGACCTTATGACCATCAAATATTCGGGTTTCAGTATTTTTTTAAACCCTGCTGTAGAAAGTGAAGTATATTTTCACAAGTGTTCTCAGTTGATACCGCTTCAAGTGCCAGGTAGTTTCTTGCGCGGTTCCCAGAGGTCCAGCCCAGCCTGTCTCTGCCCCAGCGGCGCTGACAGGGCAACGCTCACTCGGCTCCGCTTCCCGGTTTGGATGTTGCACACTGCATTCCATGAATTTTTTTTTTTTCTTCTTTCTTTTCTAAAGACATATTCAATATTTAAATTACTGGAGGTTCTTTTGAAACTGTCATTACAAATGTGAAAATGCTGTACATAGATTTTGCTACATGTTGTAACTTTCCAAAATAGTTAGGAACTCTGATCCCTTTGGTATTTTTATGTGAATATTTTCAAAGAACCAGGACTTCTGACATATGGTTAAATTATTTGATAACGGGACTATGTATATTCACAGTTCAGTCTCTACCCAATGCCTATGTGCTATTCCTAAAATAAAGCTACTGCCTTCTGCCTCCTGACTGCAGGTACCTCTGCGTTCCGTCAACAATTGCTCCGTACAGCTGCTGCAGGTGAAGGTATGAGGAGTTCTGCATCCTGCATCTCTCTGGCTGCACTTCTTAACATTGGCCCCTTCCACACACAGGAGAGAGATGCAGGATCTGACCTCGCTGAGTTTGGGCTGGTTCAGGGTAAATGACAGCCTAACTGTGAAAAGACCTGCTTGCGTGCCAGCATGCAGGCTAGTGTGATGAATATGAGCAGCAAATTCTTAAAATAGTATGGATTTTTTCTGCAGCCTTCAGAAGAAAACATTTTATGAGCGTGTGAGCCAGTGAATTGTTTCCCTCTGAAAAGGAATTCTTGGCTGAGGTTGAGTTTATGTCCCCAGAGCAATTTATCTCCCTTTACACTAACAGCAGATAGATAGGGACCAGCTTCATATCAGATTTCCTGGTTGTAGTTTAGCTTGTTTACAGCAGCCTGCTCAATCGCTGGGTCCTCCCTGGAGGCCACGGTGCCAGCAACTGTGAAACAGCTCTGAACAGTTAATAAAACCGTTGCAGGTAGAAGTCCCTTGCTGGGCACATGCGTTTAAAGCACTCAAACCCCTCCTGATATTTCCTTCGCCCTCTGGGCCGATCAAGCCTGGATTTCCTGCAGCCCCGGGGATCCCAAGCTGCCCGGCACGGCTGCCAAACCTCCTGCTGCAAGGTCCGAGGCAGCCCGGGCTGCATCTGTAAACCTCCCAGAAACCGTGTCCCGGAGCCTCCTTCGCAACCTGCTCCGTGCGCCAGCCGCCACCGTTCGCTGCGCACACTTTCCTTTCCTGATATCTGCGAAGACGAGATAACCTCCCCCCCGAACCAGCGCACTTGGCTGGGCGCTCTCCTTCCAGCCTTGCACGACCCAGCCTTAACAGAACGCCTGCGTCAGCCTTGATCCTGGGACCGTCTTCGCAGGAAAGTGTCCTTGGGAAGGAAATAATAGCTCAGGCAGCAGCCCGGGGTCAGCGCGGGGAACGCAGCCGTGGCGTGGCTGCCGCTCCACCGGGTGCCGCTTCCACCCTCGGACAGAGGCAGGGAAACGGTGACCCTGAAAATCCCTGGTTACATTCCAAACCTCAGATTATTTAAGGATTTTCACTCTTTCCTGCAAGAAATGGGGAAAAAAAGGACCTCAAAGAGGAAACGAGCAGCTTTAGTAAAGCCATGGTGAAGCCACGATCCCAGCTCCAGCTGATGGACTGGCTGGGGTGAAGCACTGCCAGGCTGGCATCTCCGAGCCGGAGTGGCACCACCCAGGAACCCTCCCGCTGAGTATTGGGCAATGAAGTGTCACGATCTGTAATTATTGTCCAGGTGCTGTGAAAGATGACAGACAGACAAACAGACGTCTCGGCTTCAGACTGGAAGGGCTTTAAGTCAGGGAGAAGTGGCACAGACTGGGAGCTCGCACGAGACGCCTGGATGCTGAATTTGAAGGACTTTTGGATCCTCCTTGTTCTAACACAGTTTAGGGAAAAGTGGGTTTTCCACATTCTAGCAGATCAAATTAAAGCATCTCCAATGGCAAGATTCAAAGACCTTTAGTTATGTAAATCAGAATTGTAAGCCATGTGTGAAACAGAGAGATAAAATAGAGATACTGGGGTTTTCCTACTTTGCTTTCTGGTTTCTTGGACTCTGGAGTGCCTTTTTTAACGTACTCAGCTTGCCTCCATTGTCAATCAAAAATGACCCAAATAAATATTCAAAAGTGAGGGTGAGAGCTGAATTTCTGATTCTAGCAGATGAGATTGTCAGAGAAGGGGTAAGTCTCACAAAACCTCTGGTAAAAGCAGCGCAGTTAGCTGCGATGTTGGATGACAAGCGAGTGAGAGAGACAAAAGCAGCATCTGGGCTCAGGAGTGCTGCTCTGCGGCCAGCGAGCACGATCCTTAGGGGATCACACACAGTGAAATTCAGGTGGATAACTCCATCGGGACACGGGTCAGGCTTGTGTAAGGACAGTGCCTGTGCTCACTCTGCCCTCCCAGCCAGCGGGTCCCCTGCCCAGCAGGAGACATGGGGCTTCGTGCACCCCAGCTTCAGAGATGTA
>JAVJGJ010000047.1:25894416-25918845 GCA_035590215.1 Microhierax caerulescens | reverse complement strand
CCCAAGGAATTTTTATTCCCCCCCCCCCCCCCCCCAAAACACATTAGATTGTCTGTGTTCCTTTACGGGTTTTGCTAAAGAATCCTTCGTCATCAGCTCTCCTTTACTGGTTTTCCTGCACGACAGCTTTCATACTCTCATTTACTGTACACAACTTACATGGCCAATTTGCTATGGTTTGTGCTTGAAAGAAATGATATGAAGTCTCTCCAGTTTTAACACTGTTTCATTTCGACACTGTTGATTTCAATTTTTTTTTTTTTTTAATATTTATCCAGACTACAAGACAGCTGTGTACCTCTGTTATGCCTCCAACTTAGCTGAAAAGGAGTCAGCATAAAGTTATAATTTGCTGTCCCTGTACAGCCTCAGCAGTGCCAATCACTCCCCTACAGCAGATGCTTGCCTTGTGTAACTTAAAACTCCTCCACTAATACAGCAGGCCCCTGCACACCAGCTGGATATTATTTAGAAGGCAAGTATTTCTCCAGTTACACTGGGGTGTAACAAGCCCTGCTTGTCTGCCATCATTAAAGCAATTTCCTCAGAAATAGAAAAATTCCAAAATGAGAACAAACATGGTCAATCTATCAAACACGACTTAGAAATTAAGGGTAAGTCTTTCCTTGAAGTTTGACTCATCAGCACAGTTCCCATTCTTATTTGTAAATGCTGTAAAGATCCAGACCCCAGCCTCATTTCTTAATTCAGTCTGGAAATTTCACCCTTGTAATTTAAAGATACTGACAAAAAGAAAGAAGTACAACCAGGAAAAGTCTGTTATTTTAAAAAGCAAAGCTACTTTTTAGTTGCTTAAGCAGCTCATTTACTCCTAGCTTCTCCAATTAAAAAAAAAAAAAGCCCTACTTCCAACTTGACTCCTCCATTCATTACTAATTTCAGATTTTTCCTGTAAGCGGTCAAATCTTGAGATAATTCAGGAATGCAGCCTCAACTTTTTCAGCCTGTCATGCAGTTGTTACCTTAAGAAGGTAGCACCTCCAACCCATTACAAACGAATAGTAAGATTATTAACGTGTCGTTTGGCAGCTGCGATTGAACAGACTAGTACTATTAGTGAGGCTGGAGCTGACAGAATGCAAATGCAAACATGCCAGAGCGCAGATGCTCCTGGGTGCTTTTCTGCAAAGGGGTTTAGTCACATGAACATGTATTTTACCAAATAAATTCCAAGAAGTTAAAAATAACTGGAAATCTAAAGTGAAAGCTTCATTAAAATGTAACCATAAAACACTCAATTGTAGGAAAACACATGAGCTTCAATATTGGCTGCACTGATAAGAACAAACCTGTTTTACACGGGTCACTGCTTCACACTTGACTTGTGGACTAGCAGTTCTGGTGACCGTGGTGAAGTGTTACTCACTTCATTGTAGATGTTTTTACAATTGCTTTGAAGGAATAATGTAATGTTCACAGGACTATTAAAACTAAGCAGCATAGGCCTTAAAATCTCTTACAAACAGAATGATATGTAGTAATGAGATAACATAGTTGCCAGAGAGCACATATTCCAAAGCGCATATACAAAATAAAGCTACAAATAAAACATTGCTGTGCAGGAGCATTTTAGCTTATATTGCATGTTTCTGGTAAGTACAAACCTTATTCGCAGTAACCATCCCCACCTGTGAAGGCATCATGGGGTAAAGCTGTTAGGCAACAGAATTTATACTTGGCATTCCAATACATTAGTCTTACTCTAGAGAAGCTGCAGTGTCATTGGAAAGTTTTAACCATTATTAAATATAAGTAGATTTAAAAGCATTAGTCTCCTATATCCATTACACCTTCCTTCAGAACTGCCTAAAATAAGCAGAAACGCAGCAGAACTTTTCAAGACCTGCTGGTTTTGACTGTCCTCAGCAGTTACATTCCCCCCCCTCCCCCAGATGTAAATTAACATTATTCTTATCAAACTAGTAACTACAAGCTTCATGAAGTTCCTGTGAGAAGACAAGAAGTTTCTCTTTCCTTCATGAATGTCTCAAAACAGAAAGTGGCTGCCGCATTTAAAATACAAAGAACTATCTAGAAACTGACCTAAGATACAGTTTAGTGTATGTGGTTCTTCAGTCTCTGGCTGTCCAACTTAAAAGCACATCAGAAGACTTTGTTCTCATGAGGCAGAACATTCACTGCATTAGTATCTTGTCTGTCAGAACATGTATCAGTGACCAGTTTTGCCATTTTCTGATCTTTCATATATGCTGAAATACACTATCCTTGGCTACATCTTCTCCCTCCTCCAAATATTTGCTTTTGGCAACAGATGTATAAGCATAACTGAGAATGCCATGACACTGAGAAAGCCCTAGAGAGCTGGTTGCTGTAACAGTGTTCAGCTTCCAAAATGGGGGAAAAAAAATAAAGCAAGCTAATCTAAGTTCCCCCCAAACTCTTCTGTCTCAGGAATGAAAATCTTCACTGAGGAAGTGCCCCAAATCTTCATGCACAGAAGAGGCGGGTGGGCGTTTTAACCAGGTAAGAGCAATTTACTATTTTAGCTGTTACTTGCACTTTTCACTCCCTCTCCCCCAAATTGATTTACAGCTACAGGTGTTTTTTTTCTTCATTTCTGCTTCCTGAGGAGACACTGAATATGAAAGAATCCACTCACCTGTGACTATTTTGGAAGCTGTTTGCGTGGGATTTGCAATAATACCATCTCCAGCCAGCTGAGAGGGAGGATGAGGCGGAGGGGGAACACTAGGTCTGTTTCTGGGTTTTGGTACTGGCCGTGGCCTCGGCAGTGTACCACTCTGAGGTAGAGAGTGAGACTGGGAGGTTTCTTGAGCAGATGGCTGTGGCGATGGGGAGCTAGTATTATGTTTTCCTAGAGGGGGTGTATCAGGTGGTGTTGGAGTCTGCGGAGGAGTGTAACAGGGCTGCTCTGGTCCGTGCTCACTGCTGGGTGCAGCAGGAGGAGATGCTTGACTGTTTGATTTGGGCTGCAGTGGAGGAGTAGCCTGTGTTGGGGGCTGTGGTGGTGGGTGGCTGGGAGCTTGTATTGGGGAAAGGCTGCTGGAATATCTCCGAGGTGCAGAAACCTGGGAAGCGGAGGTCTGGGCTGCTCCTTGGTTTGCATGTTGAGCAGGAGGAGAAGAGCTTCTAGCAGGTGGTTTTGGAGAGACAGACGGTGGCTGAGCAGCTGGGGCAGAGCTTTGGCTTGCCGGCTGCCCCGGCGGTGGGTTGGCTGGCTTAGGAGGGGCTGGCGCAGGCTTTTTAACAGCTGTTAAGAGAAGAGGTGAGATTTCATGGTTATGTACTGTGAAACCAAACTCCTGAAAGAAAGAAATTAGCAGCACAAAAGCATGCTCAGCTACGTTATTGAAGTAAAATAGCATGCTATCAAAAGCAGTACCAATAGGAAGCTATACGATTGTGTACACAGGTATACTGATCAATAGCCTTTGAGTGATTTTGTTAAACAGCACTGCTACACATTACTTCCAGCATTCATGACAGAGTTCAAAAGTCAAAGGTGCGTTTATAACTAGGGCTTAGTGAAATGCAAGCAATTAAACCATTGTCTGTAATAAAGGAAGAGATACCGATAATAATAAAGGACGAGATACCATAAAGTTATTTTATTAAGCATTTTTGCAGTACATAAAGAATTGGAACTTAGTAGCTTGAAAACCAAATGACAAAACACACACCTCTCCTCATTGAATGGGGACTGGGACCTGCCGCATTCTGTGGCTGATTAACAGAAAGCTGATTAGTGCTACTTGTTGACTGGTTCTGGACAGTGCCCGCGTGCCCGCCATTTCTCACAGGTGGAGGGGTAGCTGAAGATGTGTTGTCCTTTGATTTTGAGGTACTGAAAATTAAAAATCCTAAATTAGAAGGTAATTGTAAAATACCTTGCCCAGATCAGTTGCACCTGTTCAAGTTTACATTACAAATTGCGCTACAGTTCTGACCCTCAAAACTTCAGAAAAGCTTCTGCACTGGCTGCTATTTACTCACAGACTGAATGCTGCTACAGCTCTCCAAATAAGCGGCAAACAGGCTTCAGGCAAGCCTGTACAAAACATCTATTACCAAAATAAAATCAGGAATCCAAGTAGTTCTGCAGGGTCACAGTACCTGTTTGGATGCCATACTGATACGTAGGAGTACAGTCTCCATACTAATGCACCCTCAGTGCACTTGCAGATCCTTTGGAAACAGACTCCCAACAGGAAAGTTCACATGAAGCACTTCTCAGGTTTCCTCATGCAAATATATCTATCACCCCTACAACTATTAGCTTTTTCAAAATATTCTGTCACAGCATCACATCCAAATTGCTTGCAGTTATCTGGTAGGCCTAGCTACTAAGCACTAAGGGATGGCAACGTGAAGTTCTGCCAGAAAAACCAAACTGCAAAGGACATGAACCAACTTGCTAAGTACAGCATACAGGCGAGGCAGATTTAGCCCTCGCCACTGAAGTCCCTGGAGCTTTTGGAAGCTCTCAGGAGGGCCAAGGGATGGCAAAAGCTGGGTGTGGAGAGAGCAGTGGTCCTTTTCCCATCACTGGCTGGCTGAAGCCTTCTCTCTGCCCTACCTGGAATTAAGGTTTTACCTTGGTGGGACACCAAAACTTATCTTAAGGGAGCAATCCCTGTAAAACCTTTGTGATTCAGATCAGGAAACTCAGCTCTTCCTGACTTTGGCTATGAAGACAACAGAATTAGGGGGAAATACAGCACTTGACTATGAACCAGCTGAGTTGGTACTGGGCAGCACCCCCCAGCCCCACTTGCTGTGCACTTGCAGTCTTCACTCATTTCTCTCTCTTTATAATCTCTTGCAGCACTTTACTAAGAAAGGACTAACTTTCAATCACTTTTTCTGGCACACTGCAATCCTTATTTCTCCAAACGCTGTTAATAAATCGCAAGTACTTGAACACAGAGTCAATGCAGATTTTAAATGCAGCTTTTAGACAGTATTCTCAAGGTTTTGTTTTAGCTGCCTCTGCCACAAAAGATACCTGTGGAGGAAATACTAGTCTGCAGGGGATTTCCAAATGAGCTGTTTTTGTAAAAACATCAGCTGAGAACAAAAGCTGTATGTAAGAGTCAGTGCTGCACCAAACTCCACGGTGGTGTTTTACTGCAAGATGCTGTGCAAGAGGTCAGTGTTTTGAGAGCACTACAAGCCTTTACATGTGGTTTGTTCTCTCTCTCAGACCACAGAAAAATGGATTGCAAAGTGCTGCTTTCACCATACATGACAGGAAGAGTCAAGGCTACTGAAATTAGTCTTGCAACCCATCTAGACTAATACTGAGGACACGATTACACAGTTTCCATAATAAAGTAGCAAAAAAGCCTGTATACATGCTTGTCCTAACGAAACAGATACCAAAACCAGATATATCAACTTCCAGTTTTCTAGCAAGCCAGTCTGGTCATCACTAACAGTTGCTACAGACAAAAAAAAACCCAAATAAAAAACAAACAAACAAACAAAAAAACAAACCAAAAAACAAAAAAAAGAAAAGAGACAAGACATATCCAGATGACATGTATGAGAAACAACAAATGTTGAAACAAATGTTTGAAACAAATGAGAAACAACAGGTTTCTAGTACTGCCATGGTAGGTTTTGTCCTTTCAGCAGCAGACAGACAGTTGTACTGTGTGGACACCTCTAGAGTATAACTTGGAAAGGTCAACATGGGTAGAAGTACAGTATTTTTTAGTATTTTATCATTTTTTTCGCTAAGAATTCTCTTATTTTAGAAGATCAGTTCTGTAATATACAGAACAACGTACGATATTTTAGAAGCTCAATTCTGGAACCATACACATGGCAAGAGAGCTCCTGCATAGTCCTTCTGCCCATGCCTGAGAAGGCTTTACACCTGACAACATGCATTCCTGTTAGAAGAGGTGCCTTGTGAAGCAGATACAGTTGACACATCAGTTTGCTGCTGAAGGAGCCTGCTAAGCCACTGCCAACAGAAGCCGTGCCTCTTACCTGACATCCTCAATTCCTTGACTTTGTAACTGTTCTGCTGTGCCAGCAGAGAGAGCAAAACCAGCACCCACTGGGCTTGTTTCAGCCACAGAAGCTTGTGAGTGCTGCTCCGCTCCAGACTGAGCCAGCACGCCAGCCTCCGTGGGTGGAAGTGGTGGCTGGAAAGCTGGGGATGTGTGCTTTCTATTTATAGTGCCACATCTCCGAGGATTCGCTTGGAAGTCCATAACCTTGACACCAAAGCTACAGAAAGAAGAAAGAGTAAACACACCACGCCAGCCAACACCAGGTAACTAAAGCAACAGGACAACTGCATGTTATAACCCACAAAGACAAACGCAACCCCTGTTGCTCAGCATGCAAAGCAGCAACAAGGAAAGCTTCAACTTTCTGCGTATAACACCATTAATGTTAAGACATGCAACAGTATGTGGCTTATCCACACAGAGGGGTAAGCTAAACGCAAGTGGAACAAACTACTCAATTACATTTGAAGACAGACATTGATGACAATGAGGCCAAACAACTAATTTTACATGTAAATACATACACTTCCTTAGGTACCAGCATATCTCCTCACTGAATATATTTTGCCACATAAATTTTGATTCTATTACACACTAAGTTGGAGTACAGATTTTAAGACAGTCAAAAAAAGCCACTGGATATATACTACAATTTGTCTTTAAATGAGAATTATGGATAAACAGACTAAAATTCTAACAGATTTCAGAATGCATATAGCACATTCGTTCTACAATTTAACTTTATTCTTGTTGCGTTAAAGAAAGTGAAGCTTGAACTGATTTTCTTCTTCCTCTGCCAGTGCTGATCTATTTGCATGTGGCTAGCTGCAGGTAACACTGAGGTAACAATTTAACATTTGCATAAACAGCTGAAAACAAAACAGCGTATCACTTGAATATTCATGATATGAGTGATAATAAATGAACGTTACACTACATGTTATATGGGAAAACAGCACGGTTTATTTTTATTTTTTAGCATTCTACTGTTTGCTGTGGTATACTGTACCATCATCAACTCAGAAGTCTTATCATGAAGGCACCAGGTAACACCACCTCAGCTTATGGGCTTTGAAAAAGAAGCCATGGAATATCAGAAGTTAGAAGTGTATATAGTAGCATCTATCAGTATCTGTTTCAGTGGATTTTAGACCCCCCCCAAATCTGTAATAGGAAAATGGTAACTGGAGGCAGTAACTATCTCCTCGTTTTTTTATCATGCATAGAGTATAACTGGAAGCAAATACCAGTACGTCACCTTTGAACCTTCCTCAGACTGCAACAACATGGAGGGGAAATAAATCACTATTGTTACCTATGGTATTTCCAGGAAATTCTCCTGAGACCAATAAAAGCGTGTCCAATTACAGCCTCCTCAGCAGTCCAGTTCTCAGAAATGGGCTAAGAATTGAAAACTAACCCAAGAACGAAACATACCTTTCCTTCTTCAACAAATCTCCTTCCATTGCAGTCATACTAACAGGCCTCTTCCGTTCCAGTGTCCCAGATTCATACTCATTCCCAGTGTGTGACAAGTGATTTGAATTAACAGCAGGAATTGCAACAAATGCCCCAGATACATTGAAATCTTGATCTGAAAGAGACAGGCAGAACACATCTTGAGATGTACATATACAAGATGGTGCCTCGCTGCAAAAAGCTATTACAGTTTTACCTGCCTAGGGTTATCAAATACAAAATTCTTGTAACTATGGCAAGAATTTACCTCCAGGGAAGAACCAGTCTGCATGCTGAATAATTGGCTCAATAACTGCTACCACATGGACTGAAGTTGCTGCTGCCATTTCAGCAAGGGATCTGCAGAACAAATTTGTAGAACACTTTACACAAAGTTCTATTGATTAAAAAAAATTCGTATCACCTAAATGATAAATTATGCTGAGCACGATGTACTGACTCCTAAGTACCCTATAAAAAGCAACTTCAAACTTCAATGAAATCTAGACTATTCAGTAACATTCATAGCATTTGAAAACACTCCTAAAAAGATGCATGCCTAAAAGGACCTGGAGGCACAGGTTGAAAGAACATTTTAAATATTTATTAGGCAAACAGCCTGTTGCTGTAAATATTCTACATGATTTAAAACAATCTGGTAAGAAATTCTACAGCTTCATGGAAGTTCTGTTTCCTAAAACAACTTACCCTTCATTCTTCGCCCATAACAAGTTGGGGCCCAACACTATTGCAACGTTGCTGGGTGTCATTTTGTTAACATCACTGTTTTGTGCGAGCTTTGCTAAAAATTTGATTAAATACCTACAAAAAGGAAAGAAATAATTAAACAGCAGGAACTAAGAGCATGTCTCCTTGAAAGCAAGTTAAGTTAAAGTTCAAGAACTCATAAAGACAGCTTACAACAAAATAGAAATAAGACAAACAGCCTTCTTGCTTGGTAGCTGGCTACTAAGTTTCTACTCATGAATCACAGAAGTTGAACTAGGTAGAAATTATCTCCCACCTTAACAAAATGGAACTACAGAACTATTACCTTTTCAGAAAAAAAATTTAGATTGCAAATCTCAACAGCTATTTTCATATCCTGTAATGGAATTTGCACACTTCTAAGAGTCACCAGAGCTGGTTTTGTTTCAATTCATTCCCAAAAGACAAAACTACAAGGAAAAGTTACACATATAAGATACATTCAGGTGATTTCTAAGACTGCAAAATACAATGAAGAGCACAGCTGGTAAAAAATTAGGTACTATTGTGAACAGCATGGCTCTTAAGTAGAAGGGTTCTATGCATCACTAATTACAGTCCATAGTGACTAACTTGACTGAAAAAGTCTACCACCACCAATGCACACCAACTACTTGATAAAACAGGATGTCCTTTTATAAACCTAACTGAATTTGGTCAAGAAAAAAAAGAACCTGAATTAGAGTTTTGGTTAACCAGCTTTGAAATGCAGTACTCTAGCATGAAAGTGGCTGTGCTGCAGGTCAACAGATGCTCATACATACCTGAAATTAGCATGATAATGCTTAGGTAATCGGTTACAAATTCTCCATAACTCTTGTAGCTTCTTGTCCTGGTCCTGAATACTGGAAGGAAAAAAATATTCCATTACATCTTACATTCAGATCAGAAAATTGTTGCTGCTGCAGTGAACAAAGAGATGACTGGATAACCTTCCATTTATGCCAGATAAATGCACTGCAACAAAAAAACCCTGCTTAAGCATCAATACTATGCAGCCAGTTGTTTGAAGCACCCCTTACATTTAAATACAAAATAGATATTTCACCACAGTTTTGTGCAATTAGTATGAAGCTAAACCACAAAATTTAAAATAATTTGTTACACAAAATATTTACCTGTTAGAGCAAAAACAAGAAAGCAAACTGTGTAAGCTTGGCCTTTCCTTTGAATTCATGTATGAAAACCTAAATTTGATAAAAGCACGCAGAATGTTTTCTTATACAACTATTTTTAGTACACTTACTTTGCAGCTTGTGTCCATTCTTCATATAGACTGTAGGTCATTAAAGGTTCTGGCAATTCTCGCAAATAGGATTTCAAGGCACCTGCAATGCAGAATAGAAACAGGCTAGCTTCTTAGCTAATGCTTTCAGCCTTCATCTAAAATCCTGTCCTCAGCTTTGTCATTTTATCTATGCAATAGGACCCAAGTTCCAGTGAAACAGCAAAAAAATCTGACACTACCACAGTATATGCTCAACACTTCACACTAAAGAGCTTCTGTAATCACTGTAATTTGACAGAAACATGTACTATAAAACTATGAATCATCTCTTCAGAACAAAGACCTTAAAGGTCTACATATGGCTCTGATCTCCCTTGACCATATTAACACTTCTGTCATGAGAAAAAATACATTTGGATTACAACGATCACCTGAATTTTAAACACTGCTCTTGTCATGCAGACATGAACACATCAAATGGGAAGAGCATGTGCACCCTCTACTTATCTATGTTGTCATGCAATTAAGCGATCTTTCAATTTTAATTTAGTTTATCTGCAGAGATTAACACCTTACACTGCAGCAAGTCAACAGTTAAATGCACAGTATAAAACCAGGTATAAATTGATTCAACGCAAGTTTGATTCAGAACATTCACAATACCTGCAACAGCATGGGGATCAGAATAAAATTCGTCAAGTTGGGAAGTTGAACAGTCCAAGGCAGCTTTTAGCTTTTTTAACTTGGAGGCTCCAGCAGCAATTCTGAATAAGCCCTGCATAATAAAAATAGTGTATTTGACAGGTAACAACATGTTAGTACAAGCATGACACAGTACAAGTTTTACGACAGCCTCTTTCAGAACAGTTTCAAGTTTGGTGTCATCACCTTGCAGTGTTACAACCTGGCTGGCTCTCAATGTGTCACTGCCATCTGGCAATGTTTTAATTGCCTCTCACCCCTGGCCCATTCCTCATTTTTCACTCTAGGTGCATTCATCTCAAAGATACTTCACATAGTGCTGAAGGCTATTCTTTTCAAAAGATTTATCACCTACATTAACGAACAAAATTACTGCAGCAACTTGTTAAAAAGTACAGACACCAGTCCATGAGTCTAGGCTCTTTTTTTCTGCCCTTCACAGCACATGATATGGTATTACCTACCTCCTCTCTCATTCCCGTTTCCAAAAGCATCATTACACAGGCTTCAATAGGGACTGCAATTTCACGACCACTGCGCTTGAGATGCTCTTCTAATGGAGTTCCAAAAGCTGGTTTTTCAGTCCATTTGTCTAGTTGGAGAGTATCAAAACACTGAGCAAAATATCTAACACTTGAATTATGTCCCAGACAAGAAAAGAAAGCCTCCAGTACAGCAAAGACATTTTCAGAGTACAGTAGGAGTTTTACAGCCCTTGACTGGTAAAGTCCCTTATATCATGAGTAAAGAGAAAGAGAAAATGAGCCTTCTGCTGTTAAAAAAAAAAATAAAATACTTCTGCATCTTTCTGGATGGGATATCACACACAATCCTTTGTATAGCTGAAGTGCATGTCCCACTAGGCCTCAACACAAATGCCACCACATGGTTGTAAGTCACATTAATTCCGATTTGCCAAGACACCAAAAGGCTTAAATTTGCAAGAAAAAAAAATCTTGTCCAGATTGCACAACCAGGGCTGATCTTAGTTTTAACTGTATTAAAGGTGCATAAAACCTGAGCTGTTAACACAAATTTTATTGCTGATTTAAGGAATCAGCAACTTCAAACGGATGCTAACAGACCCAGTGTCTTACACTAGAATAACCATGTCAACAGCCCATCACTGTAACACTTGCTCAAATTTTCAATTCCATTTCTTGACTGTTGCTTATGAAAATCAAAATTGCCACAAGTTTCTCCAAATTGAATGTGAATTTCTTGTTTCCTACAGTTTACTTTTTCCACCCATTTCTGCTGTCTTAATTGAAAAAATGCAGATGTAAAAGATTATTGTTAGTACAGATGTGTTTTCTTTTATGTGGAAAAGAAGTCAAGAGAGACAAAGACTTTGAAAGAGTCCTCTAAAGACACAATGTGTTTCTGCAAAGGATTTAATTTACCACATCAACTATATCCCTCGTAAAGCTTTAGTTCCTCTCATTCATTAATACCCCACGAGAAGCACACGTTATTTTCCCCAGTTTTGCAAGTTACAGCAAACATCAGGAAGAGAAATCTCAGTAATTTTTCAAAGTCACAGTAATTTACTGTGCTAATTTACACTACAGCTAGAAACACAACTGAAGTAATGCCCTACACTTAGATTTTAGACACTGGACCAGTTGGACACCATGCCTCCCAGCCCACCTTCTAGGAAAGCTAACCTGTTCTGAAGTATTTGTCATATGAAATGTACAAAGCAGCTAAGCAACAACATTTAAAGCAGTCGTATCTGTAAACAGAGAACCTTCCACACAGCCATAATGCAGCCCGGACACTGCATAAGCATCATTTGTTTGCATTATCTTGTCTCCCATCAGACTGACAGAATACAGAGAGAACAGCTCATCTTTCAGCAAGATGTGCATATTTATTTATATGTTTAAATGGTTCATCTTTTACAACTTGCATGTGGTCCACAACTGTTCAGCTCAGATTATAATTTTCCCAGACTTTGTTCAGCCTACTTAATCTTCCAATTGCTTTGAAGAAGAGACAGTATAGCCTGTATTTAGGATAGCAATTTCAACACCCAGTGCGTCCTCATACCAAACCATTAGTGATACACCTTAACTCCCACTGACAATGGAAAGCTTAGGAGCATGGGGAAGAAATGAAGCTGTATTCCTCTCTTTTCTTAACTGCTAATACTTAACACAATAATCTGAACACTCGATTAGCCAACTGCAGTGCAGTGTGCACACTGAGAAAAAAGATTGCATAAAAGAAGGAAAAAATATCAAGCTCCTTAGAATAAGGGGAGTTTTTCTGATAATCACCTAGTACACAGTCAAGAAGCAAGGACCCCAAGAATTTCCTAAATCACAACAAAACTTTCACTGGCCTAATAAGCCAGGTATGAATTAGTAAAAGGTCACGATATCAAGGAAGAAGTGCAAGCAAATAGAAAAATTCCTTCCTTTAGCCTCTTGGGTACCAGACCGATCCTGAATATTTTATTAGTGTGTTAAAATATGGCTGGAGAACTCCAGAGAACACAAAGATGGAATTATGCTTGGGAATGTAGAATTGTTAAGTAGATCAAAATGGCCTTATTAAATAAGTCTGCATGCAAGAGAATCAAGATAAAGGAGGAAAATATTGTGCATAGGTGGCATAGGCAAGGAGAAGCATCAGCCAGAGCACAGGTTACTTTACCTTGATGGGCTTGAATTTCGGGTAGGACCTTTTCTATGACTGCTAATGCTTTTCTATGGTAATCTGCTTGTGCTTCTAATAACTGAGAACAGAAGCCACATTTTAAAAACAAAAAGAGCATTAGCTTCTGATGATCACATAATATAAGACTAGAAGGTTTAGCACACAAAATGTTATCTTTGAGAACCGAGTGTCTATGCACATATGTGCTACAATTGAAGTAATTCTGAAAAACATACTCACCATAACAAAACATCTGGCATATTCCCCTTCTTTGGACACAAAATTATACATGTCTGCTGCTAGCTGATCCTTTGAAAAAGAAAATAATGCAAAATAGCACATCAAGTTTACAAGGGCATCTCAACTTATACAGAAAGGCAGAAGGACATATGTTTATTCTGCCTGCATTAAGTCTGAACTATTGATTCAGGCGGTACAGGAAGTCAGTAATCCACCTACTCTGCTACTTGTATTCTTCCAAGCAAAATTCATTCAAAATGCCTAATGTTTTTTATATAGCAAAGGTTTTATATAGCAAAGCAGTTGCCCATTCAAGTCAACAACTGGCATTACATTATTTACAGCCAGTCCGTGCATACAAAGACAAGCACTACTAAAAGTTTTTTTGTGATCAGCTCAACTGCGGCATAATGTAGTATTTGACAACTGAGACATGAAACCGAATGTGAACTCTCAGAGCCATAATAGTCAGAATGTTCCTTCTATGTCAGCAGCTTGAATTTCAACCAGGTAGCTCACACTGCACGGCTACTCAGTGGCTTGAAGCCCAGATGCCCCGAACATTTCAGTCAAGACTAAGACACTGTTCCTTCTCATAACTTTCTCAGACTGAAACAGAAAATAATGTAAAATATCCGTCTTAAAACAACAAAAAAGCTCCTCACTAAATTAGAGCAATTCAGACAGCAATCAGCTAGCATTAACAAGCCTTTAAGACATACGGTTTGTTAACAGCCACATACTTTGCAACTGCAGTAATCAGACAGCCAATTCCACATGCAAGGCCGACAGAACCAGCCACATTCTGATTGCTATTGTTGCTAATGAGAGGTATGTAAGAAAAGAGACTCATCTTATCATACCTTGCACTGTTCTACTTTATTTCCAGCCTCATCCATCTCTTCCTTAAGAGATTCTATTTTTGAAGGATGCACTTGAAAATTTGTTCCTGAAGTCTTGTGGGCTTGGTTATATCTATGGAAGAAAAGCTTCAGTTGTTTGGTGAAAATGACTATTGAACAAGAATCTCCATTTATGGCTTCCTTTAAATTGGTTTCTTTTGACAGGAAACAAATCCAACAGTTTCAGAGGTTTTGCAACGGAACTAAGGAAGGTGTTCAAAACACACCATTTATCACATGCTGGCATAATTCACAAACAGCTGAACAACTACAAAAACCAACAAGAAATCCCACATTCTCCACAGTCTAAAACATGGATGTATAATATGTTAGAACTACCAACGCCAGAAAACGCTACATAAATTATCACCACAGTCTAAGACCATTTAAAGGGGCTTATGGGTAAACTGAACAACCTAGGACCCTACCAATGAGATGGATCAATATAAGCAATACACTATCGACATAATGCTGTAAAAGCACTTGGACAGTTACAAACTGAGACTCCTACTCCTTATTATTTATGTCGACTTCTTAAGTGAATTGGAAGGAAGGTGAGTTTTCAGTATTTTTCCAATTATACATAGGCATGTAAGAGCTCCAAAATCTTGATTCTGTTTGGATCTAGTAGTCACGAGTCCTTTTTTGAGTAACTTACATTTCAGTTTGGTATTTTCAGCAAGTATTAACACGCATGCAGTAGCATTTCAGAAGCAAGAACCAGCATCAGATTGGATGTCATGGGATGCCAACAAGAAGTTAACATTAATAGGAAAGGATCTAGTAATAAAAATAATTTCTTACCTTCCTCTTGCAGAATCCCAGTCCAACACCAGCTTTGCAAGCTGTTTCCTCTGCTTCTGAATGTTTGGGATCTCTGTCTAGAATGAGAATTCAAGACATATTTATTTTTAAATTGTTTATTGTAACAAACTTCCATTTTGCAGATTTCATATCCACTTTCCACCACTAACACATCACTTATTAGAACAGTTTATTAGCAATGAGATAAACCTTTTTTGCCCTGTTTATTCATAAATCTGGATTTATTTCTTCAGTAAGGCCAAAGTGACTTACCTCTGTTAGTAGACACAATGGATCTAAAACTTCTCTTTCAATCTGCACTTCATGCTGAGAGAGCTCCATTGCCAGTTTGTTCTCTGCATCACCACATGTATCTAGCATTTTCCTTTAAGAATTATAGGAATGTGAGTGACTACTGACTAAAGAAGAAAGATACAAACCAAAACAGTGGTGGCCCTTTATAGTCTGCTACCCTCCTGGAAAGCTTTGGGCTGTATAACACAGGGCATTACTTAATGGCATAAACCCAAGATGCTCTACACCACTGTGGGCAAAGTTGGTATAGGCAAGGAGTGTTATTAAACCTTTTTCTTCTAAAATTCCTTAGCCGTTGCAACATTTTTGGAGGCTTTAAGTCATCTAGGTGACTTATACTGGCCCTAAGGTCAAAGCCCATCCTTCCATTTCACCAGAGGCAGAAAAACTGCTCAATGCAGTATTTAATTTTCTCCTAAGCCCCTTTAATATGAAAAGATCTTAACACCACAATACTAAGCAATCCCATATGCAGCAATCTCAGGTTCCAAAACTATGATTCGACCTTTGTTTTAAGCTTGTTTTAAGAAAAACCCTATTCTCTAAGACTTTTATCCATGTTTAAATCTGCGACAGCTCACAAAAATGCACACAAAGGTTCTTAAGGTCATTCTACACTGTTTCCATCAGAATTCCCATCAGCAATGAGGGAACAAGTTTGCTCTAGGAATTCAGCATATTGACATTCATTTGTTTCAGCCACTTTCCTGTAAGTGGCAAATCATGCACTTCACCAGGATAAGGAAATTATCTTAAACTAGAACCCATTAATGCAAACTGTCATTATTTTAAGTCACTAATGCAAACCTGCAGAATGCAGTATTTACACTAAATTTTAAACTTTAAATGGAGGTAATAATTCTACTAATTCAAAAGGATAAAAGCCATTTTCAAAAGCTTTTAAGATAGCAAAGAATCAGAACCTTCTGGAATGCAATTCAGAGCAAGCCTAAAACTTGCTCCCAGAATCACTCAAGAAGAAATGCTTGCTCACTACTTCTCCCTTTGGATTAGAGACAGAATCTAGAAATAATTAGTTTCATTAGATTGAAAACAGCCTTTGTGTACCCAAAGCCTCTAATAAGAGCCCTGCAGGCAATAAAATGACAGACTGCAACTTATAAAGAAAACCACTCACCCCAGCAGAGTTTCATCACTTAGCTGGACAGATCCTTCTTGCATATTTTGAGCAAGAGCTGTTAGAGGAAGTTTTTTCTATGGAACAGAAGAAACAGTGCTTAGCTTAGTGCTAGTCATCCTTTCCAGCTTTCCCAGTACATCCCCTCTAAGATTCTTCTCTTCTTCCATATGGTTTTTATTATACACATATGCAGCTCATTCTCTGACTTCAAGAAAACGCCAAGTCACAAAAAGTTTCAAGCCTCAAGACTCCTGTTCCCAAACACTTTGAAGAGCACTTTTTTCTCAGTCTTAGTTGGAAATGACTGGCCCAAAATGTATCTCGAGTACTGTCAAAGACAAGTAAACAGCTTTGAGATCTAAGCAACTAGCGCATCATCCATCTCTGCAGGGGTTTGTTCTGTGTGCCCCTGTTTTCAGGAGCTCTCTATTATTCAATAAAAGGAGAAAACTTGAATATTAATTATTTCTATTTCTAACACTTTAAGAAAACCTACCTGTGGCTTTGCTAGTGAGGGGCTGAAATCAAACGGGCACAGAAGAACATTTAAAGTTAGCTGGAGATATAATTCTAAATATAAGGAGCTTGATCAGAGTTGTAGAGTACCTTTTCTCAGTCAGGTCTCATGAAAGCTTTAAGTACTCAACACACTGCAGAAAAAAGTGAGTGTTCTGACACTACTAAGGTACTCCAAAATTCTGTTGTTATATTTGGATGGGGAATTACAGGCAGCATTTTACCAAATAATGTCAACACATGAGATTATTTTACAGAGTTCTTCCTCCCTTGGACAATTTGAGGCATAGCAGCCGATCAGTATTTAGAAGGCCAGACCATATTCATACTAGTCTCAGAGGACAAGCCAAAGGGCAACCGTACTTACATGTCTCTTATCAGGATCTGTACCATGCTGGCCTTGAAAACATGCAATTAATCGCTTCTGTGCAATGTGGCAAACAGATCTCACAGTGTCAAGACGCCTCTCGATCTAGTTGGCAGGAGGGGGAGAGAGGAGGAAGAGAAAACAAAACAAAAAACAGAAGTTATTTCCCTGGCCTCAGCAGAAAATCTTTCCCCTGTACCACACTTAGTTCTGGCTTGTATATTTCCTCAACTTCTACAGCTTACAAGAAGTTCAGATGCTTAGCAGAAGTGCCTGACAGAAAAAAATGCCTGGAAAGAGATTTAAATTTCTTTCCCCCCACCTCGATTCAGTGGCACAGCAATTCAGAGTTTGCAATGCTCACAAGACTTGGAGTGGAAAAGGGAGAAAAAAATTGCTCCTATTTTTCATCTCAGCAAAAGAGATTCAGGTTGATACTTGCCATCTGAGATGAATGGCACATGCAGATATCTAAGACACTAATTTAGGGACAAAACTGGGAAAACACTCATACTTTTTCATTGTGACCTTGTAAAGTAGAAGACTAAAGACATATCTGACTGCTCCTTTACACTGGGCCAAGCCTAGGCACTGAAAGCTTTCTGTTGTGTTTCCTTCTCTGACCCTTAAATACAAGGACGAAGTTCCTATATGCTAAGCAAAACACTATTTTCAGGGAGAGATTAATGGGATTCAAAAGAGATGTGGTATGAGAAAATAGACATCAATACACAAACAAGCATTCTGTTTATCATAGTGTATTTGAAACATGACTTAACACATAGACTGTGAATATGACAAAGATATACATTAATAAACTGTTCTTTTAAGGGATTTTAAGTAAGGAATTTGGACTATTTTATTTCAGAAAACACCAAAAGCAAACAAAGTGATGAGTACTGGGACAGAACTGCTTATGGCATTGAGCTCTCTATACACAGCACCAAAAGAATGTGGTTTATCTGCATTTTGATGACTCACCAAGAATAAAAGGAGGCCCTTTGGAATGGCTTCTACTTAAAAAGCAAGAAAAAACCCCAGCAGATTTCATCTGTAGAAATAATCTGAAGAGATGCCAGTTTTTGATACAGCTCTAAAAATCACTCATTACATTTTCAGGAGGGCAGTAATTCTCCTCAGCTTTCCTATCAATCATAAATACAGATTAGCTCACAGAGTAGTAATTTCAGTGCTACGTGATTATGCCCCATGTTAGCTCCATACCTGGATTTAAAGCAGGAGATATACCATTGGTTTTTTTTTCCAGAGAAGGCCGCTGTTGGAGGTGGGAGCCCTGTCCTGAACCCAGGAGCAAGCACGGTCCCAGTTTCCTTTCGACAAGGGGAGCAGCAGTTCTGCAAAGCTGCCTGGGGGAGCACCCAAAGCCGGACTGTGCCGCCCAGCAGCAGCCTTTGCAAGTCCAAAGGGAAGGTGAAAAAGAACCGGTGCAGTAGGGCTGGCAAGTTGAAGGACCAGGGTAGACAGAAGTGTCACTGGCTACATGAGGTACTAAATGGACTAAAAGCTCTTGACAGCCACAAAATGAAGTGCTCAAAAAGCTTAAAGTCTGTTACGGTAGAGTAAGGTGCAGAGGAACTGCTCAAGGACTGCCCTGAAAGCACAAGGCATTGCTTTTTATTTACAGAGCACATATTAACGAGCTCAAAATTAAGTCCACTTCAAAAAAGTCCATATAAAGATACATGAGCAAGAAGGTACGGTTTGTGGTCTCCTGTTGCAGCTCAGACTATTCCTTTCTGTTGTATTATCTTCAAAATTAAATACCACAAACACATTCTAAACTATCCACTAACTGTGAAAGTGTTTATTTTTTGCTTGCTCACATAGTTAACACTTCTTAAAATACTGACCACAGTTGTTTTTTCCACACCTGAAACATGGTGACATCCTGTAACTGAACCACCTCACAGATCCCAGCAGACTAAGGCAGCCCCCATCAGCCACGCATCGTGGTTATGCTCCTTTGAAAGACTCTGAGCACGTGTATTCCCAACAGCCTCTTCCCAGGCAGTCTGAATTCCAGACTCGAAGGGCAGAAGACTGACAGGAGGAACATGACCCCAGAACTCCATGATAATATACTCTCCTCTCTAATCTGCTTTTTAGTTCAAAGATGTCAGGAAAGCCATGAAGGACATTTATATCCATTAATGGATATCTCCATTATCATACCTTTGAACTGAAAATGTGACCTACAGGCCATGCTGTCTGTACCCACAGGGCATCTTCAGTGTACAAAACATCGCACAATTGCTTTATTATATGCTACAAGGGCATGCCAGAAAGTGGGTCTATTGTAGAAGTCTCTGCAGTACTGAATTATATTCCTTGTCTTTCAGACAGGAACACATTTCACAGAGATCCTTGAAATGGAGTATTACGCTTCAAAAAACATAAAAAAGCTATGGCAGTCCTATGGCAAAGCTTGAGCTAAATATAAAAAAGAACTCTGTGAAACATGTTTATAAAGTGAACAGTACCATGCTTTTAAGCTCTTTAGTTAGATAAGAGCCTCCCTCCCCTCCACAAGCCCCCAAGAGCAAACAAACAAGTGAGTAAATTCTTCCACTTGGGTGTAGCCAGTCTGCTCTGTGCCTGGGAAAGCCTTGCTTGCAAAATTTTTTTGGCAACAAGCAGCAGTACTTTTGGCTTTCACTTCTTGTTACTATGCTGCAGCTAACCAAGAAAACAGATGGGCCCTCGAAGGCTATCAAGGTGCTTTTAACATCCTTTACGCCATTTAATTGTATACACTTCTTCAGAAATTAAAACCAGCATTGTCAAACTGTTAAGACATTTATGGTTCAAATAAAGCAGGGTAAAATGTTTCAGTTCAGCTCATTTCACCATTGCTTGAGATGATTTCATGTATTTGCACTGAATTCAAGTTTTAAGGCTGATACAGTCTCTCATCTTCTACTTCAATCTGAACAGCTGGAGATATGAAATAAAAGTGGCTTGCATCATGTGTTTGGCTTCCATGTTTCATATACAGGTCCTGAACTTAGGCACACTAAGATACTTTGTAATCAATTTGAAATAACCATTTCACTTGTGGTCCCATGGAGCAGCTAGCCTGGCTTCCCTGGGCAATTTACTTTCTGCCATATTGGGTTTGGGTTTTGTTTTTTTTTTTTTTTTAGTCTTTCACAAAGTAGCCACTGGAGGAGAACTATGTAGAACAAGTCCACAGTCAAATTTGTTCCCTGTAATCAGTGAACCTTGTTAATCTAACAGTTGTGACTAAAATTCCACCATGAAAGTAACATCTGATTAGATGGTGTACTTTCAAAAAGATGACAAGTCTGCAAACAAATCAAATGTCAATGTGACAAATTTGAGAACAAATATCACAAGCTAAACATGAAGTATTTGCACACTTATTTAGAGCAATTCCAGACTTTCAGAAAAAATTAACATTATCTATTAGCACTAAGTAATTGGCATATTTTTTGCCTCTTAAGGCCCAAGTTGACCTCTTCAAAAGAAAGAGAAATTAAGACAGAAACCAGCTGTGCCTAGTCACAGTTTCTTCCCAGCTCATGGTTCTCCACCAGACTGGCAAGTCATTAGCACTAATGGTTCATAAGCTTAACAAGATAGTTCATCTAATTAAAAGCAAAGATGCTTCCTCCTTCACTTCATCAAGCCATATGACCAGATTCAGAAACAGAAGTACCTGAGTTTTTCCACTCAAATTGTATCATATTTTTTCACATGCTGAGAAGCCAGCCAGACATCCTCGTTTTCATCTCTGTCACTTGCAGTATTTCCCCCCCCGCCCCCATTAAGTAATCCACAAAACTCATAAGGCTCAAATATCACAAAGAACATTTAAAAAACACGTATTAACTGTGTTACAATACCTGCAACAGGTCTTCACTGAGTACCTCTGTCTTCTCAGCCCTAAGGGAGGAAAAAACACCATTGTCAGACTAATAAGCATGTTCAGGGTCAAAAAATGCTACAGCACTTTCCACAGAACCCATTCAGTTTCAAGTTATAATCCCATTACGACCATTGCTGCAAACACCACTGTGTTCACTGTCGTACGTAGCCCCTGCACAGCGAACACTGATGACTTGCCCAGCACAGGTTGCTTGGGAAAGCCTGACATTCCTGGAATCCTCAGCCCACAGCACAAATCCACTGCACCAAGCTCTAAATGATATTTCAGACTGCACATGGATTAACATAAAGCAAACTGGAATCCTGAGTAACTTCACTTGAATACAAACATATATTGAAGCAACTTGAATTTCACTCCAGGTTGTTAAACCAGTAATGTTATCAATGCACCTGAAAGTAAAGGAATATAAAGGCATGAGAAAAGTAGGCCAGCCAACTTCATCTTTTTATGTTTTACCACTGCAGAGCTTTATTAATCAGCAGTCAGTGGAAATGCTAGCCTGAATATCTTCCCTTAACCTTACATGCAGAAACCTTCACCAGAAATCTCCCATTAACCTCATTTTGCTCATTTCCATAATACTAAAAGAAAAGATTTATTACTTAAAAAGATCATCAGAAGTTAATAGTCTTCCCAGTAATGGTCTATGCTCAACAAACAAATATCTGAATACTTACACATACTTCCAGTCAAAATATTAACAGTTGTTACAAACATACTCAAACCTTCACACATACAATTCCACACCTTTTTGCAATTGCAGTTTATACATAAACTTTGAATTGTTTGATGTTGACACAGATTTGTTTTGTGTTGACTCACTTGCTATAACACTGCTTTATCCTATCTTTGCTAGGTCTATAAAATAAAAGATATATATAGTTCACCCGTGATCTCTTCTACTTGACTGCTCACCATTACTACAGAGGACCTGGAGGTACTCTAGTACTCCATTTTCCTGTTCTGAGTTTCCCCTGCTGCTGTCAAGAGTTCCTAATTTACTACACCGACTTCCTTCTGATCCTGCAATCTCTTTAATAACCTACTGCAAAACACACGGAGAAAGCTCATTTTCTTGATCAGGCTTTATCAGCTCAACATGCCAAGTGCCTCCAGAGACAATATTCACCTGCTTTAAGTCTGGGGGGTGTGGGGGAGTGTTGTTTGTTTTTAAGGCATTTGACTTCAATTTCACAGCACATTATCTGCTTGAACTATTTGTGAACCATAAGGTGCTTAATAATTAAATACCAGAATGCAGTAATGCTCAAAACCTCAACAAGACTAAGACAAAAGCCACTTAAATAACTCTTGACAGCAAAATAAACTGCAAGCACTGTAATATTTGTTTAGGAAGGCACATACAAGACTGATAAACTTTTCTTCCACACAAACAGAAATACTGCGTTTGATCAAAATTGCATCCTGAGAGCTATTATTTGATTAGAATTTTAATTTTACTTTTAGTCTTACAAAATCCCACCAGAAACTACATGGAAGAACAGCAGCGTAAGAATACTCCCGTTACAACAGCACATTCTTAAACAAATTTTATTCTAATCTTAAGTGGCAATTACTACACACATCAGCTGATTTGACGGAAGAATACAGAGCTACTAAATATTTCTACAGAAGCATAATGCTGTGCATGATAATGGTTTAACACAAAATTCTTGAGCAGTTTTCTGTCCTTCTACTGACTGCATAAGAGATGAGCCACTTCTATTTCTAAACCCAAATTTCATAGTGTACACGCCTTTCATGAAGAAGCAGCTGTATTTACCATAGCTAACGTGGCTTTTGGTTTCAAACACCACTTTCTTCTCAGTCCTGTCTTCCACAGGTGAGCAGATGCTTTTCACTAACAGCTTTCACAAAGTTAAATTTTACTCACCTTTACAAAAGGCTGTATGGCACAGAGTCTATACAATGCCATCAAACACATCGCCTTCGCTTTGTACCTCACCTAGACACATCTTGGCAAACAGCGCACCTTAAATACCAAGTCAGCCTAAGCAATGCATATAAAGAGGCACCAATTCAAATACCTGTTGTGCAAAATCCCACCCTGATCGAGATGGCACACTGCACACTAGGATCAGCAGAGTGAAGATGAAGGGGTGCAGCCCTGAGGAGGAAGCATGCCGAGCAGACTGTGTTTACCTGCCATAAGCATGCTAAACAATACAGCTCAAGGTGTCTTCTGCAAAAACACAGACTTCTTTCAACAAGAGATGTAGTCATTTATAAAGAAAATGGCCTGCTGGAAATGATTTAATTTTGATATTTAAGAATTGCTGCTTGCAGTTCCAAGCATACTAAGTTTTTCTAGTCAGAGCAATCAGCACTTAACAAAAAGATTAGTGTGGCAGCTTACTAGAGCTCTAGCAGCTGGCCTGCTATGGGCTCAATCTTTCCAGGGTAACTTGGAAAAGCAGCAAGACAGCAGCAGCGCCACACACATGGTGTAGAGGGATTAATTACGTGTAACAAGGGTATGGCAAAAATAACGGGCAAGCAGCTGCCATCTCCATCTTCACATATATCCAGGTCTCAGTTTCCTTCTTTTGCTTAGAAATCTGCTTAAGAAAAAAACGCAACTGGTTTCTACATCCACATTACGCAACTGACTCCCCTGTATCTCTCTACAGTCCCTAATTTGGCTCAGTGTAAGGGAAAGTTAGATTAGACTGAGGCATTTCAGCAGTTCATTCACCCTGGATGCTGACACACTTACATACTGACGTGATATGAAACAGACACCACAGAAGCAAAGCTCTGACATGCCAGAAGAGAACACACAACTTTAAACTAACTGGCAGTTTTAGGAAATAAAAACCAGCCACCTCAGGTGGCGTAATACAAAACGACTTCTAAGAACATTTAGAGTACTTTTAACTGGGTATGTACACATCATTAAAACCACTGAACTGCTGATAATCACCAGAATAGTGACTGACTGAGAGTTCACAGAATTTTTCCCACCCATGCAGCAATAATCAAATTACTACAAGATTTCCTAAGCTCACTTTTAGCTTCTGGGAATCACAAAATGCATTTTATAGAAATTATCTTTAGAAGAAACAACGTCCCTTCCAACATTATCCCGTATTTGTGTTCAACAGAACCTTTCATTATACTACTATAAAGTTACTGGGTGCTTTTGAATGGCTGTTGCCACAAAATTAAATTAAAACCACCAAAATACTAGAATACAGATTCCACACAACTCTAGGCTGATTAAAAGTTTAATTTCTCCTGCCCTTCCTTCTTCCTAGGAAATTATATCTGTTGAAGTGAAAAGCAAAGATGACTCAGTAATAATGTGTTAGCAGAAGTTTGTTTCCATTTTAATTATGGTTACCCA
>JAVJGJ010000047.1:25873848-25894316 GCA_035590215.1 Microhierax caerulescens | reverse complement strand
AGCAGAAGTTTGTTTCCATTTTAAGTATGGTTACCCACAGATTATATATCATTATGTGAAGTCCAAAACAATTTTCAAATATTTATCTTAAGCACTCTTTGTACACCTAACTGGTTTATCAAGGATTTAAAGTCACAGCTTGAAAATCCAGATCTCCTCCTGTGAAGCCAGGGGTGTTTTCCTCAGCTGTCGGTGGCAGCAGGACAGCGTCACTGTGCCAGTGCTGATTTAGAAAAGCCACCGATGATGATGTCAGGTTCGGAAATGCAGAGAGGGAAGACCTCACCCTTCCTGCAGGCCCACATTCCACCTTTAATAAGCCAAGAAAGAGCCACCAAATGCTACCATTTTTCAGCAACCACAACCATGAAACAGAAAATGCAACCTTGTGATAGCAGCACAGCCTATCTCCTTATGGAGCAGGGAGAAAGCCACCAACCATCAAAGGTACCTCTGTCTCCCTCTGAATAACAGGTACTACTAGTTTAAAGTTTTAATCTAACTGCAGCTTTCTGGGACACTAATTCCTTCTGCAGGCTAATTAGAGGCTTAGCAAACTTATAAAAAAATAACAGAACTTCTTTTTCACTGCTGCTTAAAAGTTTCTGTCCTTGTTAGGTCTTGTTTGTATCTTATCTACTTGGTAGCACGAAGTGATGAGAAATCCTTCTGGAATCACAAACTGATTAAGAATTGGAAGATTTAAGTTGCAGAGAGGGTTCCCAAGGGCTTTATCAAGCCCAGCAGCGTTGGAAGCTGTCCTCCAGCTTGGAGACCCTCCACTGCCAGCTTCCCCCACGAGACATCACGAACACAGCCTGTCCCAAACTGAGATCACGAAGCCCAGGCTACAGCAGCTACAGCTGTTTATGATCCCAGCAGCTAAACTCGACACAGTCCAGTTAACTCTCAGTTGCAAAATGAGGTCCCTCCAAGCCATTACTAATGGGGAAAGCATGCCCTGCCCTCCGAGCCCCTCCCGCACGCCGGGGGCCCCAAAAGTGCCGTTTGTGACCAAGTAGTTTGTGCAGGAGCCATCGCCGTGCTTCCAGATGGCAGGATCTGCAGGCATGCAGCAGGGAAACGGGAACCTGCCCAGCCCCGAGCCTCCCAACGCCTCTGGCGACAGAGGTGACGTGAGACCAACAGCATCCCAAGGGACACCGGGCTCTGTGCACAGGGCTTGGCATCACAGCCCACCGCAGCAGCCATGTTCAGCTGCTGAATAGAAGAGAGCTGCTAGTCCACTGGAAGCAGGAACAGAGCTGGTTCCCCGGGAAAGGAAGGTTCCTGAGAACTGAAAGTGAAGTTTTTCCTGCTATAACACTAGGCAGGCTACCTGCTAATGCCAGAACCTTTGCATGAATCAACTGGTACAATGTTTTTCAATTAAAATTCAGAACGCATTTTAAAATACTTGATTTTGAAAACAAAACTGATCGTTTGTTACAGCTATTATCACCTCCTTAAAGAATAAAGTGGATAAACCCACTGAATTCTATAAAAACAGTACTCTCACACAACGTGGGCCCGTGGGCTGCCCTTGGTGGGAGCCAAAAGCAGCACTTCATTTCTTCCCTGCCCTTCTCCTGCACTGATGCAACAACTGGTTCAGCTGGGGTGCAAGCCAGGTCAGGCAGCCAAGCTGACTGAAAATAAGCTGACCAAAACAGTTTCTTTTCGGCCAAATCAGCTCCCCAAATTCACCCTTCAGACAAATAACCTTGCTGATGAAGCTCCGGGGTGGGACCAGGCAGCAAAGAACAGGTCAAGCTCTAATTACAGCTCAGTAGGTGCTCAAAGACAGACAAAAAACCTGAACAGAGCTAACTTCTCATTTTCTGATACCATAACACTGAGAAACTGTAATTCTGAACAAAATTTCTGTTGCCAAATTGATTCTTTGAACATTTTTTCTTTTCTATTTAAGACAGAAGATAGCGTACTTGACATGAAATATGTCACGCCACATAAACGCTGGTGTCTTTTTCTATCTGGGGATGGTGTGGCCAGAAGTAACTGCCTTCACTCACTCCAAGCAAAAAATCCAGGAGGTCTGAGAGTGAAAAGACTGTATTTTTTATTCTAGACACATTAATTACAATACCTTAGCTTGCTGTGACACTTTAAAAATTTATTGCATGTGCCCCCAGTTGGCCTCTTCTCTAAGCGTTTTGTAGTATCATTCATTTTATTTCTTTCCTTCTTTCCAGAAAGGCCCAGCCCAGCCCGCAGCACAGCTCAGGGTGCAGGGCTCTGCTGCAGCTTGGTGCCCAGCTCAGCTGTGGGCAGCACAGCTCTCACCCCACAGGCTTAAAACTGGTCCCTTTTTATCTGATAACTCCTTCACATTTTCAGACCAGAAGTCTCTGTGTATCTGGAAACGGCACATGAGAATTCCTGAGATAAAAGTGTATCTTCCATGGGGAAAGAATTTTCATTCCCATGCATAAAATTAAGTGGCTCTATTAAGAGATTATTAAAAAAAATAATAAAAATAAAAAGCTTCCTTAACCAGTATTTGAGATCTCACTGGCTTCACAGAAGTGTCCCGCCGATGACCACATCAGTTCTGACCCAGTTCTGTCTCCAGAGCAGGTCAAAGCTACAAAACCAGCAGAAATTTATGCTCCTGAACAGCCAACAAGAATGAAACAGGAGCAAACCTGACATGAAGAGCCATAAAAACTTGGACATTCACAACAGAACAAGTGACTCAGTTGAAATGTCAAAGTGGAAACAGAAACCTTGACTCACGCATGGCAGATGGGAGGTGGAGCTGGCAGGAGGTGATGCCACTGGAGGGCAGTTTGTTTCATGGAGAAATGACAAGTCCACGTTCCTAACTCCGGAAAGATTTCACCAGAAGCAAGGAGACATCCACCCGAAACATGAGTCAAAATTAAAGCTAGCCTTCCCCGCTGTTTGATTTTCCTTAAACAAAGCATTTGTTTGTTACCACCAATAACTGAATCAGCTCTGATGGTGAGCGAATGCTTCAGAGCACCTTTGCCGGTGCTGTGCTGGCAGCACATCCTGCCTGCTCTGCACATACAATAGGCAGGACTTGCTGCCAGGAAAAATGAAAGAATCAGCAGCTCTGTTCCAAAACAAGGAATCCAGAATTAGATTGCAATTTCCCTTCTAAAAGCTTTGCTTTTTTAATGTTCACTAAGACAAACTTCATAGAAAATGTAACTTACAAGGTGTTTCAGGACTATCAGCTTGCTTTTCCCCATTTGACATTGTGGTAAATTTCTGGCTTCCCTTTTAAACTGGGTGAACCTTTCGGCATTTTATAATCCACAAAGGAACCTAATTATTAAACACATAAAATAATTTTAAAATAAATAAAAATTTCAGTCCGGGCAAGAGATGAAACAGCTAAACATAACCAGAGACAAACTCGGTGATACCTTTTCAAGGACACAAGAGAAGCGACTGCTAGTATCAATTACTGTGCACTTAAAGCGACTGCTGCAGTCAGTACCCAAACGTGAAATAAATAATTGTCTAAGGCAGATTCTCCCTTAATCTTTACTTGGTTTTGACTTCAAGAAATTCCAGCTCAGAAAAACATGACAAGGTTTGCCTGGCCCCTTCCTCCTCCAGGGCAGCCAGGCTCACAGCAACACTCCTTACCTGAACTAGAATTTAAAATACAGGTTGTAACACACCTATTTATCAATCCCCAGATTCTGCATTTCTATATGTTTTTCAGCAGTTGAGACCTTTAACACACTAAAGGATCTTTCTGTGCAACCGGAAAGGAAAAATCCTACAATTGTGGTCATCATAAATGTAATAAATTAAAGGTCACTTTTCAAAACCACTTTATTACAAAGAATTTATTTTGCTTCCTTTGGCAGCCTGCAGCATATACTCAGCTTTGTGGATATGCTGTAAGAGTTTGGTTTCACCTGCACAGCATTTTGAAGATGAGCCATAGCAGAAATGTTTGGCCAAGGACACCTCTTACCACAGAAACAAAGTTCATTATGTCACACAAGCCCCAAATTAATCTCGTTTTGACTCTCTGCCATTCAAAAAAAGCAAACAACAAAACCACCATTCATACTGAAAGGTGACGAATTGGGATTCTCAGTGAGGTTGGTTTTTTCCCAAAGAAAATAGCATGACCCCAGGTAAGTATCAATATTGTCTGCATTCTTCTTAAACGCTCTAAAATCACTGCAGAATGACTGTCAGATGATAGTCACCATTTTCAATATTAGTATTTAGGGAACACCGCTCACCACCAGTCACCAGTTAGACTTTGTGTTTGCCTAGTATCTGCATTTTTCACCCAAATTAACAATAGAAACTTCTGCACAAGTATTAAAATTACTTTCATCATAAATCTGGTGACTGTTGATGCTTTAGTGGCAGTAGCAGAAATCACACCAAAGGCTGCTGCTTTGGACAAGATAACCCTCCAGCTCACTTCCTACGGAAAGTCCTCAGTGCAGAAAGAGTTTTCATACTCAAATTGGTGACACAAGTCACCAGTTTTAACCCATACAGTTACCGAAGCTTCTGCACTTCTCATCTTTTAGAAGTGCTTTAAAAAAAAGTGCGTCACCACCAAGACACCAAAATATTTAATTAAATCATGATCTGTATCTTTAGAAAGCCAAAACTACAATTCAGGCCTCACTAAACTGATAAAGATTTCTGCTCCTTTGTCTTCCTTCTTCATTTTCTCCACTGAGTTCCTCCACCAAACGTTGCTTGGTTGTTCAATCAAAGCTGCAGTTTTGATCTCTTCTATAATCTCAGCCATCCGACGCTGAAGGATGAAGCCTGCCTGCTCTAATTAAAGGCAGACCAGGCTTTAGGAAGATTATCATCTTGGAAAAAAAGCAGACTGTTCCTTTGCAGTTGCAGGGAAACCCACGACAGACTGTTCACATTAGGGGATCTGAAATTCCTTCGTAAGTGAAATGGATCCAAGGCTCCTCTCCCAAGCGAGGCAGTAAATTTAGCTATTTAGAACAACCACGGCTTAAGCCAAATCCTATTTTAGGGACACCCTCGGAGGTACAGTCGCTGCAGTGAGGCCCTGCACTGCCCTTCAGAACTACTTCAGACAAGTCCTTCCTTGTCAAAATATACATTTGGTTTTAATACTAGATATTGAAAATTAAACCAAATACGGTGCCGTGCGAAAAAAACAAACAAATAGTCAGTTAAGTCTATGTGACAAAGCTAGATAGGTAATTTTGAGCCACATGCACTGCAAATTCGAGATTAATGCAACCTGAGCTTTCCATATGGCAAAAATACAGTTGTGGTTCAAATGCAGAAGCAGATTTAAAGCACTTTTCTTTGATGAAGTGATGTTTCAGTGAGCTTTGATGAGTCTGATAGCTTTTAAACTTCTGGATAGAAACAAAAATTTACATTTAAGTGCTTCCAGTTGACTACTGTCCCAGCAAATCAAATACTTATTACTAACCTACTATTTCATACCACACTTCCAAAAAACCCAAACCTCCACTCACACTGTATGTTAAGCCAATATAAAAAAAAAATGTGGCTTGTTTTGAAAAAGTGCATTTGATTTGCGAAAGTACTAATACCTTCAGAAGGAAAAAGCAAAGTCCTGCTGCAGGGGATTAAAATTCTAAATGCTTAAATCCAGTCACCACGAAACTAGAGGTGGTCATATGTTTCTTTCCAAAGTAAACACTCCTGTGTCAAGCTGTCACAAATTAGCATTAAAAAAAAAACCCAAGGAATCTGAGACAAAGCTAAGCTACAGAAGAAACTTTCTAAACTTATCCTAAAGGGGAAAAAGCAAGGCATAAAAAAATACAGTTAAGTATTACAATGTACATTTCTCATGCTAAGTATGCTCTACGTAACATTACTACAGAACCTGAACTTTCCGAACGTCAGTTTTTTAGTATAATTTATTTTTAAAAAAGTATACAAACACCCTTACATGATGTCTTGGTAAAAAACCCGGTTTTAATATTTAACTTCCCAGTATTTATTTACATTAAAAAGTTTATGTTCATACAAGGGTTTTCCCTCCTCCAAGCAAGAACATCTTTTTGTTGAAATAACTTTATCTAGAATTAGCTGGGTACAATTTTGACATGAGACAGCAGCACAGAAAGCAACCTGAATCATTACTGAATTTGTTATTCCTTAATCTTAATAAAGGTGCAATTTTACATTCCCTGTACGCCAACACAAACGTAGCCGCTGCCAAAATGGGAGCTCTCGCTGCCGCCTCTGTGCTCCCGCAGCACTGGCAACCCAGCCCCAGCAGAGCCCGAGTCTCGCTGGAAACGAACCGGGCTGAAGAGCAGCGATGCACGGGCCTGCAGCCACCTCCTTCCCTGCATGGCTCCCCAGAGCTGCCCGCCTTGTCCCTCCACAGCTTGTCCCTCGGCAGCGGCTTGTGTCACCACCAAATCAAAGGCACGGCAAGGAGCAAACGCTGCGTTCCTCCCTCGCACGATTCCCTACAACTTTTCTCCTTTCAGGAGTCCTGTCTGAAGCATCCTCCCTCCCCTGAACTTCAGGTACAGCTCCTTACATCCCTCCCCTGCATCAGCAGCAATACTGGAATTACATCCAATAAACTACCGGTTTCCAGTTGTCTTGGCCCCTTCCCTAGGCCACCCCATGGGTGCACCACTCCCTGCCCGTGGGCAGGGGAGTTGGCACCAGTGCAGACTGGGCAGGGAGAGGGGAAATCTGTCCCTTCTAGCAACTGCAGCTACTTAACATCAGCTTAAACTGCACCCTGGGGCCAACACTTCATGAACAGGGAGGTGACATCAGCTGGCAGAGCTGCTGAAAAAAGCTGTTGTGTTCTCCCTCCTACCATCCTCAGCTGCTTGCACAAGCATCTCCACTACTCAACAGCTCAAAGGACTGACCTGGCTGAAAAAACAACCTGGCCGGAAGAAAACCCATTTTTCAGTGAAATTAACTTCACCGTGGAGATAGAACGTGCATGCACAAAGAAAGGCTGGGAATAAATGGAAGGGCAGCGAGGAGTCGGAGCATGGCAGCAAGGGCACTGCTGCAAAGCAAAATGCAGTTGTACACCCGGACCACAGTTAAGGCAGAAGCTGACGTTTCTGGATAAGAGAATGGATCGTGAATTTCCTACACGTGGTTTTGGCAGCTTTTAGTTTTAGACAAGGACCAGTCCCCTCGCCAAACCACCTGCTGACATGAGAGCTCCTTCACATTTAGAAGAGAAAGGGAAAAAAACCCCAAAACCTCAACCAAACCACCAAAAACCTCTCAGACATATCCTGAACTTTCACTAACTTAAAACACTATTAAATTTTATTATTTCTTTTACCCAAAGTCCTGCATTGTCCATCACTGGAAAAGACTCCAAGAGGCAGTACTGCCATTTGCAAAGACAAACTTTTTGCAGTGCAGACGTGTTTGAACAGAAAAATACGCAATACGGGAATGAGTAAAATACACCAAAATGCTAGAAAAATCCTGGGCATTTTCGGCATATTTATTTGCTTTTTTGCATTTTGGCAGGACATTTCAGCTACACATTACCTTGCATAAGTATCAAAAAATTCCAATCCAGAATTAACATTTCACCAAAGGTAAAGTTGTTCTTAATTTTCTATATTGTCCAGACAGGTCTATTTAAGTTCGGGGATTCACAAAACTGGCAAGAGAAAGCCTTAGAAAAGGAACTAAACTGAATCAACACAAGAAGTAAAACAAGGAAACAGAGAAAAGGCAGAACAATGAAGTAGGAATAGAAAGTAAGAATGCAAAAATGGAATCGGAAGCTTTGAATCAACAGTAAAAACAGTGTAAGGGAATCCAGGGACTTGAAGTTACACAAAATTGACTGATGGTAGTGACAGAACAGGGATTACTCTTTATGCCCACTATTTCACAGTGAAGCCTTTGCACTGATTTTCTGATCAGTAGCCATGATTAACAATTAATGGGTGAACCCTTTATTATGTTTCACCAACAGGAAAGAGAGTTTCTGAGCTGAGTCTGACAATTAGCCTGCAATTGAGACGACTCATCCAATTACAGGGTTTTACAGCACTGGATATAGATGTCTGTTTTTATGTTGCTTAGATACAGCGTATACAAGGCCATACTGATGTGTATAACATGCAGAATCATGTCATTACTGCCCTGTCATGTGTTGCACATGATGCTTTTTGCTGTTCTAGCATGAAACTGCAAGTTAACTCTATCACTAGATTTCCAAGAAGGAAATACAAGCCTTGGAGTAATAGTCTAATCAAGGTTTATTAACCTATACTGCACTTCCAACACACACTTGGACCTGCTGTTACAAAACCAGGATTATTTTATCCTACTGTTCCATTCCTACAAAAAACATCAGAACACTTAATCTCCGTATTAAATTGGCTTACAGCAAAACAAACCAGTTAAATGTTCGACTGAAATAGAAGCTGCAACAATTTAGTTCACACATTTCTTTTTCTGTATGAAAATGATAGCTTTCTATCTTCATTTTTAACAGGACATTTTTATCAGGTGGATTAGTATCTTCTATAGGTTGCTTGATAATTAGTTTACAGATGCCAAAAAAGTTTGCATTTGAATAAGCTGCTATACTTCTCAAAGCCACGTCACAGCCACAACTTTCCAATCTGCATGCAAGGCATTTCACCTTCTAAAAAAGGGCCAACCTTGTAACTTCATTTTCCTGTCACTAGCTAAAGTAGTTTTTTGTAGCCTTAACTGTGTCACCAAGGATGTATGTACAAGTGCATGACAAGTGGCATGCTCCGACAGCTTTAACAGCTCTCAGCAATGATCTACCTGTTCTGTACAGGTTACCCGTCACCAGCTGTACAAGTTACCAATTTTCCTTTAATTAATTTTCACTCTGGAAGTGTCACTGGTATCTTGAGAAACATGCAATCTCGCCAATGAATGTATTTAGACAAAAACCTCAGTCCAGCAATTTCTGGCACAGGACAATTTGTAAGCCAGAAGGGAAAAAACCCTCCATTATTGATCCTTTTCACCTAAAAGCGATTTGGGTATTTTGCATACTCAGGTATTGCAGATCCCCTGGCTCTTTGATTCACTCTGCTGCAGTCCCTCCAGGATGTTCCTGTCATTTTGCAATGCAATTAACTTCACAAGAAAACAATCTGTGTCAAGTAAAAAAAAATAAAAAAAAGGCTCCACCTCATGAGGAGAAGAACTTGTGACCTCACCCAGCTGGCCTGTATTTATGAAAGCTGTTTCCTGTTGAGACAGCAGGACTGTCCAAGCATAAGATGCACAACTATTCTGACGTGCTTTTATCAGCAATGGAATAGCCACTGTGAACCCAAAGCTTTTACAACTACTTGGTTCCTAAGGAATAAATCTTAACCAAAATGTTCAAATTCAGTCAACAAAGCGATGCTGCAGATAAAAAGGATACTCGAAAGTTCCCTTTTTTTTTTTTTCCCCTTGTCTAGACAGCAAGTGCTGCTTTGAGCATGACAGTTTCAGGGAGGATCAAATTTAGCCTTCCTTTCAAGACTATAACAATCAAACAGCCCTGACTAAATGAGGTAATCAAGCACAGTGATCTGTTAGAAATCACTTGATATGTCACCACCAACTGCTGTGAAGCTACTCTGTTCTGAATTACCAGAGATCAGCCATACCTCACCCAGTTTAATTGGCATTATTAAGTTCCCATTGGTTTCAGACCAGAGCTGTGCCATGGCAAACAGGGGACAGCTAATTACTACTTTATGTAAGACCTAACACTGGGTTGGAGGTTCTTCTAAAACACAAAAAAAATGGAGCTACTTCTTTTAAGCCATGAAACTTCTCTTTCTGGAAATGGTGCATAATACTAGAAAACATCTCTAAGACACTTCTCATTTAACCACATCCTAAAAAAAAAGGTATGTATTTGGCATTTCATCATTTGCTAATACAATGACCTCTGAAGAGCAGTTCTGGTCACAGATCCATTATCATAACCTAAAAATACTGTGGCAAGTATCAAAGAAATACATTTGCTTTCATAAATTCCAAGTGTATCACATTACAGCATCAGGTTGAAACAGCTTGTTAGATCACTTTAGCTATTTTGGCAGATTAAATCATTACTATTTTAGGATTTTGACTCTGAGCATAACCTTATATTAAAATTATTTGCTCTGAATAACACCATCAGATCAAGTTAGAATCAAGGAATCACAACTTCACCCACAAAGAGGGGTAATACCAAGATTATTTTGTTTATATGAATAAATATCAGAAGAGTTGGACTCCACCTCCAGAACGCAGTTAGTTGCACAGCTGACCATTATATTGCTGCCCTAGACCCTTCAAAACCTTGTGAAACCACCTGAGAAAAATCTGCACAGAAAAATGACATTTTATTAATCATTTTAAGGCAACATAAGACTGTGCTTTCCTGAGACAGATGCTCCCTTTAGCCTTGCTGTGCAGTCCTGACCCCCCAGCAGAAGAGGAAGCCCAAGATGATCCAGTTAGAACAGGTCCTATGCTGTATGTCTGTATATTGTGACTATTTTATCAGTCCTCTGATCTATTTCATCAAGCAGCAGCATGATGAAGAGAGCCAAAAGAGATGAGGGCATGCACACAAGAGGACAATTAATACTTCCTAAATCCCTGAGTATGGAATCCTTTTAATTTTTTTCTGCAAAAAAATCTCAAGTATTTCACACACTGCCCACTCAGCACTTGACACACAAGTCTGCCACAAAGTTATAACTTTCTTCTCCTAACCAACAGGCTGTAGCTAGTTCTCGCCTGGAAAGCACAACATTTTATTAGGGTATCTTCAAGTCAACAAAATATAGCATAACTAAACCAAGTCATTCTTCACCCCCAAATACCAGATTTTTACATAAGTTTGAAAAGCATTTTCTGCATCTATTAAGGGGAAGCAGAATAACTGAAGCTGCATCTGCCCTGGCAGCACCCACTGCTCAGGAAAATAAGTCAACACACTCAGGGTCTCATTCTTACATTGCAGGCACAGAAAAACATGTTTCTCTCATAGAAGATCCACTTAAGTTCAGTAGTTGAAACTATCAGAAGTTGAACTTTCTGAGAAGCAGGAGCAGACCACAGCTTTAACACATTCTTCAGCTGTTCAGTAAGGTGGAGCTTTACGTTAGCAATGATGGGCAATCTGACTGTGGACCACCACAAGCCTGTGCTATCAGACATCAACCACAGCAAAGTCACCTCGAGCTCAGGAAGCTCCTGAGACAGACACAGCTGATGGCCGTGAGAACATGTGTGGGAAACACCACGGGATACTGGAGCCTTGCACCCTTCCCACGTCATCAGCTTCTGGACGCCGGGCAAGGCAGACGCAGCCCAGCTGAGGCACTCCTAGGTTTTCATGTGGTCTGGAACCGAATCACAAGTGATGAGGCTTTCTAAACCAAGGGTTGAGCAAATACTTACTCATTGATTTAAAACCTGTTGCTTCCCTTATAAGAGCACTCCAAATGCAACGTGAAGTATCTAGAAAATTTCATATGGTGGTTTTCTGGAAAACACTGTACTGCAATGCACTAAGCACAGCAATACACACAGCTAATTTCTGCCGAGAAGTAACTTTCTCCAAAACACAGCGTCATTTCTTAAACAGTTTCTCATCTTAAGGACTCTTAACAACCTAGATCAGGGGTCCTCAAACTATGGCCCGCGGGCCAGATACGGCCCTCCAGGGTCCTCAGTCTGGCCCCCTGGTATTTACAGAACTCCCCCCGCCAAGGGTTGGGGGGGGAAACCAAGCAGCCGCAGATGACTGCCTGCCACTTAATCCGCACGCCGGCCCCCTGTTTAAAAAGTCTGAGGACCCCTGACCTAGACTTCAAAGCAATAGGGGGTCATCTTGGTCCTGGAGGAATTAAGAGATACTGTTAACTGACTGCCTTCACAAAACTTGGAGGGAACACCTAAAAGCAGGCCAGAACACACTCCTTTGTTTTCTCGCCATCTGTTCACAGACAAAACCTCTCTTCTTACCAGGGGTTCCAGTACAGCAAGTCAGCTTCTCCCCAGCAGCAGCAGGCGTTCAGCTTCACAGACCTCACCAGCTCACAAGCTGTCCACCAAGCCAGAACAATTGAAGAAAGTCTCTACAATATCCTCAGCTTGGGTAAATTCAGGTAATTTTTCCTTTGGCTTTAGCAATGTGCTTTGAAGGGTACATTAATCAACGGGATTAACAGGCACGCTCACAAAATTTAATCTAGATTACAGTTTGGACACAATTTATATCCACAAACTACTCCATTTGTTGCTGCATTAATGGCAGTCACACACACACTGGCAAGTGCCAAGTCCTACCACAAGAAGCAGCCTCAAACTGAAAACATAATAGCTGCGTGTTTTCCTATAATTGGAAGTTTGTACTGTTAGAAAAATCAGATTCCTGAGCTGCACAAGGCATTACATTGTGTCAGTTTTCCCCAAAGGGTGCAGGAAACAGATAAATATGCAGATACCAAGAGACTGTTGATACACTGCTGAGGCTGAGCAGCGGTGTTAAAGGGGTAGCTGCTGATACTTTGCTTGCTTACACCTGGGCCAGAAACACCATTTCACAAAGTTCTGCACTTCTGCACAGCCGTACAGTAGCCTAGAAGCAGCTAAGCAGTAACGAGCAGTTTATGCAGCTGGATACACCAACTCCAGTGTTTCAGGCAATACGAAGCTTACTGCCTCCTTGCTCTGCCTGTTCAACAGCCAAACTACCAACACAGAGATGTTTAGATAAAGCATTCCCTTTGCTGTTAGGATACAAGTGCTTTAGCATTCACACACATTTTATTTCAATCAGTCTTTGACAGTTACATGAAATCCAAAGGTCTGCACATGTTCAGCAAAACAGATCTTCCCTAATGTCATCTGCTTGGACTCTCTAAATGCATCATCGAATTGATCTGCCATCCAGAAAGGTCTAAGTCAATTTTCTAATTAAAGAGACTGCAAGCTTCATTTGGAGATAAACAGGAAATGTCTAAGTTAACTATTATAAACACTGAACTGAGATTTTTCTTTTCATAAGTACTCAGACACAGAAAAATGTCAACCTAAAAGACTAAGTACAAAGCAGATCTCCCCCTGCCTGTAATTTTGTCAGTGTTGTTTACCACTTTTTCAAATCTCTTTGCCAATGACAACACACTCCAAGTAAATAACATTTATCATATTTAACTTCTTTTAAAAGGATGTTTGGGTGAGTATGACATTTTCAGATACTGGGGGTCATACTCAATTTTTGATATTTTTTTTCTACACAAGAACTAGAAAAACATTAAAGAAATATTTCTCTGAGATTAAATGGCATTGTGGGGTTCATGTTATATTGACTGAAGTGTTACGGACTTAGAGACAAGTGCATCCTTGTTTTACCACCCTGGATGCTTCAAAAAGCTAGTATTTAAAGTACTAGCAACAAAACCCAAAGAAGCAGAAGAACTTCCTTAGGCAATAACTCACAGAACAATTCTGAAAAAAGACTAGAACCAATGAATAACACTTTAGCAGGAAGAAAAAAATTAATAACTTGGATCACCCACTTTTCCTGTGAAGTATAACTAAAAATTATTGTTTTCCAGCTTGTCTTTCCTTATACAAATCAAATGTAAGTAGTTCCTTACTGTACAGAATCATTCAATAATATTACATTAAAGCAAGTTAAAAAGACTGTTACGATAACATTGATTCTAACTTACAGATTGCCAAGTGGCTTGAAGAAATACTAAATATAGTTTAGCATAGTAAATTTTATGCAGGGCATGAGCTATTAAAAGGTATGTTCTAATAGTCCTGTTGAGTCACAGTAATGTCATGTGTACAGGGCCTGGAGAAACCTATCTGTACACAAGAAATTGTATTTAAACAGTGGCAGACTAGTAAAGAAGCTATAGTAAGTTAGTTTCTTGCATAAAAAAAGATCTTTCTAAGGCGGTTTGTGGTCTCTTCCAGATTTCTAATTAGTCAGATCTGCCTGTCCCTGGTTTAAATTACTGTTAAAGCCTAAGGGCAGATAGAGTATCTCTCCTAGTAAAGACAGTAAGTATATCCACCTATTTATCAGTCTTGATCTTAGATGACTTCACCAGACCTAAACTTTCCAGACCAGTTGGCTAGAGTAAGTTTTAATCTGTATGGTGCTTGTTGATCACACCTAAAAGATTAAAACAGAAATTGATGGGAACAACATTAATAGTTGTGTCCCCAGAGGCAGGAAAGCCCAACTCACGTAAAACAGTGAGACAGTCTAACGAGTGTCATTAATTACCAACCTGTTTTTCTGTAAGCAAACAGCATGATACTAACACCTCTATGGACTCATTCCTCACATAAATTACTTCGCTATGTAATTCAAATGCTTATTAGTGTATCATTTGAGAGCCTTTAATGACAATGCCTCTGAACATTTATTTTCATTAGAGATGACTGCAACTATAAAATAGAATACTTCCTGAGCTTCTCATGAAGATCTGTCTCCCTTTGTAATTTATAAAAGGGTATGAAAGTTCTAAGACAAGCACTCACAGATAACTGAAGAACTTCCTTGTTGATGTCACACATAATATACCCTTTTCATTTCTGAGCCTAACACATAGCTGATCTGCTAGCATGAGTACCTGCTTACGAAGCATCCCAAGGAAAAGTACAACACACCAGGAAGGTGGTACCTCACCCCTTCAAAACTGTAAGACAGCATGTGCTAAAACATATTCCACAACTTCCACTTCACAAAGCACTGTACCCAGATGAAGCACACACAAAATCTGCGTGTGAAACAGAAGAAGTTTTCTCAGTGCGTACGAGCCTTGGTCCTCAAAACAGATGAAAGCTTAGCGGAATTAAATCAATTAAAATCAGTCTCAGCCTCTAAGGAATCACATAAGCATAGCCTCTAAGGTATCACAGGCCACCGGAAAATCATGACATTCAGAATGAAGGTTAGTCTTTTCTCCTCCACCACTTTCCCACCCTTATTCTTTAAGCCTAACTAAAAGTTTCAAGTTGTTTCCAATTGCTTAGGCTGGAGCTGATATCTAGCTCAAAATAAAGTCAGATTTTTGAGATAGTTGTTTTGCATGATTAGCTGTGTATCTGTCATGGTCCAGACGCCAGTTTATTCTGTTGCATTAATTCAGCTCATGTGGAACTAATTATTTCCTGGTAAGCCATGCCTCCGCTCCTCTGCATGCCCCAGCCCTGCTTCTTTAATTATATCTGACCAGATTCAAGATCCTTCATGATGACACAAGAATCAATACACACTGAGATTCGCAGTTCCTTACTCTAGCTAAGACTGCCCCGAGGAAGTTCTGAAGCCACCTCCCAGTGACAGGTCGTCACACAGTCACCTGTCCCAGACTTGGACAGTCTCTGAAGCAGCCGACACCACCCGAAACCAGCCAACGAAACTCGAGGGACCAGTGCTTGAACTGCCAGTTTTCAATGAACGGCAAAACATAGTTTCATTTCCCCCTTTCCTCCAGGTTTAGACAAGTAATTGATATTTCACTTTATAGGTTAACCAGCTTGAGTTGTTCCCCTCAGCAGAAACACTTGCTTACACACCTGCAGCACTTAAAACAAACCTGTCAAATACATAAAAAAATACTCAGTGACAGACTGAATACTTGTCTTAAGGCATCAAATGACATCCACAAGATAATTGCTGTAAAATATTTAACACATCTATTAATTATTGTGGAATCCTGTTCCACTCAGTTAATCCCCTCTTTAATTAGTTTCCTACATATATTTCATAATTCTATACAATACTATCCACGCAGACTCATAGGCTTCCCATAAACACCATTCCTCTGCTTTAATGGAGCTCTTGCCCATCTTTTCTTATTTTTCCGTGCTAAGGTATTACTTCCCTGATCCTCAGTCACGTATTTGCGGTACAAGGCCAAGGATGCCGACCTTGGGAAGCTGGGTGTAAGAAAGGCAATACCATTCATACCTACGGCAAGCTGAACAGGATAAATGTCTCTTTGATAAAGAGAACAAAACCATGGTAAAGACATCACTGATGCACAGCCAAGGGTTGCTGACCTCACGGTAACATGCCTGTTCTCCCCACCCCTCAACTACGGTGAAAAAAGCTTTGAACGAGTGAAAAGCAGAAGACTATACCCCTTCCAAATACACCACCATGAAAAGCAACAGCCAAAGGTCACCCTTTGGAGCAGCAGATTACACCAAAGAGTAGATGTACCAGAAAAGGTAGCTGGGAGCAGGCAGTCCCTACAACATCCCCAAGCACCCCAGAGGAAAGAGCAGAAACGTGACCCCTCAGCGCAGATGCCCAAACTCCACCTCCAAATACTACCTCTCTTGAGAGGCGGCTTCTCGACCTGCTAGATCTCCCAGTGGTGTATGGGGCCTTGAAATACTGAACACTGCACCTCTTCAAAACATTTACATAACCATTAAAGTCCTTTTGACACAGGATTTGCCTCCTCATTCTGTCCAAGCACAAACAGCTAACGAACGAGTTACACCAACTCAATGTAAACCCATCTCAGAAAGCAGTAAGCTGCAACAGTACCAGATGGGAAGCATACTGCAACTTCCCCACCATCCCTTTTTTCTTTCAACATTACAAAACTGAAATGGTTCAGTCCTGGTTTTGGTACCCAGTGCCAGAAACACTTCCCTCTGCTAATACTGCCTGCAAGATCCTACGGAATAATGACTGTCGCATCTCCCACATCTTCCAAGAGTCGTACAGTGCTTATCAAAACCAGAGAATGCAGCACTGCCTGAAATCTGAAAACCTCAGCCCTGATATTTGCAAGTGAAGCCAATTACAAATCTGCCACTACTAAACGATTTTACTTCAGTAAATGAATTAAGACCCTGGTGACTACTGGAATGCTTGGCTAGTACATGAAATACAAGGATGCTAATAATATTAAATATTCACCGATTAACTTTAATAACACATTTGATACACCTCTTGAAACAAAATGTTTTTCCAGTTAATTTTTATTAAAATGAAAGTGAACCATTTCTCCTTCTTTGTACGCTGACTGGCCTAATCACGCTTGATTTCCTGATGAGTGTTGCAGGACTGAGACGTCCCTCTCACCTCCTCAGCTGGAAGGGGCAGATGCACAAGCATTTCCAGAAATTATCTCTATCAAATCAAAGTCTTCACTAGCCTGTGGGTTCCGACAGGCCTTAAAAACAGTTACTATTTCAAATGTTGTTTATATCTAAGAGAACATCTAATAAAAATTATTAATTTAAACATCTTTACAGACAACAGGATATCTCAAAAGTCACTGCAATGAAAACATTAAAGAAACACAAGTTTGGGGAAAAACACTGCTCGGTTGTGCACATGAATGCACTGCACAACATAACAGTATCTTCACTGAGTCCCCACTGTTACAGCTCCTATACATACAGGTGATCATACACTGCAAAAGCCAACACAAATCTCCCGAGTTTTGTTTCTTTCCCTCCCATGCCCAAACTGCATCCATAAACTAAGTTTCCTGAGTTCCATTAGAATCAATGTAGATTTACAGTGCTGCAAATCATTTTAATTACATAAGCATTTTTCTTCAACTTCGAAAGCCACAAATATTAAGGGCAGCAACAAGAGCGAGTACCACCTTGTGCTAACAAGACTATGCCAACAAAACCCTTGAAGGGTCAACTTGGTTCATTCAAAGCACTTACAAACATGAGGATATAATTTATACATAAAAAGGCAACAAGGAGCAATCAAAATTTTATGATTGCACTCACTCTTCGGTCTTCTCACCTCTATTTAAATAAATAGTTTGTATGTTCTTGGGTAAAGAATTCATACAACTATCCGAAGATACTTTATTATTAAAACACACTCTATAAGCGAAGACAGAACCAATAAGGATGTGCTTGTACTTAATACTGACCAAAACAGGAAAGAGAGAAAGAGTCTAAGTTTAATTTGAACTAGCGATTCATATTAAGCCTATAAAAACAAACGAGTCAGTATAATTTCAAATAGTTTTAAATGAAAAACAGTTACAGGTACTTGTCTGTATTTTAATGAAACTGGAAAACTTTGCTGCTCCAGACCCAGGCTGCCAAGGCACCAGTGGACTACCTGGTGAAGCATGAGCAATAATCATGCACAGACAACCACACCCCGAGAACCTCCGTTGTGAAACAACCAATAGCTACAGCTTCCACTAGGCTTCAGCTGCATTTAGTCAAAGGTCGTTACAAACCTCCCAACACCACTATAAACAGTTCTCCAGATTTAATTCAGATTTTCCCCTTGGAAACAGAAAGCAGCCCGAGATGTTGATCCTACTTGGTACAACACAGCTTACTTGAAATTCCACTTGGGATTTGGAACTGTGGGCCCAACACATCCAAAAAGCGGATGCTAATAATCACTCTCACAATGTAAAAAAAAAATAACAATTCATTAATTTACCTAAAATGAGAATGAAAGGGCACAACATTGGTTTGGAAGTTATGCTCTCTTTTACAGTGAAACAAACACCCTATTACAAATCTGCTACTTAGCCATTATTAGCTGACACACTTGACCTGTTCTATAGGTATGTAGGCCCCAAATAATATAAACACTGTGTCAAATAAGTTATTGGAGTCGAGACCATGAAAATATAAACTCAGATAATATGAAAGTTTATACTTACAGTGTAAGTACACCCTTTCAGATCAAGTTTTCACTGAAAGCAGAGAGGAGCTGTGCTAGGGGGTAGCAGGGAAATAGGGAACTCTACTAGAACCACAGTGAAGTTACATTTGTGTTTTTAGCACACAGAGGAGCTGCAGGCCGACGCTCCTGTGTCTGTGTGCAGGTTTCTTTCTACAGAATCAGGCTAAAGGCCTTCCAAGACTGACATCTGGAAACCGATGGCAATCATACCTACGAGCCTTCTGTTATTTTTGTTAAAATGGGACACGCTCCTTGAAGTCTTCTTAAATGTGAAAAAAAGAGCAAGAAACAGATCAAATAACCCAGTATTCGCAGAGTAACAAAGGAAACCGAAGTGGCGAACCCCCCGGCAGGAAGCACAAGATGCAAACAGCTGCGGGGGCCAGGGCCACCCCCGAGGGGGCTCAGGTGGCCCCACGGGCCCCGCCACGGACCCGGGGCTGACACGTTTGCGCAGATCGGGCGAGGTCTCGGTGCCAGCGGAGACCGACCCGGGGCAGGCACCCGCCCGGGCCCCAAAACCAAGAACCAGAATCTTCCTGTTGAGGCTCATTTTTGGATACTTTTCGAGGAATACTACGAAGAGAAGCGGCTCTTCTCCCTCTCCTCCAGCCCGGTCCCGGCAGCCGGCCCCTGCTCCACCGCCTGCCCGCTCGGTGCTTCCAGAGCCCACAGAAGGTTCCCCCCGCGGCCAGGCCCGGTCCCCTCCCCGCCCCCAGACTGCGGATGGCCTCCGCCCGCTACCCGGTGGCTTCGCACGGAAAAGCGGAGCCGCCGCCCGAACCCCACCGGCGCCCCGGCCCGGCGGGGCCGCCCACAGCCATGGGACCCCGACTCCACCGCCCACCTGCCGACGGTCTGGTTGGCCAGCTGCTTCATCCGGTTGAACTGCTTCTTCATGGTGGCGGCCGTTCCCCCAGCCTCCCGGCAGGCACTCGCTGCTCCGCCGCCGCCACACCACCCCGGCCTCCCGCCTCCTCCCTCCTCGCGGCGGCGCCACCGGCCCCGCCCACACCGGAACGCACAGCCACTTCCGGTCCCGCCCCCTCCCTCCCTGCCGTGGGGGAACGGGCGGGGCAGCCGGGAGCCCGGATGTCCCGCCCAGAGCCCGGGTGTCAATTCCTCCGCCCAACTGCTCACCTCGGAAGCGCGGAGCGCTACTGCTTCAGCGGGGCCTGGATCGGTGCGCGAAAGCCACTTCTGCCGGTGCAGGCAGCCCCGGGAGCCACTGCCTTAGCCTTACTGCCTAGCGTCCCCCAAGACTACCGCTCCCGACATCCCTTGCGGTACCACTGCCATTTCCTGGGCGGGGCGGTGTAGCTCGCACTCTCTCATTGGACAGTGTGGGAATGGACAAGTCTTTAAACCAATCGCTGTGGAATTGTGGCGGGCCGCCCTGTGGAGGCTGTCCAATGAAGGGCGGCGGGGGGCAGGCCGTAGGGGCGGTGGCGGCAGCGGCGAGCGGCCGAGCCTCGCGCGCTTCATGGCGGCCGCTGCCCGCGACGCCCTGTCCGCCGCTGGCCTCGACGAGGCGGATGAGGCGGTCCGGGGCACGTGCGAGGACGCTTCTGTCTGCAAACGGTAGCGGTGCCTTGGCGGGGGGAGACGGTGGGGCGAAACGCCGAGCCGGGCCCGGCCCGGCCCCTCTGGCGTCCCCCAGTATCGGGCTACGGCCCTGAGGCGGTGCTGGTGGGGGTCAGGGAAGGCGTGGGCCGGCCCCCGGGGAGCCGAGCTGGAGGAGGTGGGGGACGAC
>JAVJGJ010000047.1:25862109-25873748 GCA_035590215.1 Microhierax caerulescens | reverse complement strand
ACGCCCGGCCGTGCCGGTGTTCTTTGTCTCACCGGGGCTCAGGGGCTGCATTGGCCGGGGGGCGCACACGGAGCTGGCTGGAAAGGTGTTTAACGGCTTCAGCGTTCCGCCTTTGGGGGGGGGCGGGGAGGTGCCCTGCACCGGGACCAGCGGCTTTACCCCTCAGGTCTGCCGCCAGCTTTCCGGCTCCTGTTGTTAAACACCTGCCCCGCTTAGGAGTCAACTCAGCTTAAGAGTTGGTTTATAAGACAGTGTACAGTGGTAGCTAGAATTGCACAGTCTTGACAGTGAGGATCAGAAATTTCAGTGCTGTGCGATATCTCAGGAAAAAAAATCTTGGGATTTTTCAGAATTCTTTATTTCACCTCCCCTGGAGGATGGTGCTGGGAGCGTGGAGTTTTGTTGCCCTGTTGTGTGTGGCCATTAATTTAACTTCTGTTATTGCTGCCTTTTTTGTTCTTTGTTATTGCTGTAGCAGCAGATTGTTGGGTGGTTGAGTTTGTTTTTGAGAGTTCACCTTTTCCAATCAGTTGTAAAACTAGTGAGTTCTATTAAAATAAATAGTACTGTTGTGTCTCTTATAGTGATACGTAGAAGCTCTGGAATAAATGCAAGCAGCTTGTAGCATAAAGATACGTAGAAGTAAAGCATGCTTTGTGTGCGGTCTAAGGAAGCGTAGACAAGACATTCCTCTTGTTTGCTGGGTCTTCGAGGAGGAAATAACTGAGATTAGGGTTTTCACTTGCAGGAGTTCATCAAATAGTGCAGAGGCCATTAAAAAGATGCTTAATATGGCAACAGCTAAAACTTTTAACTAGACTTTCGATAACTTCTTAACTGAAATAGATCCCCACATTCAACGGATTTTTTTTTTAAACTGTGTCTGTGTGTATGCACCCAGGTCAGAGTGTCCAGCCTGTGCATCTTTTTAGAGTAAATCTTGGTGGCCTTATTTCATTATTCATTTTTTTCCTTTTTTCCCTCTCCTGGACAGGTTTGCTGTAAGTGTTGGCTACTGGAAGGACCCTTACATCCAGTATTTTGTGAGACAAGCCAAAGAAAGAAAAGCACCTGAAATCAATAGAGGTAAGTTGGTATGTGAAAGTGGATGAAGACAGTGCAACGGGCTCTTAACTGGTCTTGTAGAGCACCTGACAAATGCTCTGTACGCTGGGTATTATGAGGTGTAGGAAATAAGAGTGAGACAAGTTTTCTTCACAGTAATAATTCCATATACTGTATCTGCTCTTTTAAATATTATGCTTTAAATCAAAACTCTTATCCTTTGTTTTTTGTATTCTGAGTGGAATGTCTCCGTGTTTCTCAGCAAGCAGTAATCTCTACAAAACAATCAAAAAGATTAATTTGACCCAGGGCAGCTGGGTATGTCAGCTCTGGTCTCTGCAAAAGTGTGCGCACCAGGTAGAATTATTCTGCTTAGTTTAAGGTGAAATTTGGACTAAAACTTTTATTTACCTAAGGAATCCTGTTTTGTCAGTGCACCAGATTTTGTTAGTAATAAAAAAAACCAACCCAACTCCCATTAGGTATCTTTAAAAAAGTGCATTATTCTTCCTAAGAAACACCATTTTTTAAACAGACTACCTAAAAATCTTAATGGGTGTTACACATCAAGTATTACATGAAAATAATAATGGAAAAACCCTTTTTTTTTTCTTAACAGGCTATTATGCTCGTGTTCATGGAGTCAGTTATCTGATTAAAGCTTTTCTAAAGAAGACAGAATGCAACTGTCAAATTGTTAATCTTGGTGCTGGCATGGATACCCTGTTCTGGCGATTAAAGGTAATGGTAGCTGAGAGTAATGAACTTGGCTGAAGACAAAGATTCGTGTGTACATTTGAAGAGCTGTTCTGTGAGGGCTCATCGGTGCTGCATTCTGTAGTACAGCATGGAGGTGTGCAGTGAGGCTTGAGTGCTGCAGCAGACTGCCCTGGCTGCTCTGCCTCAGTTCTCACCTTGCTTAGAATTAGTTTAGGTACCTTTAAACCTCAGCGCACAGGAGGGGCTGCGGTTTTCACGGGCTTTTACCAAAATGTGTGTGACACGAAGCTGACCTCTAGTGGACTTTCAGCTTGAAAGCTACACTTTGCTGTCCTCTTTAAGCCTTAAGATTTCACTTTTTTATCCTATACTAAAAGAGGTATAAAGTCCCGAAGTACAGGATTGTACAGGCTCTATTTACATGTTTCTGAATTATTAATATAAATGTGAATTTGTATATGTAAATATATATACGTAAGTGTGCCTGTATGTAATTGAGAATTTTTCAGGTTATTTAGATACTATATGGTAGTATCCTTCTGAGTGAACACACCTCTAAGTCATCTTGTCTTCTTGTTAGCATATTCATTTGTAAATTTGGTTTCTGGAAGAAAGCCCAGGGAGGCCAGTCACATTTTGCTTTTTTGCAATTCATTATATTTCAGTCAGTGGAAGGGGAAAAAATAATATTTTTTTTCTGAAATGTGAAGCTCTTATCTTTCTTACCTGCATTCCTATGAAAAATGTGTCAATACACGGTTTTATTAACTTTATTTGTTTTTTAAAAGCTAAAATGGGTCCTGTAATTCCAATTCTTTCTCCTTGTAAAGAGCAGGTGTGGTGTAATTAACATACAGAAGGCGGGACTAAGTTAACTGAGCACTTCAGTGTCCTGACTACCTATTTAATCTACTGGTCAGAAGTTCATGAAGTTGACAAGCTAGAACTAGCAGTACATATCCATCACAAAAGAATTGCTGCATAGGGAGAAACTGGTGCAGCTTATCTATCCGGGTGTCAGATAGTGACAACGTGAAATGAAGAGGTTTTCCTCTTTTTTTGTAGTAGAGGGGTTGTGGTATGCTTCTAGTCTGGCTGTTGGTTTGAGAAGTGTGTAGTTACCTTCTGTGTAAACCTGTGCAAAATGTTCTGACTCCTTCCGAAGGAATATGCTGAAGATGCATGGTAAATGTCATAATAGTTTCCTGTTGCTGTGCTCTTCTAGATCCTGATAGTATGTTGTTGGAATATGTTTCCGTGATCTAGTGTCTAGGATTGCTGCATGACATAAGATGATAAATAATTTCCTTAATGCTTGGAGGATGTTCTATTGTCCCTCAGCTGTTTTTGTTGTTTTGATGGCGGTTTTTTTTAAGCTGTGGGACATTGTCCCACATTACTCTTACAAATGCCAGTGTAAACTAAAAACAGTTCTGGGCTTAAGGTTATTATCTTCCTGTCATGTGCATGTGAAACTTGAATGTCCCTAATTCTAGAGTCTTGCTTCAATTCTCAGGATGAAAATCTTCTCCCTAGAAAATATTTTGAAGTGGATTTTCCAATGATAGTTGCAAGAAAAATACATAATATCAAGTAAGTATGGTGCTGGATGAAACTGAATGTAATTCAGCAAAATGTCATGAATTGCAAGCTACAATTATTTCATCTCTCTTCTAAGAAACTCTTCATGCTGTAGGATTTATAATAAAGGTTTCATTGTGCAGGCAAGTCATACATGTGACTCTATAGCCAGTATTCCGAATTGGAGAAGTTGATATGTGAAAACTTCAGGGAAGCAAGCAGACTTTATTCTTAATTATGTAAAATATAATGGGCAGGGGAAGCCTTACGGTGATTAGAGGTAACTAAGTCATCATCCTTTCTTGTTGCAGACAGCAGTAAATTCCCAGAGTTGCATGTTCAGTTAGAGAGGTAGGATAGCTGGTACTGTACGTGACTGTTCTGTTTGAATGAATACATTAAGGCTTATGGAGGATACTTGAAGAGTGTGTCTGGATTTCTTTTGAATGATTACTTCAAAACTTCAGAGTCATTGGGTATGAAACTCAACTGCAACGTAGTACTGTCTGACTTGCAAACGCTTCTCTTTCCAGTAGGGGGCAGAGGTATTCTCTTCTGTTTTTAACACACTCATACACATGTGTATATCTATCTATCTATATATTAAAAAAAAATAATTGTAAGCACACTGTTAATCAAGCTTAGCTTCTCAGAGATGCTTCTTCCTTCTTCCCACAGATCAAAACCTCCACTGTCAAAACCAATTATGGAATCCCATTCAGGGGACTCTTTTCTAATAGGTGAGTCATCTTAAAAATAAGTCAGCAATGTACTGTGGCACTTCTAAAACTTTTCTGATCATTTTGTTCTGCTATGTGGGCAGGCTTTTAATGTTTGAAATGCTGTTTGGACAGAAAATTGGGAGGGAAAAGAGGCTTTTTTCTTTTACAGACTCCTGCCCATTTGTTCTATGTCATATTAGAAATGTCTTCTCTTGAAGTGGTTTTATTCTGCCAGAAAGTTGTTTAGTTTTTTCTTTTTTTCTTATAGCTTAAGTTATGTTTTCTATCACAGAAAAGGAAAAATGCTACTGATAGCAATGTATACTGGATTAAAATATTGATTTTCCTCTATCTTCTTTCTGTCTCATTAAGAGCACAAGTCTTTTTTTTTTTTTAGCGGAGTCTCCGCAGAGGAAATACAGTCTGCAAAGTTCGTTCTCAGAAGCCAGTGCTGTTTGTTACATTTCAGTATTAAGAGGATGGTAGATTCAGGTAGTGTCATGTGGTTGTACTGTCTTACCTTAGAGCCTCATTATGTTTGTGTCAGAACTGTAGTTCAAAAACCTCTTTACTTGTAGGGGGCAAAAAAAGGCCGAGTTCCATTGAATAATGTTTTCAGTGCCTGAATATCATAGTGCACTATAGTAGCTGCTTTGGACCCTTTAGGAGGAACAGTAATTATCTCTATCTACAGTACCAACTAATTTGTGTTAGCAGATGAGCCAGCAGTGTTTTGTGTTCCCTGATACGATTACGAGTATAGTCGCTTTTAATAAGCACAATTCTAGCTAAGGGTCTGGAGGGCTTGAAAGGGCCCTCCAACGAGTGAGGAAGAGCACAGGGAGTGAGGAGGTGTGCTCCCGCTGCCAGTAGCAAGGTGTCAGTGCTTTACCCCAAGGCTCTTTTAGTGCTTTAACTTGTGTCAGAGTACTGACATGCACTAACTTGGTCATGCATATTTATGCATATTATGTGCATTTTATTGCTGTATATTAGAAGGTCTTAACTGACCAAGCATTTAGATGCCATTTGAATGGCAGAATTCTCCATTGTACATTCAGGTCTCAAAAGATGAGAGCCCAATGCCCCATCTTGGAAAAAGGGCTCCTAAGTACCACTGTTTCAGCTAGGAGACCTTCTGTAACATGTTTCTTATATACAATTAGACATGCTGCATAAGCACTGTTAAAAAGGCATTAATACAAGGTCGACCAGAAGGGCTTGATGGTATTTGTGTTACTGAACAGCTGTGGATATGTCTAGTATGGCAAAACAACTGCAAAGTTATCAAGTTGCAGCAGTGTATTGTGATCAAAAGCTACTAATGGCAAGTCACAGCAGTCAAGAGCAATTAATGCATCACTGAGTGTATCGGAGTGGTTTATTTCTCTAAAGCTGTTTCTCTTGTTCTTTCTCAGTGCTGGGTTTAAAATATTTTTGAGTAGCAATTTTACTGTAACCAGGCTGATGTAGGCTTTACTGCACTGAGATTTTTGGGATGTAGCATCATGTCCAGTTAACTTGGAGATGGTGGAATTCTGTTGTGGAATCCCAGTTTGAACTGGCACTCAATAACCACACAGGGTCAGTTCAAGTGAAACCCATGTGGAAACTCTCATGTAAGGACGAATTAATGGAACTGCTTCATGTGCCACCAGAAGAGGCCATAGAATAAGTAGACAAGTCAAACAGATTAATGGAGATTTCTTAAAGATCTAAAGGAACTTGACAATGAATTTGCTCAGCTACTAACTGGTATATACCCTCTCATTTTAAAAGTGTCTTAGTACCTGAGAACTGGAAGGTGGCGGCTGTGACTCAAATGGGCTCCAGGAGAAATCCAGGGAACTACAAGCCAGTAGGACTGATGTCTCTACTGGACAAATTAGTAGAAACTGTAACAGACAGACTTAGTGGAACACAGGAATAATATAATGTGTTGAGAAAGAGTCAACCTGGCTTTTGTAAAGGTAAGTTATGCCTCACAAACCTACTGCAGTTCTCTATAAGAGTCAACAGACACATTGGAAAAGGATATCCAATTAATACAGTGCTTGAATTTAAAAAATGTGTTTTGACAATGTACCTTACCGAAGCGTGCCAAAGAAATTGCATGGTTTCTGGAGGAAGGAATGGTTCTCATATGGATAAAGAGCTGGGGATACAGGGTATAGGCATATGTTGTTAATTTTCATTATGGAGGGAGATAGAGATCTGTGCTTAAGGATATGTTGTTGTTCAACACTTAAGAAATGATTGGGAAAATAGAGTGATTAGTAAGTGGCAGCTTGTTGGCAAGTCCAGACTCTTCAGAGTGGTAAAGAACTGCAGAAGAATCTTGTGAAATTAGTGACTTGGTGATAATTTCAATGTGGATTAATATAAAGTGATGCACATGGGTGGAAAAAGTAGTTTGTGCCTCACATGCAAATGATAGGCTGCTGGCTGATTATCGCTGCCTGCGTACAAGATATGGGTATTGTAATAAATAGATATATCAAAACATTGACTCAGTAAAGGTCCAGAAATCCAAGTAAAATGTAAGGATTCTTAGAAAAAGGATAGAAACCAACATAGATGCCAGTATTAGTAGTATGTGTTTGCCCTCTTTTTGTCCTTTCCCTAGGTAGCTGCTGTTGGCTTCTGTGAGAGGCAGGATGCCATACTAGGGGGACCTTTGGTCTGACCTGATGCAGGTGTTAGACTAATGTGATGTTCTGGGAATACCGCCTGTCCCAGGAGGTGTAGTGGGGCATAATGAAGCAGTGTTTCAGGTAGTGGGGAAATGTTGCTCGTTTTTGTGTGGTTGGGGGAGGGGATATGGAGCAGGATATTAGAATCTTGGGGAAGGATGCTGTTCCATCCTGTCCCCACCCCTCTCAAATCAGCTTCTGTTGTCTCATGTATACCGGGAATAATTTGTTTAGATGCTTTGGAATTTGAGTGACTGTAATATTAATTAACATGACTCTTACAGCTTTTCTTCTCACACTAAATATTTCCATTTCATGAAGCTAGTGCTAACAGACCACCTTACCTGCTTCAGGGCAACATCTACTTTCTGCTTCCCCTTTAGACAAAGCAATGACAGCATGGCTTGCAATTCTGGTATTGCAATATTTATATTCCAGTATTTGTGTCCTCTGTCCTTGAATGCAGCAAGATGACTCTTCTCATCGAACAGCTTTGTCATTTCCTCGGGAATGTTAGATTTCCAGGGGAAAGCGGTGAATTTGTGCAGTAGTTTGACATTGCTGTGGCAATACCAGTTTTAAATTGTTTTCAAAGTTCAGTGGCACTATCTTGTTTATGGCAGTTGGGAAGTTAGTACTTCACCTTTGCTATATTGCAAGTGTGAATTACACTTCAATGAACCTTTCAGTGCCACTCATATGCTTTCTGCCCCTATCTAGTTCAGCTTTGGGAGTTGGTTGTTTCAGCTTGCTTTTCCCTACATTTCCAAACTTGCTTGTGACCCAATGCAGAGTGTTGCTGTTTTGATGACTTGCATGCCTTGTGTTGGGGATGATCCTGCACTTGCCAGACAAACTAAATTTCTTTGTGTTTTGACACGTACCCTGTCCTGATGTAGTTAACAAACAGCCTGAGTGAGACCAATACTGTATCGTGCCTGTGAGCCTGCAGAATAGGCTGTATGGGCTGGTTGTTTGTAAAGCTGCCAAGGATACCTTCAGATGAAAATCCTAATGAAATCAGTTTGAGTCAATAGTATCCTGCATGCTGTCTCTTGGAAAACCTCCAGGAAATTGTTTGACTAATCTGAGAAGAGAGTAAGGAAAGATAACTGTGAATTCTTGTAGCAGAAGAAACACTGTGCTCTGTGCGCCTGACTCTAATGCTGCTTCAGCAGACAGATTAAGGTAGTGGGTGAGTGCCAGAGGGCCACCATAAACCAGAGCATTTACTTGCTGGTGGCATGTTTCTGTGAAAAAAAAAAAAATATATTGCAGTGAGGTCAAGAGGCAACTATAAGCAGCTGCTACTATTTGGTTACTGCAGTGATGTCTAAATCCAAAGTACTTGTATTGTTACTTCTGTGCCAATGATCAGAGCGAAACATTCTCTGTTGCATTATGCATAGATAGCAGAAGCGTGTGCCTAGGCTGAGAGAGTCTGTGTTGAGTAGATGGGGTGGGCTGGAGTGGTGGGGCTCTTTCTCTCCTTCACTCCCCCCTCCTTTGCATTTCTCAAATGATTTCTGAATCTGGTATATCTCAAACCTTCACGTCAGACAAGTTCAAGAGAGAAACTTTGTACATAACTGAATGTACTGAGTGTGTGCGTCACAAAGAAAACCATAAGGTACCTCCGTGCTCTAGAAAGGAACGTCGTGACCAAAGAACTCTGCTAAAAAGCAGCACGAGGTATTGGTGCCTGGATAGGAATTAGTGCTTGGAATATGGGATTTTCAATGGATTAAGGCACTAAATGTTGATGGCTATGCCAGCATTAGGGCAGCTGGCCTAAGCCACAACAAGGTGGCCCTATTTATTTGAAAACTGCTGCTGATTTGTATGTTAGTGCAGCATGGGCGGTGTTCTCACCTGACCAGGAGGGAATGCAGTGGCTTCTGGCAGCCACAGAGATCTGGTGGAGCATGTGGGGGTCTCATCTGGGGGGAGGTCACCGTGGCAGACACCTCTCAGAAGAGTGAGATTACAGTAAGGAGAAAAAAAAAAAAAAAAAAAAGTAGGGTTTTTTAACACCAAAAAAACCTGCTAAATTTAAAAGAAACTTGTTCATAGGAAGAAATCAATGGAGACCACGTGACTGTGCTAGCAAGCTGAAACTTGCTTTTTCTTTTCCAGCTCCTCTGTAGGTAGGCAGGTATAATGAAATCCATTTGCATCAATGCTGCTCAGTCAAGGTGTAAGCATGTTTACAAATTTTCATACTTACTGTCGTACTCTGCAGTGAAGTAGAAATTGATGCCAGGGCATGAACTAAAGTATGTTATTTTCTCGGGTGTTTATGGCCATACTTCAACTTTTAGCATCCAGGCTGGGAACAATGGCAATTCCAGCTATCATCAGCTGTCATTGCCTTGCAATATATGAATGTCTGTTGTCCAAGAGTGAAGCGATGGAGCAGTTGTCAGTTTGATTTTAAAATGTTGAAGTTATTTGCCTAGTTTGATTTTAATATAAAAGAGGGGTTTTTAATGCCATGTATAGGCCAAAGGTGGAAGCTAGCAAAAAAAATCTTACAGGGAACTTTAGAAGAGGCTTAGCTTAAATTCTTTTTCTCTAGCTTTTTTTCCTTTTGCCTCTCTTTTTGCATTTTAAAATTGTCTAGTGGAAATTTCATATTTTTTCCTAAGATTTCCTTCAAGATAAAAGTTTTGATCATAAATGTTGAAATGTATGAATTATGGAGTTATTTAATGAAGTGCTTTCAGATATGTTTAAAATGTACAATTTTTAGCAATTGTATCAGCTTGTGTATAATGAATGTGTGTGCAGTTCTGCCTTGGTACTGTCTGTGGTTGTGTTTGCCAACAACCATCAGCAGAAAGTCGAGGGAAGTTGGCAGGAAAATGTGTGGAAGAACAAGTACATTCTGTTTGAATGGACTGAAGGAGAACCAGGCAGCCCAGATACTGGAGATGGAAGTGGAGTGACAATCCATTCCTCATCAGCTTTCTTAACCTTTTAAAAGTTTCTGCTGCAAGGAGTCCTGTATTAAGGCGTTAAGTATACTTGGCTTTAAGGTTTAAAGAATATCCCCACTGAACCAAATCACCCTTAAAGAATCCTGTTCTAGTTTGGTGTTTGGGTTTTTTTCCCAGTACTTAACTTTGAATAACCAGGCTATGGCTGTGTGGCTGTTTATTTTCACTTATACACAGCCTACATCTCCAAAAGCAACTGTCTGCTGGACCGCACAGCTCAGCACTGAGGATTGCCCAGGTTGCTTCCCTTGGCTATCTCCTCTCCCACCATGTCAAGGCATAACAGGAATTCTGCGGGGTTTATTCTTGCATATATAGGCTTGTTAAAAACAAAGTTAATAATTTGGATTGTTGAAATATGAGCCATTTTGAAGGACAGTTTTCTAACCTAAAGTTTGAGAAGTTTTGCTCTTTCCAGTTCTTCAGTGATAAAAACGTTTGAATCAACGTGATGTGAGCAAGAGACATTTACTTCCACCTCTGAAGTGTTTGTACTACTTCTGTTACTGGAGCACTTAAAAAATTGTAGTTTATTTCTGGTGTCAATTGACGTACTGATATGTTCAAGTCAATGAAACTGGACAAGAAGATTGTGTTAGTTTCAATACTTGTAGTGACTGATGCTTACTGTGCTGTATCTCTGGACAGCAAGTTGATCGCTATATAAATACTTTCCTGTGTGTGGTGGGGGTTTTTGTGTGGCTTTTTTATTGATGCCATTATCATGGCCTTGTTATAATAACTTAAATAGAAGGGTGTGGGAAGTAGTAAAGCTATTACAGAACATGTACATGGAAAAAAACCTTGACTCAAAATGTTGAATCATTTGTCACACAACTTTTTTTTTTTTTTTTTTTTTTTTTTCCTGGAACCCTCTGCATGGACTATTCTGGTTTCTGTATATGTTCAGATATGTTGCTGGAAAGACAGCTATTGTCACTTGCTAATGCCATTTTCAAACAGTTGGTCACTTGAAAACTAAGTGGAGGTACATCTTCCAGACTGTTTGAAGCACTGCTTAAATTAATGTTGCCTTCCTGCACACATGTGCAATTTTTTTTTTCTTCTCCTGAAATGGAAAACCCCTTTCATCCTGTCTCGTCAGCAACTTGGCTTCTCTTTCTCTCTTCACTTAGCTTTTGACATCTGCTCCCACATTACCATGCAGGAGCTGTGTCGATCTGCAGCAGGATCCCAAATGGAGCTGTGCCAGAGCTTGCTGCTGCAGATGGGTATTGACTGGCCATTACAAGACCACTTTAAACTCTCACTTTTGAGGTTTTTTTCCCATTGTTTAGCTTATTTTACTGTTTGCTCCGTCACACTTACATGGTAAGAGGGTAAAATTGTGTACTATTCAGTCCTAATGACTTTAGTAAAGCTAAAGCGTGAAAGAGCAATCTGCTATATTCCCTCAGAACTTTTATGTCTAAGTGGGTTTGATGCTGCATGTGTAAAATGCTTGCTATGGGGACTGGGCTCATCTAGTTGAATTGATTGCAGCTGGTTGTCAGAATTATTGATAGCAAGATGCTCATGTTGCTGCTGGCTTCCTTACAGTTTTGCTAGTATGGCAGAGTATCTTTTGACTTTACGACTAGTTCCTCCTTCGTGTTGGAAAGCATTTACAGGAGCTTGCTGCCAGTTGTATCCCAGGATGAATATTCGTTTCTCAGAATATCTTTTCTGACTTGACTCTACATTTAAATACCATCGCTAGATCGTACAAAATGGCTAAACGATAACTTCTTTTGGCCCCCAAATCTGTCTGGCGCATATATATATATATATATATATATATATATATATATATAAAAAATATAGCTATATGTATTGTTAATTTATCTAGCTATAGCTAT
>JAVJGJ010000047.1:25834651-25857244 GCA_035590215.1 Microhierax caerulescens | reverse complement strand
ACTGGGGGGACTTGGCGGGGGCGGACGGATTGCTGCTCAGGGACTAGCTGGGTATAGGTCAGCAGGTGGTGGGCAATTGTATTGCGCATCACTTGGGTTTGTGTTGGTTTTTTTCTCCCTTGGGTTTTATTCCTCTCTCCTTCACTTCCGTTTTTCATTACAATTGTTACTATTATTATATTTTATTTCAGTTATTAATTGTTCTTATCTCAGCCCACAAGTGTTACCTTTTTCCTGATTCTCCTCCCCATCCTGCTGGGGGGGCTGGGCAGGGGGAGTGACCCAATGGTACTTGGGTGCCAACTGTGGTTAAACTGTGACAGCTCCCTTCTTCCTTGGCAGCATATTTAGGTAATGAGCCAAGGCAGGGCAGTAATTAAGTGCTATGACCTATTGTACTATGCAAGCAAAGAGGGAGAGAGAGGAGAGGTGTGCCCAACAGTGTGCCGTGACTCTCCCTCAGCGGATGGATGCATCTCCATTCATATCATCATCATGAGCTAGGCTGCTGGGTCTGTAGACAGAGCTTAGTGCATAGAGGGCATAACTAAAGGCTGTTCTAACAGTCAGTAATCTGCATGGATCTTGTTAAGCTTTTTGCATTAAAGAAAAGCTAAAAAGGGGGGAAACTGGTTTTAATTAATAACTTCTTAAGTACATAATACGAAGGGTGAATTGCTATGAGTCATTTATTAACTATAGTTTGAATTAGCCAATCAAGTTACCTTGGTCAAAATAAGTATTCACATATGGGGATTTCTCAAGCCATGGAGCTGAACAGGTGAGACTGAAAACCTTAGGTTATTTAAATAGGAACGATGACTGTGTGATTGTACCATATGGCACTTGTGGAGACATAGCTGGTACTTTTTTTGCAGAATTTTTGACTACCTTAGATCTGTTCAGCTCCTTCCACTTTTTCCAAATGCCAAGAAATAGGTTATATAAACTCTGTCCCTCAGTATTAACGAGGCAAATAATGCTTTCTATTTATAAAAGTCTTCACAGAAGTATTCTTCTGCAGCACTTGCACATCTGTGAGTGTATTTAGAAACTTTTGCCTCTCAGCCTCTTTTGATCCCCAGTAGCAGCCCTTCCAAATATTTAGCATGGAAAATAAATGCTCTGATATTCAAGTAATCTAGAGCAAGAGAGAGTAATGTGGCAGGTTAAACTTTTTAAAGCAAGCACAGCTTGGGAGAAGTTCTCCCATTTGTTCAGTGGAAGGCATTCAAAGATCTTACTTTAAAAATCCTAGGTAGGAGCCATTTTAGGAAAAAAAATGCTCAGATCTTATGTATACCATTTGGTTTGTGCTTCATCATGAGCTCATGTGGGAGAGTTGTTAGAAACTGCACTGGTGTACCCATCACTCTTCCAAGACATAATATGGACTTGTGATTGTCTGGAGAAAATACCATCTTCAACTGTTCACTGTAAATCTTTGGTGAAGATAAATCTTCTGTTAGGTTGTATTGTTGTGTCTCCTTAAACCCAGCAAGACCAGATACATGTGGTAAAAGGGGTTAGAAGAGAAATACTGGTATTTGTGAGAAGTTATGCAGATTAGTCTTAGAACAGGAGATTCCAGGGATGAGAAGCAGGCAACGTCTTGTGGGTCACTTGTTTCATACATTGACAACAAAAGCTAGGTGTAGTGCTGGTATCTTCCTTATGGAAAAATACCTGTATTAATTTACTGAAAAGGTAACTGCCTTATTGGCCATAGTTCTAGCTCCTATAGAATGAAGATGAGTACATTAAAAACTGTGTTGAAACTCCAGCTTGAATCACAATTTTTATCTTATTCCTACAGAATAGAAGGACTTGAATTCCTAGATGAAAAGGAACTGTTTGAACAACTAATGCAGCACTACTGCATCTGCTGGGCTTCAAAGGACAGCAGTAATCTGGGTAATGATCTCCAACATCTAGGACAAGGGTCCTCAAACATTTTAAACAGGGGACTGGCGCGCAGATTAGGTGGCAGGCAGTCATCTGTGGCTTCTTGGTTGTTGTTCCCCCCCCACCTGGCCCAAACCCTGGCCGGGGGGTGGGGGGGTTCTGTAAATACCGGGGGAGGGCAGATCGAGGACCGTGGGGGGGACGGATCCAGCCCACGGGCCATAGTTTGAGGACCCCTGATCTGGGAGGTGACCCTCCACATTGAATCTTATGTGAGAAGACTGGGGCTATATATGTTAGCTGTATGGTAGAAGTATCCTGGCACAGGAATGGGGTTTGTTTCTCTGTCATTGTTGGGGCTGTGAACACCTTCCAGGTGGTGTCTCGTGACTGTTTCTCCACAGCCTTTGGGGGGTTTGTTTAGGCATCTGAGTTGCCCAACAGGAAGCCTGTCGAGTAAAGGGGAGTTAGAATTTGTACATTGAAAGATGCCGTATGGATTACTTTAAATAACTGCCTGTTTCATACTATCAGTGCTAATTGAAGGTTTACAAATCTTATGCATGTAAAGTGCCATATGGGCACATGGTATATAGAATCACAGTGTACAATATAAAAATAAATTTGTATTACTTAGCCCAGTCTTCTTCAGTACTGTCCCCATTTACATCCATCTGAGACTTAAGTTTTACATGTTACTTTCTCCAGGGGGAAAAAATTCCCTCTGAACTTAACTCTTCCATTCTTGAAATTCTGTCTCTCCTTAGACTGGAATTTGTTTGAAACAGAGAGACTTGCTGTATGCCTTGAGTAGCATTGTATATGTTGCTGCTGCTTAAGAAACAATAGAGTCAAAAGAATTGTGGTTCAGGTGAAGGACTGGTATCTACAGCCATTACATGTCCAAATCAGAAAGGCAACCCTGTTGCAGACACAGTTTATCTCCTCTTCTGTCTGCAATTTCAGGGGCTTTTGTCTTTCCAGAAAACTTCTCTGCCTGCCAATTCATCTATTTTTTTCCTTGCCACCTTCTCTGCCCTTCCCTTGCTCCTGACAAAACAGTATTCAAGAACAATTTTTATTGACTGTTCCTAGTGAATGTGAATAGATGTAATCTCTGCTGAAGTTGTGCAGCCAGACTGAGTAGCAAAGCATCTGATACAGCTGGTAAAACTAGACCTTCAGTACCCTGTTGCTGCTGCTGTAACAGATGCTGGCTTGTGACGTCTGCTGACCTGAACCCTACAACTGTGACAGCTTTGCGCTGCAGAAATGCACATTTTTCATTTAATTTCTTAGGGCTAATAAGTGATGACTGTAATACAGAACTTATTTCTAGAGGAAATAAGGCCAAAATGTTCACCTGTTCATGGTAGCCAGTATTCTAGGGATTTCCAGCATTATTGTTTGCTGTCATTCGAGAAATATTTAGGAAAATTTTGGGTACTGAGTTAAGCAATGTAGCATATCTTAGAAGTCAAAAAAGACAAATCTTAAAGGACACAAATATCTAATGCATGCATATGTTGTAATCTAAAATGTTTTTTCTTTATCTAGTGTGAATTTGCTGCCCTGATTCATGGTACTTTCCCCAGCTTTCTCTTTCTAATTTCATGGACAGATCCTTAGGTTCAGCAGCAGCCTGTCTTGTTTCTTCTGTCATTAATAACTTCAATACTCCTTCAGATTGGCTTATTCAAATTAACTGCTGCATCACAATAAAAAAAGAGTTTAAAAAGTACAGATCAACCTGTTCCCTAATTTCCTTTCCTCCCACCAAATCCTTTACATTTAACTTTTTTTTTTTAAAAAAAAAAAAAGTAATTCTCAGTGTCCTTCTTCCTGTGTCTGACTCCTAATAGTAGTGAAGTACAGGTAAGATAAGAATAAACACTTGTTTCTTCTCCTTCCCCATGCCCTTTTCTTTTCAAATAGGTCTTGCAAACATCACATTCTAATGTACTTGCTGGAGGGAAGCTGTGGACCCAGAAGCTGCAGCGCCTGCCTTCTGCTTGAGACAAGATCACAGAAATGATGGGACTTTGCATGTGCCAACTTTGGTCTGTGTAGGCGGCGCCAGGACAGAAAGCAATGGGTGCTGCTGATGTTGACTGTCCTGTTGGCTTCTGGTAGTTCTAATGAGTCTTTTTTTGCCCGTTGTGAGCAATTGTTATGAGGCCAGACTTGCCTCCCATTCCCAGACATATGACGGACTTGTGTAAGATGTCAGTAATTCCTGTTTAAAAGCTTGCCTTCCTTAGTTTAAAACCAAAAGTAAGGTGTTCTTGGATTATATGATTTTCCTGTTTTGTCTTTCTGTAGATGTGTAAAATGTATTTGTGCAGGAATCTGGAAAAACAATGCTGGTGAGCTGCATTATTGGATATCTCTGCACTGTGCATGGCTGATCATGAAGGTTAAATTTTCTTAATTTCCATTCTGTTCAAGTTTAATTTTTACGAAGTGTCACAGTGTTGGCTTTCTCCAGGCTTTACTGTTTCTATAAGGCTGTCGCTATACAAGGTATGTTCTCGTAGGGGAAGGCTGAAAGAAGAAGGGGAGCTGTGATTCATGTTCAGTGCTGTACAAGAAACTGGATGATGTTAAACTTAGACTTTATTCAGCTGGGAAGGGCTTAGCTTGGCGGTTGAGCACTGGGGTGGTGAAGGTAAGAAAAAGGTTAATCTAAATTTGTACTGCTTCTGGTAGTATCTTTACACCAGTTTCTCATTCTTCTTTCTTTCCCCTTAAAAGAAACAAAACAAAATCCTAACAGCAATGAAAGACCTTGCCCTGTTGTTTGAAATTGAATCTTGCGACCTCCAAATAATAAATGTTTAGTATTTATAATTCGCCTAGTGTCTTACTTAGTAGAAATTACCTATTTATGTCTGATTTAGTGACTACATTTTTCCTCTCTCACCAAATGCCTCACCAAGAGTAGGTTTTTTAAAGCAATTGCAAGCATAAGCAACCATTTTTGTACTGTATGTGACTCTAGTGTAAGAATACAGAACCTGGCTTTGGAAATAGTTGACATGGGCTTGAACTGGAGACATAGGGAAAGAGATTATTGAGATACCAGAAAAAGTGAACAATTCTTTTAGAAGAGATGTTCATAACTTCAAAGGAATAGAAGCAGTAAAAAGAAATGGCCTTCCCTTCGCTGCCCTCCTCTCTGTCACTGATAGTAGTCCCTGGTAGCCGCAGGCCACACACAAACATTGTTTGTATCAAGCTGATTTCTTAAATAACATGGCACAGAAATACAGTATTTGGTTAATGCTCAGCTTGGCCTTTGCAGAGTGTTCACATAAAATCTCTGCCCCCAAAGGGAAGGGGTGGACTGTGCAATTATAAAAGGAGCTTATAACCTTTGCTTCCTAGATAACAGTATCAATGGTATGCTTATGCCTGCACATTTTAGATGTTTGGGCTTATCTGTACCCTTCTCTCCCCTCTTCTATTAAGAGGCATGTGCAAGCTGTGTCTGCGTTAGTGTTGACCCTTTCTCTCTGCAGCTGCAAGAGACCAGAAGGGCATGTCTCATTTTTGCACCTTACCATCAAAGTTCCTTCTTGAGCACAGAAGCTGTAACCGGGGACTATAGTGTGTGCCACGGGGTGGTTTCCCACAGCAGTTGCCTGCTGTCTAGATTGGGAAGTAAACTTACTGACGAGCCTTTCTGCTTCTTGGAAGCAGGGGCAGTTAGCCTGCTGCCATTAATGGCCTGCAGCTTCTGGGGTTTGCCTTCTGGTTTCATACTGTTGTTACCGAAGAGTTTTTGAATATTTTTTCATTCCCACTATACAGTTGCTCTGTCTTGCTCTCACGTGAACCCAAGTTGCTAAACTTGGAAAGGACCTGTGAAATCTGTCTTAATTAGACCTCTGAGTCCTCCACACTTACTGCCTAGTTAAACAGAGCAGTTATGCCAGAGACCTGAAAGAAGATAGAAGTCATACCTCCTTGCCTGTCTTCAGTGGACAGTATCACCTGAGTTAACCTGTGTAGTAGAGGAGATATTCCGCTGGCATAAGGAGGAATACCAGTATGCAACTGCTTCCTTGGTGTCTGCCCCTTCAGAAGGTCAGTGCAAGAAACTCACCTCTATAGATCTAGAACCTTAGATTTGAGTAGAGAGGACTTAATTGGAACAGCATTTTCTTGTTTTTATGGCTGTGATGTCCACAAAATCAACCTGTGTTTTGATGGACTGAGTCACAGTCCAGTAAAAGTTTATTTCTCAGTTCTGCTAACATGCTGCCCAGTCACTTGGTTATTGATACCTAAAGCAAGGTTACTCCGAACATATACTTGGCCTTAGCTCTGGTCTTTTTAACTTCTTTGCTAGTCCAGGCCTTGAGCTGTCTGAAATGTGATAGCTTTATAATACACCTGTTCACTGACAGTTGGTGTGGACTGGGTTGTTGTTGCATTTGGGTGGATTGGGATTTTTGTTGTTGTTCTACATTTGAGGAGAAATTAAATAACTTTCTAAAAGAACTGTTATATTACAGGTGCATATTTAAGTTGGGCTTCTGAGGTGCTTGTCTTGCCTTCGTGCCCCTTTGCCCCCACCCAGCCCTTTTCCTTTATCCAAAGACTGTTTTCCCAAGTCTAAATTCTGGTCTTATATTTTGATGCTGCCATCTTCAAACTTATTTGGACTTCATCAGTAGTGCATCTTGGATCATGCTGTGGACCATTAAGTTGCTTTTCTTGCTTTTAATGAGCATATAGCATACGAGGGCCTCCCACCCACAGATGCTCTGACTCACGCAAGAGCTTTGCTCCTGTGGGGTATGTGCTGTCTTGCAAACTCATTTGCTAGATCAAAGATGTGATGTTATGAAAGCTTGGCTAGGGGTTGGGTACTTCAGTGGTTTGTTTCCACTCTGAAGAAGCAGTAAGGTGCTCCTAAAATGGATAATATTAGATGTTTTGCTTCTTCCACCTTCAGAGTGGACTGTAGCCCCTGGGGAATGTGGTTGAGCTAGGACCTGTTGTTCTACTAGTTGGTGCTGTATTTGAGATTCCTTTTGATTCAGGTGAACTAGGATCATGGAATTTGATGGGCTTTTTTGGATCGGAATCAGTGGGTTTTGGGAGCAGGTTTACACCTGCTCTGTCCTCACAGTGTGCATTAACCCTACTGTAGAGGTGTTTCCATCGTTTGGAAATGAGCCATGTTAAATCTGCGTCCCTGCGGATGGCTGGCAGGCCAGCCTGTTGGACACGGTGTGGTGACTGCTGTGCCATTGCTCTCCAGCCACTGGGAGTTGGATCTTGCCTTCTTTACAGCCTTATTACATACCTAACTGTCCTCAGATATCTCTGTTGAGCTCTCAGAATCCTCATTCTAGTGTATAAGAAAAGCTGGTTCCTACTTTCTTGTGTATGCATATGGATGCAATTTTCTTCTTTGCAATGTGTGGAGTAAGAACTTATTAATGGATGACTAACCTCTCAATATTGGACACTCCTTGGTATGGCTTTGACAAGGTACCTGATTCTGCCTGCAGTACTCTTTGATGTTTTGCTGCTTGATCTCTGTCCACAGACAGCTCTGATCTGACTTACTGGCATAAGCATTACCTGTGTTGGGTGCTGCACAAGCACCTGGTGAGAAATGGTGTCTATCCTGAAAAACCTCTTGATTTGAATCAACCCGCAAAAGGTATCTGGAATAGCTGAGTCAAAGGTGCTTAAATATGAAGGTGGGCGAAACAAGACGATCTGTAGTGTCACAGATCTGCTCATAGCTAAAATTGTCAGATTACCTGACAGTTAATACCTATTGGTAAGAATCAGGGATTAAAAAACCCCAAAATAAACACCATCAAAACGCCAAAATCCCTCTAACATCCTCTGCACTGCAGGAGTCTTTGTGTGCAGTGACTCAGGCTTGCTCTGTGGCAACAGGACTGTCCTGCTGATTTCTTTTGAAGAAAGTAAATGAATGCATAGCAGCATAAAACCTCTACTATCAATTTAATTTTGGCAAGACCTGCTTTCAGAGCATATTCCTTGAGCCTCTTCTAACATATCTTTATGAGTGGGAGCCAAGCCAGTCTTGCCTGCTCTGAAACAAATAAATCTGTTCCCTTTGAACTGGTCAACATCTAAGGTACAACCACTGAGCTGTAGCATTTTTCATATAAACGGGCTTTGACTGCAGCTCACTACAGGAGATGTCCTGTGCTCTGTCAGTCAGTCTTTTTTGTCATCTTTTTTGTCAGTTTAATCCTCTCTGTGTGGAAATTATGTCTCTGCTAGCATGGGGCAGATATTGGTGGAATTTCTGCTCATCAATTCCTGTTTTAAGTCCCTGTATAATTTGTTCATCTGAGGGAAGCACTGAAGAATGTGGCATAGGAGAGCAGGTGCCGTGGGGTGGAAGGCACGATGGTGCCCTGTTTGCTCTTCATCTAGATCAGGGGTCCTCAAACTTTTTAAGCAGGAGGCCGGCACGCAGATTAAGTGGCAGGCAGTCATCTGCGGCTGCTTGGTTTCCCCAACCCCCCCCCCCCCAGGGGTGGTGGTGGGGTGTCTGTAAATACTGAGGGACCGGATTGAGGATCCTGGGGAGCCGTATCCAGCCCACGGGCCGTAGTTTGAGGACCCCTGATCTAGATGACTCTGACATTCCATCTTGCAGCTGTTCAGCTGAACAGTTTGGCATCCTGCTAGGAGAAAAGAAATCATTCCTGCCAGAACTCTCCAAGAGTCTCTCTGGCTCGGTTGCCAACAGTGGTGAAGGAAGTAGGTCACCTTGTGCTTCAGGGTTACAACAGGATCAAAGGAATTTGTGATACCTTGGGAGCCCGTGGGGGGAGGACGGGTGTGGGTAGTCTAGCTCTCATTACGCTAACTAATATAAATAAGTCTTTTGCCTCTCCAGGGAATATTTGGGTTTGGAGAGTGCCTGGTGCTGCGGAAACAATGCTACTTTGCTGGAAAGATGCTAGCTGGAAAAGGGCTGAGAAATGTTTTCTAGCCAGGAGAGATGGCCTTTGCCTCCTCCTGCTGCTCGCGGTGCTTTGTGTGACTGCTTGCCAGCAGTGGCTCCCTTGAGCTGCACGGTGAAATCCCTGCCCAGCCTTCGCCAGGGTTATTGGTACTGACAGTACAACAAAATCCATCTCTGCAAACGGTTTGTCTAAGGGGGGGGGAATCATTTAAGCTTGAGTGAACAGCAAGGCGTAAGTCAGCTGCACTGCCCCAGCCAGCCAACTATGGCACAGGAGCTCCATCGTCCCGTGTCACCCTCCTGCCCGCTGGCAGCTTCCCCTGGGGCTTGAAGGGCTTTGCCTGGCCCTGCCTGCAGGATCTGCGTGGAGGCTGTAGCACGGCGGCTCTCGGTCTCTTCTCCCACGTAACAAATGATAGGGCAAGAGGGGATGGCCTCACATTGTGCCAGCAGAGGTTTGGATGGGATGTTAGGAAAAAATTCTTTCCCGAAAGGGTTGTGCAGCCCTGGAACAGGCTGCCCAGGGAGGTGCTGGAGTCACCGTCCCTGGGAGGTAATTAAAAGGTGTTTAGATGTGGCACTCGGGGACAGGGTTAGTGGTGTCCTTGGCGGTGCTGGGTTAACAGTTGGACTGGATGATCTTAAAGGTCTTTCCCAACCAGATGATTCTATTCTTGGTGCTGTCTGAAGAGGCTGGAACCAGGCGTGGCTGGCACACACCCCTAGGTAAGGGCACAATCTGTCATCTTTGCCACTGGACTATCTCCTGTCAGCCCTGAATTTAGCTCTGGTCTCCATGTCATAGCCACACCTGGGTCATTCTCTTGAAGATCACTTCAAAGTACTTGAACTAGTGTTCTCTTTCCTACTGGATGTAGTTTCTGTGCTGTACATGTAGTAACAGCAGGAGATTTGATGGCATCAACAGGAAAAAGTTCTCCTGTGAGCCTCAGTGGTGAGGAGCCTGTGGTGGTTGGTGTTCCTCACTGTGCTGCTGATGGGTCGTGGAGCACCTGAAAAGGTGCATCTCCCCCCTGTCCCGCTCTGTTTCAGCAGCAGGGTGGGTAGTAGGGCTGTCCCCCCCACGTGCCGTTTGTTTGGAGAGCGTGGGTGACATGGGACCTCCAGCCAGGCTGGCTGTGGCCCCGCGTGGGGCTCCGGGAGGAGACTGACCTGGCAGTCCCGGCGTCTGGGCTGCGGCGTGTGAGGTGTTGGAGGAGGGTCCTGCTGAAGGAGCTCTGCCAGGGAGCGTGGGTAGCAGGAAGGGGCAGAGTGTCTGGTCATAGCTGCTATTCTTGAAGCAAGATGCCGTTAATCTTCTTTGCTTCTCCCAGTGGCTGTGAAGCATTTGCACAACGAGGATGCTGAGGCCAGTTGCCATGGCAAACCGAGGGAGTCGGAGCACGTGGTCCCTGCCTGCCTTTGAGATGCCTGTCACAAATTGTTCCTGACAGGTGCAAGAAAATCCTCAATCTGCTCCGTGCTGACTCCTGGATGTTGATCCTCGTTCTGTTCGAGTTTCAGCCGCAGTTTAGGTGATTACACGTTGCTGTGCCTGTGTTTCATCCGTGTTCCCCGTGCCTGAGCATTGCCTACTCACTCCTAAAAGATGGATAAAAGAAGTCCCCTTCTAGAAAATTAAATTACCTTAGTTCCTCACAGGGATTATCCAGCTCTAGGAACTGAATGAAAAGCAGTGGTTAGCTTAGTGTGTAGCATTTCAAGCTTCTCTGCAGAGTTACCAGTTCCTTATTTCGTACTTAGATGGTTTTAGGTCTGTGTTGCTGGGCCACAGGGAAATGCAGTTTCTGGGGACAGAAATGCTCCGCTGTAGTGCCTGGTGTGATAGTCACAGGGAGCCCCGTGTTAGGTAACTGCAGGGAAGATGTGCACGTGTAAATGCTCTAGGACAGGACTAGGAGTGTCCGTCCCTTCTTTGAGAGCCTGTTGGATTTAGATGTTAAATACCAGCGTTAAGGTTGCAATGTAGCTTCATCCTTCTGGTTATTTTCCCTTCTCAAAACCCAGTCTGCTCTGTGTGTGCAGAACTGACCCCAATCTGTCCCTGTTTTTCAACAGACAATGGCAAGTCTGTGTGAGGAACCCTTGGAAATTTCCATCTGCACTCAAGCATTACGGTAGCATTTTGAAGTAAAACTATTATGCAATAGAGGATCTATAAACGGGCAGAGGTCAGCTAACCTGTGTCACTGCTACGAGCTGCAAATAATTCTGCAAGTTTTCATTCAGTAACAGTTGTGTAATCATTAAGATTATCAGCCTCCAAGATAAATACTGTAAAGATAAGGCAGTGTCAAATGAGTTGGCTTTGCCTTCTTTATCGCTTTTTAAAAGAGCTGACCACGGATGCTGGCTATGCTGGGGTCTTTCCTTGCAGCAACACCACCGTGCAGCACCAAAATATTTTCTTGATAACTTTTTTTTATAGGCATCCAGTCAGAAGCTCGTCCTATAAAATGCACTGGCACTGATTCAACAGAGACTCCACTATGCTCCAGTCCTGCACTTAAGCATTGTTAAATGTTAATGACACTTGAGCATCTTCTTAAGTGTCTGCTTAAGGGCTTGTTTGAGTTTGGGTGGTTTGACTTTGGGTGCTATTGTTTGTGTAGAAAAGCAGATGAAAGGTTGCTGATCTGCACGTTGAAGCAAGGAGAAACAGAATGAAACATTGAGGCGGGGCTGGATGAAATAGGGCTATTCTGACTCTTCTGTCCAGGTAGATGGACATGGGAAATGTTCTCTACAGTTCCTAAAAAGGATTTTTCAAAGCTCTTGCTTGTTTTGTACCACCGTTTCCTGGACTAATTGACAGAGTTGCTGTTGTCACTTATTTAACAAATCAGTGCAAGCACAAACAAGGACAAAAATAAGTGTCTGCTAATATGAACAGATTTATCTGTTCTCATCCCCACGCCTTTTCCCACGGGCATAATTTCTATGTAGCTTACTGAGCAAACCTTAGTGCCAAGTATTTAATCTTATCCATGAGGGGCAAAGGGTGCTAAGAGCAGGGTTGTTTTCTTTGCACGTTAGTGGCGTCTCTAAAGAATAGACAGATGCTGGCGCAGCCTCTTCTCAGAATGACATAGGAGGAATGTTGGGTTGAGATGTAGCTTAAACTGAGGTTATTAATAAATTACTTGTTACGTGTTAAGGAAAACATGCTGAAGAGTTGTAAGTGCAGGGAAGTCACAGTTCAGGATAAACGTAAGACCAATCCAACGCAACCTCTGCCAATTCATGATGATAGATATAGATCATGTATATTCCTGCTGTAAACCTTTGACTTCTTGGGAAAGTCCAGGCAGCCCTGAGCATGCCGAGATGCTGCTGCTCCCTTCGAGCCTCGGTGGACTCCTCAGTTGGGAGTTCCTTGCTTTGCTCAGGCTTGTCTTGATGGTCTTAACTTCTGACCGTGCTGAACAACCCTGTGTCCCTTTGTCTTGCACGCTCTTCTGGCACCTCTCCGTGTAGCACAACTGAAAGCTCTAGATAATTCTCATGTGGCCAGTTTGTGTTTTGCCGCCTGCCCTCCCCTGCTGCCCTGTTGGTGCTGCCCGCTCACTGTGTGTGCTGTGGGTTGGTGATGAGCCAAGTGATCGCTCAGTGGTGTTTGTTCATCAGGAGGTTCAGGCAGGATTTATGTGCTCCAGAGGGCTTTTGGAGCCACAGCTGATAGGTGCTGAAAATACCAGCATTATTTTATTGGTTTTGTTTAGTCCCAACTTGAATTACGCATGGGGAGTGTTACTCCCCTGGTGACCGCCCTTGCGTCAAGGTGGTGGTTAGAGAGCAGCAGCGTTCCCTGGGCTCCAGGAGGGAATGCAAGGAACTGCCAACCGAACCGTTCGCTTCGCGGCGCATCAGCCGTAGCCCTGCAAAAAACGTTTCACTCTCCCTAATCTTCCAAACCCAATCAGTCGGTGTTTTGTACAATGCTGAAATTTGCTGAGCTGGTTTCCTCCAGCAATTTTTCCGTCACACAGGATGCCTGGGCAGCGGTGGCTGGCACTTGGTGCACAGCCACTTGGCTGGAGCTCCTGCTGACAGGGAACGAGTTCCCTCAAGATTGTGCTTTTGTTTTGTTCCGTTTCAGTCCCGTGCTTAGTAGTAATTAATTCCTTTGTTGCCTGAACTTGGAGCATTTCCTCTAGAAGGCTCAGGCAAACATCCCTGCTCCCGAATAATAATGGTAAATGTTTAAAAGCCAAGGACAGGAGGTGGGGTTAATCTTCACTTTTGGATTGTGACCCTCCGGTGTTCTGAAGCTGTCACTCCGCTGGGACATCTGCAGCAGCCTGTGTGGCCACAGTCCAGGCGTGATGGCATGGCCGTTGGCAGCATTCCCACACTGTGTATGCGGCAGCAGCATCTGGAAGCTGCCTTTGCTGCCTCTGCCCTGGCCCAAGAGGGGCAGAGCTCTTGGCTGGCTCTGGGGGCTTGCCCGTGCTGCCCAACACTGCTGCTGGCAATCAAGGGCATCTCAGCTGCCTCCTGGTGCACTGAGGTGATGCCAGCATCACTTGTTCAGCGCTTTTGAGAGCTGCTGATACGAAGCACCAGATGAAATCTGGATGTCTGTTACACTGATATCTCAAATACCCCCAAAAATAAATGAAATCTGGATTCCTATTGCAAGGAAGGAAAAGGAAAAGGAAAACCCCTTCCTAATGACAACCCTTGTCTGGTTGTGCTGGGAGGTGTGGTGAGGGATGGATTCAATGTACTTCTTGGAAGCTGGCTCCAGGTGACGGCGCTCTGTGAGCTGAGATTGAATCCGTGTTTTCCTGTTCCATGGGTCTATGCAGGGGCTTCAAAGAGGAGCCCCAAAGACCACCTAACCCCAGCACTCACTCTGTATTCTAGTGGTTTCTATAACTTAATACTGACATATTTTGTCTGTAGGAAACAAGCTCCCAGGAAGAGAACTGAGTAACGGAGGCTCACTTAGATGCCTGAACTGAGGTTCCCTTGTCATTCCAGCCTGACCCTGGTCAGCCGTGTGGCCAGCAGCAGCCCTCCTTGGGGCAGGCAAGTGGAAATTTCCTTCCCATCCCCAGTGTCTTGTGAAAACATCATAAAACATCCGTGGCGTTCTTTACCCTGGCTTACGAGAGGGGGAAAAAAAAATAAATCTATAAACCCCAATCCTTAATTACCCATTACAAACATGAAATGCTGCAGGCGATTGCTCAAGGAGGTGAAATGCCGCAGTGCTCACCTCCTGCGGGGTGGGTTGCATCCCCGCGCGGACGGCAGGCGCGTTCCCGCTGCTCGCCGCAGAGACCCGCACGCTTGCGTGGCCGGGGCAGTTTGCCGTGCCCGTGGCTTGCAGGGGCGGTGGTGCCCGCATCCCCGGCCAGGCTGCAGCCTCCCAGCCGTACCCCCTCACTGGAGCCTCTGCTATGGCCTCAACCTGGCTTACTGCATGATGATCCCTTATGGGGTGCGGTGGGGGGGTGGGGGTGTTTTAAATATTCGATCAGCATCAGCTTTCAAAGCTGCCAGTAGATTTCTTGGTACCCTCGCTAGCAATCTTCCTGTATTTGAGAGCGCTGGGAGGAGGATACAGGCCCCCACTTTTGCAGCTCTAGGCAGGACGTAGGCTGAGGTTTAGGGGAGCTGCTTTGAATGTGGGTCCAGCAGGCTCCTTTGGTAACTGAAGGCAAATCAGAAATCAGTCACTTCACTGGCTCTCTGGGGTCTGTAGGAAGAGGTTTGGTGATAGGTGTCTACATGCTGATGCTGTCTTTTAAGATTTTAAAGCCCCTGAAGCATTACTGATGTAGCACAAGTTACGTCGCATGCGTTTGCCATGCCCAGAAGTACCGATCTCTGGCAGTTTTTGAAGGAGGCATATGGTCTCCATGCCTGGACACTGCTCAGAGTCCTGGGCTGGCTCCCAGGGGCTGCAGTTTTCTTCCCCTCATCAAAGCGGTGCCCCTGGACACCCTTTCCTGGGGTGCAGCCTTCCCGCTTGCTCCTGGCGCATCCCCTTCCACACACGTTTCAGGGCTCTCGGTTGCACCGTGCTGGGAATGGCTCTCATCCCTCGTGTTACGCCTGAGCTTAGGCTTAATTATAGTGAGCTAAGCCTCGGCCAGGAGTGGTTTTTTCCCTCCCTAGAGCTACATCAGCCGTTTCCCAGGGCGCTGTGGCTCTGTGCATGCCCCGTGCACGCAGCGCTGTGGTCCTTCTGGCACGTGCTACCTCTTGGCAGCACCAGCAGGTAAGAGCCGCCCAGTGAAGCAGGCCAGCTGGGCTTCGCACAGGTGCCAGCGCTCCAGTTCTCTACACGGAAGGAATCATGTCCTGAGTCTTGGCAGAAACCCTACGACAATAACAACAACAAAAAACCAACCACAGGGAACAAAAAACCCAAAGCCTTGAACCAAGGAACGGCGGTGATAAAGAGCTTTTATATTCCTGGGGGCTGGCCTATCAGCTTTTATTGCCCACTTTTTTTTTTTTTTTTAAGCAATGCAAATCCTATCTGTTTTCTAGAGCCTCCCATCCACTACCTCTTCATATAGGTCAAGGGGAGCCTGCCAGCCTTTCAGCAGGACAAGCAGGGTGCTCCTGGAGGGTCCTCATCCCTGCACCAGGATCCCTCGGAGACCTGAGCCTGGATCTCCAGTTTCTCAAGCCCTCTGCTCTGCAGCATCCCTCAGTTGTGCCCACGGGGCCGGTTGCCACCAGGACTCTACCTCCTTTGTTCCAGCCCTGCTCATGGCCACTGCCAAGTTTGATCACCCCGCACTGAAGGAGACGATGGACATCGACATCGAGCCCAAGCCCCTGCGGCCCCACTGGTACGAGCGCTATGTCCAGCCCTGCGTGGCCGAGCTGCTGGGCAGCACGCTGTTCATCTTCATCGGCTGCCTCTCCGTGGTCGAGGACACGATGGGCACTGGGAGGCTGCAGCCTGCCCTGGCGCATGGGCTGGCCCTGGGGCTCACCATCGCCATCCTGGGGAACATCAGGTAAGGGGGGCTGGCACTTGGGGTGGCACATGCTCCCCGTGCCACCTCCTCTGCACCCCCTTGCCAGGGTGGCACGGTCACTGCTGCATGCGTGGTTTCCATGTGTGGCAGGAGGAGACACTCCTGTCTCCCCACGCGCTGCCTTTAGGATCTTTCCTGCCAAATATTGGTGACTGCGGTAACGCTGCGCTGCCCTTGAGCCTCTCGGTTAGCAGCATGGCTGCTTAGGTGGTGGTTGTCCGTAACGCCTTGGGTTTGGGGAGTTTGCTTTGCTTTTGATGGCAATGTTTGATTCTCATGCCCCTCCGGTCAGCTCAGCACAGCCCATGGATGGGGTGGCTCTGGGCTGGGACACAAAACTCCCCTGGCCAGGAAGGGTGGCTCAGCCGGGCTCACGAGCAAGCCCCAGAGTCCAGAGCAAACTGATAATTTATCAGCACCTGATTAGGAGGGATAATGCCATGGGGTGAGGTTTGTGCAGCTGGTCCTCGGTGACCCAAGGTGTGTCCTGGAAGAGCTGAGCCGGACACCTGCTGCACCCCAAGCCCTTTGCACAGTGAAGCCAGGAGAGCAGCACGGGGGGTGGGGGGTGAAAGGGGCTGCAGAGGCATCCTGGCGGTCCCCTGTTAGCTCTGAAGCCAGGAGGAGTCTGCTCAGAGTCCTGTGCAGGGAGATTTTAGCCTAAAATCAGGTTTTAGAGATTTGTGTCCAGAGAGGCTGGAGGGGAGCCTGGCTCAGGATACGTGTTCGCTGGCCAGGCTGCCGTCCATGCCGCAGGCAGGTGGGTGCTCTGGCCAGGGTCTATTTGCAGACAGGTCCTCCTTTAGCTCCTGGGCTCCCACCCATCCTGGGGGTATGTGCAGCCAGAGCACTGTCCAGCCAACATGTTTGCTACCCTTAACCACATAACTTCTTGTTCTCGTATGATGGATCTTTAATTACAGCTGAAGAGTAAGATGTGATTATAGTTCCTAGACACTCTGACTCATCGGCTTAACCAGCAATTATTATTAGGGCTGATTGGTTATGAAACTTGTTCATTAATGCGTGTCTCATGGCGATCTGTTTTAATTAGAAGATACCTGAGTTTGTCTTGCATGTGGTCTTTGAGATGAATGATTTAGCTTTTGTAACGAGGCGAGCGCCAGCCTCTGCCAGCCCTTCCCAGGGCCATGGCGGTCAGTGCGCAGGGATGCAGAGCGCCCTGTGCACCTTTACATTTACACTGAGCAGAGGCAAATAAACCCTGAAAATCCTAGCAGGGTCCAGCAGTGCTGGTGTGGCAGGGAGGTGGCCTGAGCTCTGTCTGACAGCGCTTGCCCTGTTCCCTGCCTCCTGGGGGATGTGTGTCCTGCCAGGCTGGGTACAAGCTCCGTCAGTGCCTCCCCTCCTTCCCTCTGAGTCTTTGTCCCCGGAGGAGCTGCTCCGCAGAGCACTGGTGGTCGGGCTGTGCTGCTGCCACAAGCAAAGCTCTTGCTGGGGTGGGGGCAGCAGTGATACCCCTGCTGCACCAGGGTCTTGGGCAGGGCTTTGGTGCCTTCCCCAGCCTGCAGCACCCTGCAACACTGGGAGAGACCCCTTCTCCCCACATCTCCCCTGTGGAGGCAGGGCTGTGGCAGTCCCTGGAAGCATCTGGGGTCTCTGGACACCCAGCCCCAAACCCTGTCACGCAGACTGCACCACGGCAGCTCCTGCCCCTGCTGGCGCTGTAGGAAGGGTTGGGTATCCGGGGTGAAGATGTTGCTGCTTTGAATCAGTAACTGCGGAGAAAGAAAACAGCTGGCTTCTGCTCTTCTGCAGTGTGTAGCACTTTCTCACGGGATGGACTGCAAAAGCATTTGTGGCTCCAGACCATGGCGAGCGTAGGGCCCCAGCCCCAGGAGTGAACCCCCTGCTGGGGGTGAACCCCACGCTGATGCTTTTCTCTCCTTCGCAGTGGAGGCCACTTCAACCCTGCCGTGTCCTTGGCCGTGTGGCTGGTTGGTGAGCTGAACATCACGATGCTCATTCCTTACTGGGTCTCCCAGCTGTGTGGAGGGATGATAGGAGCTGGCCTGACAAAGGTAGGAACACCCGGGGAGTCTCTTTAGGCAGCGCTAACACTGGGGTACAGGGGCTCCCAGTGCTCTGGCTGAGCTGGGCTGGCCGCCCCCAACCTGCCGCCCAGCCCTGGGGTCTCCAGCAGCAGCGCACGGAGTGGGGAGGACGAGGGGCACTGGGTGCATTGGTTCTGCCTGGTGCTGAGGGCGCTGGTTTCTCAGGGGGTGACCAGTTCAGAGGTTTGCTGTGTGGGCCTGGGGCTTCACTGGCGCCAGGGGCCAGGGCACCCAGTGCCTCCTCCCAGTTCTTCCACAGTCTGGCTGCAGGACTCGGGCAACTCGTCCCCTGCTGCCAGCTTGGGTCTGGCAGTGCCGCTGTGGGGGCCCGGCTAATTAATCCTCAATGCCAGCTGTTCTCCAGAGGTTTGTTATGGCATGCTAATTAGCACAGAAGGATGCACAGTATCTCTGCAGCTCTAGCCATTTCCTTTGGCTGTGCTTCTCCTTACGGTGCTGCCCTGTAAGGTTAATTCCCCTTTGGTGCTGCCCGTGCCCAGCAGCCCGGCCTGGCCACCGCACGCCCCTGGTGTCTGGGGGAGCCGCATCCCAGGGCCCGGAGAGCAGTGGCTGGCTCATTATCCTTCACTAATGAGTTTATATTTGCCAGGCTTAGGGCTGGCTTTCAGGAGGAAAGTGATGAGATTAGCTCCTCTTTAACCTGATGCTTCTCCCGCCCACGCTGTCCTGACAGTGAGCACATATGCCACAATATGGAGCGTGGAGGGCACAGACAGGGCTCCCCCCGCGCAGGTCGTGGCAGAAAGCAACCAGTACGTGCATGCCCACGGAGGAGCCTTCAGCAGCATTGCGGTGGACGAGCAGATCTCCTCCGTCCTCGTGGGTGAGATCATCATGACTGCCTTCCTGGTCCTGGCGGTCTGCATGGGCGCCATCAATGGGAAGACCAAGACCCCGCTGGCACCTTTCTGCATCGGCCTCACGGTCACGGTCGACATCCTGGCAGGGTGAGCCTGTGGGTCCTCTCCTCCTGCGCGTTCCCGCCGGCCTGCCAGTGCCATCCACTCCAGCAGCTGCTGGCACTGGGCAGGTGCCTCCAGTGGGGGGTCAGGGTGGGATTGTGACTGTGGGGACAGAGTTGCTGCTTGCAGCTCCCCGCCATGCCGGCTGAGCAGAGCCTGCGGGCGGCTCCAAGCACCCGGCATCAGGGCTCCAAGCACCCGGCATCAGGGCTCCAAGCACCCGGCATCAGGGCTCCAAGCACCCGGCATCAGGGCTCCCCTGCTCCCTCCCTGGCCAGCACCGTGGCTGCTGCATCCTGCACTGGGGAGGAGAGGGTGCCTGGGGTGGGGGGGATGTGCCCCCTCGCAGTGCAGCACAACACCTGCTGGCCAGGGAAACTGAGGAAAGCTGAGCACACTGTGGAGTTGGCAAACGAGCCCGGTGGCCCCTCTGGTGTTTTTGGGGAGAGCTGCTGGGCGCAGCCAGGCTGGGTGCAGGAGAGGCCATCGGCTCGAGCCTGGCACGTGGCGCTGGAGCCAGAGCAGCCTTTACAAGTGCCTGTCAGGGGCTGATAAACCCAAGGGCTGCAGGGATGGTGTTTGTCGTCGGAAGCCCTGAGCAAACAGCAGAGGGTTCATCTGGAGCCGTTTCTCGCTGCGTGTCCTCAAGGCCGCTGGCAGCGCTGCCAAGCTCGGCCTCAGCGCAGGCGGGTGTTGGGGCGAGCAGCCCGGGTCTGGTGCCACTGCGATCAGCTAACGAAGTGCACAATTATGAATGTTAATGGCGTGTTTAGTTAAGGCAGTGCCCCCTCTAGTGGGATCCGGGGCTGTTATTTAAACACTGCACAAACCTCATGTGCAAATATTTATCTGTTGCAGTTTTCTTTAATCTGTAAAACGCTGTTGTCTCTCCTGACCCACTCCACGACCCATGTGTGGCACGAAGCTTTCCCTGTTTAAAAGCCTGGCTCCCAGTAAGCCCCCAGATAGACTTCAGCCCCGCACCCGGTTTACCCCAGGAGCTTGCCAACAGGAGCGAAGGCTGGTGCCTGCTGGCGAGCAGCCGCCGTGGGTCCGGGCGCTGCAGCAGAGCAGCCGCTCGGGTCTGGGCTTCCTTACGCCACCAGGGCAAACTGTCGTGGGGCACCGAGCAGACCCCGCAGCCGGGGGGACATGGGTGCCAGTCTCGTGTCCCGCAGGGCTGATGCAGATGCTTTGTTCATCTTTCAGAGGTGGCGTGTCCGGAGCCTGCATGAATCCTGCCCGAGCCTTTGGGCCAGCTGTGGTAGCAAACTACTGGGATTATCACTGGGTTTACTGGGTAGGGCCCATGGTCGCTGCTCTCCTCGTCGGCGTGCTGGTGAGGTACGTGGTGCCCACAGCAGTAAGAAGAGCAGAGCCATGTGGGCTGACACCCCCAGCTCTGGTTTCCCACCCGGCTGCCTCCCTGGGGGCTCTGCCTCGCATGCTGCCCGGGCTGCTTCCCTGCTCCCTGGGTCAAGCTGCCAACAGCCGCTTTTCCAGAGCAGTGTCTGAGGGTTGGGGACTCCCTCCCCTTCTTCCCATGAGGACGGGGTGACAGTGAAGAGCCAACCTGTGCCCAAACCCACCTGCTTGCTCCATCCATGTAGTCTTGTGGGGTGAAACCGGGCTGAGGCTGGTGCTGGGCTCAGAACAGCTGTTGCTGCTTCTGTTGCACGCTTGCAATGGCAAAAACTGCTGACCCCCACTTTCTCTCTCTCTGACCTCTTCAAAGGCTCCTGCTTGGTGACCGGACCACCCGCCTGCTCCTGAAGTGATGCTGGGCACAGAGCCACACGCGTGCCATTGTCGCTCACCTGCTGCAGGCGGCCGGTGCAGCTCAGCATGGCCGGTGTCCAGCCCCCCTGCCCCTGCTTCTCGCCATCCCACCTCCCCTCTGCGTCTCCCAGGCAGCCTGCACTCAGGAGATGGTTCGGTTGCTGCTGCAGGGATGAGGGAAAGCAACCCAGCTGAACCAGGCAGCCCTGTGCTGGCAGCAGGGCCAGGCAGCACCGCTCCCATCCTTGTCCCTGGGGCTCTGCCAGCCCCTGCTGCGGCAGCAGGACTGGCTCACCAGGAGCATCCTCTGACCCACACCAGTGCCCGTGGGGTCCCAGCACCGTCCATGCAGTGTCCATCCCACCGGGGCTGTGCCGGGAGCCTTGTGCCCTCTAGGGTGGTCACCGCTGCCCCGTGCTCAGGTGGCCGAGGGTGCGTCTGGCCTCCTCTCCAGGAGCATCTCCAGCTCCTTGGGGCAGGCGGTGAGAGCTGCCCGTTCCCAGCCCCCCTGCGAGGAACTTGCTCTAATCCTGCTGAGGTAGCAAGAAGCTGAGTCGAGCAGCCGTGCCTGGTGACCATGCGGCATCGCTCACCAGCGCTGACGCTAATTGGTTTCTAACTTCTTGGTGACAGTATGAATGCTGAGGCCTGATGTGGCTAGCTGCTCTGCTTGGCATGCCCCTGGGGGTTCCCCAGCCCCCACTGCCGGGGTGGGTGCTGCGAGGCTCCATGCCCTGCCCCACGCTGGCTCCTGCATTTGTCTCTCATTCAAGCATCTCTGCTGCCCTCCCTCCTCGCACCCAGCCTGCAGCCAGCCCGCGCTCCAGCGTGGCAGGGTCTCCCTCCACGGGAGCCCACTCCCCAGCTGTGCTGTGGGTCAGCTCCTCTCCCCCTTGCAGGTGCGGGATGAGGCCGGGTGGCTCTTGCTGGGGGGACGAGGGGAGGGGGCTGCCTGGGCAGAGGGAGCTGCTGCCATAAGCAGGAGGAGTCAGCAGACGGAATTGTGATGGAGCTGTGTGGGCAGCGGGAGAGGAGCCAGCGCAGCGGCTTTACGTCAGCTGCGTATCCATCCCCTACGGCAGCTCTGCCCTGACTCATCCCGGCCTTCCCTGTGCTGGGGGGGATTCATAGGGACCCCACCCCACCCCTCGGAGGGCTTGTTGGGTGGTGAACCGCCACAGCAGGGTCATTGCAAGTACTCCCAGCTGGGAGCCCCTCACCTTACCTGGCTTTAGTCACTCCTAATTTTGCAAACTTGGGAAAGGTCTGTTGCCACATGTGTGGCTCTGAGGTGTCTCTGGGCCAGCCCAGGGGCAGGGGCTGTGCTGGGACAGCTGTGCCCCCCCCCACACACACACACACAACATGGGGCTGCCCACCCAGCCCAGCACCCGGGGTACCCATCCAGAAACGGGGCTGGATGGCAGGTGGGGAAAGGGCCAGGCTGCCACAAGCAGGAGCGATGGCATCTTCCTGGGGCCAGGACCTGAATGCGGGGCTCCGGCTGTTCCCCCTCTCCTGCTGCCAGCAGGTCTGGGGGAAAACCCTGGGCAAAGCCGGTGCTTCCTCCCTCCCTTGCTGCTGTGGCAGTGAGGACGTTCCCAGCTTTCTGATGTCCCCGTGGGGCTGGCAGAGCCCTGCACAATGTCACCTCGCTATTTTCAGCTTGTTTTCTATTTTCCCAGCACAGGAGGTGACCCACACGCACACAAACACACACAAAGCTGTATTCTTTTTTAGAAAAGAGCAAGGTTGTGGAGATGCTGAAGTGAGGAAATGGCAGAACTGCAGCATCCCTGACTTGGGGGGGGGGGTGTGGGGTGGGTTTGCCTGCGTCCGTCCCCACCAGC
>JAVJGJ010000047.1:25805948-25817074 GCA_035590215.1 Microhierax caerulescens | reverse complement strand
CCCCCCAGCCGGCCGCATCCCGCTCCCCCGGACACCTAGACCCCCCCCGGGCCCCCCAGCCGGCCGCTGCCCGCTTCCCCGGCCCCCCCCCGGCGGGCAGGGCGGCTGCGGGGCCGGGGCCGGTCTCACGCCGCATCTCTCTCCGCAGGGGCTTCGGCAAGCAGGGCTTCCAGTGTCAAGGTGAGTGTGGCGCCGCCGGGGGGGCTCGGGGAGGGGGGAACAGGCGCTGTCCCCCACCCCAGAGGGCGGCCCCGGCCGCGGAGCATCGCTGGGGGGCAGCGGGCAGCACCCCCGGGAGCCGCCGTGCCCAGGCCGGGGGAAGCAGCTTAGTCATTTTTTTTAATCAGCCGAGCAACTGGTCGGTGCTTTTAAGCCGGTGGGTTTCGTTACCGGAGAGAAGCACCCAAGACTTCACATGAATCCCCCAGAACGGCAGAGGGAAGTTTATTGTTTTTAGAGTCGTTAACACAAAACCCCGTGTTTTAACGGCAAAACGCGCTGGTGGCCGCGCTGGAGCTGTGCAGCCTGGAGCAACTTGGATGGCTTAATTGGGCTGCGGGGGGGGGACACACGACTGAGGCTTTATAACGATATGTTGCAATAACTTCAGGGTTACTACGACCAGAATTCCTCGTTCTGACAATGCTGGGATTCTGGCAGTCCCCTTGGGAAATCAGGAGGAATTATCCGGGCTTCAGCGGGTCGCTTGGTGCTCTTGGCGTCAGCCTAACTGCGGGTTGCACGTGCTCGCAGCCAGCCTGGCTAGCCCTGGTTGGGGTCTGGGCTTGGGGGGGTGCAAACGGGGCCGGTGCTTGCCTTGCTGGCAGTGAAATTTTGCTCTTATGAGTATTGGAGGCAGAGTTTTTTATTTTGGTAAGTGGCTGAATCCCGAGTCGAGGTATTTTGCATGAAAATAAAACAGCTGTTACAGCTCTAATATCTCAAGAACAGCTCATCTTGGCAGCTTTCATCCGTATCTGAAGCAGAAAGCAGACCCCGCTGGGCTGTGGTGTGGCACAGAACCAAAACCCGAGCTGCCGTGGTGGGTCCACGTCTGTGCCGGCAGCTCTGCCTGTGCTGCGGCTGCAGGCAGGGGGGCTCTGCCTTGGGTGCTCTCGGGAGCATCTCTGCAGTTACTCGCGGGAGCAGTGTAAGTCTAGCCTGATCTAAATGGTGCTGCTACTCATTCTTAATGCTTGCTTAAGGAATATAACATTGAAATACCAAAAGCATCTCCCTGCTGCCTCCCAGACGCCTACCTAAAGGCCTGGGCTGCTGTCGGCAAGTAGAGGAAAGCAGATGTGGAGACTAAAATGTGTCGTAGTGGTGTTACTCAAGGTCACAGCTTCCCCTGGTACTGGAGGTTTCGTACATGGGCAGCTGAGTTTCATTACTCAGGGGAGTTTTGTGCAGCTTGTATCTCTTAGTGTGAGTCTTCCCCGGTTTACCCGACTGTTAAATCTCTGAGTTCCCTTATGGTGCAGGCAGCATCGTACCAGTTGTATTGGTGCAAACGCAACACCCCTGAAATTTGAAGTGTGCCAGAAAAGCTAGGGAGACTTGTGCTGGCAGGGCAGGGTTTTCCTGCCTCATTTCTAGTGCTTTGCTCAGTTCCACCGATAGCATTCAGTGTCAGATAACTGGAGTCATTTCAAGTCTGTGTTCCAGCTGTTAGGAGCCATTATCCAAATCTGTAACTGTGCCCTTTTCTCAAGGTTTACCCTCAAATGGTTTTAACCAATATTAAATCAGTCTTTGGTGTGAGATCAGTAAATGGGACCTATGAGGGTGGTCTCAGACTTGCTGACGTATAGCAGGTGGCCCCCAAGTGGAAAGACCTTCCCCATGGCAGTAGGTACGCAGCAGCACAGCCCTGTCCTGTGGGTCTTGGACCAGGAGCCCTTCTGCGGCTGCAGTAACACCAGTAAATCGCCAGCAGGACGCTGTGCTCAGTGTTACCTCCAAAGGCGTGTGACTGATCTGTAACACACCCTTAAAAAACCCACTTTCTGGGTTATTCTGGTATTGCAGTCATGAAAACTGCATTACTGGATAGCAGCAGGAGATTTTGCAGGCTGTGGTATGTGGAACAGACCGATCTTTACTCCAGATACTTTCCTAAAATTGATTAGCTTTGTGGATTTTCACATGCATCCCCTTCTGCGAGGTTCCGAGGTCCCCAGGTGAAAGCGCTCTGGTTAGCAGGTAGACCATGGTGTGATCCTCGTTACAGCAAAAGCATCCTGCAGTCGGTGCCCCATGACGGAAGGCATGTCGTGTCTCCGTGTAGAACGCTTCCAGGCTGGGAAGTCGAGCACGAGTTAGAAGTTGCTGTTGCCTGCCATCTGCTTTGAAATCACAGCTACCCCGGCCGTTTCCAGGAGGGAGAGTGGTGGTTCTGCAGTGGGAGGAAGGATTTGGAGTGCCAGGGCTGGCATCGCGCGCCGCTCCTGCCCCCGGAGCGGGTCAAGCTATTGCTCCAGAGCTGTCGTAGTGCCGGGTCGTGCCGGGCACCACTCCTGTGGGCGAGAAGCACTAGACTTCGGGTTTGTGCTCCGCAGGTTGTGCTGCAGTTGCTGTTGAACTCGGTAAATATTTACATGGAAGCAAAAAAATCTCAAGGCTAGCTTTTGTTTAGCGGTTCTTTTTCTTCAGCCCTACGGGGCTTGCAGTAAGCTTTGATTGTAAGTGTTTAGCTCTCCCTTTATTGAATGCAGCTTTAACTCAACTTTTAACAACTTCCCCAACTATTTTGACCTGTTGTTCAGTGGGATGGCTGGAAACGTAGCTAAGGCACGTGCCTGTTGTTTCTGAGCTGTTTCCTACGGCCAAGCTTGTTTCAAGTAGGTTTTTGCCAGTGCCCCGATTTCTTTCTAGGGCATTTGCAATAATTAGATTGTTAATTAGCTCATTACTTGTGACTTTTGGCAGGAAGTTAGCAGAAACTGAGTCTTTGTAGCTTGAAATACTAATGGATACCGCAAATGCCACTTGATTGCCTGCTAATCTGCTTCTTATCCTTGTATACAATCTCCTCCTTATCCTTGTGTGCATCTAAAGACTTCCTGGGCTAATGTCTGTCTTCAGAGCCAGAAAGCGGTTCTGTGCTGGGCAGCAGGAGGTCTATGCGCAGGTGGCCCTGAGGAGCAGGACTGGTTCTTGCAGTTTAACAAAAAATATCAAAATGTTGTGGGTGTCGGAAGACTGAAGTGCTGTGGATGTGCCTGGAGCTGCCAGAAAGACGAACTCTTCCTGGGGGAAGCTGGTTGTGCCCTAATCACGTATCAGCCCGCCGTGCAGAGGGGTCTTTCTGACTCTGTTAAAAGGATCTGTTGTAGCTGTAAGGTATGTGAGCTCTCATGTGAACTCATAAATAACAAAGGGAGAGGGACGTACATGCTCTCTCCTTCCTGGGTTTCAAGATCCACCTGTCCGATAGCATTACCAAGGAATTCATGAGGAGGGAAGAGAGCTGCATCTCGTTAGCTGCAGGCTGTCTTGGTGAAGGAACGACCTGTGGCAAAGTCATCGCTGATGGCTTTGCTGTCTTCGTTCTCCTAACTTAGGAAGTGCTTTGAGAGTGGTAAAGGGAACTGGTTTGAAAGCTGTCGAGAGTGAAATTCTTGGTCCTGTTCTCAGAATGTGCTGTTTCTGGGAACTGACAGCTTTTCTTCGTCTTATGTGCTCATGTTCACTCCTTGGCGTTCTTGGGATATCTTTCTCCTGTTGTCCAAGCAGCTCTCGGTCCCTCTGCAGATGAGGGTGCCAGCTGCATTGGAGGGTTTTTTTGGGGGGCACCTCACTGAGAGCTGGGGTTGTTTAACCTGGGGTTGCTGTCGTGGCAGCTGGGCTGGGCATCCACCTTGGGAACTTTGGAAGAGGTGTTCACGTAGAGGTAGAGAGCCATGTAACGTGATTCTCACTTAGAGGCAAAAAATAACCTGCATCTGTTACTGCTTTCACGTGTACAAGGTAGAAAAACTCTTGGAAAGAGGAATCTTGATTCCTGAAGAGAAGGCGGGGAAAAGAAAAGGCATAATTTAGTAATGGATGCTTAGATCTCATGCAGTAACTTCTGTGGGGAGAATGTTTCCTCCTTCTCGCTGGTTATGACTCAGTAAGCAAAGATACCTCTCGGATCTAATCTTGTTCCAGACTTCATCCCAACTATAATTCCTTCTTCCAGGTTTCCTTCTCCCCATCCTCCAAGTCCAGCGCCCTTTTGTTTTGTGTTTTCACAGTTCAATGTTTGATACCAAAACTAAGCAGCTGGAATGCGTCACACAGGCCTTACCTTTGAAGCAAGTTTTTCTGTCTTGCTATCTGCCTTCAAAACCCACCCTTCCTTCCCCCCCGCTGCCCTCCAGACGGAAGCGAAACCCAGAGCAGCTCTGGCCTCAACTGCAGCTCCTGCTGCTGCTGCTGCGAGTTTTGGTTTGTCGCCATTAACTTCGCGCAGGCATTCAGCTTATGCTTTTATTGACTGTATTAAGCGAGTGAGAAACAAAAGCAAAACAAACTCCAATCATTCAGAGTTGCCTCAAACCCAGTAATTTCGTGTCAACATATTACGCACACTGGAGAAATGTTAGTGTTCAAATAGACTAATTAAAAATGTTACTGCAATTACTTTTTGCAACACAAATGATGCTAATTATATAATGCTGCAGAAATTGGAAACATAATTTTGGAGGGCTTTTTTGCGCACCGTGCAGCGGTAATACAATTCTCCGTGCCGTAGCGGTGGAGCCCTGGGCGCGGGAGCCCCGGCAGTGCCGGGGGGGCAGGTGCAGACGGGAGGGGGAGGGCTGGCTGCTCCCCTGTGCTGCACCAGGTGGTCTGCGGTTCTGCAGAGCTGCGAATACGAACAGGGAAGACGGGAAGATGTGCCCCTTCACGTTTCGGTCGAGGGATTGAGTCTCCTTCAAGGGCTAATTTTGAAGTCTGTCGCCGGAGCTGGTTTCCCTAATCCTGCTCTTCCCCGCACTACGCCTGCGGCTCAGGAGCACGGCTGGGGAAGGGGATGTGCTTTGGAAGGAAATCTGGACGTGCAGAAGCCTCGTGCAGCGCAGGGTCGGTGGCTATCGGGTTCAGCAGGCATCACTTGATACGTTGAGCCCCATTAGTGTCTCCTTACAGTGCAGAAGGGTTCCTTTGAGTTTCTCAGTGGAAGTGGTTTCTCTTTTCCCTCCCCCTTTGCAGTTAGCATGGTAGATTTTTCTTTCTTATCTCTTGAGATAGCTGTCATCCTAAAATTATCTTAGACCTCGGTAATGAGGTGATCGGTTTCCTTCCTGGGGTGTCTGTCGCTGACCAGTGCCAACAATAGGAAGCTGGGCAGAGGGTCTTGGAGCTGGCACTGGGGGGAGGTTTGGGCACCTTGGGGGTGCAGGAGGGTTTCTGTCACATCTAGCTGGTGTCTGTCAGCCGTGACTGCTGCAGAGTTTAGCCACCACAGCATACAAGGTTCTGCTATGATTATTCTCTGGGTATTGGGTCTTCCTGGGGAATTTAATGCCAGGGCTGTCTCTAAGGAGACTTCTCAGCCAACAGTACAGGCGTTTCTGTATGTCTGCTAGCTCACGTGCATGCGATCCTACAAATTCCTACAGCACATGGGCCCCTGGAAGGGTGTGTAGGGCATCCTTGCACTAGCGATAAGTTGTGGGCGGATGCTCACCCGTCTCAGTGCCAGTGGAAGATGCTGGGGCTGCAAAACAGAACAAGACCTTGAGGGTTTGTTACCTGGTGTGGAACAGGAGGTGGGGCTGAATGTCCTCTCCAAACACGGTGGAAATTCTGTTAATTGATGGGGTTTTATCTAGAACCTCAAGCCAGAGTAGTTGCACAAGCCCTTCTGGTGGGCTGCTGCCCTCCCAGCCAGCAAGCACGGCTCTTTGTTCTTCTGTCTGCATCTGAAAAGGCAAAAATTTAAAAATGCTTGAGGTGCTTGTCAATGCCATGGAGCCCCCCATCGGATTTATCAGCAAATAAATTGCGTGATTACAGTGACTAAGAAATTAACTTCTAGCTGTGCCCATAATTTAGTTTAGGGCAGAACTGTTTGGAACTGCGCAATCAGGAGTGTTGTCCCCTGGTCTAATTGAATGTGTGTGGTAACGAGAAGGGATGCTTATAATGGTGGGTGGGATGGGATTTTGCCCAAGAGAAATGTTTGGGTGGGTTTTTCCTGCAGGAGCCAGCTGTGCAGAGGATTAGTGCTGTACATTAGCGCAAACAGAGCTCTGGACCTGCCAGGGTCCCACCGTGGGCTGGTCACCTTTTTATCCACGTGGTAAGGCTCCAGCATAAAGGACAGCACAGAGCAGTGGCGGAGGGTGTTTGTGGTGCTGTGTGATTAATTCCTCTAGCATGGCTTTATGAATCATTATTCTGAAAGTCCGTAAATTGGAGCCATTTAGAAAAGGTGAATAACAAGCTCCCTGTGGGAGAGGGGTAACTGTAGGTCTTCTGGGTGGCCTGTTCCTTGCGTTCTTCAAGGGCTGCAACCCAAGACAGGTTGCTGAGCACAAGCCCTATGAAAAGGCAGTAGAAACAAAATCAGAAAAGCAGGAGTCCTTGTGCAGTGATCCCAGGTGCAGCCTCGGGTTTCATTGTCGTGCTCTGGTGTCGCCTTGTGTGTTGCTGGCACGAATAATAAATACCCTTTGCTCTGCGGGCGGCTGGCGTGCATGCCGTCCCTGGTCACGGGGAAGAGGGAGCAGAGCGTGCAGAAAGATCCAGAGACCCTCCAGGCATTTCAAATGATGCTATAGGAAACAGTGTGGCCAAGGACTTGCTCATCCTCTGTGTTGGCATTGTCCTGTACCTTAGATTTCAGCACAACTCTTACCGGAGCCAGAGCCGCTGCGCTCCTCAGCAGGACCCCTGTGAGGACTCCCTGGCGCGGGGCATTGCGCTCAAGTCTTGCACCTAAACAGGGGCTGGGGTCGGGGTGTCTGGACCCGAGTGCAGTAGGAAACAGGGGCTGCCCCGTGGGGTCCACAGTCCCTGGGGAAAGGACAAAGCCCGCAGCCAGCCGGAGCGGGGCTGCTGCCGGTGGCACCGTGCCTCGGGCTGGAGCGAGGCGGAGAGGCTGTAGCGCTGCCGGGGATGACAGGGATGCAGCAAACGCTGTAGTTCCTCCGGACGGTGACCCAACGATGAAGGCAGGAATCACTCCAGAGCTGTTCAGCCCAGCCAGGGCTAGTGCTAAGCGCAGGGGCCGTTGCCCCAGCAGGGAAGGGGCTGCTGCTGGGAGACACTTGACCCTGGCTGGCCCTGTCCTGCCAGCCTGGAGCAGCCGTCACAGAGAAGTCAGTTTTTCTGCAAAAGCCACAGGAGGGGTGGGGGAGACGGGAAGAAAGCTCCAGTTGTGTGCTCCTTGGTAGCAGCCAAACGCTTCGTATTAAGCAGAAGCAGTTCCCAGAAGTAGCTGTGCTGGCTGTAACTCTTCCCGGGCAGGCAGCGTTCCCAGCCGCGCGTTGCTCTAGGTGAGAGTGGCGCTCGGTGCTGTGCAAGGGCAGAAGCAGCTGAGCGCTTGCTCGTTTTGCTGGGATGGTAAGGATGTCCGCAGGCCCCACGTGGAGAGCAGCTGTGGGGTCTCCCCCAGGGGGGTTCTCTGTTTTCTCCCCTTGGTGTGTCTCATCCCATGGAGCTGAGGGCTGCAGGGCAGCAAATGGCTTCGACTGCGGGGAGCCACAGCTGCAGCTTCCAGGGGTGGCTGCTGAGGTGAGTGGGGAGCCGAGCTGGGGGAGCTGCCTGCACGGTGGACCCCAAGTGTTTGCTGCCCTGCATGTGGCCAAAGCTTGGCTCAAACAGGCGAAGGGATGGCACTGGCTGTTCTCCCGTTTGGAGGTCGCTTGCTTGGCTTTTCTCTCTTCAGCCCTGGTTGGCCCCGGTGCTGTGCCCAGAGAGATGGCTGGAAGCCATTGCCTCCTGTAACACCTTCTGCCCTGTGAGAAGTAATTCTGCTGGTTTGTACCTGGTGTGGAGGAGGGGAGTGAGGAAAAAACCCCTCCGCTTCCTCAGGGAGCGGCAGGAATTGGGGATGCCCGGTGCTGTGCAGTGCTGGGGTGGGCGCAGGGCCCTGGGGGGCTGCAGGGGCTGCTGTGGGCTGTGCACTGAGGGGGGATCTCCGCGCTCACGACTGCTCTGTGTTAGCTGTGCTCTCTGCTCTGATCACCTTAATATGCGAGTGATTTATCTGTCCTGTTCTTAGACCAGCCTCCCTTGGAAAAATAAAATAAATTAAAATGTTCTCCTTACGAGTAGGCCACCTGAATTCTGTATAATTAGAACAAAACGTGCAAGCAGCAGTCCTTCCTTGCCAGTTCAGGATTATTTAACTGTTCACTGATACGGGAGGAAGCGTGAGGAGTCCTTACAAAGTCCCGCTTTATGCAGCAAGTCAGCCCTCGCCGTGGCTTCCGACAGCTCGTCGTGGTTCCCTGCAGCAGGAAATGCATTTGGTGAAAGAGGACGGCGCTGCTCCTGCAGCACCACCGTGCCGCTGAGGATGCATGCTGCCACGGCCGTGCAGCCCAGCAGCGGTGGGCATCGTCCGCTGGCCGCGTGCTGGTCTGCGGTGTGTGAACTGCTCCAGGACGGTGCCCCGGCAGCCCTGTCACCCGTGCTCTGATGCTTGTTGTAAAGTGGAACAGGACTCATCGTCACCTTCCTGCGAAGAGGTTAGTGGCAGCCGGTTCGTCTCTCGTCTTGTTTACAAAGTGCCTCTTGCTCTGGAAGCTGTCCAAGGCTGGGGAGACCTGGGCTGTGGCAATCGTTGCTCTGCACTTAGGTGCTGATAAATGCTGTTTAGATGAAGATGTAATTCTTTCCCTTGCTGCTTCTCCGGCACGCCTGGGTTGCCTGCGCAGCGTATCTGTCTCAGCTGAGAGGGCGATGCTGTCAGGCTGGTGGGGACGGCGTGCGTGGTCAGAAACCAGGCGTGCTGGCTGGCCAAGTCTCTGTGGCTCGTGGTTGACCTGAGGCATAATTGTGGCTTTGCTCAAGCTGTTTGCTTTTGAGGGATTTGGGCTGACTTCCTCAGCTGTTTTGAGCTGTCCTGCTCTTCCCATCATGTAATCCCATCCCCCCCCAATCAGCCAGTGTTTGGGGCAAACACCTGTAGCCTCATTAGCCTCTTGCTTTCAGAGTTTAACTTCTGTAGCACAGGAGCACGTGTCTCCCAGCCCCAGCCGATGTGCATTGATTGCTGAATATCTAATGCATTTGAGTTACATCTTGTCAGTTAAATAATTTGCTTCCATATTTGGTCTTGCTTTTGTGCCAGGTTTATACATCTTGTTTAAGCATGACAAGCAGAATATACTCACTGCTAATCCTAGCTGGACAGGCAATGCCTGCCAAAAGACCCAATATTAATAGGCACCAGCACATGCAAGTTACTAGACTTGCTAAGAGACTCGTTATGGTACAAATCCCCTTAAATTGGCTCTTTTTCATCCAGTTAAATCTGTATGTTTCCAGAGTGTCAGTCTATGAGCTTTTCTCTTTGGGTGGGAGTGCTCGCTTCCCAGAGCAATCTTCTGATCAGGAAAGTCTTCGTAGCTCCAAGCAGGAGGAAAAAAAACAGGTGAGTATGTTTTGGGGTGCAGCTGAGGAAATGGGGAGATAATCAGCGGCTCTGCAGGGAGGTCTTGGGTGCTGCTGGGCTTGAGCAGGGTGTGTGGTTGCTGGTGCAGGCAGCTTTAGGGGACGTGCAGGGAGGGCATCGAGGGCAATGCCCGTGGCTGGCTGCTCGGGGTGCCTCTGCTGTCAGCTGGGGGTCATGTTTAAAAACTTTGGTCTCTTGCTAGTTCTGATCTGGTCTTCCTATGTTTGATATTTAGCCAGCAGCAGGGAAGCTAAAAAAGGTTCTGATGCTTCATTCTCGGCTTTCAGCTGCTCCTCTTCTTCCTCATGCTGTGACGGTGGTGTGTTGTAGCTGATCATGCTGGTACATTCCTCCCCGTCTTCTGTTGCCATGTGAAATGATGCAGCAGTAATAGCTTCACCTATGGAGAGAACAGTTAAATACCTTTATTCTGATGGCCTGAACAGCAAGCACATTTAATAGTTGACACTCTTAGCACACGAACAAATGCATTTTCATGATTTCCAATTATAGCAGAAGAATGAGAAAGTGAGGTTGTGAAGAGGAGTGAACGTTGTCGTGGTTCTCCTGAATGGCTTCATGCAACTTTGCTCAGTGACATAGCTATGAAGTCAGGAGTCAGTACGAAGATTGTTTTATAATATCAGTAAGAAGTGGAGTGAGGGGGAAGTGGCCCACGAGTTTAATTTGCATCACTGAGTGGATTAGCTCCTGACGCAGTGCAAAGTCATTATTTACCATGTCTCCAGATCTGTTGCCTTTATCAGTGCAATGGTTTGGAGAGGCTGATTCAGAGATCGTTCCATCCCTGGGTTTTACTTGGTGGGGACCGTTAACACTTGCCTTGTAAGCAAAATGGTGCTTGTCGAGATCGTTAATATTGTGCCTACCCCAAAAGGCTGAGTAATTTGGGTTTAGGTGTTTTTTTTTCTTTGCATTCGTTACTTTAAATACTTTAGCTTTAGCTTGGCTTAGGGAAACTGCTCTGCAACTTGCCATTGACCTAGAGTAGTCAAAGGGAGCAAGACTGCCTAAGTGATAAAAGCAGTGCAGCCTGTGTCCCTGGTGTCTGAGACAGACGCGCCTTCCGCAGCGAGCAGCAGCAGCCGGCGTGTCTCCGTGGTGCTTGCTGCTCTCGGGCTTGCTCACCGTGCTGGAGCCCCTCTGCCCCCGGCAGTCGCTATTGCTTGGGGTAAGGCCATGCATTGTCACCTTTCCCGTGCTGGTGGAAGATTTATGCACAGCTTGAAATAATCCCCCAAACAGTTATTTATAGACTCCGCAGAGCCTGACACCATTTTTGCTGTGGAGCAACCTTTGCAACGTCGTCATGCTGGAGGCTACCTTTGGTACAGGCTTTATTTTGCATTGCCTGCTTCAGCCTTTGTGTGGGCTTCTTTGGGAAAACAGCCTTCACGGGAGAGGTCATCAGCGTCTCTGTGTTTGCTTGCTTTCTGCAGAGTTTGGGGGAATAACTTGCTTTTTTTTTTGGGGGGGGGGGGTGATC
>JAVJGJ010000047.1:25779740-25798773 GCA_035590215.1 Microhierax caerulescens | reverse complement strand
AAAAAAAAAACAACTCTATAAAGAATTAAATAATCAAACGATGCGTTTCAGGTCTTGTATGTAATATGTAATGTGAAATGGTAATTTTTTTGATGTTTATTTGCACATATATGACTAATTCAGGACCTGCTCTGTTGGGTGGCTGGCTGGGGCACAGGGTAACCCATCTGTGTCTGCGGGAGGTGACCTTCAGCCTGTCTGGTGTCATCATACCCGGTTAAAAACATTTCCTGTGTAGTTTAAGCTCAGCTCCATGAGCCACCCTGCCTTTCTGCGGGATGCTGCTCGTGGCAGGCTGTGCTAGCCCGGTGTCATCGTGCACCCGCCTTCACGTGGTGCTGCTGTCGGTCCCGGTGAAACCAGGAGCACCTGTGCTTCAGGCACAGCCTTCGCCTCAGCTTCCATAAAAACTAGAAGGCAAGCACAGATGTGTGCGGTCTTCTGGCTGAAGCAACGCAGCGCAGAGGTTGCAAAACGCGAGATGGGCGCAGCGATTGCGTGGTGGCACAGAGCTGACCCCGCTCCTCGACAGCCCGCAGGGCAGGAGCAATGCCACACGTCAGCGCAAACCGCAGTGCTCCTGTGAACGAGCTCGAAACTGGGCAAGCCGAGGGGCAGGCTGAGGGGTGGGTGCGGGAGCTGCTCGGCAGGTGAAGACCCTCTTGCCCGTGCGGGTGGTGAGTCTGCGCGGCGTGGCTGCACCGTGCTGCACCGTGCTTGCGTGCGCTGGTGGGCTGAGAGAAAGGAACGGAAAGCACCGACAGGCGTGCTTTGAAGGCTTTGAACTCCTCGTTTCTTCCCAAAGCCCTTAAAGAGTGGCTTGAGCTCCCTGGTGACCTCGTGTTGATGCCCAAGCCCTGCCTGCTCCTTCCCCGTTGGCGAGTTCTCAAGATGCGAGCACATCTCGCTGTGAAGCTCCAGCTGGCTGCACCCCCTTTTTCTGCAACCTTTCCCACAGCTTTTGTTGTTGCTGCAATCAATATCTGTCTCCCTGCTTCTGCCTTGACACGTAGTGATTTTTCCTTCTGTGAAGGTTTCTGAGCGATCTATATTGAGGAAGGGGTGGATCGCTTACAGACACAGCATCGTTTCAGATGCGAGAACAACTATTTTGAGGTAGTATTTTGAGGTTTGACTCAACTTTAGCAGCTTCTCTGCAGGGAAAGCTGGATTGATAGAAGTGGTAGCAGGTCAGGTAGTCTATTTTTAGAAGTGCTGTTTAATTGTCTGCTATTATCCTTGCAGTGCTCATAGCTGGATGGTTAGTTATCTTCTGTCAAAGTTTGATAGCATAAGCCGAGTTATATAAATACTGAATACTTGTATTTATTAAATAGGGTCTTGGATCTTTATGTTTTATCTTGGTTGGGAGGGAGACAAGCAGTGCGATAAAGTGCTCGGCATCTCTGTATTTTAATGCCAAAGAAACATGAAAGAATTCTTGTTAATTAGTCTTCTGTGCTTCTCCCCCCGTTACCGTGTGCGTGGCAGCGGGTTGGGGTTGCATCGCTGTCTGGGGGAGGCTGCGCCGCGGTCCGGGTGCAGCCGATGCCTGCTGCCGGGCTCTCCTCCCCTCCTTGCCTGCTGCAGCTCCGTCGCACTTACTGGATTTGGTTTCACGCTCTCATACTCCATCTCAATTGCATAAAGGAAATGTTCTCTGCAGCAGAGAGGTCTTTAACTAAATGCTTTTTATTCGTGTAAGCTGGTGATTAAACTGCTTTCGCTCTGCCTTGCTCCCATGCTCTAACAGGTGGTTTTGGTGTATAAGGAGGCGCTAAACTGGCCCAGCAGCCTGCGTGCGTGTCGGCAGGTGTACGCAAGGTGCCTCCTCCACTCATCTTGTGATGTTTACCCTGGGGGGGTCTCCCTGGTTTCCGTGTCCGTGGACGGGGGGGCAGGGGACGGCGGCAGCCCTGTTCCTGCCAGCTGCTGTGCACGTGGGATGCCCGTGAACGCTTACAGCGCACTCCTAGCTTTTCAGACGTGTCCCTGTGGGTATCACTCTGCAAATGGATATCCTAGCATCTATGTTCCGTGACAGTGAAGCATTTCGGTCCTCCCTGGTTGCTGGGAGTTGCAGCAGACCTGCTGAAGGCATTGCTTTTGGACCTGGGAAGTGCCGTGGGCTCAGATCCCGTCCTGCTGTCATCTGCCTGTGTGACTTCAGGGTCTTTTAGTCTTGGCCAGCAAACTACACTCCTACCCCTTAAACAGAGAAGAGGAGAATAAATATATTAAAGTTAGCAAGGTATTTGGCTGGCCTCCTCCTCCTCGCTCATCCTGCACGGACTGGAGATGAGTCGCGGTTCATTTCTGGTGCTGCTTTGACCTGCTGCGTCCGAGTCACCGATTTGTTGGGTCTCGCACAAACACTGCTCTTTGCCCTCCACCCCTGGGTGGGTTGGTGATGGCTTCAGGTGCTCCCTCTACCACAGCATGACTTCTGCAGTCTCTGAGGCAGAAGTAAAGTGCTCTCAAAACCCATCCCTGATCTCTGTTGAGGAATGTGGTCCCTGGTAGCGAAGCCCTGACTTCTTTGTTGGTACATGGACTCGTTCTTCAATCTGCTGCAGAAGATGGGAGCTGATGTACTGGGGTTGTGTGCTGCGTCCCACTGATGCAACTGGCTTTGTTTAGGGTCTTGAGTAAGTTGGAACATGCTGGCATGAGTGAATAGTTTTAATTAGTTACATTCTTAGGCTGTCGTTTACTGTGCTGACTCACTTCCAGCTCTCCGATAACTTCAACACATGACTTCATATCAAGGCAGAAGAACAGAAACGAAAATGAGGGAAGATGGTCAGTGCACAGGCTTGGGGCAGGCTGGTCCTGTGGACTCGGTTTTGGGGGAGCTGAGGTCAGGCTGCAGTTAGGGCAGGAGCAAGCAGGACCAGGCTGGAGGGGATCCAGCAGCAGCGGGTGTCCACTCGCAGACGGGCAAAGCAGCGCAGAGAAGGCTGCTGCTTGCCAGGTCTCAAGCCTTATCTTCAGCTTGCTCTTTGTTTTCCCCGGTCGCCTGGGCAGATGCAGCGCTGTGGCTCAGCGAGGGCTTTGGGAGCCAAGCTGCCCGTTGAGCGCCTGCGGTGCTGGCCCCGGGGCTGCGGCCCTGCCGGTGCCCGTGGGAGAGCAGGAAGCTGCAGTGGCAGAGCAGCGCCAGGCACTGTGCCCCAAGAAGTCCCCGTGCATGCCCTTGAAGCATCATCTGTAGTATCGCTTCCCCAAAACTATTTCTGAAGCCTGGAGGTTCTCACTAACCAGCTTGAACTTCTCTTGCTTCGTGTCTGGCACAGCTCCAGCACTAATGCCATGATGTGACAGTGCATCCTTTGCAGGGTCCTGCTCATCCTCGCTCCGAGGAGGAGTTTTTGAGGGCAGGAGTGTAGTGGCTGTGGTGGCAGTTGCAGGAAAGGTGTCCGATGGCCGCAATCGGTGCGCGCAGTGAAGCCTGGATATCCCGTGCCCAGCTGCCCTTTGGTCTTGCTCCTGGAAATCCTGGGAAGTGGTTGGCACGTGCTCACCCTGGTGACTGTGGGAGGTCTGAAGCCCCTAGTTATTCTCCTGGCAAGCAGTCAGCATCCTTCCCTTTGCAGAGGGCCTTTGTTCAGTGCTCAACATCTCCTTGCTGCCACATGCAGCAGTTTCTGGCCCTAAGTTGTCTGTGCTGGAGCGCTGTTCTCCTGGACCCTGCCGTTGGTGCCATGGGGCTCACCACCTCTGTTCTCTGAACTAGGGCATCAGGACCAAGTTAGACATCCCTGTTGTGACAGAGTTTCCTAGGAGAGTGGTTCAGGATTTGTAAGCCAAGACTGTACATCTCCTTAATCCACTGATTAAGGACCCAGTGATGGCTATTGCCCTGGGAGAGGTCTGCAGGAGCTCCGCACCTTCCCTGCTCCCGTGCACTTCTGCCATCTCCTCGTGCTGCTGTACAGCCTTTCCTCTGTGCTCTGCGCTTGCTCAGATGGAAAAGATGATGTTAATTGCAGTGCTGACCCACGGCTTGCAGCCAGGCTGGAGAGCTGCTGTGCTGGTGTCACTTTGCTGCTCTGCTGGCAGCGATGGCTTTCCCACAGCCCATCTCTGCCGCTGGCAGCTCCATCCCCAGCCCTTCCGCAGCCTCGTGAAGCCTTTGACTGTCGTCTCTCTTGCAGTGCTCAGAGGAGCAAGTCCCCTCAAGCTGGGGTTGGCATGGGAGGTCGGGGCTGTGCTGCTGGGAGGTGCGGGGGGTCCTGCTGCGATGGGGGGGCCGTTCTCCAGCACTGCAGCACGATGGAAGGTGTTTGCGAGTGGGAAGGCTGGAAGGGGGAGAAGCTCATTGCTGTTCCTTCTAATTGCTCTCCCACTTCTGTACTCGAGCGAGCAGAGAGCTGTCTTGAGCTGTGTCCCTGGGGATGCTGCCTGGTTCTGTCATCTCCAGCAGCTGCGCTGGCACCCTCCCCGCAGTTGGTCAATTCAAAAGGCATCCTTCTGTTGTGACTCGCTCTGTCTTTCCTTTGACATGAGGATGATCCATCTGCCTCTTGATACGGTGGAGGATGCCAGGGCTGTAGTGAAACCTCCCGAGCAGGGGCGAGGAGCGCTCAGGACTGTTCCCATCGGTGCTGGTGAGCACTGGGATGGTGTAGGAGCAGGGCTGTGTTCCCCAGTGCGGGTCCCTTTGCCTGCCCGTGCTGGAGGCTGGGTTGCCCACCCCAGGGTCTGCATGTGGGCTGGGGTCGGAGCGCTGGCTGCGTGTTTGTCTCTGCTCCCACAGGGTTGCGCTTCTCAAAGGGAAACCTGGTGTAGCAGCTAGCATTTCAAGTGCTGAGGGTGGGATAACTGTCCGTGCTCGGTGAGGGAAGTTTGTTTTCTAGAGTTGCTGCGTGTCAGCTGAGCAGCACTTGTTTGTGGTGAGCCCTCGTTAGGCGAGGAAGGTCAGGATGCTGCCCTTGAGGGGAGGTTTCTGCTGCAGACCCCATGAGGATGGCAGCTTTGACCACTGCTTGCTCTTTGGGGTATTCTTGAAGTCCTTGCTCTGGGCTTGCTGCTAGAGACTGGCAATGAGACAGGCAGGAGGCTGTTCTGCTGGAAGGGGTGCGGGGGTGCAGGAGGGGCTCCCTGGGGCCGCGGGGGTGCCTGTGTGTGGTCTGGCGTTGCACAGAGCCTCTCGTGCTGCAGCCTTAGGCCGGGCTTTGAGGTGGAAACGGGATTTCACAGAGGTGAAGGTTTGGGGCTGGCTGTAATGAAGCTGCGAGGCAGCATGCAACCGCGGGAGCTCTGCTGCTGCTGGGGCTTGTCACATCCCGGAGATGGGTACGATGGAGCGAGGGCTTTGCACGTCTCTTGCCCCGCACGAGCACCTGTGGAAGGGTCACTTCTATCGAGGGAGCTGAAGGTTGTAGCAATATTGATGTGACGCCGTTGCACGCAGGCGCTGGCTCAGTCCTTCCGAAATCTGCATCGGCTAACCTGCCTGTAGCTCCTAAATGCTGCTGCACCTTCCCTGTCCTCTCTGCTGGGCTGGCTGGCGCTCGCTTGCTGTGTGACCCTGGAGTCCCGAATCTGCTAAAGCTGATCCTCGAAGCGAGGTTTCAGTGTCCTCTTTGGCAGCTGAAGGTGGGTGCTGAGGTGTTGTCTCCCGAGGTGTCTCGTCTTCACAGAGCCGCAGGTAGCGCAGCACAGCTGTGCTGCTGCCTCCGCCGTTGCTCATGCCCAAACCTTGATGGCACAGACTTCGAGTCCCTTTCAACGAGCTCTGTCCCTGATTGTGGGAAACACTTCCAAGAAACAGGGGTGCTGTGGGAAGGAGAACTACTGAGTCCTTTGGCATCAGATTGCTGGTGGCGCTTGGTGCTTCCCATGCAGGCAACTCCAGTGGGATGGTGGCGCATCACTCGGTGCTGGTGGCACCACCGCTCCGGTGTCTCTGGTGCAGTTCTTGCCCTGCAGCCACGTAGGGGTGAAACTCCCGTGCCTGTGCCTGAGAAGCACGTGCTGAAATTGCAGCGGGCCCTTGCCCTCGTTGCACGTACACCAGCCTGTCTTCCGATGCGCGTAACCCCCCGTGACGTGTGGGTGCTGCTGTGGACCCTTACAGCGCTCAGCCCTCATCCTACGTGGGCAACCGAGCTCTTTGTTCTTAACTCTTAGAAGCTTTTTGGTGGTTTTACCAGATGTGCTCCATATGACTGAGAGAGAAGTTAGCCCAAATTGCTTATTTGTGTGTCAGGCTTTGAAAGCGAGTGTGGTTGGAGCGTATTTGTGGTTGTTTCTTGTTATTGCTGTGTGATGATGTTGGGTCGCTCTTGGTATTGAGCTGGTTGAAAAATGAAAACCTAAATCTGAGAGGAGTGGTGAGACTGAAGAGTTGCTTTTCATTCTCGTGATTACTGTTGGGTTAAAAAGGAGCTTTTTCTGCTCCAGAGTCACATAACAAATTTTACATGGAAGTTGACTTTGGACTGATTCTGCTGCAGATTGGGGTTTTTTCTGGTCTGTGTATCTAGAAGTAATGATGCCTGAGCACCGTCTTACTGGCTGGTCAGGATTTCCCTGGAGAGTTGATCCTTCCCCAAAGGCAATGCTTGTACGTTGGTAACTCTTGATTCTTGTGTGTCCACCTGGATGCTTACTGCTCCCTCAGAGAAAATCAGGGGTTCAGCAGTGGTTAAACACTTCCTCCGCTTCGCAGGTGCCGCTGGCCCCTCTGTTCATCCCAAGCCATCAGAGCACGTCCTTAGGAACTCACTAGGTCATGCGCTGAAATCCCTGCAAGGCTGGGCTGTGCTTTTTCTCAGACGTCTGCTAGCACCCGGCCTCCCCCAAGCCCTGGAGTGTGTTGGGGGCAGTGTGGTGGGGGGTCTTCCCGGGTCCTCTGGGTGACGGGTGATCAGCAGAAATCTGCATGCGGCGCAGCCATCCTGCTGCCAGAGCCATTGCCGATGCTGCCGTTGCTACGGGAACAGGCGTTCTTGGGTTAGAAACCTGATTTAATTCCTTCTTCTCCTCCCCGCTCCCTGCTAGTTAAGACACTGAGATGGATTTTAAGTTGTGAATATAATAGTCTTTCAGGTTGTGCAGGGAGTTCAAGAATATCTTTTGCTAATGAAAGAGCTGCCTGAACTCTCAAGGGATTGAATGAGATCTTTATTTTTTCCAGTGCCTACTATCAAAAGCAAAGTTTACAAGCTCCGTGTGCCTTGGGGCTGCTCGCTATGCCACCTGCATGGAAAATTAAGACCTTTCAGGTTGCCATAGAGAGTATTTTTGCTTCCAATATTGCATCAATTGGTAGTTGGGATATTTTTCTTTAAAACTGCAAGAGCTGGGAATGCTGTCTTTGTGAGGTGCGCTGGTGGCAGGTACAGAAGGGGAGGGTTTTAGCAAGCCCTGCAATTTGCAGGATGGAGGTGATGATCAAACTTCCAGCTATTTCTTTGTTTGGGGCTTTTAACCAATATTGTCCAGAATGTTCCTTTCTCGCTAGAGGGACTTCAGCAGCCTGTGCGAGGATAACAGGATTTTTATGTAGGCTAAATCCTGCTCTTAGAACGGCGTAAGCAACTTCATTCTCAGTTGCATCAGCCCAGCTAGAAACAATCTCACCTCCCCTTGAACCAGGCGCCTGTGAGCGGGCACTATAGCTTCAGAGTATTTTCATATTTTCATATATTCATATGTATTCAGAGGTGTTGCAGCAGGAGTTCACCTTCAGTGCCGAGGAGTTTTGCTCTGCTCCTGGGAGCCTGCTTAGCCTCTCTTGCTTTCTGACCCCCCCGGCAGTCCTAGTGGTTAGTTCAGGTGGTGGTGAAGCGTGGGGGGGGGGTGTTGGGAACACAGCTCCAGAGCCCTGCGCTACCTGACGGCTTAACCACTCGCTCTTGCTGGCGTGGGAACCTGCAGCGCTGCGAAGTGCAGCAGCCAAGGGCATCTTTGTTCAGTTACAACTTTATAGCGAAGAGCTCCGAAATGACAGTCCCTGCATGTTGACATTTTCATTGTGGCACATCCCGGGATGCGGACTGGGACAGCAGTAGGAGGGCAGTGCCGGGGCTGTAGCAGCCGGGGGGTCTGGTGGGGAATGGGGGCTGTGGGTAGACGCTAACCTTAGAGGGGAAAAAAGGCTCAGGCAGCATCAAAGCCTTATTTTGCTAATGTCCTTGTCACTTTTGGATGCTACCGGGTGGCTGTGCGAGGCTGCAGCTGTCTCCTGGGGGACCGGTGGGTGGTTAGACACGTGCTGGGGAGCTTGCTGTGCGATGTGGCTGCAGGGGCTCTGGCACGAGGGGAGCGTGGCACGAGGTGGCCTGTCTGCAGGTTGAAGTCAGAAGCCAAGAGTGAGCCAGCATGGGTGGGAGTAGCTGAGCAGCTGCTGGCTGAGCAAAGACAAAGCCTCCGGAGCCTGCCCCGTCTGCCCCCGTGGCTCGGGAGATGCAGTGGGGCTGCTCCTGCACAAGAGGAGCATGCAGCTCCCGCTCCCCAGGCGCTCGGGGCTGCAGGAGAGGTAATTCCATTAGCCAAAGAAATATGCTGGGTTCAGCCTTTGCCATTCAAAATAATATTATAATGAAATAGAATTATAGTGTAATTATTATTAATGGCACCAAAGTTGGAATAGGGCTGACGTAGGCAGGCAAGTGTCATGTTGGGCCATGGTTGAGTAGCAGTGCCCCGGTGATGACGGGAGGGGGGGAAGATCCTGGGGCTGCTAAAGGTGGAAGGATGATGTAACACAGAAAAACATGCAACCAAGAAGGAGTTTCAGCCATCTAAATATGCTCTGCTTGAGAACCACGTTTGCAGTGGATTAGAATCCTGGCAGGGTGTAAAACAGATGAAATTTTTTTGGGAAACACCTTTTTGTGGGTGTGCGTTTGATGTTCCCGGAGTCTGAAGGGCAGAGAAATGCTTCCCTGGGGGCGGCTGGCAAATGAGTTTGTCCTAGGCTGAACCTGCTTCCTCTTCTGTAGTTCCAGTCTCCATAAATCCCAGGATAAATAGCCTGTGTGGTATGCAGCATTTTACAGAGGGACTGTATTTATTGTAGCTTGAAGAGCTGGGTGGAGGAGGGGCTCTGGGGTTTTTTTTTTTGTTTGTTTTTTTTTTTTCAATTTTGACAGGCTGCCCAGTGTTTGGAGATGGGAGCAGCCAGGAGATCCGGGAGGAAGGGAGATGAGATTGAGGTTTCCCGTGTTACAGAGCTCCCGTGACCAGGGGAGGGTTGGGAAAATGGAGCTGGGAGAGGTGATGGGGCGATGCGCTCGTGCCGTGCCCTGGCAAACCTTTGGCAGGGCTTCAGAGAGGTGGTTCGCAGCCTGGAGATCCGGAGTGAAGAACCAGGAGCCGGTGCGGCTTGGGATGAGGGTCCTGTGTGCAGCATCCCTCGCCGCTCCCGCTCCGCGTGCTGGGGCACATGGCGAGGGTTGCCCGGGGCTCGGAGAGCTGCGCGGTGAGGAGCAGGCTCTTTAACCGAGCCTCTGCAGTATGTTGTTACTGTTTAAATAAAAATAATAAATCTTTCCAAATATTTATTACTATGTCATGTGCTGAGGAGCGGGTGCCGTGCGTTCAGAAATGGCAAGCCGCCCCCAGGCAGCTGCCGGGCTCAGATGAGGCTGAACGCGAGGTGCAGTTGGGTGGCAGGGCAGGAGTCACGGCTGGGAGCGGTGCTGCCCCGGGGGGCTGCCAGTGCTGGGGCTCCAGCCCACCCTGCTGGGTGCTGGGGAGCAGGGTGGGCTGCTGAGGACCCTCAGGATGGTCAGGCATGGGTGCAGGTGAGAGGGAGGGACTTGGAAGGCAGCGTGAAGTGGGATTTTTAAAATGAGATCTGGGTGGAAAGGCACCTCTTAGGTTTTTCTCACCCCGAACTCTTCAAGCAGACACAAGTTCGTGTTTGCACCAGCGTGTGGGTGGCTTTGCAGGGAGCTTGGAAGGCAGCACGGTGGGAGAGGGTCCCTCGGCTGCAGGGAGCATCCTGCCCCTTCACCGCGTCGAGGTGGGTCTCTGCCCAGCAGCTCCGAGCCCAGCCGGTGTCGGGCTCCGTGCACGTGCCTCCACGCTTGGCACCAGCCGTTCCGGGCGGCCTTTAAGCTCTCAGGAATATTATTTTTCCTGCGGGGGTATGCGGGAGGCTGCTGTACGAAGCGGTTTTAGGGGCATTTCGGTGACTTTGCTCGGTCTCTGCAGGTGCTGGGAGGTCTTGCAGGGTGCCTGAGATGGCTTGATGGGGGTGGTGCTGCGCTGTGCTCTGTAGGGAGAAGGGGAAGCTTTGCATGGCTCCAGGGAAGGTTGCCTGGAGGTGGGGTGGGAGTTTTGATCCGGCTGCTGCAGCTCCTTTTCCTGCCCGGGTGAGGTGGCCTGGCCCTGTGGCACATGAGCGTGTCTGGGTAAAGGGTGAGCATCTCTTCTGCTGCAGAGCGGGGCTTTTCCCGGAGCCCAAGCTGGCGGATGGCGTGGCAGTGCCGGCTGAGCGCGGCGCAGGAGCCGGCTGGGCGTCTGTCAGGCTGGCGAAGGCAGGCTGGGGGCTGCTGCGTGCTGTGTGAGCAGGGCTGCAACTTTCAATGAGTTACTAGAAGCTTCTGTTCATTCTCCCCCTCCCAGCTCCGCAGATAGCTTCTCATGGCTCAGCAAGGAGGCTTCTCTCTTTTTATGCTGCATAGCAAAGAGAAAATGGGAGAAGAGCCCAGCGTGAGCTGGAGAAAGCTGCTGAGGGATACACAAACAAAACTCAGCTCGGTATTTCCGAGGCATGCCCTGTCTCATTTCTGTGAAGTACCTCGTGACACCTGGGAGAAATTTCAGGCAAGCTTTAAGATCTGTATTGTTCCGTTTAGTATCTTATGCGTGACTTCTTTTCCCTTTGTTGCTTTATTAAAATAAACTGAATGTAAAGCTGTCTTTGGCTAGCCGGTGCTGGCCGGCACCCGTTGCGGCGAGGCCAGCGCAGACGCCGTGCACGCTGCGGCAGCACAGACGGGCACCAAGTGACACCCCTGCGTGGGGGGGCTGCCCTGGAACACCCCTGGGCTCGCAGGGGAGAAGCTGCGGCCGCTGCGTGGAGGGGCTGACTGCACCTAGGTCTTGTGCGAGGGTCGGGGGGGCTGCTGCGCTGGGGGACAGGCTAAATGGCTTATCCAAATTTCATTAGAAATGCAAATGGATTCTCTCACTGGGACAGAGTTGCATTAAAAACTAGGCCATATCGTAAACATTAATAAAGTCATATTGGCCAGCAGGGACGTGGATGTGGAAAGTGAGCCAAGAAAGCTCTTTGCAGAGCTCCATGTAAATAGAGCGACTCTTTTCTCTTTCTCTTCTTCTCCTCTGAAAGCTGGCAGCCTAGATAATGTTTTAATTGAACGCAGTGGCATGTAATTGTACAGGACTGTTGCCCATGAAGAGGAAATTTAATTCGTGGCTTGATGAAGTTTTGTTAGTGAAGTGGAAGCCAAGCATACTGGCCACTTAGAGCTAAAGCACAGTTTACCTAAAAGGTAATTGCTTAAAAAAAAAAAAAAAAGCAAAATACTAAGAAGGTCTGACTTCTTCCTTGCCAGCAACACGTTTTAAGATGCTTCCCTTAACATGATACTGCAGGTAGCATCTGATTCCCCTTCTCTCTGCTGACCTTGGTCAAGTGCTGGTGCCCCTCTCCACGGCCACTGCTCAAACAGATTTCTGAGTGCATTCTGCCTGGTGCTGGATCCCAGACCTTCCCTCGAGAAAACCTGGGGCAGGGACAGACAGATGCCTGAGACAGAGTTGCCCTGCTCCCTCTCATAGCAAGGTGACTCTTCCAGCCCGCGCTGCACTGCGCACCGCCTGTCTTGCAGCATCAATAAAAATCTTGTTCTAAACGGCTTTGGCTGGAGAGAGAGGAGTGAGCAGACACAGTAAATCCGCGTGTTGGAAATGTTATTTTAATATCTCATCTGTATAGCATCAAAAGGAGTGCCAAGTACATGAGAAATCTTGCCAGCTGCAGCCCTTTGAATGTCTTAAAGGCAGTGATGTTGCTGTATAATAACATATAGCACTCCAAATTGTCATGAGATAATGGCCTGTTTTCAAGGGGAGGAAAACAACAAGCGACAGTGTAATCTGCATCCTTTCCTGCAGCAGTGTAACTGTGGCATGTGGGGGCTGGAGTGTGGGAGCAACTTGTCTTGCGAGGGTCAGCACCGAGGGATTGTGCTGTTTGCAGCGCTGCTGGCAAGCCTCTCGCGACAAGTGAACATCCATCTCCTGGCTGCAGCCAAAGGCAAGCCTAGGAAAGCGCTCGGCATCGTGGCCAGCATCCTCCCTCGGGTGAGACTCGGCTTCGTGCCCCGTGTGCCGCTCCGTGTTAGCAAGGTGCCAGGTGGTCCCCAAACGCTGCAAAGTCTGGCACTGGTGACTTGCTGTGGGCAAAGCCTCGTGCCCTGGGTGCACCCGCAATCGGCACTAACCCTGTGTCCCCGTGCCAGGCCCTGCTGCCCCAGCTCAGCCGTGGCTTGCCCTGCCACGTGGTACCTGGAGAGCCAGGGCTGAGCATCCTCCTGGGTGGTGGAGGATTTTTCTGCCCCTGGCACTGCACGCTGCCAGAGCTGCTGTGCTCTCGCCCACTGTTCGCTGAAGCGTTTCTGGTTTTTTTTTTTTTTCTGCAGAGGAAGTGGCTGGATTTCTTATCAGCATGGCCCCGTCGGCAGCACACAGAGCAGGAAGCTTGTGAGACCTCCCAAAAATCCCCTGTGTGGAGCATGGGACTGAGCAGGCATGAAATAAGATGGGAGAACCGGTTATGGATGCTCCAGCCCATTGCTACTGGGGTGCTCCGTGGCTCGGTCTCCCTGCTCCCTGCAGCCCTCAGTGCCAGTCCCTGCGCAGGGGGTGCCTTCTGGAGACGTCTGGCAGCAGGGAGGGCGGCGAGGTCGATGTTGGAGCAAAACTGGAGCTTTTCAGCTCTGTGCCCTGCTCTGCTGATGCCAAGTTTATGCCAGACCTCGGTAAATCAGTGTTCTTTGTGGCATGACTTGTCTGGGAGGCTGCCCTGTGCCAGTGGGACCACCTGAAAGCTCCTGTGCCACCAAACCCTGGCTCCCGGCCGCGGAGCCCCCCCGCTGACCATCTGCCTCCTGGACTTGGGCTCTGCCCAGGCTGCCCTTGACCCCTGGCACTTGTGTGAAAAGGCTTGTGTTTGATAAATGGCTTTTTTTTCCTTGATTGGAGGTTTTCCAGATTACTAGGTGGTGGGGTTTTTTTGTGTGTGTGTGGTTTTTCGATTTGCTTACCCTCAGCGGCTTTTCTCTTGCCTCCTGGTAGCAGGAAAGGGTTTAATGTCAGTAACACTCTGAGGCTTTCCGAGGAAATCGGCTGTCCCAGGACAAACCCCTGGGGAGTTTCTTTCCTTCACAACATGAAATGGGGCTTAGAAGCGCTGCAGGGAGAAGGGAGAGGGAAGAGCAGTGGGGAGAGGCTGTGACTTCAGCAAGGGCTTGGGATGGTCTCGCTTTCCATTTATATGTGTAAATTGGGGAAACGTGGTTTAGGTGAACGTGTGAAATATTTTCCAGTATGGTGCTTCTGGTGGGATTTCCCCTGATGGATGGGGAGTCAGTTGGAGATGAGAAGCCTGTGTGGCTGGGAAGGGCACTTGAAGGAGGCTGATAATCACTGGGTCCCTTCCCTCATTCCTCTTCCCTGACAGCTTGGCACGTGTGCTGAAGGATCAGCCCTGTGCGATGGGGTTAACAGAGTGCCTGTGTGGGTGACTGGTTTCCCAAACAGCACATTGCCCCTGTAAGTGGTCTGACTGTGACTCACTGTGCCGGGGGTGCTGTCCTGGCCCGTGGCAGGCTGTGGCTCCACCAAGTTGGGCGCAGGCTCTGCAGTGATGCTGCCAGGCTCAGGAGCCTTCAGCAGAGCAGTTTTGTGGGAGCCTTGTCCACGGTGCCTTGTACCCCAGCATGTCCTTCCTTGTTCACATCCAATTTATGTGTCTGTAATGTAACGGCAGAGATGCTCGCCGCTTCGGAAGAGCGTGAAGCTCAACAGTGCGCCTCTGTCTGCCAGGGTGTTGGCTGGTGGCCGTGTCCTTTTAGTGCGCTCCCCTCCTGGCTCACAGGGTGATGTTTGTGGTGCGGGGCTGGGAGCTGAGCCCGGGCTGGCAGAGGGCTTCCCGGGTGTGTGGACCCTGGCCATGCACAGAGGATGCTGCGTGGAGGTTGGAACCTGCCCAGTGCATCGGAGGCATCACCCAGACAAGCCTGCAGCTCATCTGGTGGGCAAAAGCCAACAGCCATTGGTTTCAACAGGATTCGGAAAATAAGAACAACTTGTTCCTAATAAGCTTCCCATGAACGATTCCCCAGCGGATTCCAGACAGTGAGCATGTCTCTGCTCTCCGCAGGATCACAAGGCGTGTATGGCCAGGCTGGTGCGGCACCAGGACAGCCAAGCTCTGCCCCTTCCTTGGCTGCGGACTTGATGTATAGCTCAGGACAAATCCCACCTCCAGACTGACAAATGAGCAACCCGCTGGTGTGTTGGCCGCTGGAGACCCCGGCTGTGGCTCTGGGCTGCCTTTCCCAGTTATAACCTGACCCGCGGACTGGCCCCAGGGCTCCGCTGCCCACCCCAGGGAGATGATGGGGTGTGTGGGGTGTGTGTGTGTGCAGCAGCCTTGAGCAATGGTGGTGGGTGGGAGAGGGGCTGGGGTACAGGTGTGGGCCCCCTCTGTGTGGAGAATGTGGGGAGTTGAATTGTGTCCCACCTCGAGCAGCCGGGGCAGGGGCTCCCTGCTCTGCCGCCTTTGCCCAGCCTTCGCTGCAGGGGGGTTTGCTTTCTCTGCCTCCTCTGCTGCAGCAGAGAAGGGGGATTGAAAACCGCCTTGGAGGATGAAGCTCATCAAATTTGCAGTGTCCGCTGGGGTGATCGGGTCAGGCGTGACAGCAAGTGAAAGTGAAATGAGGCTGCAGAGCCTGGGTTTTGCTCTTCCCTCGCTGCGTCCTCTCAGTGCACCGTATGGCTTTCCCTGGCTGAAGGTGGAGTAGCTGCAGGGTGGCTTGCTTGTTAGCCTTAATAAGGCAATCGCTAATTGATCGGCGACAGGGCTGCCACCTGCTGCGCATGCACAGTGCTTTGGTGCTCGCTGCTAACCGAAAGCCTGGCTGCTGGCTTACGGCGGGGGCGCGCAGCCCCCAGGTTCGGGTTGGCAGCCTGCGACCTTGCTTTGGTCTGGTGCATCTGCAGAGAGACGCCTCGGTGCCCCCCCCCAGCATGTCACTGCAGTGAGCATCACAGCCAGGCCCCCTCCCGAGAGGGCAGCTGCCTGTGGCCGTGGTGCAAAGCCCTGGGCAGCTGCTTCTGTACTGGCAACTAAACGTCTCCTGGAGTCGCCTCTACTTGACGGCGGGTGTTTATCTGCCCATTTGAAGATGCTGCAGGGTTGGGGGAAGATGCTGTTGGTGGTGTGTGGGGAGGACCTTCAGTGGGAGCTGCTGATGGAGAGCATCCCAGCTGTTGCAGGATGCCCTGTGCCTGCCTTCAGCTTCCTGGGGTATTTGATGCTCCTGCCCGTGGTAGCAGTGATCTTTTTCTAAAGCAGAGAGACAGTAAGGACCAGATAATGCTGGATGATTATTCCCCACCACTGTTTTAAAATAGACTTAATGAACGTGGGACAACTTCTTGATCACTCTGTTGCTCGTGGAGGGTGGCTGCGGGCTGCCAAGCCCCGTGCAGCCCCTCGGAACCTCCTCCCCGGCTGGGGGCTGGGGCTTTGGTGGCAGTGTGGGAAGGTGCAGAGCATGGGGGAAATGTGAGTCAGCAGCTGCCCATGCAGACGGAGCTGCTGCCTTGATAAGGCTGTGGAGGCTCAGCAGTGTGATAAGGCTGTGGAGGCTCAGCAGTGGGGAGTCCGGTCTGAGCACAACAGCACGGACTTCAGCCCCCCGGGGTCTCTCCCCAGAACCCTCTCTGCCGTCAGCTGCAGAGGTTTGAGACACACACTCCTCTTACAGGAGAGCCTGGGAGAACCAGAAACTAAAGGAAACCCGTCCTCTGCCTCAGAGCTGTTGAAGATGAGCCCGCTTTCTGCTGGTGTGTCGCAGGAGGAAGTGGTTGAAACAACAAGATAAAGTCCAGTTGGCTGCTCTCCCCCGGCTGCGGTGGGGGGGGGGGTGGGCAGCCTAGTCCCACTTCCCCTGGGGGCTCTGGGAGCCAGCCTGGCCACAGCTAGCCACGCCGCGGGAGCAGAACAGGCTTGCAGGAGCATTTTCTGGCTTCCCACCATGCAGCAGTAGGGATGGAGCTTCATCTCCTGCCAGCTGGCAGGTCCTGCGGCTGTCTTGTGGCCTTGCAAGCTCCAAAACACGCTGGCCCACGCTGGTCCGGATGAGTTGGTGGGGAGCCCTGTGTGTTGATTAGGCAGAAGTGCTGGAGGACACGCTGTGCTGTGCCCTGACCCTCTGGCTGGCGGCACAGGTGCCCAGCAGCATGCTGGTGGCTTGCAGAGCTGGGGCAGAACGTGGCGTGACAGCGCAGAAGAGAGTCCAGAGACAAACTGGAAAGTATCTTGAGATTGTCTTGAATGCTCCCGCTTGCTTTTCTGTATGCACAGGAGGTATGCTAATGCCAGCAGCCCTTTGTGCCTGTGTTTAAAGTGCTGCCAGGGCAAATTCATGCCTTGGGTTCCTGCCCTCCGTGCTGGTGTTCTGGGGAAACGCTTTGCTGGCGGTGAGGCAGCAGAGCAGGGAAACAGTCGGTGTTTTGCAATAGGAAACCCAGGACCGCAGCACAATTACCCGACACCATCGCAGCATTTAATAAATCCTATGTAGAAAGCTTCGCCTTACGAGGCCCTTGGTTAACTGCTGCTTTCAGTCGTGCTTAAATTGATCTGTTACCATTTCTGGGTGTTCAAGAAACCCTTCAGACATCACTTTGTATATAGAGAACAAAAAATCCCAAGATACAGCCTGTTCAAAATAAGCCAGAGGTAGCAGCAGGGAAGTCATTGCTCTTCCTATCAGCCGAAAAAAAACTAAAAAAAGTTGTTGTATTAATGATTTTTTTTTTTTTTTTTTTTTTGCTTGCACTTCCTGAAAAGCAGAGGGACAGTGCAGCAACTCGGGTGCTTCAGGACGAGTCACAGGGGCCACCCGGCGCCTCAGCACAGTGGCCGGAATCGCAGGGTTGGGCAGGCAGGGCAGGTGCTCGCCCGCACAGGTGCTGGTACGTTATGCCCACCCCACGTTAAGCCCTGTGTGGATGTAAAACACATCGCAGCCAGCACAAGCCTCTCCTGGAAGCAGCACTGGGGCTGGGGTGGCTGGCAGGGACACGGCTGAACGGGATGCTGGCGGGAGTGAGCCCTGCTGCGCGCCGGGAAGGCGTGTTGGAGCTGGGTGTGAGGTGGGCTATGTGATTAATACACGTTAATACATCTTAAATGAGGTGAGAAGTAAACACCTGTGCTCTTCTGTTGTTCTGAATAGATTTACTTTACCAACCTCCCCAAATTTGGATTAGTCTGATTTATTTAAAGCCTAGGGTTTTTTTTAGAAATACACAGGGACAGAGAGGGGAACGAGCTTACAGACCGTGCTGTCATTGTAGTGGTATATAAATGCCCCCAACTTTGTTGTGCAGTAGCTCTGTGTTTGGGGTCTGCTCTTGCTGTGGTATTGGCCAGAGACCTTAAATTCTTTGCATTTGTGGTCGGGACAGTTTTGAAATCCAGCCCTTGACTCACCTGGTTACAAGTTTCTGGAGGTAACGTGAGTGCTGCTGGAGGGAAGGAAGACATGATGCTGCTGGCTAAGGGTGCTTGAGAAATTTCTCACCCGTGTATATGGGCTTAGCTCTGTACCCCAAATAGACTATTTAAAGGAAACGGGTGCTTTATCTTGCAATGTGTGCTCAGCATAAATTCCTCTTGCTGTAGTCTTCAGGAACAAAAGGCAGCTCAGTCTCTCTGGACCTCCAGTGCCATGGAAAATTAATTTTGATACCAGAATTATGAAGCCTCTTGGCCAGAGGCTTACGAACATGGTGAAATTCTCATTCTGCTTTGGCTTCCATCTACGGGTTTCAATATGCTACAGGTTCAGGAGGAAGACAGTGTGTTTGGAGCACATCTGCACCCCGAGATGCTGTGGCACAGTTGACGTGGGGATGCCAGTGAGAGAGAGTGGTCACAGGTCAGCTGCTGAAACTTCATCATAGGCATGTGGCTGACTCCTGAGATGCTCTCAATGTATGCAAACTCCATAATTCATACAGAAGACTGGTTTAATGCTTGCTGTTTGTAGAAGAGGCTCCCTAATCCACTCGCCTTAGCAAGGTGTCCCTGTTTCCAGGCAGTCACCCAACTGCATGGTTGCTCACCCACGGCTTCTGGTGCGCTATCGAGGCTTATGTGACACCAGCTCCTTTAGGCAGATAAACCCGAAACATTCCTGAGACAGGTCTCTGCAGATCGCGTTGCCCTCATGGGACTGAGTAGCAGCTGCCCATGCAAATCCTGCTGAGGTTCATGAAGGGAACTTGGAGAAACCAGCCCACGTCTCCCCCCAGCAGCTGTGGGAGCCTCCTGATCCTCTCCGCGCAGTCTGACACCCTGCTACTCCCATCAGGCTAATCCTGGGTCTGTAGTGTTTGAAAGACATCTTTTGAGAAACTGTCATTGATTTTTAAATCCCAGCTGCGAGAGCATCGCTGGAGGTTACCCTGGTTATGTCAGACAAGCCTGACAAAGCTGCTGCTGGGGTGAGCATCTTGAAATGCTGGGGGGGGTGGAGGGACAAAAAAGAGTGTTGTGGTCAAATGCAGGGATTTTAAAATAACCATCTGATTGACCTGGGGGAGACAGACCGATGGTGGGAAGGGGGGGGGGTTGGTAGTGGGTACCAAGGCTGGGGTGGCTTTTCACTTGATGTGAAAAAATGTTGTAACGGTGCTTACCATGGGGGGAGAAAACAGCACGAGGGGCCGGTGCTCGCTGTGCCAGGCAGCACCAGCGCTGGGAGAGCCAGGTGGGCATCGGGCTTCAGCAGAGCTAGACCTGGGGGCA
>JAVJGJ010000047.1:25759528-25779640 GCA_035590215.1 Microhierax caerulescens | reverse complement strand
AGGGGGAACGAGCTGGAGGAGGTGGTGGGATGCGGACACGTGGCAGTGGTACACCAGGTGATGTGCACCGTGAACTGTTTAAATACTGAAAGATCCTTCACCAGCCTGGTGTCCCTGAAGCCTTCTTACTTATTTGGAAGTGAAGGCAGTGTTATCTGTGCATTTCTGCTTAATTACCCTGGTCTCTGCTTTTGGAAATAAGACAGTGTTCAGAATACCGAAATTTAAGGGGCAGGGGGGAACGTGAGGAAGAAAATGAAGTTCCCCTGTCTTGGAGATAAGTGACAAAATTAAGCTTTAACTGAGTTACATTATTAGCGCTTTGGGGACTGGGTTTTTATCTTCCCTGAGTAGGATTAATACTCTATTACACAAAGTAATGTCTTCAAAGCAAGTTAGCAGCCATCTTCTAGGGCTCTGGGATGCAAGCATAATAATTGGGATGATGGTGGGTTATCTGTGCCTGGCACTGCCCTCTCCTTAATGTTGGACTTGTTCTCTGAGCAGGACCGATCCTGCAGGGATACCTTTCCATATTTCTACCTCCTTTCACGAGGCTGACCTGGAGTTTCAATTACAATATTAAATTACCAGGTCACCAGAGTCGAAGTAGGCTGCCAAGTTTTTAATGATCTTCTCTTTCTTGTCATGTGCGGGTTGGTGTGGCTTTTTTTTTTTTTTTTTCAAAGCCTCCTTTCCATCTATGCACTTTTAATTGAAACCATCTGTAATTTAACACATCACAACAGCAAGCCTGAGGAGCAAGCGAGCGGCGAGTTGTGTAACTGGTGCAGGCGAGGCAGGGTTTTAAGAGGACTCGGTGTTCATCCTCCAGGGACTGCAGCAGCTTCCCGCTGTCTTCCAGCGCCTTCGTAAGAAATCCAGAACTAATTGCCAAGACTGTTTAATCTGGTCCCTCGGGACCTTGATTAATCACAGAGTACTTATTTTTCATCTCCTGCTGGTGGAGGTGCTGAAGGTGTCGTTGGGGGGCTGGGACAGGTCCTGAAGCTGTCGTGCGGGTGTTGGTGAGCAGCGCTGGCTGCAGGCACTGGGGTGTCCCCTGGGATGTCCCCAGGGACCCAGACCCTGTCCCCTTGCAAAGAGACAAGACTCTGAGGGGGCTGCGGCAGTTCCCTCGATGCTGCCTCCCCCCCTGTGTCTAAGGTAGAAGCTGGGTTTGCCCATCAGTCCTGCATCTTGAGAAGCCTCTCCTCAGCCTGGCCCGGGTCAGCACGGGCTGCTCTTTCTCCGGTGCCTCTGGTCCCCAGGGGAGCCGCTGAAACGTTCGTGTCCCCGCTTGCCTCGACTGTCACAGGATGCTTCTGTGGTCCGGTCCAGGAGCTGGGGCCATCCCGCTCCAGCCCAGCACGGTCCCTCTCGCCGTCTGAGGCAGTGACGAACTTCTCTGCATGCTGTGTCACGAGGCTTGTAATTAGGGCTTTTAAGGAGCAGGTTAGAGGGGATGCTAACGTGGAAAGAAACAAATTCCAACTTGAAAAAATTACCTCTTAGTGTTTCAGCAGCATGTCACCTGGCTATAATTAAAGATTAGGGAATAGCATGTTTCCCTGCCGTTCATTCAGGACATCTGTTGGGGCTGCTGTGTGGGCAGCCCTCCGGCTGCTGCCGTCCCCCCCGGTCCTGCGCGTGGGTCTCTGCAGCGGCACCTGGCACAGGCAAAGGGAGCAGAGAAGAAAAGTGTCTGCAGTTCCCGGGCGCTTCGTGCAGGGAAACGTATTGGTGGCTTCGTTCTTGTTGCTTTCAACTTCTCGGCTGGCCCCGTCCGCATCCCGGGAGGCGGCTGAGCTCGGAGAGCGGGCGAGCGGTTCGGCGCGGTGGCCGCCCCCGTTGCAGCGCTGGGGCTGCAGCTCCGCTCTGCTGCCTGCACGGGCTCCCACCGGTGAGCTGTTCTGCCGGGGGCTTTTGCTGGTCTCGTAGTGGCAGGCTCCGTGGGGGGGCTTGGCCGCCTACCCGAGCACCCCTGCCCGCGCGGCTGCTGCGGAGCAGGGGGCAGTTCCTGTGGGGGGGTCTTTGGATGCTGGGGCACTCGGCTCGCTGCTCCCAAGCTGGTTTTTTTGGCCCGAGCAGCCTGGAGAGGAAGCAGGAGCTGGACTCTTGCCCTGTCCTGGGTGGAGGGACCAACCCTCTGCCATGCCCGGTGGGCGCTGGGCCAGCAAGGGCCGCAGCAGCGTGGCCGTGGTGCCCGCGCCGCTTCCCAGAGCAGCATCTCTGCCCGGGCAGCCCCCGTCCTTGCAGCCTGGATGTGGCTTTAGGTGTTTCTTTGGCACGTGGGGGGCAAATGAAGATCTTTTCCCTGATCCAAGCTCCAATGCTGTCATCGTCCCCTTCCCCACCCACACCCATTACATTGCCGTGGATGATTGATGTTCCTCATCCCGCCTGGCTTCAATACATTCATTGTCATGCAGAGGATGTTGTCAATCCATTGCTGGTATTTCATATAAAATCTGCAGACTTTTTTGAATGTTTTGTTCATATGTACTCAAATCCTTCTAAAAGTGCATGGCTGGGCTCAAAATATTTAACCCCCTTAAAAAAACATTAATGATACCTCTTTTTAGAATTAAACAGCAGAGTAGCCTTCCTCCGCCTGCTCTTCAGCGCAGCTGCTGTGGGCTGCTTCTGCGTGTTGGACGCTGCAGGCACTGGATTCACTTGATTTTTGTTGACAAGATCTGATCCTGAGAAGCTGCAAATGCCAGTTGTACCCCTCAGCTCTAGCACCTGAATGCTGCGGTGGCTTGGTGTTGGAGGGTGATGTTCCCCAGTCCTGGACTGGGTTCTGAGCAGGGGAGGCATCTGACCCTACGTCATCTATAGGGTCTCTCTGCCCCCCAGATACAAAGGGAGCAGTTAAGGCTTCCTCCTAGAGTTCTGCAAAACTGTGTTTGCGCTGTATTTTTGTATTCTTTGTATTTCCTTCAGTTCAGGAGTGGACGTGCAATTCCCTGGGGGAGCAATGGGTGTTGCTGCAACCATGCAGGGACCTTGCTGGGGGTCAGAGCTGCAGAGGGGACAGCTGCCCATGCTTTGAATTCCTGCTTTGCCCACTGCACCCCCTTCCTCCTGACGGCTGAGGGTGGGTGCCAGCACTGAGGGTCGGTGCAGAACTTGTGTTGGGATGTGGTGAATTCATCCGGCCCTTGAGCATGAGAAAGTGGAGGAGCTCAAAGAGTCAACAAGTCATAACTGGCTTACAAGGAAAGGGCATAGATAAGATAGCCACGCAGTGAGCGCGGGGTACGGGGGAGGGATGGGGGATAGTTACGCTGCTGCCTGGATGTGTTGAGAGCTCTCTGGGGCGTCTGCCTGTGCTGCAGCAGTGTGGGCAGTGGTGTGGTTAAGGGGCATGGGCAGCAGAGTCTCGTCTGCCAGTCTGGTCTTGGAAATTAGGTGGCTGCCATGCTGAGCCATGGGTGGGAGATGCTGTGGAAATGCGGATGAGCAGCAGAGCGTGGAGGCAGCGCAGGCCGAAAGGTTCAGTCATCCATGAACTGCGGGAGAAGAGGGGAGGAGGAGATGATGGTGTCTGCAGGAACCTTCCAAAATACACAGCCTGAGGCAACGTGAGAAGCAGCCCAGATCCTGCCTGAGAAACCCCTCAGCACCTGAATGCATTTTCCTCCCCATCCCGGGGCATCTGTAACATGGGAATGTTCCTGTGGAGTCCTCAGACGTAATTCGTGGAGGTGTCGAGGATGGGGCACAGCCCGGGCTCTTGCCCAGCTTTGGAGGCTGTGGCGAGCCCTGCTGCCGGTGCTGGAGCCTGGTGTGAGCTGGGTTCTGCTGCCGGCTGTTCCTGCTGGGAAGTGCCTCCTTCCCTGGGCCCTGGTGGTGCTGGGGGTCTCGGTGGGCTCACCGAGCTGCTGCTGGCACCGCTGCTTCCCACCGGTGCTGCTGGCAGAGCCGCAGCTGCCGCTCGGCGTGTCGTGCTGCCCAGGAGCGAGCACGGGGCTAAATTATTCAGTCTGAAAGTGAATCTCTTATAGCTTGGTATGGGAGAAGTGCTGATGAAGTATTTAAATTCTGAGCTGGGACAGGCTCTCTAATGTAAAATTCATGTCTTTGTGTCTCTGGAAATAGCTGCCAGCCCTGGCGTGGGTGTGTGGAGCGGCGGGCACTGCCGGCTGGTCAGCATCACCGGCTCTGGGAGATGGGCCCCGGAGAGGGGCTCTTCCTGCAGGATCCTGCATCTCTTCAGGCATGGCCTTGTTTGAAAGCTAACGTTCCCCTTCCCCTCCTCCCAAACAGCAAGCAAGCAGAAGAGCTGACGGGTCAGTTTTCTTGGAGAACTGGGAAGTCTCCATGTAGAGTAAATGGGAAATATGTGCAAACAGCCCAGAGCTGGTACTGGGCGTACGGGCAGACAAGGAGCCCAGAGCAACAAGGATGTTCCAGTCTGCTCTTTCCCTGACGGGGATTTCCCCAAAAGAGAGGGTTCCTGCTCTTCAGGCATGTAATCCCCATTGCCGAGCTCCTGGGGGGCCAGGAGGAGCAGGAGCATCCTCCTCTCCCTGCCAAAAGGGGAGATGGCATCGGCGAAGGGGCTGCTCGGTGAGGAATAACACGTGGAGCCTGTGGCGGGCCCTGGTCCTGCACGTTTGTGTCCGGGCTCCATCCTTTTCCAGAAGCCAGCCTGGGATGGGTGAGGACGGGTAAAAGCCCTGCCTGTTGTGCGGGGTCCTACGTGGTCCCTGCTTCGGGAACCGCTGGCCGAGTTGCCGGGGAGCAGGATGGACAGTGCCAATTGTTTTTATAATGACTGGGAGACTGTGTAGATTTAAAAAAAAATATATCCTGTTGCTTTCACTTCAGAAATACCAGGAAATAGTTTTATCTTCCTGGCACTGAATGACAGCTTTCTCAGCACTAATTTGCGAGGCTGGGCCTCTTCAAATCCGTAATGAAGGTTTCTTTGTACCATTAGCACAGAATTAACTGGTTGGAAGAAGAATTGCTTTCTTGGATTGAAAGTCTTTGTAGCGGTTCAGGCAATCAGTCTTCTACAGCAATAAGGGTGGCGAGACCTCGCAGCAGAGAATCCTGGTGCCTTGTGCGCTATCCTTTTTTCTTTTTCCTCCTTAAGGAAAACGTCTTTGCTGTTCTGTGAGACCCAGACCATGCAGCAATGCCTTTTGGCACTCCTGCGCCCCTCTCACTTGGATCAGTGGCATCTCCCCGTGTTCCCCAGGAGCCTCTGTCGCCTCCAGGAACCGTCCTGCCGCCCCAGTGCCGCGGTGTGGACCGCCTTGCCGGGGCTCTGCGGTGCAAACTGCCAGACCCCCGTGTCCTCCGTGGGGCGAGGGGTGCCCCGTCCTTCCCTGGGGCTGCTCCTCGGGCAGGCACGGACCGAATGAGGAGGGGGCAAGGTTTTTGTGTCTAGTGCTTCGTTCTCCGGTCCGACAAGCAGGCTTAAGGCACGCATCAGCCTGGGCTCGCCGTGAGCCCGGCCGTTCGGTCCCCAGAGCTGGTCCTGGCAGGCTGCCCCAGGGGAGCGCCGCCGGCCAGAAACCCCGGAGCGCGCTTGCTTTTGCTGTGTCTCCCTGGAGCCGACAGCGGGAAAACTGCTGAAGTCATGAGGAGCTGAAGGTATTTGTTGTGTTGCGAGGACTCCAGAAGGCTTTTAACCAAAGCTGGGGATTAAATCCTAATAGCACAAATTTTAGCTCAGCTTCTCCCTATGTGCTGTAAGTGATTAAAAGCTGTAAAGCGCTGTCAGAAATTCAGGACTTGCCCCTCCTGAAAACCTTCTTTCCCCTTATTTTGTGATTACCATGCTTCAGTGACTTTGTTTGATGTAGTGAGTCTTATTTTTTACATGGGAATGGAAAATTGTGGGCAACTGCTGGCTGCGGTGCGTTTCAGTACATCATCGGGCAAAGCTGTGTCAATGCATCTGACCCCGTGGGATTGCCTGGCGTAGGTGGATCAGCACAAAGCTCCTTTAAAAATGTTTTTTTTTTTTTCCTCTGGTTATTTTGTTTTCTCCACTTTTGATAATCCGAATTCCAAGCTGTTTCCTGAATCTCTTGTTATTTAGGAAATGGAAACGTTACCCAAATGAGAATTTCCACAGGTTGTAAGGGAGCAGCTACGCACTGAGATATGCTCAAAATAATCTTCGAGCTTCACAATATTAGAACCATCTGCTAAATCACAGCTCTGTCAGCTCTCTGGGGAGGTTTTAACTCCTCCCTAGGTTTGATTTTTAAACGAATCTTGCTTGAACCTTCTTCTGTCTCTGTTAATTCTCCATCTGTCTGCCTTATTTGACATACTGTTCCTGCTGCCCCCAGACCTCTCCCTGGCCCGGTGGAGGTGGATGGAGGGCTTCCCCTCAGCGGGAACGTGCCGGGAAGGGATGTACTGGGGGGGAGCTGTGAGAGGACTTCCCTGAATTATTCATTTCATGAAGGACTTGTGGGGGGGAAAATTGATTTAGCCCCTTCTTCAGAACATCAGGACGAGGAGTTCATGCAATGAAATTAGAGCAACAAATGGAAATCAAATAAAAGGCAGCGCTGCTTTGTGCAGCGTGGAGTTGCTAGGCAGGGTTCATTCCTGCAGGAAGGCATTTGTCACAGGGTCTGGGTTTTTGAGGAGGGCTGGATACCTTCCTGCCAGCTAACGACGTTTCGTGTGGGAGATGAGGCTAATCACATCTCATGTGGCAGGCTCCAACCTGATAGCGTGCAGGGGTCAGGAAATGATTTATCGTCTTGAGCCAGCCTTGCTGTGCTGGCCAGGGACGGTGCAGGTTTGTGCTCTCCTGGCATTTTTAAGCCCTCGGCTGTGGGCTAGTGCCAGGGCCCCATGTAGGTGACCAAGAGCTTGTGTTGAGGTTGCTGCACTCAGAGGCAGGTTTGGGGCTCTCCTGGCTTTTCTGGGCTGTGTGGAGCTGTGGTGCTTTGGATGGCACCACGCCACTGCTTTCCCTTCAGCATCCGTGACCTTTGCATTCATCCTGCTCTTCTCATGGGGTGGATCCATGCAGCGTGGCCAGGGTACGGGGCAAGGCAGTTTTCCCTCTGGAGTGTGCTTCTAGCATCCCACAAATCTGATCTAGAGCAAGGTCAAAGTATGCTGGAAAAATCGGGACCCAAAAGACCCCCAGAAACGTGTGCTGAGCAGGACCAGCGTGTGTCCTGGCAGTAACAGCACAGGCAGAGACACAGCTCCAGCACTTGGGTCTGCTGCTGCTGTGCTGCAGTCCAGGACAGACTCAGCAGTCTGCAAATAAAACTGTAACCCTGAGACTTTTCTGGGCTTTCATATTCCTAGCAATACCTGCGCTAGCGTTGGGATGGCTCCCTGGGTAGCCTGATGCCAGTATAAGGAGCTTATAGCTTTGATAAAGGGCTTTTCCTGGGCAGAAGCCACTGAACTGAGAAGGATTTTGTATTCTAAGAGCAAATTGTTGTCTCTTCAGGCAAACTGCCCAACTGTCTGCTTTTGGGAAAGCTGCTGAATGGAGATGGAGCATGCGAGGTGAGCTGTGCTGCATATGGTGGGGAAAACTCTTTTGCATTTGTTTACATTCTGTAAACAGAAGAAAAGAAAAACACTCTGAAGGAGAGGCTGCCCCTGCGGGTGACATGCAGCAAACGGGCACTCTGCTGCGAACAAAGCTGGTGGGACAAAGGTGGCAATACCCGCCTTGCTCGTCAGCGTGGCCAGGGCTGCTGCTGCGTGGGAGCGGTGGAAGCACCTTGCACAGGTGGCTTCAGCCTCACGGGCTGCGGCTGCTCCCTGCGCTGGGTAGGAGGAACGGGGGGACCATGCTCCTGCGCAGCCCCCAAGAGCATGGGGTGGACAAACATCTCCCTGCCCAGGGCTGCCAGCTGCCCAGCCTGTCCTGGCGTAAATGCTGGCCCTGTCATGCCGCGGTGTCTTTTCCTGTCCCCTCCGACAATTAACTTTTTGCTGCTTTAGCTGGGAGTGTCGAGGGGCCTCTCCATTCCCACAGGACTGGCTGCACCATAGTGATGAGCTGCAGGAAAAATCATTAGTGTCTCTGCCTGGTGCCTTAGGAAGATGCTGTGGTGGGTCCCTTGTGTTAAGCAGTCCCCGTGCTGATGACTTGGCACGCCGGAGCCCTGCACAGCCCCTCTGACACGCGTGTGTTGGGGGCTGGCGGCTCCCACACGTCAGGGTGATGCACCTTGAAACCCGCCAGGCTGCTCCCAGGGCTGCTTCACGTTGCTGGGAGCACCTGCTCTTCTCCAGTTGTACTCTGGCTAGTGTCAAGGTCTGTCCTCTCCTATTTTTTACTTTCACTGGGGATTTTATTATTCTCTTTGTCCTGTTGACCGCACAGGACGACTGCTGGGGTGCAGGCTCGGGGCAAGACCATGCCCTACCGAGCGGCACGCACAGCAGCTGCGGGGCAGGCTGTGCTGCAGGGAAGTAATCTCCAAGATGAGCATTCGGTTTGCAGCTCATCTTGGTCACCAGCCGTGGGTCTGCGGTGACAAAAGTCCTGATTCTGCCCAGCTTCTTGCAGCAGTATTTCCATGCGGTGCGGTCAAGTGCTGGATTTGTCCCTCCTGCCATTGCTGAGGACTTACCCGGGGACTCTGTCTGCTGCAGCAATTTGCAGCGCTGTTCCAAAACATGCAAACATATGACTGTTCCCGACCGCGTGCTGCTGGATAAAGCTTTAATTCGCTGGCCTGTGTCCCTGGGTTCAGCAGCCCGCTTTGGCTGGCTGTCAGCAGCCTGGGGGTGATGGGTGTCCTGCCCACTGCTGAGCTGCGCTGGCAGCCCTGGCTTCCCCGGGGTCCCCTCCTGCCGGGGGTGCAGCCGCACACGTGCTCTGCGACGTTCGTACTCTTGGAACGTGTTTTGAGGAGGCTGTTCTGGTTGGCAGGTCCTGTGAGCAAACTGCTTTATGGTTTATCTTGAGGATTTTTCAGCAGCAGTTTAGCCCAAGAAGCTGTTGAATATATATTTAAATATGTATGTTTTTAAGCAACAACATTAGCATTTTCTGGGTTTTTTTTCATCGTTCAAAATAAGGCTAGTTCTTAGGGGCTGAAAATGCCCTGCTGCTATTGAGGTTTCTTCATAAACCAGCCTTCTAGGAGCCCTTTCTTCCCAAAACTGCATCGGGATCCCAGGGAACGGGGGTGTGTGACCTTGCCCTGATGCTTTAGTGCGAGTCTCCCCAAATCTGAGAAACTGCTGGGGCTGCTCTTGAAAATGTGTGTTCCAGCGACGCTGGAAGCCCGGGGAGAGAGGCTGAGCCCGAGGGCTTCTGCTCCTTGTCTGCTGTAGGGTTTCGTGTCCTTCACTCCCCCCAAGACACACAACTCCCCCGATACTTGCAGTGGAGATTGCTCTAAAAAAGAATTTAGGGCCAGTAATCATTCTTGCGTTATGTAATAACAAATGGTAAAGGTTAATGTTTATTTTTCTTCTACATAAATGACTTAGGACGCTTGCAGCTCACCACTGGGATTTGATAACTTTATTATCCATATAATAAGATTTACAAATTGACTGTCTAATTAGCGACCTGGAAAAGCTGCTGCTTGTGCTGCAGTTTCTAAACTGACAAAGATACAGGCTTAAAATGCTGAAGTGTGGTGAAGCTGGGAGTGTCGCAGCAGTGCTCATCCCAGCAGACTGGCCGTGCCCAGATGCGTAGCTGCCTCGTTGCCCGTCGTGGTACCGCACTCGTGGGGAGCTGGAGCCTGGCTCCTGCTCGGCAGGATGGAGAGCGAGCAATCTATTCCCAGTGTAATGTGCTGGATTAGTCACGGGAGGGAAGATCTATTAAATCTTCTCGTATCTGTTGGGTAGGATGCACAGTTAGGAGTTAAGGCAGGATTACTGGTATAAGCTCCTGTACCCGTTTAATTCTATTGACTTGTCTTGTTGCGTGGATTGAGTATTCACCTAAGCGTGCATGAAATGCTTGAGTGGGTCTGCCCAAGGCTTGCAGAGCTTCCTTCAGAGTGGTGGATGCAAAGCCCGCACCACTGCAATCAGCAGAGAGCCTCTCGTTTGCTTTGGATGTCTAGGGAAGAGTTATGTTTCACCATCTCCCAGTGGATTGTCTTTACAGTCTATGTTAGCGTTGATTGCTGGAGGACCTGCTATTCTTGCGAAGTATTCAGTCACCACAAAGGTGACTTACAGTGATTTGGCTGTCATTTGCTTAATTGAACTGTAATATGAAAGCTTGGAACACATGGCAATTATTTTTCCACTTGCAGAGAAAATACTGAATTTCTAGTGTTTTCTTTAGATCTGTCCTCAGAGGGCAGGAGGAATTAGTGTATGTATTCAACGCGGTCTTTAATATTCAGCTCTTCAATGAAATCTTAAAGTGGGGGAGAGGCTGCAATGAAAGTTTGGGGTGGTTTTGAGCTTCTTGGACATTGGCCTTCTAGTCTCTCTTGCCACTAGAAACGGGCATTTCACCTCTTCTGCAAGCGAGAATGTAGGATGAACGTGTTCTGTCGTAGTTTCTTTGGAGGGCTGAGAGCAAGCAGCTCACCCGGGGCTGGTTTCGCTTGCTCCAGTCGTCCTCTCCCAGTGCTGTGTTCTCCATTCCCTTGCTGCTTCGATTTCCCCCCTTGTTTCTCCTTCTCACCTGACTTCTGCCTGGCACGTTAAATGTGTCACGAGCAGAGTATAGAAAGCCACTGCAGGTTCTTGTGCGCAGCAGAACTTAAGAGTTTGGTGTTTAAAAATTTTTAATCAAATACACGTGCTGCATCTCCTGGCCACGCGGTGCATCGCTGTCAACGCGCTGGCAGAGCAGGGCACGGTCCGGTCCGCCTGGCGCACGGGGGATCGGGGCGTTGCTTTTGAAACTAAAGCACTGCAGCTTTCGGTGAGGGCAAAAGTGGCAAGGCCAGCTTTCTGAATTTCTATAAAGCCAAAGTGACAGCTTGTCTCTGCCCTGTCCGGGGAGGTGCATGTGGGAAGTAAAGCAGCGAGCACGCACGGAAATAGCTACGGTGGTGAAGCCACCATCACAAGGAGTAGAAAAGAACTTTTTTTTTTTTTTTTTTTTTTTTAATTCTCACCCTACCTCGAGTGCCCCGTGTGCTGGTGGCCGCCCTTGGGACGGCTGCTTTCCTCTGCCTGCTCCTGAATTGCAGGAAATCTGTCATTGCGCCCAGTGCTGCGTAGGTGGGGTGAGCCCAGCCGGACCGGGGCTGCGGGCAGGGCTGGCGTCCTGTGGGTGCTGGCAGCGATGCCTTGTGTTGGGAAGGTTTTCCCTTGGGAGAGATTGGCAATAGTTCCGTTCTCCAAAGCCCTGCGCAGCGTGCCCCGTGTGCGGAGGCATCCCTGGATGTGTCCAGCCAGCAGGATGCTGGGTGCCAGGCGAGGGTGGGAGGGCAGCTGCTGCCAGCATCTGCTTCACACCACAAAAAGCAGAACTAGGCAGGCTCCGGCGACCTGGTGTCGCTTGTGGGTGAGCTGTCACTGGTGGGAAGACCAGCACAGCCAACTCCTGCTTTTTTTTTTTTTTTTCCCCCCCAGCTTCTGTCATCCCAAAGGCTTGAAGGTTATTTTTCCCAAGCAGGAACAGATATTGCTGTCCCCAAAGTGCAAAAGCTTCTCAGGACCTGGGGAAGCACCAAAGGACCTGCTTTTTGTTCTGTTACCTACTCTTCAGAGTCAGGTTTGCATCCAACAGCCTGTTTATGGGTGGCATGGAGGAAGGGCATTGGCACGTTCAGCCCAGCAGCAGTCTTGTTTCTTCTGCTGAACTGAAATTATTCAGGCTCTGCCGGGAGCCTCTCACCGCAGCCTGGGTGCTGGCATCAGCATGTAACCTCCTGACAGCGCCTGTGCTCCAGCGTGCCGCGGAGCTTTATTGAGTTTATACACACACTTCAGGACAAATCTTTACTAATAGAGTTCTGATTTCTTCCTTCCTGCTTCCCAGATGCTCCTGTCTCTGTATACAAATGACAGAAGCAGTGAACAATGTTATAAAAAAAAAATGTATATTTGTTAGACTCGGAAAAGCAAGGGAGAGGTCCTATAAGGAGAGAGTTCCTGGCAGCTCTAAAACATTGTGTGTTTCTTTGTTTCACAAAGAAAAATATGGAAAGGAAAATTAAAGCTGGACGTAGCAGGGCACAATAAGGAGATTGTGAGTTTAATGGCAAACGTCACAGTCCAATACTGATGCAACTGAAACCTGCTTTGTTTTTGCACTGCTCAATCAGTTGTACGCGCTCAGTTTCTCTGAACTCCAGTAGGCTGCATCTCATCTTCCAGTTTGTCTTTCATTTAGTGTAACTATGGCTCTTGGGGAAGGGATGTGGCAATGAGAACCCTGAACGGAGCTGAGCCTGGTGCCCAGGTTCCTCCCGGACAAGGGCAGCCTTCGCAGCTTTGCTTTATGCACCGAACCGGCGCTTGTTCCCTTTGCTCCGTTCCTGCCTGGGTTCCCTTCGCGCGCGGTGGTGCCTCTCGGAGCCGAGGTCCCATCCCTGGGGATGGGGGGCAGGTGCGGCTGCGGTGTGGAGCGCAGCTGGAACTGGGGGGGCTGGCACCCAGCGGGACGGGACGTGGGGTGTGAGGTGGTGCCTCTGTTCCCCAGGCCTGGGGCACCCCCGCTTCTCACAGCAGTGGTGTCACCTCCAGCTGCGGGATGTGAGGTGGGCTGAGACCCTCTGAGAAGGACCTGTGCTGTCAGTTGACGTTATCTGCAGTGCCAAGTGGCCTTTTTAAGGTTTATCGCTGAAAGTAGGGTGCTTATTTGGTATTTAGGGGAAAAGATTAGCCTTTAAGTGCAGCGCTTTGACTGCAGGGACTGCTGGCAGCTTCTGATTAGCACGTGGTTTAAGGGATGCGGATCTAGCTCGGGGTACTTACACTTGGAAGTCTGGGTGGTGGCATGTTGGGATTAATTTTCCTGTGCTGTTCCCAGAAAGGGTGACTTTGTCATCGACGTGCGTGCATGAGGAAGATGTACGTGTCTTCTGGTCTGGCAAATGGAGGCTGTGGAGTTGCTGAAGGAAAGTAGAGCTGTGGGAGGAAAATTGCCCACCTGTTCCATCGGTACAATCTTCCATTTTTGGACACGTGCACTTTTCAGTTCAGATACCCGCAAATGCCAGATTCTCCCTCTTTTTATAGATGGCAGTGACCTCAAAGCGTGTGCCATGAGTGACAGTGAGCTCAAAGCGAACATAAGGGTTCCCAGCCCTCCTTTGACATTTGCTCAAAGTTTTGCTTCCGCTTAGTTTTGCTGAAACGGCTGGTCCAGTTGATAGTATTTGATAAGTAAACCTGTGGCAGATTTTTAAACCTTAAAGAAATGCTTAAGAGTCCTGGGTGTCTGTTCTCGTAGATTAGACGTAATAGCTTTTTATGTTTTCTTAAGCTCTGAATTCATGTGGTGCCGCTGTTTTCTCTTTGCAGTTTGCTGCTTCGTTGTGCACAAGCGGTGCCATGAGTTCGTCACCTTCTCCTGCCCCGGCGCCGATAAAGGCCCTGCCTCCGACGTAAGTACCGGGTCCCGTGCCCTGCGTGAAGGCACAGCGTGGTGTTCCGTGGATCTTACTGTTTCACAGCAATCTGGGGGAGATGCTCCTCCAGTTTCTTGGTTGATGACACTTCTGTGTTGTTGTTTCATGGGCATCTCGAATTCATTGTTATTCATGGATCTGGGGGCTCTCATACTTTTGAGACACTTAAAACACTTCCAGGTCACCCAGTACCTTGTTCCCCCTGCTGTGCTGGCAGCGTACAGGCATGCAGCGGTGTTTCTGTCTGGGGCTGAACCGGCAGCCTTGCCCCGGTTCCCTTTTGTTCCTTGAGTCACAGCCTCAGATTCCCTATCCATAAAATGATGTTTCCAGTTCTGCTGCCTGAACTGAGGCTTTAGGCTTGGGGTTCACTAACCTGCATGAAGCACTAAGTGCTAAAAAACTGCTTTAAGATTTTGGCCACTGTGCCCTCAGCTGAAGAAGACTCTCTCTTTGGCAGGGCTGGGTTCAAGGTCTTGATCAATTCCTTCTGCAAGTGAAATACCTCAAAGAATTAGCTGTCATTTAACAGATGCCCACTGTGTTGCTAGACTGGAGTCAGCCCCCGGGGGAAGTGCCAGTCCTTGTTCCTCCTCAGCTCATCACTTTTTCCAAAGGCATCACTGCCCTGCATCGTTATTTCCATGTCAGTCCCGCATTGCCCCACGGTGGTTCGGTGTTACCTGGTGTCGGGGCTCTCTGCCGCTCGCCTGCAGCATCCCTGCTCCTCACCCTTGGGGCTTTCTCACTAAGAGCAGACACAGATTTTTTTTTTTTTTTTTCCCAAGTCTGTTTCGTATCATCTTGCAGGTTTAATTAAACAGATATGTATGTTTGGTCTCCTCAAGGAGGAAAAAAACCCCAGCAAACTCACAGGCACATTTTATGCTTACTTGTGGTTTGCATCGTCACTGTTGCTGTGTTTGCTTCAGCTCCTTTGGAAAACACAGAACTGACTGGACAGCATCATCAAGGACAACAGAATTACCCAGAAATGCTGGTCTCGGTGTGGCTTATGGAAAACAATATTGCCATTCTTCAAAATACAAGAAAACCACACAAGCGCCTGCTAAGTCCGTCCCCATCCTTATTTTCACAAGGACTTAATTTCCTGGTGAATCCCCGGGTTTTCGGGGGCGAGTGAGAGCTGGAGCAGCGGAGCGGAGCTGGCTTGGGCTCCCCAGCACGGTTCTGCCAGCGCCTTTTAGGTCTGTCTGGCAGGTTTTTGTGTTTTACCGTGGAAACTGGCTAATTTGGGGAACTGCTAGGAGGAAAGAGATCGAATTGGGGAAACGGCAGTGCACCACAACTCTCACCCTTAAAAATAGAACCAGTGGGAGCAGGCGGCGTAACAGGCAGCTGAAGGTGGAGGCTGTACACGCGTTGTCAGTCGCCCGGCCCGCGGCGGGGCTGTGTGCCATGCTTGTCATACTGGGAGCTCTGGGGAGGGGCGGGAGGCACGGGGGGTGTCAGCCCCTTTCGGGCACTGTGTTGGGCTGAGCGGGACGTGGAGGGGAAGGGCTGGGCATGGGTCGCAGTGGTCTGGGATCCTTTGCCAAAAGTGTGTTTCTGTTCCAGCCAAAGGGCAGGTTTGCTGGCTTCCCCTTTTGCCTGGTTTCTGCTCCTGTATTGCACTGGGCTTGGAGAATTTCTGGTTTGGATGGGAGAGATCTGGCGGGGCTTTGGCCCCACAAAACTGCTGGGCAACCTCACGGCAGAGCTGCTGGGGACACCAGGCAGGGGGGACGGGGTGGGATGGTACCTGACACCACCACCCCCCCCCCCATTCCCAGAGCTACCCTTGAACGGGGTCACTGCTCTGGCTCTAACAAAGCAGTGACTTTATCCCAGTGCCCAGCTTGCGGCTGATTGATGGACCTGCCTGTGCAAAACCCCATTTTGACCCTGACCCCCTGATGCTGGATTTCTTGGGGCACATGTGCCTGCAGCCCCACAGCGTGGTGCCTCCAGCACGCTGAAGCCTACCTGACAGCCCTCCTCCACCTGCAGAGAGGATGCTTGGCAGAGTGTTGGTTTTAATGAGCTGGTGATGAAGCTTTTGGCTCTTCCAGCTGTCTGAGCTGCCCTGGTGGGTGTCTTCCAGCTCGGTGCCGCAGCCGCCTGGGTCCCGCTCCTGTGTGCTGCCACGTGGCTGCTGGGCACACTGCGGGGGCAGCCCCCAGAACGGGGGCGTTCGGACAGGGGCTTGTGTGTGGTTTGATAAACCCAGTTTTATTTCCACTTCCTACTGGAAAATTAGTCAAGGTGTTACATGGATTTTTAAATCTCCCCTCCCTGGGCATCACACTCCTTATTGAAGAATTTCTTCTCCATAGAGGTTACTGCTCACTGTGGTGTATCTGTGGCTGTTGAACCTTAAAATCAGTTAGTGGGGGGGAAAGGGGATGCTGTAGAGATGCCAGCCCAAATGAGACTAATGCATCCACGAGTACTGTGGTCCTGCGGACTGTTAGGCCGTAGCATGTTTTCATGAACCTGGAGATGAGGAGGGGCTGCGGGGGCCCTGTGAACACCCTGACCCCGAAGCAGTTGGCGGGGGTTGTTCCCGGGCCCGGGTCGTGGCCGTACCCTCTGCCTGAGCTGCGGTGTCTGCAGCTCCGTCCTGCACAGCCTTCGGCGGAGCAGCCGTGGCACCGATGGCCCTTTGTGCAGCGGTACAGCAGCCCCGGGGGGAGGTGGCAGAGTGGCACTGGTGTGGGGCTGCAGGACACGAGCCCCTGAAGCCCTCGCAGTGCCTGGAGCGAGCAGGGTCTTCCAGCGGAGGCGTGGGCAGGGGCTGCTGCCTGCGCTGCCTACAGGGAGCGAGGCAGGGCGGTCGGTGGTCGAGGGCAGGACTCCATCGCTCTGCTGGCGGGATGGGGTTTGCGGTGCCGGCGTCCCTCTTCCTCCACCTCTGAACACTGTGGGCATGTGCCAGAGGGGCACAGCCAGGATCCGTGCAGGGGAGCAGCGGTGAGGTGTGCGTGCGAGTGCGCGTGTGTGTGTGTGCACGGTGCTTGTCCCAGCACGTCTGGAGCAGGTTGCTCAGGAGGGTAGAGCTGTGTGAGAGGGAAGCGATGGCTTCCCACTGCTCGCCTTTGTGCCTCTGGGGGTTTTGGGTTTTTTTTTTTTTGTTTGTTTTATTTTTTTTTGCAATTTCACTCCTGCCTCTGCAGCGGGTGCCTGCTGAAGCGGGGTGAGGAGAACTGGCGAAGGCGTGGAGCAGCGAGGTAAGGGTGGCCGGGGAGCCCTCCCCGGAGAGTTGAGTTTAGCCGTCCAGGCAAGCTGTAACGAGCTCGCACGCACGTGTCTGTGTCCCTCTGCACAGTGCCAGCGCTCAGGGTGTGGGTGGCGTGGCAGAGCCCCTGTCACCCCCTCTGCCTACCCTGTGCCCACCGGGCAGCGAGGCATCTGCTGGGCTCGCTCCGCTGTGCGGCCAGCGGTGCTGCAGGTTTTATGACCTTTGCTGCTTAAGTAATGTCGTGCTGTGAGAGTCCTTCTGGGCACGTGGATTTGGCTCTGACACGCTTTCTCTCCTGTTCCGTCATTTAAAAAGCATAAAGAAAATGGCACCGAGACCCACTCACAAGTCTAGCACCCTGCAGACTTTGTTCAGTCTATGAGCTATATGTCATATATCCAAAAATATACATGTTTAGATAGGTGTTTAGATATCTGTGTGTACAGAGGTGAAATCTGACGGTGCTGCCTTCGGTGCGATGCGGCTGGAGAAGGAGCTCGCTGTGGGTGCCCCTGGGGCAGCAGAGCTGGGAACCTTCCCTGCTGTGGTGCAGAAATAGCAGAGAGGTGCCGGCAAAGGTGACTGTAGGGATGGAAATGCCGAAACCACTTAACCTTGCTCAAGGAAAAGGAGGTTTGGCAGTGGGAGAGCAGGGAAGGCTGTGATGAGGGTGCCACCTCCGGAGCTTCGCTCAGGCGCTGGGCAGCCTGCCTGCCGAGGCACCGCTTCCTCATCCTTGCTCATCATCCGGCCGGCAGGAAGGGCAGCAGGTCCTGGGGAGATGCTTTGCCTGTTTCTGTGTGAAGTTTTGGCCGAAGGTGGCTGTAATGCTTTTCTTTTTCTCCCCACCAGCCCTGTCCGTGCTGGAGCAAGCAAGGAGCAGCGAGGAGCCCTTGGGCAGCCTGATCCCGCTTCCTTGGCCCCAGGTCTCTCCCACGCCGGTCTCCTCCTGCCCTGTGGCTGTGGGGCTGTAGGTTACTGCAGGCAGCCTCTGCCTGAGATGGGCAAGGTCTAAATTAAATCTAAGCTGTCACATTTGAAGAGGTGCTACTTGACATGAGGGGATGTGGAAAGGCCCTTGATCGAGTTCTCTGTTGCTTGCTATTACTGCTGGGTGAGGGTTGACACTGTGGCTCGTTGGGCAGGCAGGTAGAAGCTGCCCGGTTGGTGTGAGTTAATTTTTAAATACATTATTTCTGGAAATGAAGAGAGTAATGCAGATGCTTGGGACTTAAAGCAGGGAGCAAAAATAGCCCTCTTGTAGCTGGGTTTCTTTTGCTATTTAGCAAAGCCCTTGGTTTGTGCTCCTGCACAACTGTCAGCTGGGGTGTAATTGGGGGATGCACGGAGGGCGAACTTCGTTCCTTTTGCACTGTCAGTCAAGCTTCTTAGAGCGGTATAATCCTTAAGGAGCTTTGAATCGGGAGATGGAAAACTGCTTCAGCCAACAACAACGCCCTGTCTACTTTGGGAATGAGCTGAGGACAGGGGCTTCATTTTGAAGTGATACAAAGCTTGTGTTTTCCTCTGCTCTGTTGTTGCTAATAACCACAGCGTGAATCCAGAATGACCTATAATTATGTCAACCTAGCATCTAGGTTGTAATGATTATAGCTCTGCATTTTTTCATTTGGTGCAGTAATCTGGTAACTGTCTTTCCTTTAACAAATACCAATATCCAATGAAATCTTGCAGAAATAATGAGTTTAATGTATCGCATTTGTTTTAAGTCTTACAGCGTGTTCATCCTTACAGCAAGCCACGTGATTTTGCTGAGCTGGAGAGGGAAGGGATTCATTCAGTGAGATGGCATCCCCGTGCTTGGCATCTGCAGGGGCAGTGCAGAGCAGCGGCTGGGGCTGCAAAGGAGGGATGCTGCAGATCCACCCAGCTCCCAGCCGGGGCTGGAGCTGTTAATTCCAGCTGGCTGCTGCTTTTCATCCACAGAGACGCTCTATTCTAGTATGCTAGCTGTGAAGCCCAGGGAAAAAAAATATTATTAAAAGAAAAAAAAAAAATTTCTAACTTTGCTCCTTGTTTTCTGTATCTTGTGGTACTTAATAGGTCTGTGAGAATCAAGGAGAAAACCACTTTATATCCTGTAAAGTGCTTATGGTATATATGGATGCTTAATTTTAAACACCTGAGTAATAGTAGTTACTTAAATAAAACTATTCTGTTTGAAGTTAAGTATGTTCTTAAGTGCTTATGGGATGGTGGATTGTGCACATATCGAGCAGATAATCCTGGGGGAGGCTGCCATTTCCAGAGCATAACAAAATAACTGGAGAGCAGTGAAATGTCAGTCACAGTCATAGAATGGTTTGAGTTGGAAGGGACCTGCAAGACCACCTAGTTCCACCCCCCCGCCACGGGCAGGGAAACCCCCTACCAGCCCAGGGTGCCCCCAGCCTGGCCCTGGGCACTACTGGGGATGGGGCACCCCCAGCTGCTCGGGGCAGCCTGGGCCAGCGCCTCGCCGCCGCCCCCCCAGTGAGTTTCTTCCTTCCATCTCATCAGATCTACCCTCTTTGTCACAGTCTCTTTCTGTTAGTGTCAAGTACTAGTCCTGCTTCAGAGCGCTTTGCTCGATCTGGCGTGTTTGAACCTCCTTGAGGAAGCGGGGCTGCGCGCTTGACCTTGCGTAGCCTACCGGATAGGGACCTTCTGTCTGGGAGAGGAGGACTAATTACGTGTGATGGAGGGGCTCTAAGGAAAAAAACCCAAACAACAAAACCAACCCCCAAACCGTTAATCCTCTTCTTGCAACAGAAAATGAAGCTGTAGCTATAAATGCTGGTACTGAAGGCACCGAGGCTGCTTTCACGCTGGATTGCTTTTTGTGGTTTGATGACTGAAGATGTGATAGTGGGTCAGTGTTCTGGGCAGTGGCATTGCTGAGCACGGTGTGTCTCGCACAGCACTGGCTAGCTGAAGGCAGAGGCGTTTTCACATTTTGCCTTTGTGACTTGGTCCAGATGTGTGCTGTGCTGGTGCGGAGGGCTGCATGCTCACCTGGCCTGGATTCCCACGGCTGCCAGGGTATGCGTTCCTCCAGAAACTCCGCGCTTCACCGCAGCTTTCACATTGATGTGCCAGCAGGTTGGGGGCTCTCCCCAGCATCCCCGAAGCGAGGTCTGGTGGCTCTCCCCAGCATCCCCGAAGCGAGGTCTGGTGGCTCTCCCCAGCATCCCCGAAGTGAGGTCTGGTGGCTCTCCCCAGCATCCCCGAAGCGAGGTCTGGGGGCTCTCCCCAGCATCCCCGAAGTGAGGTCTGGGGGCTCTCCCCAGCATCCCCGAAGTGAGGTCTGGGGGCTCTCCCCAGCATCCCCGAAGTGAGGTCTGG
>JAVJGJ010000047.1:25733167-25751657 GCA_035590215.1 Microhierax caerulescens | reverse complement strand
GGAGGGGCTGGGCACAAGGGGCCACTTGCTCATCTCTTGTGGGGGACCTATGACTGCTGCAGGGAGGGAGGGGGGGGGGAAATGCATCTGGCTGGGGGGGGATCCTGCCCGCATCCCCGTGGCAGCGTCACCCACGTCACCCCGCAGCGTCACCCGCCAGCTCTCACAGCGCTGGCTCCGACTGACACCCTGTGGCCGTGCCTGCTGCTGTGGCACAGCTTCTGGGGAGCGCTGGGGTCTGCAAGCTGGGGGAGATAGCGTACAGAGAAGAGAAAATGGGGAATGAAAGAAGAGGGAGAGGATGGAGCGAGAGATCAGTTATTTTCCAAGCTAATCTCGTACGTTCCTATTTAAAAGGACTGTGAATATACAGCGCCTGCTTCCATGCTTACAGGGAACAGCACACTCTGCTGCTCACCGTGTGCTGGCTTCCTCATAAATATAGAAGCTTGCTGACTGTTGGGGGAACAGTGTATTCATTATCACCTTTAAAATGTTACCGAGTGGAAATGAATTTCTTTAAAATACATTTTTTTAATATATTTATGTATTTTCATGCATACTTTTTTATACACATATGTACGCGTACACACACAGAGGTAATTTTTAATGGCCTTTATCAGCTCCTGATGAATCTGGCTGAACATCCAGCATTGCACCACGGGTGTGATGGAAGAGAAGTTTGATAAATCAACAAACCTCAAGTAGTTAGAGTAAGGGCTAAACCCCCTGTAACCTCTGTGGGCAGGACCCAGAACTGCTGCTGGTGGTGGGTCCCTGTGTCTGGGCAGGGCTCTGCTGGACTCTCCAGCTGCATTTGAAGGGCCATTTGATGCATGTTTATTCCAGAATCCCTCACAAGCATCCCTGTTTAAAAAGAGGACAGGTTCTTCCTCCCCTCATCCTCTCTGAGCACCCCCTGAGCTTTGGCAGAGGTGACAGGGGTGCTGAGTGTCCCTTTCTCTCTCTCTGCCCCACAGCCTGTATGATGAACGTGCACAAGCGCTGCGTGATGAATGTCCCCAGTCTGTGTGGGACAGACCACACCGAACGTCGGGGACGGATATACATCAGGGCTGACATCGAGAAGGATGTGCTCACCGTCGTAGGTAGGTGTGAGACCCAGGTACAGACCCCACGTGCAGGGTCACCCAGTTGCCTCGTGCTGCTGCTGCGTGCCGTGCTGCTGCTGCATGCCGTGCTGCTGCTGCGTGCCGTGCTGCTGCTGCGTGCCGTGCTGGCTGTGGTGGGTCTGGGGAGTGCAGTGCCCAGGATCGAGCTGGTCAGGAGCAGGTGCCTGGCAAAGCAGGGCAAAGCCTTGAGCCTTCTCTGAGCATGCTCCTGCCCTCTGGCAAGCATGGCGCAGGCTCCAGGGGCTATCCGTATTAAATAGCTTTCCCACTTAAAGAGTTCTCAAACTGCTTTTTGGATCATGTAAAATTTCAGCATCTGCAGCATCCTGGGAAGGGGCGGCAGAAAGTTCCTCCATTTCACTGTGCCGTGTGAGAATGTCTGTATTGTGCTGTCGGGGAACATCCATGTCCTGCTGTTCCTTCCTTGCCATTAATGGTACCTGGGCCCACACAGATCCAGGTGGGAATCTCAGATGGTCCTTTTATCTGACCGGAGCTCTGCAACCTTCTTCCACCCGTTCGGAGCCTCCACGGCCACCACCTCTACCCGAGGTGCGTGCTGCCTTTCCGCCTGCTGCTCAGAGCTGGGGCTGTCCCTGCGGTGCGGTCATACGCCGAGGGACATCAGCCCTCCACAGCGCTGTGGCGAAGCTGACCGCTGTTCTTCGCCTTTCCTTGCTGTTCCCCGGCCCTGATGGAGGGCTGGAGCCTGGCATAGCGCTGGCGGGGTGGGCTGGTGTGGGTCTGCGTGGATCTGAGCACCCCGGTGGTGGGTGGTGGGCAGGAGCCACCCCAGGTGGGCATGTTCCCCAGGGAGGTGGCATCTGCCTGCAGGGATGTGCCAGGTGGTGGGAGACAGGGCCGGAGGAGGCTGCAGGCAGTGCCGGGCTCAGCTGAGGTCCCTGCCCTGCCCCGAGTGTCCCAGCTACCCAACGGCCACCCATGGGGAAAAGTCTTGTCCCTCATCATGGTTTCCTCTGTCCTGGAACAACTCTGTTCTCGGTTTGTGGCAGGAAACAGGATTATCGCATCTCTAAAGGCTTTTGCCACCTGGATTTTGAGTTCCCAGAGGATATTGCTTCCCCCGTGACCTGTAAGCATCTCGTGAAACATAAGCCTTATTCTTGTAAAGCCTCTTGTCCCTTGCATGGAGGGATCAGAGCAAAGCAGTGACTGTCAGGTGCTGGCGACCAGCATCCTGTGGTGCGGGGGCAGGGGGCAGGGAGAGCTCTCCGCAGGCAAGGCAGGCGGCTTGCAGAAGAGCTGGGGGTTTGCCTCACGAAGGCTGAGCCCAGTGCTGCGCTGGGGAAGGAGGTTTCTGCCCACGCTGGGTACGCAGGCAGCTCCGGGCGGTTACAGTGTCTGCAGGGGGCTGCCAAGCTGTTCGCAGTTATTCACAGGATGAGTTCAGACCGGGGGGGTGTAAAATGCCACCTGCCTGCCCACGCTGCAAAGGTCAGCCGCTCCTCCGAGCAGGCTCTGGTGGGTACCAGGCTGATGACACTGATAACAGGGACTGCATCCTTCTCCGTTGTCCCACCAGCTGGCTCTCCTGGAGAATTCTGGTTTCCAGCATCCTGCCGGGCTGGCAGCAGGAGATGCCATGACATCCACAGGGTTTGCTTTAGTGGGATGGGGTCAGCTCAGAGCACCCTGCCATGCTCATGGAGAGTCCTCCAGGAGGGCGTGAGGCTGTGGGGCTGAGTTCTTGCTGCTCTGGGCTGACTCTTGCTTGGAAGAGCAGCCTCAGCAGAGCACATCCCAGCAGTGACAGCTACAACACACGTGATCCAGCGGTGGGGGCTCCAGCCTTCCCAAACCAGCCCAGGTTGCCCCTTCAGCAAGGGGTGACCCCAGTTGGTCCCCGCAGGACGATGGCAGACTGAGGACAGCCTTGGTTCGTGATGGGTGCAGCAGCTCCTGCACCTCGTGGAGCAGCGGCAAGGCTGACCTCAGCCTCACATGGGGAAACGCTCAGGTGTGATCAGGACTGCAGAGAAGAGCCAGGATCCTTTCTAGCCTAGGGATCCATCAGAAAAGTTTTTAAGAAAAATACCGAGTTACTGAAAATATTAATGAAAAATTGAAATAAGTTGTAGTTGGGTTTTATTTATTTATTTATCATTCTAGTTGCCTTTAAAGAAGAGCTTCAATGAATGACGCAGACCTTCCTTACACAGAAGTGCTGCTTCTCAGGCGCCTTCCCTCCGCGGGATGCCGCAGGACCGATACCCATCCTCCCGGTGGGGGCCGGTGGGGTGCAGAGCTCGCCCCCGCTGGCACCCGGCGCTCCCTGGCACCGGAGCCGTGTTCCTCTACCTCCACGCAGGCGAGAAACTCCCCCGGGCCCTTTCTGTGCAGCTGGATTTTCTTTTCTTCAGCTGGGTTTGAAAGACTGTTTTATTTCTGGCCCTTTATGGAGGTGTTGGTGAAAACATGTCATCTGTTGGCTTTTCCAGAAAGGCAGGGAAACGTACTGTGCGCTCCAGCTCTGCCGCATAGCTAACGCAGGAGTGGGAGCACTCGCAGGAGGGGCTGCGCTGGCTGGGGTGGGGAGCCCTGCCTTCCCTCCAGGCACGAGGGGGCTCGGGAATTTTCACCCCAGAGTTTGGAGGGGAGACGGAAAGGTCTGCTTGAACCCAAAGTAGAACGTGGGACCCACGTGCCACGTGGACCCCAGGCTGGGCGCTGTGGTTTGTGCCGCCCTGCCTGGGTTTGGCTTCTCTCCGGTGGGTCAGCAGGAATTTCCATTCCCGCGGTGACCGCTCCAGAAAGCCCCCCAGGAACGGCCGGGTTTGTGTTGCCAGGTGTTTCGGCAGGGGGAGGCCAGATCCTGAACAGCTGGCCCCCGTGTTGTGGCCAGGCTTGTTGCAGAGGTGGCAGGCGGTGGGGGATGCTCTTGGGGGGGGGGGGGTGAGTGGCCGGGGGGCTTCACGTGCAGCGCAGCACCGGGGGCTGGCGGCTGCTCTGCAGAAGTGGCCACAGCCAGGACGCTGGGCTGCTCAGGGGGGTCAGTGCCACGGACCTGCGTGTGCCAAAAAAGCCACCTGTGTCTGTCCCTGCAGGACTGGCCCTAGCCAGCACGGGGGGACACGGGGGGGGAAGGTGGCTGCCGTGGGGACCCAGCCCGGCACGGGGAGGCAGCAGGCTGAGCGAGCAGACAGGCTTCTGCTGGAACAGATTTCTGGTGGAAAATGACCTTTACGTGTTTTCTGCAGAGATTTCAGTTTGGGGTGGGCAGGGGGTGGATTTCTGTCAAGAACGGGAGTGACAGCGTGGCAGTAGGTGGGTGGGTGGCACAACACCCCGAGCCTGGCAGGGGTGGGGGAGGCAGTGCTGGCCGGGGGTAGGGGGGTGGGGGGGTGAGCCCCATTGCCACGGTGCTCAGGCTGAGGGGTTTGGGGCTGCAGGTGGAAGGCTGGCTGCTTGCCTGCCCTCCCAGTGAGTGCCCTGGGACTGGGGAGGCGTTTGGGATGGAAAAGACCTGTGGCTACTAATTGTTGAAGCACAAATGAGCACAGAGGTAGTGGGAGGAGGGAGGAGAGGTTCCTACAAAGGAAGGAGATCGGGTCTGAGCAGCGAGGCGAGAAACCAACTTAAAGATGGGCCTTGTCCAGTTTGTGGACAGGGTTTTGCATCCCAGGTACCAGCTGCACTAAGGGATGGATGAGCTGCTGTTCTCCCGTGGTCGATCCACACGATTCCAGCGCTGTGCCAGGTCTGGCCCCATCTCACCACGGAGCGGGCAGAGGCTCAGCTCTGGGCACTGGTGCAGCCAAATGCAGGCAGCATTGCCCATCGCGGTGGGCAGAGCTGAGTCACACCAGACAGCGGTATTTCGGTGCCGGGATCCCTGCTGGGCCGAAATACACCTCTCTGCTGCTTTAAGCAGGCAGTGCAGGATGCTGTAGCGGCTGGGATGGAGGGCAGGGCTGCCCGCGCACCTTTGGTCCCAGCTGCACAGTGAAGCGCAGGTTCTGGTGTCGGGGCAAGACCTTCTCTCTGTCCCACCAGCAGTGGAGACCCTTGCTCAGAAATGTAGTAAGCTTTCTCATGGCGAAGAGCATCACGACTGTAGTATTCAATGTGAAAGGTCCCTATAGATGTGGCGCTTAGGGACAGGGTTAGCGGTGGCCTTGGCGGTGCTGGGTTAAGGGTTGGGCTCGATGATCTTAAAGGTCTTTTCCGACGACCCCGACGGTTCTCTCAGGGCAGGGACATGTGCCTGCAGGTGGCAGCACGGGCACGGCCGATGGAGGCGACCGAGTTTGTTTTTTCAGCGACTTGACAAATTTGACGGGAATTTGCCATATGCTTTTTTTTCAGCAGCGTGTTTTTCTTTTCTCTCTCTCTCCGCTTATTTCAATGATTTCTTTTTTCTTTCTCAAGCTCACGTTTCCCTCCCAGTGGAAAACACAGTTGTTGGTTAAACATAGTGTGTTGTTTGACTTGGGGTGACTTGTTCAGTTGGGTAGTGACCTGAGAAATGGCATCTGTTTGCACCCCCTTTTTGGCGACGAGCGTGACTTGCCCCAGCAGCGTTTCTCCCCGCTCAGGCTGTTACCTCGCACCTCCTCTGCCTGGTGGCAGCAGGCAGGAGACGCTGCTGTTTCCAGTGCAGTGAACACTCACCATTTTCAGCTCACAAAATGAAGATCAATAAAGGAGATGTGTTTAAACATACTGCAAACTTGTGCTGTGAGCCTCGCGGCCGTGAGGTGCGGTTTTGACCCCAAACCATACTGCAGTGTCGGGAGGGAGCGGGTCTTTGCTGGGATGGAGCAGTCCCAGAGTTGTCCATAGGCTCAGGGTTTCCTTCAGCCGGGGCTGTGCTCCTGCTTTGCTTTTTTACAGCACTTTGCACAACAGGGGTCTGCCTACAGCATGGTCTGCCAGATACTATGACTGTAAAAATTACAACATGAGAAAGAGCCAAATTTCAGTATTTTTAACCCATTCTTAGTTCTGAAGATCCAGGATGATCCTCAAAGCTGTAGGGTAGGAGACAGCTGAGAGCATCTGTATCGGTTCCTGGGGGGTCAGTGCGGTTTGGGCAGCAGCCCCTGTCTGCAGGGCTGTGCCCAGAGCAGCAGCAGCAATGGGAACCTGTGCAGCTGACCCTCCTAATTAGCTTCCCAGCTCTTGGGTCTGTTGTGTTAATCACTCCTTCATGTTCGCTGCAGCTCTGTTACAGCTCCTTTCACTCTGTACATTGGCTGTAATTGTGTAATGGGCGCACCCGGGAGCGCAGCCTCGCACGCTGCGATCGGAGCCCTGCATTGCCATTCTCTGCTGCTGCCCCGAGGCTGCTGAGGCACCGAGATTTATTGGTGTTCCCAGTGATTAAAAATGCATGGCGTTGTCTAATAATAGGGCACCTGGACAAATAAATGGCACCTCCCTAATGCCTGTGGTGTTGTGCCATCAGCTTGGCTTGCTGTGTTCCCCAGCCCTGTGCTGGGGACAGGGCTCACATCTCTGTCAGCCAAAGGCAGCTTCCAAAGTACAGGAGGTTTCTGAGGGCCTTGTTAATTAGGGCACAAAACAATCTGCATCTCATCCAGCAAAGCACTTGGATACGTGCTCTTGGCGAGCACTTCTTTTTTGAAGCATCAATGTGAGCTGTGTGGGGACGGTGTGACCAGTGTCCCTGGGCTCAGGTCGAGTGCCTGGGGGGGGGGGTGATCCCTCTGGGTCACTTGGGGTTTTGCTTTGTGTGAGTGGGGAACCAGCTGCAGGTGACATTCCTGGCTTAGGCACGCTCCTTTGGTGGGGTTGGTTTGGCTCTTGGTCCCCAGCACGGAGCGGCTCTGGCTGTGCTAGGTGTCCCGTGTGGTGTCCTGGTAGCAGGCAGGCTGTGGCTCAAAGCCTAATTAGCTGAGATGGATTTGAGCAGCAGGAGAAACGTGTCTGGATGTCTGGCATTTCCGTGCATGTGGGCTAGCTGGACTTAAAAGTGTTTATGGCTAGAAACGGCCGATTGTGTTCGCAGCTCTGCTTGCTAAATGCGTTGTATTGAATCACAACAAAGCATCCTTGCACTTGGTGCTGTGCACGGCGCCGCTGGGAGCGGGTCCTGTGCTGAGTGTCCTCAGCAGCGAGCAATGCAAGCTGCCATGGGCTCAGCCTCCAGGGAGCTCCTGGAGCTTCCAGGCAGCCTCCAGCCTCGGGGAGAAGCCCCTCCAGCCCTTTGGCTTCCTTACATCAATACCATGATTCCCCTAATACAGTATTTGGAGTCTCTTTTGCTTGTGGAAGGGTGGATGCGGGTAGCGTGGCGTTTTCTAGCAGCAGCTTGGGCGGCTGTCGGAGCTGAGCATCGCCCACAGCTGCTGGAGAGTCGGCCGGTGCTGGTCGTGGTGGCGAGGGCAGCCTGGCCCGGGGACAGCTCTGTCGCTTCTCCTCGAGTGGCAAAACGAGATCTCTGCTTCTCTCACCCACCGTGCAAGCCATGGCAGACTCCTGCTCGGGGCTTTGTCGTACTAAGCAGGTAGTGTGGGCTGGGTTATTTAGCTTGAGCTGCTTGACAGAAAAGAAGGCATCTTTTGGGCCCAATAAACAAAATTTGGGTACCTAGCAGCGCTCCGAGACATGGCACATTGCCAAAGCAAGTTAATCCCCTTCAGATGCTACTTAAAGATGCTTAATTGACTCGGGCAGTTGTTACCTATGTCACTCGGGGAATCTGGTCCTTTACATCCAGCACACCTGCAGATTCTTGTCACTGTTATTCCCAGCTCCGACATTGTTACAACTCTTGACTTTGCCTTAAATACAAAGTGAGGATCCCCTGGAGCCGAGCTGTGTCCACAAGTCAGATCCTGCCAGCTCCAAGGGCAGCAATGCAGCGAGGACGGTGTCACTCTCCCCTGACCCTGGAGTCAGCGGTAACGTGCAGTTTCTTCTGGAGGAAACAAGCAAAAAAGAGATTTATGAAGGGGACAGCACTGCTGGCGTGTGGGGCAGCACATCTGCACCCGCCGGCGCGTGAGTCTGGCTGAGCGCGGTGTCGGCATGCTGCGGAGCAGGAGCGGCTGGGGGTGTCGGGGGGCACGGGTGGTGGAGTGTGGCAGGGTGTCATTTGGCTGGCGTTGGCCACAAGCAAATGTGTATGTGCAGTCTGTGTTCTGGTCTGCGCTTTGATCAAGTATCTTATTAGCGGGAAAAGACTGCTGAATAAAGTGGGAAATTGTAGCGAATTAAAATGTCATCAAGGCGTTGCACATTTTTGCTTCCATCGTAGAAAAGCTTCCCAATGCAGATTATTCTGAGCCTGTCGTATTAAGAGACAGGAATATTTGAGTTTGGGAAACAGAGGAGCGAGAGAATACGAAGGCTGGGCTTGGAGTCCGTTGGATCTGGGGCTTCTCCCGGTGGCGAGGCAGGCAGCTGTGTGGGGGCTTCTGCTGGCGCCCGGCACCTCTGCCACCCGTTCGGGCAGGCGCCGTGTCCCGCCGTGTGCTGCTGTGTCCCGTTGCGGGCTGGTGCATCAGCGCGTTTGTCGCCTCGGGGGAGCCGTGGTCTGCGGGGACTGTGAGGCAGAAGCAGCGCGCGGGGTTCCGGCTGCACGCCCGGCGGTACCTGTGGCAGGTGGGGACTGTTCGGCGTGTGCAGGTGGAGCGTGCCCTGCCCTCGTGCGGGGGGGCTGCTGGAGCATGGGGACGGTGGTGGGCTCCCTCGTCGTCTTTGGGGATCTCAGCTACCTGCTGATGTCCCTGATGGCTCCTGCAAAGCCGAGACCCCCGTTAGGACCCATGGGAGCGTGGCACCGGCTCGGGGTCATGGCCAGATGCCCCTGTTGTGCCTGCAGCGTTGGCAGAGGCTGCCGGGACCGGAGCTGATGAAGTAAAACATTGACCAAAACTGAAACCAATTATTCTGTGATTAGATAAATGAACTGGAAGTGTGTTAATTAATAATCACCGGCCCAGGAAGATGCAGCCATAATGAGTCCTGTGCCTTTTCTGTTGTATAAGTATGTGCAAATATGTTCTTCTGCAGAGCATTAATTAAACATTTAAGTGCACAAGGGTGTTGCTCCGAGCGCCGGGTGCTCGCTGCAAGGTGGCTGCTCCTGGCCGGGGATGGGCCATGCTGCTGGAGGGAGGAAGATGAGTGCTGCAGGGAGCCCCGGAGCCTTCCCCCCTCCAAAGCCCTCACCAAGAGGTCTGCCCTGGCACGGCATTTTGCTGTCCAAGGCGACGGTGAGGCGATCAGGCTGCGATGAGGTGGCTGAGCTCTGACCTCCTCACGAGGAGTGGGCTTTTGGAAAAGTTTTTTTCTTTGGTGGGCAACAGGAGGCAGAGCTGTCAGCGCTGACCACGTTGGAAGGGCCTTGCTTGCTCAGAGATGAAGGTAAAGGGTTTGGCAGCCAGTGTAAGTTGTCTGCAAGAGCAGGGTAGGAGTGGGTTTTGTTGTAGGCTTTATTTTAAACATAAAAGTGAACCCCCATATGGCACTGCATATTTAGCAAAGAACTTTCTGGTCTTTATTTATCCAGCATACTAATCTTGCCTTCCCTGGAAACCTGCGTCCCAGCTGCAAGCAGACACGCGACCCCAGGCAGAAGATGGGGCCAGCGGCTGAGCCTGTCTGCATGGGGTCGTGCAGCATCTCCCGTGCCCCCAGGTACGGGGCAGGGTGGGCTGTGCCCTGTGGGACCACCTCAGAGGTGGGGAGCAGACCTGAAGCTGGGCTGCCTTCCCCAGGGAGCTGCTGTTGGAGCACCAGCCCCCTTTGCTCGATGTGGAGCTGGTTTTGCCCCAGATGAAACACAGTCCTGGGAGCAGAGAGTCAGAGACCACCCTCTCATGCCAGCGGCGGAGCCCAGCGGGACCCTGCAGCAGTGGGGCTTGCAGGGAAGCGGTCTCTGGCAGGGGCTTTCCTGGTGGAGACCTGCGGGAGCCTCCCCGTTGCTGGGAGGGGGATGTGATGCACCCGGAGCACCGCATCCCTCCCCGGTCCTTGGCACGTGGCAGCTCCGGAGCTGCCTGGCCCACTTTTCCAGGGTACAGCTCTTGCTGGAGCTGGAGGGAAGGGTCTTGCCCTTCTCTTGCAGCCGCTGTGAGCTTCTGACCGTGACCCCTGTGGCCAGAGCAAGCTGCCTGGGAAGGCTGTCTTCCCTCCTGCTTTGGGCAGTTGTTGTACTGATATTCCTCCCCATGTTTTCTGTTGGAAATGTGGGTGTCTGAAATAAGTGTCTCCTCCCAAGCCTGTTTCTGCAGTTACGGCTGGCTGAGTAATTAAAAGACATTGAATAATTTATTTGGAAACCATTGCAAATTTCGCAGAATAAATTATTCAGATATCGTTCCACCAGCTCTACCTGTCCTGGCCCTACAAGGCGGAGTGGGTGACATCTCCTTCCCATGGCAATGCAGCAGTGTCCCCAGCACACCCGGCCGTGCTCCCCAGGCCGGGGGGGCTCTTCCTCACAGATCCCCCCCCCCAGCATCGCCGCTGCAGAGCCTTGGCCAAGCAGCCGGTGCTGCGGGGCTGTGGGTGCTGCTTGGGGTCTGCCGAGGCTTCGCCAGCGCTGGGTGACAGGCGGCATGTGCTGCAGGGGGAGGGGAGGCGGGGGGGAATTGGTGTAAAATCAGGGTTATTTCTCCAGGGTGTGTGGGCCAGCCCCAGTGTGCAGCAGTGGGGGCACATCTGACTGTGTGGAGGATGTGGGCACTGCCCCAACCCCAGTGCCCCCAATCCAGTGAAGTCCAGGACTTCCCAGTGCCTTTTCCTGGCCGTAGCCTGAAACCAAGGCGGGATCTCGGCCACAGCTGAGCGTGGAACCCAGAGTGATTTAAGACTGGCTGCTTTAAATGGGATCGTAATATTTTTACTCATCACTATTAATAATGATGTTACTACTTCTTAATGATGCACAAAACTGTCAGAATATGACAAATATTACAAAGATGTAAAACTATTTTACATCAAATTTAACTGTCAAAGAAGCACTGTAAACGTTGGGAGAGGAGCACGTTTCTCCCGCTGCGAGGTATCACTGCTACGCTTCTTGAGGCTTTTATTTTCCTTTCACTTAATTGTTGATTTCTGCTTGAAAAGTCAGAAAGTTACTTAAGGTCAAACAGAAGCATTTTGTTTTTTTTAAATTAATAGATAAAATTATTCCCATTAATGAAATTTTTAGGTCTGCATGCTGAGATAATAACATGAGGTAATCAAATCTCATGCTTCAGGGCATAAACTGATTAACTATGAGGGTCAGGAATTACTTTTCCTGTTCCTTAAAGAAGTGAACAATGGGCTGATAAATGACGAAGGCTTTTCATTTGTCTCCGGGGGACGTTGTGCTGGCCGTTCAGATGGCGAAATGGGAGGCAAAGTCAGAGCACTGGTTCAGTGTGGTATAATTCTGCATCTTCTCTCTGCAAGGGGACCCGGTCCAGTTTGAGTCCCAAGTTCTCCCAGCTCTTGGGTTAGTGCTGCTGCTCACACAGTGGCTGTTGCTGCCTGTCGGGGGGGGTGGGGGTGAGAAGTCCCTGGGGGTTCCGGCTGACCCCCAGGGCAGATGAAGAGCAACGGACGCCACTGTGGACTGTGCCCTCCCTCCTGCCCCAGACACTTGGTGCGGGACCTGCGCTGGGGCTGGGGCAGGCGCCGTTCAGTGCCCAGTACCGCTCCCCTGCCCCGTTCGGGTGGTCCTGCGGGACAGCGAGTGGCAGTGGGCTGTCTGCTTGTGGCGTGGAGATGAGATCTTCCCCAAGGCTCTGACATCTCCCTCTGCTGCAGGTGGTCAGGGTCACTGAAAATATGTTTTCGTAATAATTTTAAAGCCAGGAAGGTAATAAGTAGTAAACGCTCAGCAGAGTTGCAGGAGGAGGGTTGGACCCGTGGTTGGATGGAGCGAGGAGTTAAGGATAGAGCTGTGCAAGGGGCATGGGATGGGGGGATGCGTGGCGGGGCTCTGGGCTGGGGTACAGAAGTGCTGAGCTCCTCTTACGAGGCTCCTCCAACCTCTGCAAACAGTAAAAGCAATTCCTGCTGTTTGTCGACAAATCCTGTGAAGACTGCCTCCCCTGCAGGGCTCCTGGCCCGTCAGCTAGTGCCTTGGCAGGACCCATTGTGGGACTTCTCTCTAATACACTTTTGCGTTCTGCAATTCAAGAACGTGGTTATAAAGATTGCCTTTTTTCCTATTAGAAAGCCCTAGATAAAAGCTTATATCGATGAGGAGAAAATGCGTATTCTTCTCTGATAAGGGGTGAGGGAGAGGAAGGCATCTCGGCTGTGCCGGTACAGAGCTGTGCCCCGGTGTATCGGGGCCCATGGAAATTATACTCGTTACTTGGAGATTTCACACAGCAGATTGCAAAGCCTTTCTGCTTGATGGTACAGAGCTTTCTGCAGAAGGTTTTGACTGAAAGTCCAAATTAAGGCACAGACTTTTGCCCGACGTCTGAAGTGCAGAGCTGGTATTTGTGTCCGAACTTTGGAAAAAAAACCAAACCAGATTCTGTTACCAAATGGCACATGAAAATAATTGTCAGGACATGACGGAAGCGAAGTCATGCTGCTGGTGTCGGTGCAAGCAGTTAGCAGCGGGAGGATGTGCGGCACTGGGCTGCTGCCGCGGGGCTGCGGGGCTGGCTGCCTGGCGAGCCGGTTGCAGGGCAGGTGCCGCAGTCGGGAGCCTGGCGCGGGGAGCAGCCTGTGCAACACCTAACGAGTATAACCCGAGCCAGTGCAATAACCGGAGAAGCTTGGAAGCTGCTCAGGTCTGATATTGTACCGTCCTCCAGAGATACCTGTTGTGTTCTTAAAGAAATTCTGAACCTCGGTCCTCCCTGGTACAGCAAAGGTGGATCCTCCTCCTTGGGCATCATCTCACGAGTGCTTTTAGGATGCTCTGGTGTTCCCAACCCTCCTCAGCGCCCTCCCGGGGGACAGTGGATTCCAGAACGGTGCACAGGGTCTCCAGGTCCTGGCAGGGCATTCATTCCTGCTGGGAAAACAGCAAACGGCTTGTGGGAGGGGACTGCCCCCTGGAACCAGAGCCTCGCCACGTGCCCGTCCCCTCTTCCAGACAGCGCAGGAAGCTGTTTGTGAGCGCTGCTGAGCATCTGCATCCCTGACCCACCGCCCGCTGGCAGGGCTCAGCCTCCCGGCAGAGAGACCCGTCCTGGGCATGACAGCAGCTTGGCAAGGTCACCGTGTCACCGTTCCTGGGGCTGGCAGTGGTGAAGTCATTCCTTCCCCTTCTGCCAGAGGGGCACGAGGCGGCTCCGGCTCCCGCGGCTGCCTCGTCTCGGCAGTCTGAAGAGCATCAAGTGCTGCAGGGTCACGGGGCTGCCCAGGCACCTGTAACTGGGCAGCAGCAGCTGCCGGCGGGCGAGCTGCTCTGTGCCATGCAAGCTGCTGTCAGAGGCGTGATGTTTGATAAATGGGCTAGTTTATAAATGCAGATTTGATTTTTGGCTACAAGTTTTATTCTATGGAGCTGGAAGTTGGGTGATGCTTCAGGAGAACAGCAGTAGATTGCAGATTTTGCTTTTCAAAACTATCTGGCTCCCAACCTCGCATCAGAAATGCCTTACCGGTGGCTTGGGGACTGAACAATTTTTACTCTTGCCGACTCTCCAAAAAGTGTCTTCCAACATCCAGCAGCACTGCACCTGCAGCTGGAGTCCTCTTCTTGGGGTTATGGGGTGAAGCTGTGCCCTAGGTGAACCTTGCAGCAGAACTGCTGGTATGATCCAGCAGGATTTCAGGCACCACCAAGCTCCCTGTTCCCAACACGGCACGACCTGCGATGCCTGATCCCCGGGGTGCAGAGCCTGTGACAGCACCCACTGGGGCTGTGCCTGCTGGTTGCAGCGCAGGGGAGGGCAGTTTCTGCTCTGGACTTCCTTGCAAGCATCTTTTCCCCTACAGCTGTGCTCCGTCATGTCCCATCAGACTTTCCATCTCTGGTGTTTTTCTCGGGCTGGAGGGAATATAAGACCCTTGTCCCAGCAGAAAGACCCTTTTTGACTTTATCTGGGGAAAGAGACTTAGATTGGCCTGATTGTGTTTAATTTGCCAAAGCTGCAATCCAGTTACAAGCAGTCAAGGTCACCTACAGGTTTGCTCTCCCATTTTCTGCTCCTTGCTCTGCTCCCCAGAGGAGATGCTCCAGCTCCCAGGCTGGGGTGATGCTGCCAAGCCCAGTGGCTGCACCGCTCCCTGAGGGCATCCCCCGAGCCCCTCGGGGCCATGGCAGCGGTGCCCCAGGGGACCCAGAAGGAGAGCTCAGTGCTGGATCCTTTCTGGTGCTTTCTGGTGCCTGCTCTCCCTTGTTCATGGCTGCGTTGTTGCTATTTCCACTCTCCGTGGAAAGCACCATCCCCGTGCTCCCACCTCTCCCAAAAGAAAGGTGCAAATTAGTGTGATTCTGCTTACCGAGGTGCAAGAGGACACAGAGCAGCTTTAAACTGTTTAAAGCTGTGAGAGCAAACAACAAATCGTCCTACCAGAAAGTGAAAATAATCTCTTGAGTTGATCCTTCAGCCTCCCTCCTCCATTGGAGCTGTATTTGCTTTGCATTGATAACTGTATGTCGTTTCTCATGTAATGTTGCCTGTGTCTGCACGTATTCTGTTTTAATTCTGGTTGTAATCACTATTTTCACACTTACTCTTGGCACACAGGGAAGTTGTCAGTTGTTGGGTGTTTTTATAGTTCGAATACTGAATTTAATCCTTTTTCTCTTCCGCAGTAAGAGATGCTAAAAACCTAGTTCCTATGGACCCTAATGGCTTGTCAGATCCCTACGTGAAGCTTAAACTAATCCCTGACCCCAAAAACGAAAGCAAACAGAAGACCAAAACTATCAAGTGCTCCCTGAATCCTGAGTGGAATGAGACATTTAAATTGTAAGTACAAGAATAATGTTTAAACCTGTAAACTAATTTTTATCGCCCCTAAGAATTAATGTGATTGTATTTGCTCTGATTTAATTATTCAGAGACCTTGAAGGTGATTCAACTGAGAAATAATTCTTTGTGCTCCTGTAAGTGTGACTCAGAAACGCTCAAACCTCTGCCCTGGCCCCTGATCAAAGCTGAGCGTTTTGGGGCGGGACCTCTCCATTCTCCCTTTGAAATGGATGTGGTCAGGAAATTAAATTTTAGAGAGCTGAGTGGCCATTGAAGACCATCCCTTTGTTTTGCATCCATGTTCTTATGGAGCGTGGAGGGACGTGATGGTGTAGCAGTGGCTTCCAGAATAAAACCATCCTTTTTTCATTCCTCTCTTCCAGCCAACTGAAAGAGGCAGACAAAGACAGGCGGTTGTCTGTGGAGATTTGGGACTGGGATCTGACCAGCAGGAATGATTTCATGGGCTCCTTGTCCTTCGGGATTTCCGAGCTGCAGAAGTCAGGAGTCGATGGATGGTAAGAGTTGCAGTTGTTTTAAAAGTACTATGGGGCAAAACGCAGTCCTCATCTTTTTGTATGCGACGGAGGATGTGGCAGCCTATCGGACTTTCACCAGCATCTTTCTGTTCAGGGACCACTGGCCGTTCTGGCCCCCTGGTAAGGTGCTGCTCTGCTTCTCAGACCGGTGACAGTCACTGGGGCTGTGCTGGGCAGTGGGATGTCCCCTGGGGCACCCAGAGGTGCCAGGACAGCATCTGAGCACCCTGCAGGGGCTGGCTTTGTGTCACCTCTGTGTCCTCCTGCCCCTTGCAGATTGCTGGGGGGGCTTTTCCCTTCCTCCCTCCCACGGGCATGCACAGATAGGGGGCTGCTTTGCCTGGCGTTGGCAGCCCGCAGGGCTGGTGCTCCCTGTGGGCTCTTACTACATAGGCTTCAGGAGCAGACAGCATCACCTGCCGAGCATTTGCCAAGCAAGCATCTTCCAGCATTTTCTGGTTGGCTTCCCTTAGTTTCTGTACTGGGGAGGCAACGTAGCTTGGTCAGGCGTGCCGGAGAGCGAGCGGGTGAGGGGATGGGGGACACGCTTTGAATTGTGACTTGTGGCGAGGGCAGCAGTTTTCTCTGCAGACGAGCAGAACCGGTGCTGAGGGGCAGTGTTCAATAAAAGGAGGAATGCTACCAAAGTGTGTAATTACCATTGCTTGTTACCACAGGAAAGATGAACACAGTGGATCTGTAACACCCGCGCTGAATGGGTCTCTTCATTTCCATTTTATCTCCCCCAGCAGGACACATGCTGTCTTATTTCCCCCTTTTTTTTTTTCTTTTTTTCTTTTTTTTTTTTTCCCAGCCACTGATGCCTGAGAGCTGTGTTACCTTCCCATGTCAAGTGTAATAATTGAAAACAGATATTATGTGTCTTTCGGAAAGCAAAACCTGCATGCTAGTAATTTGCATTCGGCAAGTGGAGCAAACACCCCGGACTGTCTCTTCCACCGTGGCAGTCGTGTGTGTCCCGCCTGGAGCCGAGGATCGAGCAGGCGGGGTAGGCTGCCCGCACAGCACTGGCTCCTGCGGTGGGCTGGGGGCTGCCAGCGTGCGGGCACCCACTGCCCGCCCTGGCACAGCCGGGGTGCGGGGGCACGGCTGGGGGTGCTCCCGCAGTGAGGCAGGCGGCCGGTGCCGTTCCCCAGGGAAAAGCCACCGGTGGTCTGGCCGTGTCACCGTGCCTGCCAGCCCTGCTTGCCACAGAGCAGACCCTGGCTGAGACCTGGCTTCTCTTCTGCAAAAGAGGAGGAAACTGCCGTTCCCCCCACACCCCCCAAATTTCCAGTCACCTGTAAAGTAAAGATGCATGTGTCGGCTGGGGCTGGTGTGCTGCCGGCTTCTGACGCAGCCCAAAGTCTGATCCTTTCCCCAGCCCTTTAAAAATCATGTAAGTGGAGATCTAAGTAATTTTCCTTGTCACAGCATTTGGCTGGAACAAACCCTGGAAGGAGCTCTGATGTATATTTCATATCTAAACAACTGCAGTTAATGGAGGAAACAAGCTCAAAGGAAGAGCCTGTCCCTGCATTATGCAAACACGCTTTGTTCCTCGGTGCAGCCTCTGTAGATAACACCCAGTTGATAACTGGCCTCCAGCTGCCGGGAGGATTTGCCGATGGGCCACGGCTTTGCCCGCGGCTGCGAGCAACACCTCAGATCTGAGTGACGTTCCCGTGATTTCTGATAATTGCCGTTTAAACCGCTTCTGGTGAGCAGCTTGGCTTTGTGCTCAGGGTTGTCAGCACCAGCCCGGCACCGGCAGGCTCGGCGTGCATCGCGGTGGAGCCTGGCTTGCCTTGGCAGCTGGCGGCGAAGGAACTTGCCCACGCGCGTGCCCGTGGCCATCGTGAGAAAGATGTGCTTTGTCTGTGGGGTTTGGGCTCAGGCTGATGTTTTGGAAGAGCCATCAGTGCTTTGTGGTGTCCACTGCAGCAGGTAGTGGGTGTACATCTTCTGGGGTCCCCAGCACAGCGAGGGACCCCAGAAACTACCCTCCGCTTGGGTGTACGCCTGTGAGCTTGCCGAGCGGGATAGTTTGGGGGTGTGAGGTTCAGGGGGGGTGTCTTCTAACCTTGGGGAAGGGCTACCAGGATGCTGGTACAGCGGAGGCAGGGCTGTGCTCGGAGCAGGAGGCGCGGTGCTGCCTGCCCGTGGTCCTGCCTGCCATCCTGACCGCACGTTCTCGCTGTGTCCCTCCAGGTTTAAGCTGCTGAGCCAGGAGGAGGGGGAGTATTTCAACGTCCCGGTGCCTCCTGAGGGAGAAGAAGGAAATGAGGAACTGAGGCAGAAATTTGAGGTGAATTGATTTTTCTTGGGACCTCAGGGGTTTTCCTGGCTGCCTGCCTGCTATGCTGTCGGCCAGGGGCTTTCCCTGCCGGCTCTTTCCCTGGCAGCACGGGGAGCACAGAGCAAGGTGCAGCCCATCCCTCCTCCCTCCGCCTGCTTTGCACCCACTCCTGGGGACCCTTGGCCGGTCCTTCCCGAGGCTCTCCATGGCACACGTGGCTCTGGGGCACGAGCTTCCAATGGTGTTTCCAGAAGGTAAGTTGTTCAGTTACATTTAACAAAAAAGAAGTCACTTTGCACGTCTGAAGCTTTCCAGCAATGGTTTACCTAGGTTAAATAATGAACGAGGACCTTGCTGGATCCATGTGGGAACGGCAAGTCCTGAGTTAATGGCGGGACTTGATGATCTTAAAGGTTTTTTCCAACCTAAATGATTCTATTCTGTGATGCATCTACAAGTGGTTCCTGCCTTGCTGGTGCAGTGCTGGGTCATGTCACCACACCACGCTGGTGCTTCCAGGGCAGGGGAGACCTGAGGGACCACGGTGTGCTTTGAGCAGGGACCCGACCACTCCTTGGACCACTCCTTGGACCACTCCTTGGACCACTCCTTGGACCACTCCTTGGACCACTCCTTGGACCA
>JAVJGJ010000047.1:25714645-25733067 GCA_035590215.1 Microhierax caerulescens | reverse complement strand
ACTCCTTGGACCACTCCTTGGACCACTCCTTGGACCACTCCTTGGACCACTCCTTGGACCACTCCTTGGACCACTCCAGCCGCACGGCTCCTCTAGTTCAAGGCACACGGGGGGGGCAGGAGCAACTGCTTAGTGGTCCAAGGAACGATGGGTTGCTGGGAGAGACAAGCCAGAGGGCATCAGTTTGTAGAGGTTTGCAGAAGAGCAAGTTAAGGCAAAAGGATTCAGATATAGTAGGAGCTGGAAGGACAGGGCTCATTCGCATGTGGTTTTCTGATGCGGTTGACAGGATTTTTTTAATTGCAGCGCACAGAATGAGCCATCCATCTCACCCTTCTGGAGCACTTGCTTCTAATTTGAAAGTACAGTGACCTCCCTGCACACGCGTGTGTCTGACTGTGCATGTGGTAGAAGCAGGCGGTGGATTAGCTGGGAAAGGAAACGGTTGTTTCGGTGGATGAGGAGATGAGAGATACGAAAATGGTTCTTTGGCTTATGTCAGGCTGAAAATACAGCAGAGAATACTGCACAGAGCAGAGTTTTGTGTAAAGCTTGCTTGGCACCTTGTGCTTCACTAAAAGCGTGCTTGATCCCATGTCTCTGCTACCTGTGGGTAGGAAGGAGTCTGAAGTCCCATAATTCCTAAGAATTCGTTTCTTCTTACTGCAAGGAAAGCAGCACAGCAAACGTCCCCCTGCCATTTGCGCTGTTTCAGTCGATGTCTGTCTTGCTGCTGGGGTTACGTAACTCACAATTTGTGTTTTGTGCTTGCCAAAATGAGTATAGCGTAGCTAGAAGAGGAGATGCTTCAGTTAATGTGTTTACACCGCTACATTCCAATTGAGGAGGGAGGAAGATCCTGGATGTCCTGGGATGACCTGACGTAACCGTGTTCCTGGTGTCAGCACGTGGTGTTGGTCCAGCAGTTCTACCCTCATTCTGAGGTGTCGTTTAGTAGGATTTGTTTATCTGGGTTTTTTTCTGTCATGCTGCTGATTATGAATTAATATAATGAAGATAAATTAAGATATTAATGTAATTGGATTGGGAGCTAATCTCAGAAAGAAAACCTTGCTTAGCCATTAAATGCCATGGCAGCCTCTGCACCCTGCCCGGTGCACCGAGGCCAGGCTGGGTTTTTGAGAGGGTGATGGCTGGGTGAGCTGGCGCGTGGCAGCAGCGATCCCCGAGCTGCTTTGCACCGAGGTGCTACCGACAGGAATGCTGCTGGAGGCGTAAGCCTGGAGCACTAAGGCAACACGCACGAGCCAGTGATTTAGCGTTCGATAACTGAAGTAATCCGTCCTTCCCGTGGTGTGCAGCGCTGCGCTCTCGGCCCCGATAGTGGGGTAACCTGATGAACTGAGAGTGCAGTCTATGCTAATTGAACTACCGGCTAATTGATGTGGGTAAATGACAGTGAAGGTCTAATGGTGACAGTGCCTTGCCCGAAGCTAGCCCATCACCTCGAGGGGAAAGCCAGTGGCACTGACCAGTGCCGGGTACTCACTCGGGGAAAGTGCTGGCGGTGCCTGGGAAAAGCAAAGGGCGTAAAAGCTCTTGGGCTTCTCTGAGTGAGCGTGGATGTGGGATTCCAGGGGGCCAGAAAGGCTCTGCAGAGCCTTGTCCCACCGAGGCTCCCCTGAGGAGCTGGCCCAGCTAAGCTGCCGTCAGCTGCGGGCAGCACCAGGGCTTTGCGCTGGCAGCGCCGGGATCTGCACGGAGCTGTGCTGGAGCCAGTGAGATTTCCGTGCCAGTCTTGGAAAAATTTCAGTGCTGCTTGGGTCCAACTCCCCAAAGAGGCTTCAAGGAGAAATGTCTATTTACTACTCCATAAGCCGTGGAAGGTCCTGTGGAATGATTGATCCAGACGTTACCGAACTAACAGGTCTTCGCTCTTTTTCAGTATAGCTGAAGTCTTCCCAGGAAGCGGCGAATGACTGCGGTACGGCTGGAGACTTGCACGAAATGAGCCGTACTTGAGGAAGGGAGTTGCCCTTATGGCTGTCAGCGTGAACTCTGTAATTGTAGCACAAGATTGGAGAGTTAGTTCGTTTTTTTCCTTTCTTTTTTTAATCTCATGTCTATCTCAGTCATATATAACTCTCCTGAATATCCAAGAAAACAAGACAGTTCTAATGCAACAGTTGGCATGCAGCCAGTGGCTGCCGGCTCTGTGAAGTGCTGACTACCTGCTTTTGTTGCCTTGCCTGATGTTCCAGTGGTGTTGAAACAGTACGTATGTTGGAAGTCAGTTGATGAGTTGTCTGCAGAAGGTACATTGTCCAGAGGTGTCATTTCACTCTGCCAGAGTACCTCTGTACCCTCACCTTGCTCGTCTTCCCTATCGCATCCTCCTCTTGCGAGCAAGTCCGTGTTACAAGGAGCGAAATCCCTGGCCACCTGAGCGATGGTTCGCTCTGGCATCCCGAGGGATGAGGGACGCCCTGGAGCCTGGTTGCGATGGAGCAGGCAGGGTGCTGCCATGGCATTCCAGACAGGAAGGGCTAAAAAGAATCCTTTGATCGATCTCCATTAGCGCTGCTTGATCCTGCCTGTTCCTGGGCAGCGCAAATCAATAGGACAGAGTTGAGACGTGTATGACAGGTTTATATTTTGGGCGGACTTAGCACTGCAAAAGCACCCGGCTGAAAGGACTGAGGTGTCGGCCTGGGTGATGCAGAAGACACACGGATGCTCGCGGAGCAATGCGCCTTTCTGGCAGCCTGCGGTGCCGTTCCTGGCCGAGGACCTCCTGCAACCTGCGGTCTGCAGCGGGCACGTCCTGGGCTTGACGCGGGAGCATCCCGAGCCGAAAGCACAGCCTGAAGCCTTGCACTGCGTCCCCTGCCAGCTCCGCTTGGTCTTTATCAGCCGCTTGCTGGGACGGCTTGATAGATGTGAACGTCAGCTGCTGTTGCATAAATTCAGATGTAGTAAATTAACTATGACAAATGGAGTTGGATAACGAAGGTCAAGTGCTTTTTTTTTATTTTTAAATGTGAGCAATATTTGGCACGCTTCAGTTGGAATCCTTGAAGAGGTCTTGAGATTGTGTGAGCGTTAGGAGTGCATTAAAACCAGGTTAAAGGGCTCTTGTACTCACTTAGAGGTGGGTATTAGAGACACTTGCTAGCAAAAGCAAGACACTTCACGTGGGGGGGGGATGATCTTTACATCTCCCCAACTCTTTATTTTGGGCTCTTTCTGGAAAGACCTTTCCCCCTCCTGACCAAGCTACATGCTGGGCCAGTTTTATCAGGGAAGCCACATTGTGTTTGAACCCTCACCTCCTGTGAACAAGCTGCCGTGCCGCAAATTCAGGTCAAGTGCAAGACCGACTGTGACTGCAGCAGCCCCTCTTCCAACAGGCTCGGGGGCAGCTGTAGGCAGCAGGAGGGACCTGGAGTCACTCTCATGCTTGAGTGCCCGGTGCTCACCCGGGCGTCTGCCGGTGCTGCTGGTGACGCTGTGCCTGAAGCCGGCCAGTTTGCTGGGACGAAGCAAATAAAAATTCTCTTCTTTTCCCTGCTCTTCATGTTGCTCTTTCCCACTCTGCTCAGGACTGGCAGCCTGCTCCTGCTTTGGTCAGTGTTTCACCAAGCCCTGGGCCAGCCGCGGTGCTGCCGGCGTGCGGGAGGACGTGGGCTCCCCGGGAGCAGAGCTGTGCTGTTAACGGGAACGTAACATTGCCCTTCGGTTTTATTACAGCTTGTTTTCACAGAGGTTAATTTAGTGTCAAATCTGATCTGACAGGATTGGTTTTCAGCTGTGGTAGAGCATTTAGGAAGCTTTCACAGAATATGACCATTTTGCCTGCCGATAAGCACACCTTTCTTTTGGAGATAGCTTTGAGGTACAACAGGGTGAGGACTGCTGAAAGCAGAGTTACACAGCACGGGGCTGGCTTCGTGGAGATGCAGATGCTGCTCTTGTTCGGCTGCCCACGTTTGGATCCCTCCTTGGCTGCGTTCAACAAGCAGCTTTCGGTCGGTGCCAGAGCCGCTGTCAGTCACCTCAGCTGATGTGGAGGAAGATGCTCTGGCTGGGTATCCCCTTCTTCTGGGCATGCTGCAAAAGCCTAAAGACTACCATGAGGGAAACCCCTTGTCCTTCAGGAGAGGTGACTTCAGTTCCTTGTCGGTGTACACGCTTCTCCCCGTCGGAGAGCAGGCGTGCGGCTCCGCTGGCAGCCGCAGCAGGTACCGGTGGCTGTTGGATAACTCCAGCCTCCTCCCCCGGGCAGAGCTGCATTAGCAGTGACGATGTTTGCAAATCTGGGAGACCATCCCTTTAGTTCTCAGTGCAGGAGTTTTTCAGACGTTTAGGTGCTGCAGGTGACCTTGAATGGAGAATTTTACAGCGCGGAGAACCTTGCAAGAACCAATTAGCAGCAGCAAAGGCTTGGAGATTACTTGCGAGGCTCCTATCTGGAGGAGCTGCGAGCAGCAGCCAAATTGAACTGCTGGAATCGGGTTAATGGAATTTCATGCTAGACTGAGCTCAGTGCAAGCCTTACACTGTCGCATATTTCTAAAAATTAAAACCGAATAAATTGTGAGATAGCTTTTGCAAACTGTGGTTCAGCAAATTAGATAGCCCCTGCACCAATGAGGAGGTGCCAAGCCACCGGTGAGATTTTGTGTTTAAAAATGTGGGGGTTTTGTGAGGCTCCTTAATAAGCAATTGCGATTGCAGCAGCTCGTGCAATTGCTTGGGGATGCGGGAGGAGTGCTTTCTATTCTGGTTTGTTCCAAATGGATTTGTAGCTTCCTACGTTCAGCCTGAGCTGGCACGGGAGTGCAGTTCTCTTCAATGTCAGATAGGAACGGAAGTGGAGCTGGATAAAAAGTCCTGTATTTTAACTTAATATATTTATATTTACCTGTTCTTTCCTGGTGAGACGAGAAAGCAAAGCCAGCTTTGAGGGGAATATAAAGGCTTATTTAAGCCTCTGTTCTACGCTTTGGGTGACCTAGAGCATATTGTGCGGGAGCCCCCTGGGTGTGCGGGCAGGGAGAGGAGGGTAGCAGGGTAATGGGGCGGTGCGGTTCCCAGTTGCTGTCACAGAAGTTAACTGGGAACCAGCCAAACAGCGCAATGCATTGGGGCTCATAACTTCTCCAGCGTCCTTCCTGATGCTGTCCCTGTCACACTTATAGAAAAGGTTCCTGTGGCTCAGGGTAGCATTTGACTTGGAAAAGAGCTAATTAATGTGGGATTTCAGGAGCACTCACTGGTTTTATAACGACCTTTCACCACACTGTTTTCAGTAATTTTTTTCTCTTTTCTCCCCATTTCATCTCCATCTTTGCAGAGAGCCAAGATTGGAACAGGGTCCAAGGCTGCGGATGAGAAGACAAGAAATGCCATTTCTAAGTTCGACAACAATGGGAGCAGAGATCGGATGAAACTTTCGGATTTCAATTTCCTGATGGTGCTGGGAAAAGGAAGCTTTGGGAAGGTGTGGTACAACACATGCCTTTGCACTTTCTGTATTTGACACCCATGTTTCTAGCACCTCTGAGCTGCGGTCCGATGGCTACTCTGGTGTGATCTGTCCTTGCTCTCTGCCTGGGAGCACTGGTGTCACAATAATGGGAGCCCGGTTTGCTGGCTCCCTTCTGGACTGTGTGACTGCTGTGTCACAGTGATGACAATGTGAGATATCTGATCAGACCATCAGAAAATCAAATGGTCTCTTTTTGGGGAGCTGCGTCTTTAAAGCTCTTTTTTATTTGGCCATTTTTTTCTCTAATAATTACAAATATATGTGAACATTTTAATTAACTTTCCAGACTGGTTGTGAGTGGTAACAGAATTTCATTCTTCTAGTAATTATGTGACTTGGAGCCTTCATTTTTCTTGGGTTCTTGCCAACTTTGTCATGATTTCCGTTAGGAATTCCAGTGCTTGAGCGGCTGCTCGGGCTTCGCAGCTGGGAGCAGGCGGGAAGGTGGGCTGCTTCTGCTGTGTGCCAGCGCGGTGTTTGCTGGTGCCATGGATGGCCTGGCACCGCTCTGATTAGTGAACGGCCTTAATTGCAGGGAATAGTGCTCTGCCTTCAGGCACGGCTCTTGGGTGGGCAGCGGAGGGAGTGCCAGGGGAGCGATGCTCATCCATCGCCTGCTGAGCCCAAGGGGTGAACCCTCTTTCACAGCTGGTACCTGTTCCCCCCCTGAGCCTTTTCCTGCTGCTGTTTGAGCTCAGGGAGGTCCCAGCCTCCCCAGACGGGTGTTTGCTCCCTCTCTGGAGGTGGAGAGCTTAGAGATCCCCTGAAGCATCTGTGACAGGAGAAGAGCGGGGAGTTCCTGGTGGTTCCCATCACCCAGAGCCATCAGCCCGCGGTTCCCCTGCCAGTGATGCTGCCGTCACTCTGTGGTTTAACACCTTTGCTGCAGGTTGGAAACCTTGGCGAGCAGAAAAGCGCCGGGTGTTGCGCCCGTGCTGCTCTCACTAACATATACAGATCCCCATTTCTTTGGGTGCTTTTGCCCCCTTTTCTCTCCCTCCCAACACCTAATTCCTTTTAAAGTCTGTGCCTGGCATCTGTAAACTGTAGTTTTTTTTTTTTCTGCCTCCCCCCCCCCCCCGTTTCTTTTAATTTGAGAAACATTAGCAAACCCTTCAGTCGGCATCGTGGCTTATATAAGGGAATGTGTGACAGAAACTGTTCCCTGGAACAGAATGTTATAAATATGCTAATTAGTGCTTATTAAAACAGCACGTTGGTTTCTACGGGTAGATGCAGCCTCACCCTCACGTGTGCCTGCGCCTGGCTGGGGACCACTCCCCCGCCGCTCCCCTCCTGCCTCCCCGCATCCCGCATCCTGCATCCCGGCCCCAGCGCGGGGGCACCGCGGGGGCACGGCTGCGGGGCTTTGCTGCAGAGGATGCTTTGCGTGTTGTACAGGAACGCGGAGGTGCCAAGGTGTTTCAGAAGGAGCCGGACAGAGGTGCACAGATCCGCGCCATGCCAGCGCTCGGCTGGCGAGGAGAGGAGCCCAGCTCCCTGGTCCCGGTTCCCGGCAGGCTCCCAGCCCTTGGCAGCAGCCGGTGGTGACTGTGGCCGTGGTGTCCTCCAGGGCTGGCACTGCTTGCTCCTCTGCTTGGCTGTGTGCTGCCTGTCTCCCTCCTCCCGGTCCCTGTCCCTGCGGTTCAAGCAGGCTGTGAGAGCACTGTGGGTGTCATCGCTATTTTAGTGAGTCTTTGTCTCAGGCATAAGCTTGTTAACCCTTTGGCATCGGTAACTCAGATTTACCACTTAGTATTACCACTACAGCTGTCTGGGGTCAGGAGTACTTATTTGTTGGCTTCAGTGGAGTTTTATAAACTTGCTTTCTCTACATTCAGCATCAGAATAACTCCAGTTATTATGCTGGAGCATTCCCAAACAAATACTCTATATTACAGGAATAAATCAAGTTAAATATCAGGTTTTTCTGCACCAAAAAAAATATGCAGTCTACTTTCCAGAGAGCGAGCTGGCAGATGGAGGTCCCCGCAGAGCCAGGCATCAAAGTTTAGGGGGTGGAAAATCGCGCTGGTTTGGGAAATAGCGGAGGGGCAGGGGCTGGTGTGCGTGTGGTCTTAGCTCGGTGTGTTCAGCCCCGGTACACAGAGTTATCCTCGATGCTCCTTGGTGGTCTGGGGTCTTCTTGGGCTGGCCCCTGCTGCTGCCTGCCCTGGCCACGGGGTCCGTGGGACCCCTGGGAGCTGTAACTGGTGCCAGTCCTGCTGGGCTGGCAAGGGGAAGGGAGATGGTCCTGACTGGAGAAGGCAGCACTTGGCACAGCCCACCCTGGGTTTGCTTTACTGTAATATAAATAAAGGAAAGTTAAATTATGTGGCTTGCTCATATTTTTGCAGCTAATCAATCTGTCATACGATCATGCTGTCAATCTTTTCTGGGGGTTTTCTGGTGTTATTCTGGGTAGAGCTGATTCTTTTGCCTCTGCAGTTACGGATTACAGCGCAATAGGAGACAGTTTTCGTGTCCTATGATAATTTGCAGGCTGTGAAATGCTTTCCTCTCCTCCCTTGGTACGAAACGTGGCAGAAGGGCTGGCAGCTGGCACTCTCGCGCGGAGACGGGGTCTCTGACTCGCAGAGTTGTGCTCTGGCCCCTGGGCACGCGGTAAGGCTTGGGTGCTTGCTCCCCCTGCACCAGGGTGCATCTTGTGCACAGCTCTGTTCAGGGCGCTACCAAACCGCGCTGGCTGCAGCATTTGCTTGTTTGAATCTTTTTACTTACAGTGCAATGGGTCCCAATCTTTATCTTTGTCATTACCAGCCGTTGCTGAAGCCTGCTTATCGGTGCCTTGTCCTTCTCCTGACATCTTAGCTGTACCCGTGCTGCAGTCACCATAGGAACGGCGATGCCAGCGTGCCGGAGCCAGCCCCTGGCACACCGAGAGCACCGGGCTCGGAGCGGGCTCCTCGGCAGCTGGGCGGGCTGCGGCTCGGCACTGCAAGCTGTCGCGCTGGCACCGTGCTGCCGGGCCACCGCGGGCAGGGTCGGAGCAAGGTGGCATCAGACGCTCACGTCAGCCCCGCGGGCTGCGAGCAGCCCTGTTTTCTGCACGGAGAGCGGGCCAAGCCTGCTGACGCCCGTGCAGACTCCGTGCCTGTCACTCAGGGTGCAGAGGGTATTTTCTCAATTGGCCACGGACCAGAGCCTGCAATCTCTTCTGCATATGCAAATTCACAGTGATTACAACATCCTGAACAGCTTCTGGAGCTGCTTGCCCTGCCAGTCTAGATGGGAGAGGGAAGTACAGTGCCGTGCGGTGTTCCGTGTGCTCTGCACTCCCCCGACGCCTGCCCCCACGCTCGGCCTCTTCGCTGTGGGTGAGGGGCAGCTGGGTTTTAGGCAGCTGCCAAGTCCTTTTGCCTTTTACATTTCAGCAAAGCAGGGCTGGTTGGCTCACCTGTGGCTCGGGGTTGCCGTGCCATTGGGAGGCCGTGCGCTCGTACATAGAGCATATATATGCTCTAGTCCCTATGGGCCTTAGAGCAAGTTTTTGCGTTCGTCGTGGTCGTTGTCGCCGCAGTGCCCGCACGTGCGCTGAGGGGTGGTGGCCACATCCCCAGCTGGGTGGGAATCACACGCTGACATCTTGGTGGCACCCACTGCTCTCCCTGGGGTTCCCTCCCATGTGGGACAGGCTCCGGTCACCCCGGCAGAGCCCACCTCCCCTTTGCTTTACACCCAAACCCCACTCTCCAGCAGCTGGTTTTACCTTTGCATTTGGTCTGTGCGTACCCCCGAGACAGACACGCGCCGTCACCACCAGCAGCACTGCCCTGCCAGCTCCAAGCGAAGTGCCTGCCGAAGCAGCAGGGTGCCCTCCGAGCCCTGCCTGCCCCTGCAATCTCTGCGTCCGAGGGGGGTCCTGCTGCCACCCCCCTCCCCGGCACGCACCCCTGGGCCAGGAGCAGATGCCAGGCTCAGAGGTTTACTTTTTCTCAGAAAGGGTTATGGATGGCAGGGTAGGTCTGTGCGTAATCGGCGGCGCCTGTAATGCACGTAGTCCCCGGTCACAGGTTTCATCTTTGCACAAACTTGCTCTGGGAGAGCTCGCTTCTCTTTTTCCACCAACTTTGAATGGCCGGAGCCCGACTGCTTTTATCACTTCAAAATCACCTGTCTATTTTAGCACCTGTGCACGGTGACTTGTAAATCTTGACTTGCCTAAAGTTGGTGAAGGTAAATGGAGGCAATGAACTGAGATGCTTCAGCTTGTGCAGAGTCGCAGGGTGGGCAGCAGGGTGGGCTCTGCGTGAAGCAGCTGTGCCTGCTGCCCTTGCACCCTGTCCTGTGGCTGCAGGCAGGGCACCCCCTGCCCATTCTGGGGGGGGGGATCCTGCTGGGAGAGCCCGTCCCCTCCACAGAGCTGTGCAGGGCACCTCGGGGAGCTGGGAAGGACGAAGCATGGATCTGGTCCCAGTGCTGGGCTGCATCCCAGCAGCATGCCGAGCGGCTCCAGGTTCCTTCAAACCTCAACTTCCTTCAAACATCAGCGAGTGAATCGACCGCGCTCTGACGCCGCGGACGTGCCGTCACTCTGGTTTAGCCCTGCCAGCTGCCATCCCGGCCCCGCTGATGAAAACGTGAGTGTCAGTGGCTTCTGCGAAGCACTTGGCGCTGAGGAGCCCCGGTGCCTTTCCTGGCTAATGGTGACAAGCGGCGTGTCAAGGACAGCCAGGCGCCTGGGACGAGCCAGAGCCACGTGCTTCCAGAAAGTGCTCTTCCCCACGGCACTCTCGTTTTCACCCAAACAGGTGGGTGGGCACCCGAGTCCTTGGGCTGTGTCCCCTGCATGTCCCCAGCCCTCGGGCTGTGTCCCCTGCCTTGCCGCCCCAGGGCTGGCACACCGCTGCCCCCTCCCCAGCCCCAAAGGGACTCGCTGTGCCCCAGCTCCGGGGGCTGGGGGGTCTCCCCCCGTGTCCTCCGCCCAGGGCTAACGAGAGGGTTCGTTCCGCCGTCCTTAGCATCTCAGAAGTGGCGATGAGACCCGCTCGCATTGCCTCGGCCAGTCTGCTGCAGTCTGAAACGCATTTCAGTGCCACCCTATTGATGTTGACTTCTCCTAGTTTATTTTCAGAACATCCAAACTCCTGTTCCTGATGTGACTAGAGGATTTCTGCAGACTCTTTCAAATGGAAAGCAATTCATTTCCACTGAGTGCTTGAGTCTAACATGATGAGAGAGTGCGAGGAGGGAAAATGAGAAGCAGGAGTGTGGTTTCAGAGGCTGTTTATTTTGCCAGCAGCCCAAGGAGCAGCTTACACTGGTGGAGCATGGTGGATCAGTCTGAGGATCCTCACTGGGGCTGATGGGATTAATGAGGGGAATTTGCACCAGCAGAAGCAGTGCATCCCATTTACTGTAATAAATAGACCTGCAAACGGGTGAAACTTGTTTAAAGTAGGAGGTTGGATGGTTTCTTTTGGATGAGAGGGGCTGTGGCTGGGTGGTGGACCAGCACGTAATTGGGTTTTGATCGCTGTGCGTGTTGTGGAGGGGGTGCGTGAGGCAGAGAAAATCCTAAAACCTTGCTTTTGGTTTTTTCTTTATTTTACTGTTGGCTGTATACTGACTCTCCTCCACTTTAAATTTTTAGCACATCATAATTTGAATTTTGACTCTGTGTTCAAACTCGTGACGCCCTTTCCTGGTGCTGCTTGCACGCTGAGGGTGCTGAACCGGGGCACGGCTTGGGGCTGAAAGGTGCTGAAGGGTGACCTGTGGCTCAGACGCCGGCAGACCCCTTGGGCTGGTTTCCTCGAGGTGGTTAGGTGGTGGAGCAGATGTGTTACTTGTTACTCAGGGTTCCTAGATACTTCTGGAAAGAGCACTGGTAGCTTTCTGCATCATTTGTCACCTGCTTCTCTTTTCAGGGTTATAATGGGAGCCGCAGGATAATGAGCAAGCCACTATTTTTAATTATGGGCTGTAGCAAGCTAGGAGTATTGCAGATCCACGTTTTCCTTTATCCTGTGTGCCTTCTCGTGCAGGTGATGCTGGCGGAGAGGAAGGGCACAGACGAGCTCTATGCCGTTAAGATCTTGAAGAAGGATGTCGTTATCCAGGATGACGATGTCGAGTGCACGATGGTTGAAAAGCGCGTCCTGGCTCTCTCTGGGAAGCCGCCGTTCCTGACCCAGCTCCACTCCTGCTTTCAGACGATGGTAAGTGCCGGTGCCGCAGCCTGCCCTGGGCAGTGAGCGGGGGCGGTCTGACACTTTGCAAAATGGATTTTAGTCACCTGGCTTTACTGGTGAGCTTGTGGGCAGAAACCCTCTCCTAGAGACCCAGTATCACCAGTTATCTAGGACTAGTGCCCTGCTGGGTGCCCAGGAGCAGAGTTGTAGGGACTTCTGCCGTGGTGATGTGTTTTAGCTTCTCTAAAACATACCTTTGCCTTTATTCATGTTCCTTTTCCGGGTGTACATCGCTACACTTGTAAAAGCAGCCATGTGTTTTCTGCCTTGGCGACCTCACAACTCGTCCAATTTGCTTGCCAAAGTGCCTCCATGAACAAACCGTGTGTGTTAAACTGGAGGCGGTAACGTCCAGTCTCTGCACCCCTGAGATTTTTTCATCAAGGAGCTGTTGATGGTGTTAGACGCAATTTCCCAGCCCCTCAGGTGGCCCACGGGCCCTGAGGTCCGTTACGATTCGATAGCAAAGTGCTGCGCTTTTTCTCAGGATTCATTCTTGTGATCAAACACCTGCGCAAAGAGCGAAACTTAATACAAACCGCAGGAAATCCAGTTTGAAACGGGCGTGTAACTGCGCCTGTACAAAGCAGAAGCAGAGAGGGGGAGTGGGGAAGGGGACAGGGGACCCTTAAAGCAATCTCTGCCCCGCCGTCGAGCAACCTGGGCGTGAAAACATCCAGGTACGTGTCGGCGGGAGCAGGGAGAGGGCATCGGCGGAGTCCTTTAGAACGATGACAATGCTTTCCAGGAGGATTACATTTTAATATTAGCCCAGAAATTTCATTTACCAAACACATTCAGTGTATTTAAAGCCTGTGGACCAGCTTTGCACCACAGTAATCAAAATGTGGCAGGAGAAGCTATTTCACACAGCATCTCTCTGGCATCTGAAGTGAGTCAGCTCAGGATTATTCCTGGCAGACCTATAGTAGCTTAATAGTAGTCGTATTTGTAATGTAATCAAAATGTATAGCAGGGTGCATTATCAAATGCTGGCACAAAGCACTTCGATTTCTGGGAGCACAGTCCAGAGCACAGTTCTCAGCCGGGGCTGTTAGTTCAGAGACTGGTGGGAGAGAGAAAAGCCCTAAATCTGCATTTTAAAGAAAAAGTGAAGATGAGCAATGAAAGAGCTCCTGCCTGGGTCTGAAGGCTGAGAGAAGCCCCGTGCTGGTCCGGCTGAGGGATGCTGGAGTGCTCTGCCCTGAAAAGGTCCTGGGCTCCTGGGGGGGGAGTGGGCTGGGAGTCCCCCCGTGAGCCCTGCCTCCGCTGACTCTGGCGCTCAGCAGCAAAGGGCACAGCAGCAGCAGTGACACGGAGAAATGATAAATAGCAGGTGGATGGGGAACTCTGCTGGTGTCCTGGCCCCAGCTCTTGTTCGCAGTGTGGAGTCGGCAGGAGATGGACCAAACGAGTGGTTAATTAGAAGGAGGAGGGCATTGGAGGGACCCCAGGCGTTGTGTCTTGGCTGCCCCAGGAAGGGGTGTGTGTGTGTTTTACCAGCTCCATGCAAGTCTCTGCAGGGGTATTTACATATCTGTGAGTTTGGATGCTCCAGGCTTGGACAGACCCCATCCTTTTCTGCCATAGACAAGAGCCAGGACAGCTTTCCATATCCATCCCTCTCTTCCAGCCTGTAGGCTGGCCAGCCATCTGGCTGCTTTATTCCTGACATTTTTTTCTCTGAAGCACCAGCATTCTCTTCTCCACCCAAATGAGGAAAGCTCAAACCCTGCTTTTAGAGCTCAGCTGGCTGTTTCAAGAGACCATCTTTTTAATAGTCTTCCTTCTTGAAGCTGATCGATATATTTAGGGAACAGCTGCAAATGAGCACAACGTCGCTTTGCCTTCCAGTTGCTGTCACAGGATGAGCAGCGTGGCGGTGGCTGCTGAAGGTGACTTTGCCTGCCCCGTGCCTTCCTGCTGAACTGGATCCACACCTTGGCAGAGGCAGTCACGTACAGAGGGGTGTGCTCTGAAATTCCCAGTCACCTGACGAGCCAAAATCTCTTCCCTATCCCATCAGCGCCACAGGTTTTACACAGCCTGATGTGTAACCCCCCCTTTGGTACCATATTTAATTACCGTTGAGCCTGCTGCGCTGTCAGGGTGGGCTGTGCATCACCTGGCGTCGCTGTGCTGTGCCGGGGTGGAGGAGCCGATTACGTGAGTTACCCTGTAGCCCTTATTATAGTAACGCTCACATTTGCATATCTTCTGGGCTCCGTGTCTTTACTGCCTTAAAAGCAGGATGAGGTTTATTTAAGGAAGCAATGAGGAATGGGAAATACTATGAACTCCTATGTCATACTGCCAGCCTGAACCTCTGGAAGTGCTCCAGCCTTTGTGCCGTTCCACCCATGGGCTGGGGCGAGCCTGGAGATGGCTCTGGGCCTCTGTGCCTCAAGGCCCCACGACTGGCTTCCGAAGGCTGTGGAAAGTCGCTTGTCGTAAGAAGGGTGACTCAGGTGTGATGTTTTGCAGCGCTTTGCAGTTCTCATCCATCAGTGACACGCACACGGGTCAGAGCACAGATGTCTGCTGGCAGGGAAGACCCACTCCTGCACACGCTGCCGTGGTCCAGAGCCGTTGCTGCTCCCTCCCCCAGAAAGGTCCTGCAGTGGTTTAGGTTGGTGCTTTTGGAACCAACTGGATTTGCTTCTCAGCCATTTCCCATTTGGGGAAAAAAAAAAAAAAAGAGAGTTGTGAAGCATCAGAGCGAAGCGGTGTTTCAAGGCGCAGGTTCCCCAGGGTAAAGGTGGTGTGGAGCTCCTGCTTTCCCAAATTTCCTCTTCCTCTCCGAACTTGCAGGGCTTGTGCTAGAGCTCTCATTGTGATGCGGCACGATGAGGTCCAGCTGCTTTTTTCATTAATCTGAGCTTTGTGGGAATGCTCAGGTCTTGTTTCTTGCCTCGTGACTCACCTGAGGATTGATCATGGCCCACACTTCCAAATTTCTATCAGCCGTTGGAGCACTGGGCTAGAAGGACTAATGCTAGCAATTAACGCAGGAGCCACGCTGCGCATTCGACGCCGTCGCCAGCTGACTGGGGCAGTACACCCTGCAAGCGGCTTGGCTTCCCCTGGGAACAGCGCAGTGCAGAGGAAAACACGCTGCTTCAGAAGCTTCCTGCGGAATTCCTTAGGTCTGCACCTACGTGTCTGCCACGCTGAGGAAGAGGAGAGGTGCTTTAATCTGGAGAGTCTTAATGAAAGCAAAGTGGGTTTTACACATTAGAGGCAAAGTCAGTGCGTGCTTATAGGTGGCTGCGATCGCACCTGCTAGCAAGTGTTTTAATTGATTCAAAGTCACTGATTGACCTATTTGTTCTACTCTTAGCAGTTACTTAATTAACCATGTGTAACATTAAGTGCACCCTTAGACCAGGCTGCGAGGAGCAAGGAGAGGGGATGCAGCCTCCTCCTGCCTCCCTGGCTTGACGGAGCTGCCGGGTCCCTGGCGTGTGCGTCCCGGCCATTGCTGCAGGCTGCTCCTGGGGGGACGGTGGGACTGGTGAGCTGGGAATGTCGCACACCCCTCCTGGTGCTGGGCAAGTCGTACTGGTCGCTGCCGGTGCGCAGGGGCTGGTCCCCGCAGGAACCGCTCATATCTTTTGTGCATCTCTTAACCGAAGCCGTGCAGCGCTGGGGATACACCAGCGAGGGGCTGCCGGATCAGACCCCTGCAGAACGGGCCAGTGAGGGATCTGAATACATCTGCTACTGGGAAGTGAGAACCTTCTGGGTTAGGAATTGCTCCACTTGTGTTCTCCACTGGATCTATCTGCAAAGGTGCAGAGCTGAAATCCAGAGCGTTGCCAAGGAGTCAGTACATCACGGAATGGTCAGGGTTGGAAGGGACCTGGGGGGGTCCTCTGGTCCTACAGACTCTGCGTGAACACGAGCCCCACCGGCTCCCCTTGGGGAGGGCAGTGATGATAACGGTATTGGCGTGAAAAACACAGACTGTCCAGTGCCTTGGTCCTTATTTCTGACCCCTGCAGATTCCCTGCTCTAATAATTTGTAGAGGAATTATGGAGGAATGAAGCTGTGTTAATTAACCTTGATAAGGTACAGCCGCGGGCTGGCTTCAGGGGTGGTGGTTTGGCTGATGTGGATCAGGTGCAGCTGTGGCTGGGTCCTCCTAGGTAGTTAAATAGCTCTGAGGGGGATGGAAGAGGAGTAGGCAACGGAGAGAGACCTGGAAGAAGCAGAGGGAGGAGACAGTGTCCTGGATGGAGGAGAGACAAGGAGAGGCCCTGGGAGAAGGGGACCAGGATGGGGAGAGGCTGGCTGGAAGAGCCCAGAAAAGAAAGAATCCAGATGCAGCAGAGGCAAGAAGCAGGGTGCGCTGGCCTGAAGAAGATGACAAAACAGCATGGACAGCAGATGGACGGTTGAACCCTTGTGGGGGGTCGGTGGCCGTGCCGAGGCGCGGGAGCTACTTACTGACATTAACCTGGTGTGGGATGGTAAAAGCCTTGTTGCAGCCTGATAGTTTGGAGAGTGCTGTGACAATAATTCTGCTGCTATTTGTTTGCTTTTTTTTTTTTTTTTTTTTTTTTTTTTTCCCTTTAGGATCGCTTGTATTTTGTGATGGAATACGTGAATGGTGGGGACTTAATGTACCAGATCCAGCAGGTTGGGAGGTTTAAAGAGCCACATGCTGTGTAAGTTCAGTAGCCCTAGTTGGCACCTTCAGGGTAGGTGTTTGATGGACCATCGTGATACAGCTGGAAATGTGGTCCAAGCCACAGGCTTCTGCGGTGCAAGTCCTGGGCGGAAAGGGAGGGGGAAAGGATGAACAACAGGAATCGGGAGATGATGCTTTGCCTGGTGCCGAGGGTGTTGGTGCTTCCAGCTCACCTGTGGGATACACTGTGCTTGTTGGTCAGTAAATAACTGAGCTTCACAAAAGCAGCAGGCAGGGAGGCTTCCCGGGAGGCACCGGGAACAGCAGGTGAGCTCCCAGCCGCTGTGCTGCCAGTACACCTCTCTTCTGCCCCGTGCCCTTCCCCAGGATATAAGAGGGATGTTGGGTCTTTAGCTCCTCTGCTGGGGTTGCCAGCCTGAGCGTTAACTGGTGGCTTTTGGCTGCTGCTCCCTGTAATCTGGACAGAGCAAAATGTGTTTGTGAAAGCCTTCACATGCTTAAATAAAAAACACAAACAGTGGGCAGAGCCCAGGTGCATTTGAACTGGTGCTTTGCACTCTGGCAGAGTCCTTGGAGACCCAGAATATTCTTTAAAGAAAACGGTGGCAGTGCATGTTATTTCCGTGGCCTCCCCGAGATGACAGATAACTTTTAAAGCCGCGTTGCCAGCACACAGTAACGAACAGCCATAGATTCTAGCTCTTGTTTAATGAGAATCTGTAACAAGAAGTGACAGCCCCCTGCTAGCCCACAGCAACCTGATCGCATCCCTGCCCGGTGTGAGCCAAGGGTGGGTTGTGTTGTTCTCGTGTGATACTTGTCTGGTATTTTTATGTTATAGCTGTCTTTATCCTTTGGTCATGTATGCCCAATGCGTTTCATTTAGTGCAATTGGGTTAGAAAGGTTTTGGTTTTGATTCATCTCCTTTAATTATCAATCTTCCTTTTAAATGTTTCATTTCAGATTCTACGCAGCAGAAATAGCCATCGGCCTCTTCTTCCTGCAGAGCAAAGGCATCATTTATCGGTAGGTGAGCAAGTTCCTCCTTCCTCTCTTCCCCCGAGAACTCGGCACAGCCGGTGTAAGACGGCGATGCTCTGCAGGGCTGCCGCAGCCCTGCTCTGCATACAGCGCCGGCAGTGGGGCTGCCCCCCCTGCTCCTGCTGCAGGTGGGGTCTGGTGGGTGCACACACCCGCAACGGAGCTGGGAGCCTCACAGCATCACTGGGTTTTGCGTAGGTTCTTGTCTTTTGTCCCCATTTCATAGGAAGGCAGCCTTGGTTCCTCTCTTGCCTCTGTTTCATGCATTTCTTTCCATGTGACACAAATGCTCGCTGGCAGCGCGGACCAATTCTGAGCCACATATTTTGCTGCAGGGCGCGATTTTCTTACCATTAACACTAGAGTCAGTGCTTACGAGTGGCTTTTTCTGAGATCTACAGTGCGAGTCTGTCACTTCTGGTTCAGACACTAAAACTTCTTTTCGCAATATGATTACAGCATCCAGAGTTAGCTAGGTTACTGCCAAATGCCAGACCAGTTAAACACTGAAACTAGCGTGCCGCTGATCGGGAGTATTCCCAGAGCCCAAGGTAGAGCAGAGCATCCTAACGAGTGTCAGATACCATTAACTGCTTTGCAATAAGAAATGCCAGCCATGCTACTGAAGTTATGAGATGCTGAAGACTGCTCCAAAGATGAAAGAAGTGGAGCAAACCTGATGTGAGGGATGTTTTTTTGCCATCAGCCACTACAGAGAGAGATTCTAGGTCTGTCAGTCCCCAGTGCCCCTTCTTCCTTCCTTCCTCCAAATCCAGGCTTGTGTTGTCTGCCTTTGGCCTGTCAGCATCCTAAGCGCTGACACAATTATTGGAGAAAACAGGCTTAAAAAACAGCAAGAAGTTGTAAATTACGCTATTCCTTTTATTAAGCTCTTAACAAAATTAAGCCCCACGCACTGTACAGCCCCACAGCTGTTCCCACCAGGGTATTTCAGCCAGGCCCCCAAAAAAGGAGGACACAAAAGCAATGTATTTCAG
>JAVJGJ010000047.1:25663999-25677572 GCA_035590215.1 Microhierax caerulescens | reverse complement strand
ACGCCGTAGGATGAAGCAGCATGAGGATGTGTGACAGAGGCGTCCAGATGCTCATCACCACGGTGGGAGCCTTCGCAGCCTTCAGCCTGATGACCATCGCCGTGGGCACCGACTACTGGCTCTACTCGCGCGGCGTGTGCAGGACTAAGTCCACGAGCGACAACGACACGAGCCGCAAGAACGAGGAGGTGATGACCCACTCGGGGCTCTGGAGGACGTGCTGCCTGGAAGGTACCGGCCGCCCCCCCTCCCCTCCCCGGCCCCGTGGGGGGCCCTGCCCGAAAGTTCGGGGGAGGGCAGGGGCTTCCCGCCCCCCCACCCCAGAGCCGGAGCCCCGGGCCCCGCGCCCCGCGTTGGAGCGGAGCGTCCCTCCCGGCCGGGCTGCCCCGCCGCCCCCCCCCCTCCTCGGGCACCACGAAACGTGCCCGCCGGGTGCGGGGTCCGGGTAGAGCCGGGCCGCGGGATGCTGGGGACCCCCGGAGCCCGGGCACCGGCGCTGTCGATGGGCACACACCCCGCCCCCCTCCCCGGGCATCCCCCCTGCTCCGGGCATCCCCTCCCCGGGCAGCCTCCCGGCGGCGCGGTGCCTGTGCCGGCGCCCGGGGAGCTCGGGGCTGAGAGGCCACAGGTCCCTCTCCCGGCCCCGGGGGCTGTGGGAACGCGGAGCGCTCGGGGAGCGAAGCCCCTCACCCTCTGCCCCTCTCCGAGGCTCTGCACGCACCGTGTCCCTGCCGCGGGGGGACCCGTCGCACCCGGTGTTTTTCTCTCCGAGCCCCACGGCCAGTGCCAGCCCTTCCCCTGAGCAGCAGAGCGGGGCAAGGTGTGCTGCTGCTGCTGCTGCTGCTGCTGCCCCACCGCAGCTGGTCCCCCCCTCCCCCGTGGCCTGCACCCCACGGCCGGGTTCCCCCTGCCCGGCCTCGGGTCTTAGCCCCGCAGCTTCATGCCTGCAGCAGCGCCCGGCGGGGGGACCCGGCAGCCGCTGCCCCCCCGGCAGCACTGGCCACTCGGGGGGGGGCGATCCTCACCCACAGCTGCTGGCTGAGATTCAGATGAGCAACAACAGGCTGTGCTGAAAGCGTGAGCTCGAACGGAGCCAGGTGCTGGTACCTGCGCAGCAAAAAATGGCTGGTGGAATCACGCTGGGCCTTAACTTTTAAAATTAGCGGCAGCAGTTGGTGTCCTGTGTACTGGGGGGTGGGGGGGGACCACCTGCCCCACTGTCCCGCGGGGCCCCGGGGGCATTGGGCTCCCCCAGCTCGGGAGCGATGCCTCTGACGGTGGGGGCAAGCGAGCCGCAGCGGCCGAGCTGCTCCCTCCACATTGGAAAGTTCTCGGTGAGTCACAGCCACGGATGCAGAAATACCCTGTCTGTTCCTGGTGCTCGGTCCTAAACCCGGTGGAGTCAGTCAGAGCTTTCTTATTGATTCAAGGAGTGTTTGGATCATGCTCTAATTCCATAATAAATAATTTGAGATAATCTGTCTCCCCTCTTGGGCTGAGGGAGCCAAGGAGGCAGCAGCCAGGGCTGTGAAAGATGGGATCGCTGGAGGCATGAGTAATTTCCAAAATTCTTGGGTTTGCTGGCTGTATTTTTTTTTTTCAGCGAGTGTTTTATGTTTCCCTTACTGCGATAAATCACTGCTTTGGAAGGAGCCGGTGAGGCCCCGGTCTCCTGGGCACGGCACGCTCAGGAAAGGGCTTTAACAGTGCCACACCAGAGCTCAGAGCTGCATCACGGTCCCTCGGCAGCGCCCAGGCGCGGGGCCGGCAGCAGCAGGGCACGTGCTCGCCGCGGGGCTCTTTGCTCCCTGCTGCATGTGCCGGGGCAGCTCGGCACAGTGCCCTGCTGGTGGTGCTTGGCCCTGCCTGTGGCACAGTCGAGGCCTGGCGCCGGGCACCGGCTCTGTCACCCTTTGCGTGTGCACAAGAGCGTGGGTGGGCAATGGCAACAGTGGGGGGCATGCAGCACCCTGTCGGTGCCTGGTGGGGAGGGTCCCGGCCAGTGCTCAGGGTGAGCACCTGGTGCTGCGGAGGTGCTGGGGGACGTGGTGGGGCTGCTCATCGCCCTCCTGAATTTTGCTGGAGAAACGTGCTGGTGTCTCATGGGCTGTTAACTGATGCGATGCTGGGAAGGGAAAACTTCCCCCAGCCGAGCTGTGCAGAGCTCACGCATGTTGCAGGCGGAGGAAGGACAGTGCTGCAGTGGGGGCTGAGGTTCCCCCCGCAGCCCAGGATCGCTGCCGCAGCCCCCGGCCACTCTGCCAGCGCACCCTGCGCCAAGGGGGGTGCTGGGTGCCGAGCCCCTGCACCCCGTACTGTTACGTGCAGCAGGTCCTGTCTCATTCCTGCTGGTAGGGCCTCGCTGCGTCTCTTAATTTCTGTGCACTCATATCTGGCTTGAAAAACGGACAAAGGTTGCACTTCATCATCCTGCGCTAGGGGTGAACATAGTCAGTCGAAAGAGCCAGTTCTCCTGTGGTGCAGAAGATGCTTTTAGCACTGAGGAGCGCTCTCTGCCCCTCGGGAAGCACCTCGGCCTTGAACTTTCTACCCCTAACGGGGGTTTAAATGTGTGCAACGACAGAGGAATGAAGTGGAGAACTCCAGTCGCTCCTCTGGCTGAGTGTGAGTGGCAGATGATTAAAATGACCGACGTGAGCGCTGGGTGCACGCTCCGTCGCAGATGCTCTTTAAATCCATGTCAGTCACACACGCGCAGCGCCTGCGTGGGAGCCGCTCGCACCACGTGAGCGTCAAAAGCCCATAGGCGAGAGCGGATAAATCTTGAATGAAGCCACCGCAGACCTATGTAGAGACACCCACGCTGGAAAACACAAATTAGTGGTTGACTCAATATCTGGAGCCCAGGCAGGCGTTCCCAGACTGCTGGGCTAGGATAGCCTCTGTTTTAAATTGCTGTGTTTGAATTCTAATTATCACTTTAACAATATGCGAATACTTAGTAGGTGTCTTCTTGTACTCCCCGCTCAAATGTGACCAGCGTTTGTCGGTGCGTGTCCCCCGTGGCTCTTTGTCGCCCGTTGTTTTCCGCTGTGACTTCCTCGTTAATGCGAAAGGTAGGGAAACAAACGGCACTTCAGGGGGAAAGCGGAAGGTGAGAAATAGCTGCTTGGGCTTGTGTTGTTTTTTGGAAAGTAAAAGAACTTTGGTTTTCATCAAAGTTAATTAAATTCAGCATCGTTAAATGCAGGGAGCCTTCTTGTCCTCCCCGCTGCGTGGTATAGATTGGGACTGGCTCCATGGCATCATGCGGCTCTGAAGCAGGCAGAAGTAGCAGGAGGAGTTGGCCAAGGCTGCTTGAAATAACATATTTTAAGGTGATGTGGTACTTTTCCTTTCCTCCTTCGTTTCACTCATCAGAATAAACTGCTCTGGCATTTCTGGAGGACGGCGAGCGTTGCTCTGCCTGCCTCCGTCCCCGAGGAGGCACAGCATCCTGCCGTCCCTCCAGGCTGTCCAGCTGGGGGGCAGGCAGGGCGGTTGGCAGAGGACACGTCTGCCTGTGGCTGTGCGAGGACACGGGGACGCAGAGCTGCTCCTCAGCTGAGCCGTCCCGCTCGGACCTGTCCCAGCCCCCCAGCGCCGCAGCCCCCGCCGCAGCAGCAGCGCAGCCTTTGCCAAGCCGGTGATCCCTCCCTGCCGAACCTGCAGAGCTTTGCCTGCGGTTTGGGTGTTTTCGGGGGGATCTGGCGTCAAACATAACATCGTGGGTGTTGGCAGCTGGCCCCTGCAGCCCACGGGACTTTGCCGAGCCATTTCTGCACCTGACCCGCAGCTCCTGCTGCGCTCCCAGGGCACTGTAGGTAGATGGTCACCTGGAGACTTCAGCTGAGGGTGGCTGTGCCATGTCCTTAGGCTGGCTCTTGCGTTGGGAAAAGAAATGAGCTGCTCAAACTTCCTTTGAACGTAAGAAATAATAGCTGGTAGCTGGTCTTGCGTAGCCATGCAAGCTGTTTTCCCTTCTTTCTGCATATTAGTCTGGTTGTGCGGCCGTGGGTCGCTTCAGCCCCCTTAGCTGCAGCATCTGCAGGGAGCCTCTGCGCGTGGTGGTCCACCACCGCCCCACCCCACAAATCCCTTCTGTGCTGCTGAGCATCAGGGTGTCATCTCCTACACCCAAACTGTCACTTGCTCTCCTCATTCCTAACTGCAAAACCTTAGACTTGGCTGTATAAAAACAGCTGTTGCCAAACGAGTCTGTGGTACCAAGCTGCCCAAACTCGCCTGACCATCGTTCATTAATATTGCAGTCAGCCTTTTCTCTGCCGTTTGCCTCTTCTACCCACAATTATTTCATGTTTTCCTTAAGACTCTTGATAAAGACATTGTTATAGCTCAGCACTCTTGTGCTAACAGGTGATCTTCTGAAGAAATATCCCATCGGAGGACAATGTACAATCTCTGCAATCTGCCTCCCGGTCCCTTTAATAAAGCGCTGTTGATTCTGCATAATACTGGTCTTTTACTTTTTCAGGAGAGCTAAATCAAATACCCTGTGGAACACTAAATGTATTATGTTACTGACTTCCTTTATCAACTGAATTTGTAACCATATCAAGAAAAAATTATGAAGTTTGATAAATCTATTTTCCGCAAGGCTGTTTGACATTTATCTCATCCCCCGGTTCCTCCGTGCCGCTGCCCACCTCAGCTAACCCACAGGCGATGCTGGGGAGGCAGCTCCTACCATTGCCCATCGCTATCACTCGTGGCATTAAACCAGCTTTTCCCGTCTTCGAGAAATTCAACAGAATGCCAAGGTTTATTAAAATCCATTTATATCTTCAAAAAACTCCTCAGCCTATTCTCTGAACGCTCTTGGGGGAAAGTTCTCTAGTGCTACCAGTTTCATGTTTACACTTCATAGCCGCTGTTTAGCATCCTGCCTAACTCCTGGCGGAATACAGGAACCTGTTTGTCTCCAAGTACAGAACAGAAGTATCTGATGAATAAATAATTGTATGTCACTTCTGCTTCATGACTGACAGTTGCACCGTCATGATCTGGTAGTGATTTACATTGGTAGTAAAGCTCCTTTCTTCTAACGAAAGAATTCCTCCTTGTTTTGCTTAAACCTCTGGGTTGCAGGTTTATTTTAACTGATCCCATCAGCTGCTTTATCAGCCGCGTGCGTGTCCTAACTGCTACTTCCAGTCTCAAAAGCCCTGATTTTTGATTTTTTAATGGCAATCTTCAGTTCCCCTTTCAGCAGGCTCATCGGGGTGCCGGGGAAGCGCTCTGCCCTTGCCCCCGAGTAGCAGTTGTTCCTCTGCGTTCATGCTTTTCCCCCAGCTGGTTTTGTCCGTGGTTGCTTTTAGCTCTGCTGAGCTGAGCTGGTTCGCACCGAAGGCGTTAAATTGGGCTGGAAGCAGCTGCCTCTGGACAGCCACCAGCTCTTCCCCTGCTTTCAGCTCCTCTCAATCCTTCTGAGTGAGGCCAAGCAGAGAATTTCCCCAAGGTGACAGCAATATTGTTTCTGTTAGAAAGTTATTATCTTTAATTTTTAAAAGCGCCAAGCAAATGTCCCTGAGATTGCAATCATCCATGATAGAGCACTTTTTCTCGCTACTCATTATAGGTAGGTATTTAAGGAGCTGTTCATCCTGTTCCTCTGTCTGGTTGGTGTCTGTAATAGATTCTCATCAACAGCCCATCTTGCAATTGAACACTTCTCCACGGTGCTCTTGGTCCAGCTCCACGGTGCTGCCAGCGGTGCCGGTGCCGTGGCTGCCGGGCTCTCCGTGCACAGCTGCGCCAACCTCCCTGGCAGGCGGCCGCTCCATCCCGCTGCCCCGACAGCCCTGGTGCAGGTCCTGTCCCCCCCCCCGCTGATGCCACCGCTCGCAGTGCCTGTCCCAGGGATGCCCACCAGCTCCGGTGAGGAGAGCCCAGGGGTAACGGCCGTGCAGAGAGGGACTGCACGATGTGGGCTGTCAGCAAGGGCTGGAGGTGATGGAGGGGGAGACGGGACCAGTCTGTAACAGCGTGGGAGGTTGGGGGAGGTGAGTGGGGAGGGGTTATGTGCTCTGCTTTATATGAGAGCTAGGAGCTGTTAAGCTAACTTTGATGGAAAATAGACGGTGGAGGCATCCAAGATGATAGCGATGCGTGAGGGTGAAGAGGGACCAGTTCCCCATTTGAGAACAGCTGGTGAAATCACCACGCTGCAGGTCTGACCCCTCCACCCCAACAAGCCTTTCCACCAGGACAGCACCGAGGGGCGGCTGGCCAGGCGCCTGGCACCATGGTCAGCTGTGCCACCAGGGTCGAAATGGGATGGAGCCAATGCCATGAGCATGGGGCTCTGCGAGGTGTCACGCACGATGCCCCAGGCATAACCTCTGACCTGGGAAATCCCTGAACCTCGCCTTGGTGGAGGATGTACTGAATAAACTCTCGTTACTGTTCTCTAATAGAGAGGGAAATCGGGCTAGCTTGACCCTCAGTCTGCTCCAGACCCAGCGTCATCTTGTGGCACGTGGCCAAATGCCAGAAGCCATAAAAATCCTTCTGGGCAGAGAGGGGTCCCAGGCCGCTGCCAGCCGGCACCGTGCCTCCAGGCAGCCGTGCCTTCGCATCTCGCTGCCCTGCGGAAGGTGCTGGCGGAGGAGCCGTGCTCCAGCTCGCTGCCACCCGCTCTGCCCTGAGAAACTGCCGCTTCGGGCAGGGGGTGCAGAGTGTACCCTCCTGGGATGCTGCAGTATTTAGCTGGACAAAAATCCCGTCTTCTGGGGTGGAGTAGAGAGCTGGTTCCCACATTGCCTGTGAGCAGCACGTGATGAGTAAAATGTATGCTGTGAACAGCTCAGAAACAGGCATTTTATTGCTGCATAGGCGTGGTGCAGAGTCTGTCATCTCCAGAGCCGTTACTGTTTAATAGGGGTGGAAGTCTGAATTTGAATGAGGCTCAAGTGGTGGGGCTTTTTCCCATGCAAGGTCACTACCTCCATTACGGCTGTAAATAATTGGGGATGGCTAATGAAGACTGCAAGCCCCAGTGCTGGGGCTGGCAGCTGGAGCGTAGCTGTGGTTTGGGGGAGGATGCCCCACAGACCGGGGCCGGACCCTCCTCTCCCCAGTGCCCGGGGAGGTGGGGCGCTGGCGCGGGCTGGACGGGAGGTGCCAGCGGATGACGTTTGCTGAGAGCAGACAAGGAACAGGGAAAGATGCTTGGCTGCGCTGCCGAGAGTTACGTGGCCTTTGGTAAATCACCTCCCTTCCCTCTGCATCCCTTTTGCCTTTTGTAATTTGAGGCCGGGTGGATTCCTTAGTGTTTGTCTCTTATAGGGCTCCTGGAGAGGCACACAGCACTGCTGTCGCTGGGCCATGGGGTGAAGACCCTTCCCTGTGCACCAGCACAGCCCGCCTGGACCGCGCGGGGCTCTTTGGCACGGTGGTTCAGGGTACCGGTCCAGGTGTGGCCACCTGTGATGCTCTTCAGCTGCCCATGCTGTTTGGGATGAGATGAGGTGACACAGCTGTGGCATGAAACTTGCTCAGTGCTTCTTGCATCTCAGTGGTTACTTTTCCCATGGATTTCACCATGGAATTTTAATGAACACAATGTGCACTTCATAAAGAGACATTAACCTCCTTTCTCAGGAAAATCAAAATTGCTCCTAAAATTATATAAATGTGCTAACCCCTGAGTACAGGGGGGGTTGCTCAGCCACTGCCCGCGGGGTCCCGCTTGGCAGGGAAGGTTAATCCCTGGCTCACCTTGCTGTTGAGTGTCTCTGGCTGACTCATGGCCGTGCACTGGCACGGTGCAGATGCGACGGATCCGCTGTCATTAATGCCCATCAGCGCTGGTAGGTGCTGAGGGTGAGTTAGTCGAAGACATCAGAGGGAAAAGGTGCCCACCCCATTCACCGAGTCACTCCAAAGCACCGTGGGGAGATGGGGAGCGAGCGGGGCTGTGCCCTTGGCGAGGGTTTTCTCCATGTGTTGGCGATACTGGAGGAACTGGGGAGGGCTCCTGCCTGCCCGCTGCCCCGCTCCCCCGTCAGTAAGGGCTGCAGTTGTGCTACGACATCTAAAACTCACTTCAGTTTTTTAAATGACACTGGGAAGCTGGTGTTTGACTGCATTTTGTGTTAGTGGTTGGAGACGGGGTTTCACGTCCCTTCCTAAGGGTCCATGGGTGGGTTTGCTTTGGCTGACGCTTCAGGCTCAGCACCAGAGGTTTTCCGTAGCTTTTCTCTGGGGTGAGGCACCCCGGGAACGCATCCATTGCCGCTCGCTCTACACAATCCCACCACGTGGGCTGTAATGAGCTGTGGCTCACTTAGGGGGACCGCAGCAGCGGGCATCTCGAGATAGCGTCTTTGATTAAGAAGACACCTGCTGTGATAAAGAATGTCAGTGCCAGGGTGACAACTGGTGTCTTCTCCCTTGGCTTGCGCCTGCTGACAGCTCTGCGGCGGCTCCGGGGAGGAGAGGTTCCGCAGCCTGTGCCGAGGAGGAGCAGCGGGCTGCATCATCGCACAGCAGATCTGTTACACAACCCCCAGCGTAAAGCACTGCTTGTGTCATGGGCCAGTGAGTCGGCCCCGGGGACTCGGAGCTGCTTTCCAAAATTTCCTTGTTTTTACGTGTGTATTTTAACCATCTACTTGCAGCAGGTATTTAACAGTATCTTCAAAAAGAAGAGTTCAGGCTAGGGTGTGCTTTGTGCTTTTAAGTGTCCCATGTCCTGTGGAGTGATGCTGTTGCAGGCAGAAACGCGCCGAGTCCTCACCATCCCTGCCTGGACCGGGGGCACGCTGCGTGGCTAGCAGCACGCCTCTGCCTGGCCACTGGCTTTCCATGGCAAAGCTGCTGAGCGATGGCTTCGCTTGCCTCGTCCAGTCCCTCGCTTGTCCGAGGAAGGGAGGGATGCAGAGCAGCTGGCAGAAACAAAGGTCTGCTCGCTCTGCTGTCTCTGGAGAAGCATGAGGACAAGGTGGGGTTTCTACATGCGTGTTAGCTCACGCTCCACAGCCAGAGCAGAGCCAGCTGCCTTCAGCAGGACCAGAAAACCCGTCCGGTTGCCCTTAGCAGCTCTGCCTCTGGGCCAGTGCCCGCAAAAGGGCCAGATTGTAATTGAGTCGCTTTCATGGCAACTTGATGTTTTGCATTTGTTTGCGCATCGTTTGTAATCAGGCTCCCAGAGGCGGGTTTCCCATCCTCACCGCGCACCGTGGCAGGCAGCCTCAGCAGCAGGGCTGATTCTCCATCATCTAAGCACTGTCTCGGTTCCAGGGGTTTACAAGGATGTTAGTGCTACAAGTGCTGCGATCTGCTCCTCCATCCCACCTTTCCCGTTGCTTTGGCTGTGCTCGTGCTGGTGCCTCCCCTGCACCGGGGCTGCTGCCACCCCAGGGCTTGCTTGCTTGCCCGAAGGAGAAGACGTGGAAAGGTCTTCTCACAGCAGGATTTTGCTCCCTTTTGAGGCATGTGGTGGGACACCTGGGGTTTGCTCACCTCCCTAACCCTTGCAAAAATCACTTGCACGCTGGGCGAAGTGATTGCATTTGACAACAGGCTTGAAAATACCAGGGTTTTTCGTAGTCATCATGGGGAGAGGCAGGAGGAATGACTGTGGCTGCTGGACGGGTGATATCGCATGATGATTTCCTCAGATATTGCCTGTTTCTTATCTCCTGACACCACAATCTATAGACAGACCTGGCACTGTCGGGCTGCAGAGGATGGCTTAGCCGTTCCCGAGTCAGGCTGTTAGGAACTGTGTTGTATTGTGCAAACAGTCACAAAGACATGACGAGGCACGTGAGGGAAGGCAGAGGGCAGGCGGGGGAGCAGGAGCAGCACCTCTCTGCCATCCCACCACCCTCACTGGGGCCTTTGAGCATTTGCTTTTTGCCAGGCGGTTTGTGCTGAAGGAGGAGAATTGGGCTGGGACAGGAGCCCAGGGGTGGGCACAGGGCATGGAGGGGGATGTGCGACCCCCCCGGCCTTTCTGGGGGCAGCTGGGAGCCCGCGGGGGTGTGGGCATTGCCAGTACACCCCATGGGACTCAGGCAGCAGAAAGCAGTGACAAAAGGCAGCATTCGAGGGTGACATTTGTGTTTGTGCCTCTTGAACGCTTGCATTTCCAATTTCGCTGGTGATTTGGTAATTGTCCCCTAATTATACCTTTACTCTCAGTGCGTGCCTGGAATCACAAGGGGAGGGGGAAGCAACCCCCAAAGAGGCTACCAACAAGCAACTACCCTTTTAAATTACTCCTGATTTTAACTTATTAAAATCAGCGTTGGCTTGTGCTGCTGGCACCTTCATTGAGGCACTGACGTCCTGCAGAACTGCCCTAGCCCCAGAGCTGGAGAGGTCGGGGTCCGTCCTGACAAGGAGCAGAAACCCCTTGGGACGGGCTGGCTGATGCTTGGCTGGATGTTAAAGACCAACTTACAGTTATTTTTTGCAACTGTCAGAGTGCTTTTGATGCATCAGCGTCATCAATTGCATCACACGACGTCATCGCATGAGCAATTGCAAGGGGCTGCAAGAGTCACCGGCTGCCTCACCCCTGGGCTGCCTCCTGCCCAACCCTCACCCTGGGGCTGCTTGCCTGGCTGGGAGAGGTCGCTGTCACTTCACAGGACAGACTGTGATCTCACGTCGGCTTTCCCGGCCGCCCTGAGCCCACGGCAGCTCTGGCTTTGCCTTACCAGCCAGCCCGGGCAGTCGTTTCGGCCAGGCTGCACAGCGTCCTTGCCAAATCCTCCATTTGCCTCCACAGCCTCGCTCAGCTGAGCAAACCTTATCACGGCGCAGCAGCTGCACCGCGCGGCTTCACTGGCGACGCTGCCGCAGAGCGGGCTGGGGGAACGGGGACCCTGCGAGCCCGCAGAGCCGGGTCCCCTCTGGACGGGGACCTGCCGCCCACCCCCACCAGCGGGCTGCCATCCTGATGGTGTCGGGAAGCCTCTCGCAGCCCTGGGGCTCCTTCTCTCCGTGCCAGGAGAATCTCTTGTCGTTCCTCAGCATGCTCCAGCCAGGGATGAAAGTGGTTTCTATGCGTTAGTCTTTGGCCTTCCATCCAACATGAAAAGCTGAAGAACGAGAAGAGTGAGTGTGCCTTTCGTAGGAAGGAGGAGAGCAGCAGCCCGAGCTGTGGGACCTCGTAGCTGGGGGAGAAGCGGGAACCGGGTCTTCTGCATCTGTCAGCGAGCAGCTGGAGTGCTGCAGCAAGGGCGCAGGGGTGGCAGTGAGGCCGGGGCAGGTGGATTGAATATGTTAAATAATTTTAAATAATAATAATAGTTTTAAATATTATCTGCTCTGCATACTGCCGCAACCTGCCCCGATTCCCACTGCTGCTGCGGGAGGCCCGGGAGCTGCCACAGCCCGGCAGGCAGCCAGAGGGGGGCAGGACCCCACTCCCGGCAGGGACCACCAGCTCATCCCCTGGGGGCAGAGGCACCCCCTTGGCCGAGCCCCTGTGCATGCCTATAGACGTGTGCCGTCTGCCTTTCCCGCTCGTCCTCGCTCGCTCACGGCTGAGGTGAGAGACAGACGTGTCGGCGCCTCCGCCCGTGAGCCGCTCGGCGGCACAGCCCGTCTGCAGGCAACGAGCGCTCGGCCCCGGGAGGTGCGGGGGGCTGCTGCAGCGCGATGGCCCCGGTACCGGCCCAGCGCTGGCTACGTGCGAGCTGCGCTCCATCACCGGCGGGTCAGCGCAGCGCAGCGCGTGTGAAGCGGCAGCAGCTGGGTGCGGGCGTTGGGTGTCACGCCTGCGATGCTCACTGCGCCGTCTCGGAAGCAGCCCTTGTGTCTGAAGGGCTTTTCAGGATCCGCAAGTTCACGTGTTTAGAAATTATTTGTATTGTTTATTTGGATAGATCCCCCCCAGGACGAGAAGTCTTCCAGAAAATAGAAGCAGAACATCCCGTCGGCACCCAGGAGCTCTGTTCCTCGGGGCCTGGGTTGCGCTGTGATCAGCCCCGCTCGCAGCACAGGCTCTGGCAGTGCTTTTGGCCAGCTGGGCGGCAGCACCGTCACCTCCCGCGCAGAGCCTATTTCCAGGGCTGCGCCGAGGGCTGTGAAATCCCAGGCTCTGCACGGCTCCAGCTGAGCACCCGAAACCGAGCAGATGCTTGAGATCTGCATCTCTCCGGTCCTTCGCTCCCCATCTGCAAATCGGGGATAATATCACCTGCCCCGGCTCAGTGCAGGAGCCAGAGGAGCCTCTGAGACACTCAGGCACTGCCAGAGCCCAACGGGGAGCCCGTGGAGGGGCAATAGCTCCTTCCTGGCAGCTGGCAAGGTGAATGAGGCTGGGGGCCACACGCTGAGCAGCGAGGGCAGATAACAAACACAGCTCCAGCAGAAAGCAAAGTGCCCTGAGGGGGCTGACAGAGGTGGGAGTAGGTGAGTGATGGGAAGCAATAACACAGCAAATACTGGTAACCCAACATACACAGCACCTGGCCCCAGACTGTGCAGACCCCAGCCCCACTCGCTTGCAGCCCATCAGCCTTGCCCTCGCTGCAGCTTCCATCAGCTCCTTTAGCCAAAACTGCTGGTGCATCATCAAGAGCGAGGCAGGTGTGTGCTGTGAGTGTTAACCAGGCTGGAGATGCTGAGCTGCAGCTGGGACAGACCCATTAAAAGGGCTGTTGTGGGGCACCACTTTCCCTGCAGGGATGTGCAGTGTGGGCTGAGCAGCGCCGAGGGCGAAGCAACGGACCCTGGGCACAAGCCTGAGCTGAAAATGGGGGAGCTGAACCCCTGGAGGCAGCCCCAGGTGAGTGCTGGGTGGCAGGACCGGTGGTCTGGTGCCAGCGGGCTGTGCCAGTGTGGCAGCTGTGTCCCAGGAGGTTTTCTGCGTGCCCGGGGCTGGCAGGGACAGCCCCTCTACTTGCCATGCCGCGGGGCACAGCCCTGCTGTCCGCAGAGCTGACGGCACAGCTTTTGTCTGGCTTCCACAGCGGCAGCATGGGCTCTTCTGAGTGATGTAACGCAAACTAGGAAGAAGATGGAAAGCAGGGGCATGAGCTGGGGGGCCGCTTGCCCATCCATCTCAGAGTCTTGTATGTTTTTCTCCTCTCCCCTCTCAGCCCTCTCTTTGGCGGCTGCTGCCTCCTGGAAGGGCAAAGCCACGGGGAGCTGGGGCTGTTTCAAAGCCCCAGAGTTATTCTAGCAAAGTGCTTTTTGTGCTTTGAGTCAGATTTGGGAAGCTGGGGGAAGGCGAGGCTGGTTTATGGCCAGGGTAACGGTGTGAATGGCTCGGGGACCCGCAGGGCAGCTGGCTCGGGTCTGACCCGTGTGAAAGCGGAGCAGGTTTGTAGCTGGGAGCATGGTCCCATTCCCTGCCCCGAGGGTGGCTGGACACGGTGCTGGGGCTGCGACGTGGGCAGGGGAAGGGAGAGCCTGAGACAGAGCAGTCCTGCACGCTGCCCAAGGCCCGGAGGGTGTTTGAAGGGCCCGGGGAAGCTGGTTGCAATGTGTTGGGGTCTCTCAGTGCTGTGCAGTCCCAGAGCGACGGATGGTGGAGAGGACACACCATCCTCCTGCAGTCGTTCTCGCCACAGCCCCCAGGCAGGGGGCA
>JAVJGJ010000047.1:25644490-25663899 GCA_035590215.1 Microhierax caerulescens | reverse complement strand
CACTGTGGAGGAGCTCCCGATGGCAAAGCACTCCCAAAGGCAGCGGGGCAGGGCGCTGCGTGATGGAAATTGCTCTGAATTTCTGTAAAACTTACCAGGGCATAGGTGAGAAGCTTTTATTTCTTGGAGGGGGAAGGCAAGGTTGACATCACCCCCTCGTTCATCAGCAAGGTCTTCTCCTAATGCTCAGTCTGTAGGATAGTCCCTTTTTGTTCTCCAAAAAAAGCCAAGAGTGAAACTATGGTGCTACTCTTGAATATCACTTTTCCCCATCTGGGGCGTTGGAACTGGCTCCCTGGGGCTCTCTTCCCCTCCTGCAGATGGTGAGGAGGCGGCTCTGCCTCCCAGCAGGCAGCGAGCTAAATTGGTTGGCACTGGATGTGCTCTGGTACCTGCGATAGCGAGCGGGGCTGAGCCGGACCCTGACCCCAGGTTACGCCGAGCGCGGTGAGCCCCGTGCCAGCGGGGTGAGGGGAAGTGGGGAGCCTGTGGGGGCAGGTTGCCAGCACCCCCCAACTCCCACACCAGCAAACATGCAGCACGATGCCCACTGAATTCCCTGAAATAAATAGGCTTTGATGGATTGAGTTCCTTTTTAGCGCATCAGCTGTAAACTTCAAATATTTATATCGTTAGGGAGATGTGACAGAAGTATATATATGTATATATATAAAACAGGCAGGTGCTTGAGTGGCAGTCACGTATTTGAAGTTCAAATACGTACCTTCAAATCAATGCTATAAAAGAGGAAGAAAAAAAAATAAATTTAATATCACTTTTGCAAGGAAAACAACCTGCCGAGCCTCCTCCCAGGCTAAATGTGCTTTAAAGATTGACTGTGCAGCTGTAAAAACTATTGATGAACTGTAAACATGAAAAGATCGCCCTGCTCGTGGCCTGTCAAAAGCATTAGGTTGGAAATGCTCTGTGCTCTGTTTCAGCATGACTCACCGAGTCCTCAGCAAATGTGTTTATTTGTAAAGATCCTTCTTTCAGAAATAGTGACCTTTTTAATGCCTTGTTCAGCGAGCTTGGAAATTCGAAATTGCCTTTTGGCAACTTGCTAGTCTTGCTGAAGCTCTGACAGTGCTTTCCATGGCGATTTACATATTTTTAGCCTTGATATTCTGCACTGTGGGGCTCCTTTGGAAAATGATTTGCTTTTCACAGCCCTCAATGCGGTTCGGCATCTGCAGCGCTGGGCTGAGATCAGGCTGCGCAGAGGGCACGGAGCCGCTCGCTCCTCGGTCGGGCTACTTACAGCGGCTTCTGAGCCTTCTGCCTCTTCCTACCCTCCCTGGTTTTATTAACATCCTCCTTGCAAAATGGACCGTGGTATTGGTCACAAATTTGAGCAGCTGCTTCACCTTGAAATAGGGAATAAAACTTTGTTATTGCAGGCTGCCGTGCACCAAAGCAGCAGGTTAGCTCCTTCGCCCATCACGCGTCTCATCACCGGCTCGCCGGCACGAAGCCCCAGTTGCCAGCGCTCCCGCAGTCCGCTGTCGGTTGCACCGAAGTGAATTTGGTGACCAGTGATCTTGTCATTCTGTGTCCGGCCTGCCTCCTGGTTCCTGGTCCCCGTTGTGCCATCAGATGCCAGCCCGAGCACCCGGGGCCGTGGCGTGAAGGCGGCGGCACCGCTCTGCGGGGCCAGGGTGTGCTGCAGCCCCCCCCGCCGCGGAGCAGCTCCATCCTCACCCTTCTGGGGAACTTCCCAGCGAGGCATTGAGCATCACTGCTAATTGCTCAGTCGGCTCCTTCAGCACGTCTCTTTAAGTGCTGGGATGTGGATATGCTGAATATGAAATGTCGCAGTTGTAATAACAGTTATTTAACATTTCTCAGTCCTGTGACTAACGCTTCTGCCATTTGTGTTTGGTAACGGGCGATAGCATTGCTCCTTTCTGTTGCTGTTGTTCATCCTAATGCATTGGGGAAAGATGTTTTGATGGGTTTTCTACTGTTTGTTTGCGTCCTTTATCGGCGCTCTACAATTTCTAGTTGCTGATTTATATTCAGAGTTATGAATATCTCCTTTCTTCTTTCTGTTGGGCATGTTTTTATTTTTATAGCTGTTTACATATTAGCCAGGCAGTTTAAAAAACTGATGCAAACTCCTGTCGCGGTTATGAGTTTTGGGGTAAAACACTCTTAAATCATTCTCTATTCACAGTTATGCTTTTATGCTTAAATCCATTCTCCTAAGTGATTTGGCTTATAATTGTTTTCTGCTCTGTGAATTGACCTTCTGAAGCACCAAGAATATGTGCTGGTGCCTTGGACTTGCCTCTGTTTGCCTATAAGAAGCGTAATCAAGTCATGATTGCTTGGACTTGAGCAGCAACTAGTTCTTAATTCTGTGATCCATTCCCCTTCAGCTGTCAACACAGAGTCTAAAATAGCAGTCCCCTGTGCGAGATGCCATGCTTCAGAGCTATGAAATTGTCATTTATAGGTTTTCAGAAATTCAGAGGACGTTTTAATACTGGTGAAGTGAAACCTCCAACTTCCCATCATAATGCAGCTTTCTCCCTTACTTATAATACGTGGGTGCTCCAGCAGCCTCTGGGATGGTCTGACCCCTGGCACAGCTCGGGGTTTGGAGCAGGCACCGGAGCACCCCGTACCTATAGATTATCTTTGCCTGAATTACTGGCAACTTGTTTAACCAGAGGATCTTGGGGTTTTCCACTCTTGACCCTTGTTTTTCCCACCTGGTCCCTTCTGGGCAGGTTTTACCATCCGTTTCCAGTGTTCTGGCCATGTCTCTCTGTTGGGCTCAAACACCACATGGGTCAAACTCGCTCCAACAACCGAGCGAGTCCGGATCCTTCTGTTAATTATCCCAGCTCACTGCTGGGACACGCAGGCAGCTGAGGGGCTGCCTTTTGCTTTCTTGGTGTGTTCTGTTCTCACCATCTTGATGACGTGCTGGAGGGGAGCTCAGTTGTCCCCTGGTTCCTCCCTCCTCTTTTTCTGCTGGTTTAATGCCTCCGCATCGCTGGCCGCTGCGGTGACCGGTGACCTTCAGCTCCAGCCTCCTCGGGGCAGGTTCGGGAGCTCCTGCTGTTCGTAGCAGCAGTGCAGCTGCGTGCGAGTTGCTGATGCGAAGCCCGGCACTGTGGAGGCTGAAGGTGGATCGTGTTGATGGGGAACTTCAGTTATCCCACAGGCTGCAGAAACGGCGCCCTGAGAAGTGACATGGAAACGGAGGTGGTGGGCGCTGTGAATGATGCTTTTTGGAGGGGCTGGTCAGTCTGGTAAGGGGCTTGATTTAACCTCGGGGATGTGGGGTGCAGGACGATTTGGTGATCAGAGTGGCCTGATGAGGTACGGTGGCTGCGAACGTGATGGAGCTAGTGTGGAGAGACACCAGCAGTGAAGAAGACAAAAAAAATACCATTATAGTGAAAGATCAAAGGAGAGAAAAAGGCATCATTTGATGTATAGAAGTTGTGTCCAGAAAGAGAAACAGAAAAAGGCACGTATTTCAACAAGTTAAATGAGGAGCCGTTTTAAGGCAGGCAGAAATGATTGTAAAGGACAACTCGCCGAAGGCATAAAAAGCAATAATAAAACCTTTACTCTCAAACATGTCCCTGCCGGGTGTCTGGCAGGTGACTGTGCTCGGGGAGCATTGGCTCCCTGCGGGGAAATGGGGGGATTTCTTCCCGTGGCAGCGGCTGCACCCCTCTGGGCAGGGCAGGGCTCTGGGCAGTGGCAGGAAAAGCGGGGTTTGGGTGGGAGATGGGATGGGAGCGGGTCCCCACGGCTCTCCCCACGGCGAGCCCACCGTGCCTCCGGGCAGGTGTGTGAAACTGGGGTTTCACGGTGGGGTGAAGCTGGGGGCTGGACATGCCCACTGAGCTCTGGCTGGGGGGTGCCAGCGGAGCCCCCCCATGCTCTGCACGGTGTTATTGAGCCCCAAGAGGGGGACAGCAGCGAGCAGAGGACGGTGTCACTTGGCAGGGTGGGTGGCAGCCTGGCTGGGGGTAACGCGGCCGATGGCGTTTGCATCCTTCTGTCCTTGTCCACAGCTCACGGGTGGGGGAAACAGTAACCTGGGGAAACATGGAGAGACCCCTGCGGAGAACTTTTGCCTGCACCAGTGCTCAGCAGTGATGGGAGGGGGTGATAGGGGCTAACATGACCCCCCCTCCCCCCAGTGGGCATGGAGCTGCCCCCCTGTGGGGCAGATCTGCTTTTCCCACATCCTGGTAGTGAAAAGCCATGGGATCCAGGAAGATCGTGGGACTGAGCTGGCCACCCCTATTGCTGATAGCCAAAGGGGAGGCTGGAAAGCAAACCCTTCCCAGAAACTCATCGGTTAATCCCAGTGAATCAAAAATGTCCGTTAAAGGGAGAGTGGGATCCTGCCCTGATGGCATCTGTGCAGGGGGAGGTCCTGGTGCCTCTGGCACAGGGATGCTCGGCCCGGGCTCCCACTCCTGACCCGTCTCTTACCATCAACGTCTCCAAGCAGGCAAACAAACAAAAGATGATTATTTTTTCTAATTGCTAGAATTGTATTAATTTAAACGGATAAACTCAATCAGTGAAGCTCATTAATTTCTAGCATATGGCTTATTTATGCTGATTCTGGCTGCTCCAGCACTCATTTCACTATCATAGGAATGTCAATTACCTTTTAAAATAAAAATCAATGTTTATTCACTGTTAAAGATAAAACATGAAGTGGTTTCCTTGGACATGCTGATGAGCAGTCTCCTCCCCAGCCCAAGCCAAGGGCTCCCAGCGTTGGCAGCCAGCTTGCCCGTTGCTGTTGGCATGCCACGGAGGGGACAGCAGTACACTGCACCCACTGCACGCTGTGCTCACCCTGACCGCAGCACCCAGTGCCTTCCCACCCCGTCCTGGCCGGGAAAGCCCGGCATCTTCCTGGGAGCCAGGTTTGCAGCGGGGCATTTCCCTGCCATGAACTCTGCCACTGTGGAAGGATGGAGGGAGGAAGGAAACCCCGGGGAGCGTGGGGGGAGACCCTGGGAGGAGCTCCAGTGCATTACCTGGTTACTTTTATAATTGAGAAAAACAAAGCTAAACCCTTGAAGCAGAGTGCTAGAGATTACCCATCACTTTCAAACTTTTTTTCCTCCTCTATTATTCAGAATTGTTTTGCTTTTCTGAACTGCCTTGTGTAGGTTGCGACAACCCCACAGATTCCAGAATGGGAGATGATGAGTCACTGTCAAAATGTAGACTTTTTTTTTTTTTTTTTTTCCTTTTAGCAATGCTGAGGGAGTAAAGTCTCTCTGACACACACCGATCACTGGCACCTCACAGGCTAAAACTGGCAGAAGCTCCCAGTCCACCCATGGGTGTGAGCGCCTGGGCTGCACCCACGGCTGCCCTGGCGTGTCCCCCACGGGGATGCCCATCACGGGCAGCGTGGAGCTGGGTGCTGCTCCCCAAACCCACCGGGCTGGCGGGGATGTGCGGGAGGCTCAGTCCTTGTGCCGCTGTGCGTGTGTTGAAGCGAGTGTTCACGCTGGCCTCGGCGTCCAGCCGGCACCGGCACCACAGAGCCCACCTCTGCCGCCTCCTCCCTGTTGTGCTCGTTCCATTTGACTTGGGTTTTTTCCACTGGTGGTTGTTTTTTGTTTTTTTTTTTTTACAACAGGAAAAAAGTCCTTCAGAAAAGGCATGTCTGTGTAGGTGACTCTGCTCAGACACAAACCACCACCGCAGAGAGGGGGAGTGAGTGTGAAGTAGAGATGGAGCCAGATTACGCTGGTACCCCAGTGGGAAGCTGGTGTGGGGCTGCTGGGGTGATGGGGATGTGCTGGGAGGAGGATTTGTCCCACTGGCAGGTGGTGGGGAGCCCAGCACCCACCCCAAGGAGATTGCTGCTGCCTAGAGACGCTAACACAGAGCGGGGGGGAGGGTGGGTTTAAACGAATGTGCGGGTTTTGCCTTAATTGAGCTGCTCTCCAGTGGAGTTTAAGCAAACAGATGTATGTGTGAAGTGCTGACAGCTCATGGTCTGGGGGACTTGATGGTGCAGACAGGTCCCTCACGACTCCCCAGGGTTTCCCTGGCGCTGGGAGGCGAGCAGACCCCCTCCTCGGGCTGCGGGCATCCTTGGCTGCAGCAGCTTTTCCAGCAGAGCTGCTCTGAGCCGTGGGTGCGGGGTGTCGGGGCTGTCCCACCAGCCCTCCCTGACGCTTGCTGAGCTGCTCGTGTTGTCTTTGAAACCAGGCTGTGTCGAAGACTTGGCAATGTGGGAGGTGACCAAGATGCTGGGGGTGGCCAGGACCCCTGGAGCCCTTCCTGGGCACACGGCACGGAGCTGCTCAGTGCCAGCTGGGTACGGGGTGCTGGGTGCTGGGTGCTGGCCAGGTCTAGTGCAAACCTGAAGCCCCGGAGCTTTGCAGTCTCGCACCAGGGACCTTATGCAAAGAGCCTCAGGGTGCCTCGCAGAGCGTGAAGCTGGGGAAGGGAAGGCATACCGATGAATTTCTTTGCATCTCTCCAAGCATCTGGGAGGTGGGTGGGAGGTAAAAAAAGATGAGCCCTGAAGTTTTTAATTCCTTGGAGATATTTAGGTATCTTGCTCTTGTTACTCAAGGGAGTGTAGAGCCTGAGCATCTCTGAGGATGCGCTGCAGGCGCGTACCCCAGTGCTTGCCAGCTAAGCTTGGACCTCTGGTTCTCCAGTGAATATTAGTTTTCAGAGAACTTAAACCATAATGACCCCACCACTTCCTCCAAAGGGATTTGGCATGGCGAGGTGCCTTTAGGAAAGCCATTACGCAAACCACAACTCGGGAGATAACTCACTCGAATTTATCAGGAGGTGCAGAGAGCTGAGGGCTGAAATGAGACCCTGCCCCAGGACTTCTGCTGAGCCAGCCAGTGTGAGGGGAGAGAGGAATTTTGCTCTCATTTAAGAACAGCGTTAGCTCATCTTCCCCAGCTGAGACTTCGTTTGCACACTGAGCAGTAACAACCAGAACAGTCCCTGGAAAACTGTTCCACTGGATGAAAAGTAATGAGATTTTAAAACCATAACTAGAGCTCTTTAGTCTTCTGGCTCTCTGGGTTAGGATCAATATTAGCCATGTTTCCCCTATCATGAGACTCGTACTTCCCTTGCAATCCCCTCCCTGCTCCCCCCGCCCTCCCTGGCGAAAAGGACTTTGAGAGGAAAAAGACCCGAGATCAAATCAATTAATTGCCTTTGCATTCTCCAATAAACGCAGTGCAGAGTGTGCGTACATCGAAATACGAATGAACTAAAGCAGCAGCGACAAGACCCTGCTGAAATGAAGTGTTACCCTGTGTAAGGCAGCCCTTGTCCGGGGGAGAAGGGGGGACTTGCAGGGGGCAGGCGTTACTCATGTTATTTAACGTGCAGCTCAGGGATGCTCTGATCTGGTGGGGATGAGAGGGACCGAAGAATCATACGGAGCGCGGGATGAAAAACAGCCCTGCGGGAGGGGAAGGGAGGAGATGCCTTTACAGAACTGGTGAATGCAAAATGTGCTATATGAGTTCATCTCTTCCAAATTAAATCTGCTGTCACCTAAAAGGCAGGGCTTGCTGCAGCAAGCCTGAAGCCATCGGGCAGGGACACCCTGCAGGCACTGCATGGCTAATGGCCCCGCTGCCGCTTACACGTGGAAAATGCCCTGGAAGATTTGCCAGCTGGCGAGGGCTTCCCTCGCCTGGGGATGCTGGGGGTGCCCCTGGATTGAAGTGGGACCATTAAATCGAGAGCTTAAACCGAAGCTCACTGAGACCGGTGCAGGGTGCAGATGGGTGCTGCTCTGCTGCTGGCCAAGGGTTTGCGGCGGGTGCCGGGGCTGCCTGCACAGCGATGGGAGCGGTGGGAGCTGCTCGGTGCTCAGCAATGTGGTGGAGGTTTTAATCCATCCTGGGTGAGGAGCACGGTGCTGCGCCGCACACTGAGCGTTTGGACACGTGTGTCCTGGCTGGAGGGTCCTGCACGCCGTGAGCACCCCTGCAGCTGGGGGCACGGCTCATCCCTGGTGCTCCGCATCCCGCCAGCTCGGCTGGGCTCCCTCAGGCACTTGATGCCTGTTGATGCTACTGCTCTGTTGGCTGACTTCCTCAAAGCGCCAGCCCTCTAGAGCCATGCCTCTCTTCCCCTGCATGGCCACAGTGTTTCCCATGCTGGTGGCTCTGCGCTGCCCTGGGGCGGCAGCGTGCTGTGCAGCTGCGGATGCTCCCCTGGGGAAGAAAGAAGGAAAGTGAAATGGGAGGGCCGGTAATGTGACAAGGTATTATCTTGCAGGCTTTGCAGCTGGCACTTGTCCAGCTGCTTCAGAGCGTTGTTTCTGTGGCTCCTTGCCGGTGCCTGTTGGCTGGGCACCGTCCCTGCCGGTTTGTGCGTCGGGGGGGGAGACCAGAGTGTGTGCTCGCGTGGGGAGGCTGAGTGCGCTGGCAGCCGTGCGTTCTCAAGCAGGACCCTGCTGGAGGAGGGGGTGGGCAGGCCTGGTGCCTCAGTACAGAAAAAGGCAGAGGAAGAAGCTGTCCTGTGCCAGGGTGGGTGAGGAGAGGCAGCGCCGGCTGACCAGGGCTCCCCAGCACAGCCCTGCTCCCCGGCCGGGAGGCTCTGGAACGAGCTGCTGTGAGCAGAGCTGGCTGCTGCCATGCTGGGCTCCGAGCCGGGAAGTGCAGCGATAAGCCAAGTTGGCTAATCAAGATTCACACTAATAGGGAGAGAAAATTACCCAGATCTACCACAGAGACAGCTGAGCGGGGAATGAATAACCGCAGCAGCACATTGCCTTTGCTGGTGCTCTCCTGGCCAGCAGATGAATTAAACCCAAGGTGATGTGACTCATGCACGTGGCGCAGAGTCGCGTTGCAGCCATGGGTATCAGCTGGGGAAATTATGCGCGAGCAGCTGGGATGTGCCAAAACCAGCAGCCCCCAGCAGCCCGACGTGCTCCCTGCTGGCAGGAGGTCTCCTCCCTCCTCCGAAGGGAGAGGAGCCCGACCACTGGCAGCAAAGCAATTGGTGACCTGGGGGGAGGCAGCAGCCCCCCAGCAATACGGCACGAGCTGCACTGGGTGCTGCCCAGGCGAGGCACTAGCAGGGGCTGAGGCTGTGAGTGCCCGGAGCAAGCGGCTGCGCCTGCACCCCACTCGGGGCAGCATCCCGGGGAGTCCCGCGACTCTCCACACAGCCGGCCCCAGCGCCCAGCAGGGCTCCAGCCCCGGGAACTGGGGCCGTCCAGTGCCTGAGCTCTATACCACGGCCTCAGTTGTGGCAGGGGTGGCCGGGGAGCAGGTCCAGCGTCACCTCTGCCTCGAGTCCTTGCTAAGAAAACCTTCCTTGTATGAAAACCTTCCTTGCAGAGGAAGGAGGCTCCAGAGGCTGAGGACACCGACAACCCTGCTGCCTCTGTGCCCATGATGTTGTAATGGTGCCTTTGCCAGGGCGAAAGCCCAGAATTACATCTGTCGTCATCAGGGGATGGGGACCAGGCGGCTGAGGATGTGCGGGCTGCTCCGGGGGGGGGGATGAGCCCCCAGGCAGGGCCGGGGCAGCCACCCCATCCTTCCCTGAAGCCCTTTCCAGCCACACCTCCCCAGGGCAGGGCTCCATCCTCAGGGAGTGTTTTTGGGGGTCGCAGGGGGCTTCTTGTGATTTAAGCCCTGTTGTGGTATTTGTTTGGAGGCTGGGAAGTTGTGTGTCAGGTGACTCAGCCGTTGCCATGGCAACGAGCATCGGTTAATGAACAGAGGGAGTAAAGGAGCCAAAATAAATGTCAGGGTGTGAAATAGATGCTGCGGAGCCGGGCAGCGCAGACAGGCAGCGGGGCTGCCCCCGACCCGCCGGGTGGCGTGGTGCTGCCTTGCCTGCCCTGCTCGGGCTGGGGCTCCCTTTGCCTTGCGGGGGGCAGGTTTTGCTAAACCCCTGCACATTGCAGGGCAAAGGGCTGGCGAGTGGGGAGCATGGTGAGCCCCGACTGTGCTGCCTCTCAGCGTGCAGCCCCCAGCCCCGCCAGGGCACGTGCGGGTTGTCCTTGTCCCCTGGCACCAGGCAGCTGGAGCCCAGCTGCCTCGCTGCCCGCAGGGACCCGGTGCCCTGCGCTTGCCGCAGCATCGGAGCAATCTGCAGATGTTGGCAATGCCACCGTGCTTTGCCCCTCCTGCCGGGCCCGCTCAGTGCTCCCCTCTGCCATGGGCAGCAAGAGGGACTTGGTGTTGGGTCCTGCAGCAGCAACACTGAGCAAAGGCTTTGCCTCTTCCCCGAGAAAGTCACTTTATTTTTTTATTTTTTAAATTTCCCCTCCCATATCTATTGCAAAGGAGGCATTTGGGTGGGACAGGCAGGGCTGGGGCGAGGAGAGTGGTTGCAGGTGCCCGTGGGGCAGCGCCGATGTGTGTGGTCCTGGCAGCAGGAGGGGGTGATGAGCCGAGTGAGCAATGTGCCTGCAGCAGCAGGCGTTTGCACCCAAGCAGGGGATCCCCTGCACTTCCAGGTGCCCCCTGCTCCATGGCTTGCCCTCATCCCTCACACGCAGATTTACCTTAGACATAGGTGTGCCAGAAGCGAGGCCCCTGGGGGTCCTGGCTCATCCAGCTGTTGCTCAGGGCAGGGGGTGCTGGTCCCCCCAGCCCAGCACTGGGTTTTGGTGGGGGCTCAGCAGCACACGGAGCCTCTGAGAACTTCAAAGAGATTGAGCCCAAGGAAATCAGTGTTCTCATTTGCATGCTGCGCAGATGGGCTGACTCAGCCTCTAAACTCCTTTCCCACGTGGCACCAAGGGAAAGTTTCCTCTCACTAATCAGATAACGAACGCTGGCCCAGAGACCCTGCCTAGGAGGCTGCCGGGAGGGAGATGCTCCTGCGCTGGCCGGTGTCAGTGGCTCCGGAGAAGCTTTTGCAAAGTCCCACGTGCTGCGCGGGTGGCCCTTGCTGACAGCAGCTTTGCAGCCGTTAAAAGCCGGAGAGCGCAGAGCTGTCCCACTGGTGCAGAGCGAGGACTGAGGTGCGCAACGACCAGCTGGGAACAGAGACCTCGGTGGTGGCCCGGGAGTGACATCACTGGGTGAGACTGGAGAGGTGTCCAGGGGGACCAGGCACACGCCAGCTTTGCGCATCCTTCTGGGTCCGTCGGGGTGCAGGGTGTTTTGGGGTGCTGCAGCTTGGCGCAGTCCCACCTGGCAGCATGTGCCTGCTGGCTGGAGAGCAAAGGCACAAATGTGGGGGGCGGCTCAGGGATGGGGGGGGCGGGCAGGGCTCCGACAGGCTCAGGGAGAAGGTCAGAGAAGGCAGGTAGAAACACAAAAGCTGAGAGGAGGAGGAGGAGGATGGGGGCTGCGCTGTGCAGCTGCCGTCCTCGCCATGCCCGGTGCCTCCCCAGCCCCATGCCTGGCACCCATTTTCATCCTCTCCATCACCCGCAGTTCCCAAAGCAACGGGAGCAGGCGGTTCTCTCTTGGATGCCGTGTCTCCCTCTTGGATGACAGCTTGCCACCTCCTGAGCTTCATCTCCAGGCTTTAATTGATGCCTGTCACAATGCTCAGCTCCCCCGAGCGCATAGCCAGAGTGCAGCCTGATAGTGTGCCGCCGTGCGGGGTGCCAAGGGGGACACCGTGCGCGCTGGCCTCTCCTGCCTGGAGCCCTGTCTCCTGGTGACACATCCTTTCTGATCCTCTTGGAGAGGGGACAGAGGCAGTGCGACCTGACCGCGAGCTCCAGCACTGGTGCTGTGAGGGGGCTGCCCTTGCTCTAGGGAGACGCTGCAGGAATTCCTCCCACCTCGCCTTGCTGCTCCAGAGAAGTCACGCTCTGCCTCACTTTCCGCATTTACAACGTCGAGGACAGCATTAGTTGACACCGCAGAGGAAGCATCGTGCATACTCTTGCAGTAGCGTTCGCTGCTTGCTTCGGACAAGACAGCTCTGCATCCTGCAGGCAGAAGCGGCCGCTGCTGCCCCAGGCCCTGAGGAGCCGTGTTCCCGTCCAGCGCCGTGGCACGAGCCGAGCTCCGAGCCATCCAGCAGACACCGAGTGCAGCGCTCAGTGACTTGGCGTGCTGCCATGAGGAGCAGGCTCGCAGTGTCCGCAGGAGGTGATGGGCTGCATCCATCACAGCAAATCTATAAGCGCAACTGGGCATAGCCAGGATTTTTTTTATTATTTTTTAATGCCTTTAATTTCTCTCTGCCTCTCCATCAGTAGCACGCGGACCAGGCTGCTGGGGCGGGTGGATGGATGAGCAGAAGAGGCGAGAGCCTGTTCACAGCCCGTCCTTCCCCCAGGCTGTCCCGTAAACGTGTCTGAGCCATAAGGCTCTCCCCCACTGTGGACATGGCTGCGCTGCCCCGTTCTGCCCCACGTCCACGCCTTGCAGCACGTAACAGTCCTCAGGACATCACCTGCCTGAGCCCGACTCGTCCTTGGCTTTTTCCTCTTGTGGCACAACTGCACGGCTTTGGCACAGGAGAGAGCTGAGGCCGAAAGCGCAGCGAGGAGAAAGCCAAAACAAACAGGCAGGCGATTAAAGGTGAAATGCATTTGTTTTGCTTCAGAGGCAGGAGCGGTATTGCAGGGGAAGCCGCAGAAAAAGAGCCTTTTTTTCCCCAAATGCGAAGGGGGAGGCCAGCAGATGCCAGAGCATCTGCCTCTTTCCCCAGGTCTTCCAGGTGGCATTGCCAGTGCCCGCTGTGGTGGGGCTGCTCCCCACTCCCCGTCGTGCCATGGGGACCCCCGTGCCAGTGGGGAAAGGCGGCAGGCACGGAGCGGCTGGGGGCTCCCGGCAGGACAGGGCGGTGGGGCAGGCGGCCCACCCGCCCGTGTGAGCTCTGCTGTGGTGCCCACCCGTGGCACTGGGTGCTCACATGTGTGCGCTGCGGGGGACTCTGGCCTCTGCCCCAGGCACGGAGCAGGGCTTGAGAGCTGGCAGGAAAGGGTAAGCAGGCTCGGAACTTTTTATAGTCATTTAAATGAACTCATCTGTGTCTCCAAAAAAATCACATCTCGGAAGTTAAGCTGTGGCCCAGATGTTACTTCAGGAAATGTGCTGAGGATCCTTCTCTGCGCTGCAGCCTGTGCCCTGCGTTTGTAGGTCAGCAGTGAATCAAAGTGCTCTTCTGCACCGCTGAGGGGCTGGGGCAGGGGAGCTGAACTGGGGGGACTGGGCTGGTGTCTCAGTGCTGGGCAGAGCTGGGCTGGGGGCTCTGCTGAAGCCACCGCTGAGCCCAGTACCACTGTCATCCCCCGCAGCAGGAATATGATGTCAATGTGGATGACCTGACATCCCAGCGCGAGCCCTGGGCTGCAGTCGTGGAGCGTTTTCCCTGGTGCATCCGAACAGGGTGCTGGGACCTGAAGGCCGGGAGGTTTATTTACAGCTGCATCGATTCTCCGTCAAAACCGGTGAAGGGTTTGCCTGGGTGGTGGGTGCTGGGCGCCGTGAGCGCCTGCCCTGCTTCGCCTCCCCTTCGCTGGAGAGAGCGGGGGCCAGGCAAGCCTTGCCGTGCCCACGGGTGCGCCCAAGGGGGAGGCTCAGCCACAGCCCTGCACAGGTGACGTGGTGCTGAGCAGCGCTGAGCTGCCGGCAGGTCCTGGCAGCACCGTGTGGATGCAGAGCGGGGCGGGAGCTGCACCGTGTGGAGGCTCTGCCCATGGCTGCCGTGGGGTTCTGGGGGGAGCAGGGCAGCTTGGGCATCTCCTCCCGGCTCAGCAGTGGTGTTAAAGACAGGGCTTAGGTAGAGAGAGAAACGTGCAGCCTCACCAGAGCCCGCCAGCAGTGCTTGGAGGGTGCAGGAGCAGCCAGGGCAGCAAGGGCAGCGTTTGGGTCGCTGGCAGCCCCACACCGAGCGCTGCCCACGCGGCTCCTGCGTGGCTGCCGCGCCGGCCCGTGCAGCACACCCAGCAGCGCTCCTGCCAGCGCAGAGGTTTCTTCCTTCTGCAGAGGTCTGAAGGTTTCCTGGCTTGTGTCTCCCCAGGAACGTTCCGAGGAGTGTGCAAGAAAATCGACCACTTCCCTGAGGATGCAGATTATGAGCAAGACACGGCCGAGTATCTCCTCCGTGAGTCTGCTTTCCTATGGCGCAGTGGGGCTGTGCCTGCACCCTGGGGACCCCCTTGCCCTGCGCTGGCACCCACCTCCCCATCCCCCAGAGCTGCACCCAGCAAGTCCCCCGCACCTGCTGGCAGGAGGCTGTTGGGTCGCAGCCCCCAGCTCCCTGCTCAGCAGCACTGACCCTCCGGGTTACCCGAGCGTGGCCACGTCACGCCGCAGTGGCAGTGTTAATGGCACGCTTGTCTGGCACTTGCTGTCCCCGCAGCTGGTCCCAGCAGCTGCTGCACAGCCTGAGTTTGTCAGGGTGCGAGAGCCGCCGGGGACTGGGACCCCGCCGGTCCGTGGTGCGGCACCGCAGGGATGCTGTGCTTGTGCCGGTCTCCCCGTTCCCCGAGTCTCCGCGGCCAGGCTGGGTTTGCTGGCGCTCGCCAGGAGAGCGCAATGAGCATCTGTCGCTCGCTCTGCCAGCAGCAGCCAAGTGCAGGGAGAGTGAAAACAGGGCTGGCGGCTCTCCTGGGAAGAGCAGGGTCTCCTGTCGTGGGGGCCAGCAGGGCCGCGGGGCAGAACCCGCGGGGTTTTTACCCCCATCCACGCGCGAGCGCTGGGGCACCGAGGGGCAGGTTGTCAGGGGCCGGACACAAATGATGTGCCCCCGGCACGCAAAGCAACGCAGGCGTGCGCCGCCCCACGTCAACAGACACACAGACTGCGCGGCGTGCGCAGCAGAAGGTTCGTTGGAACAGCTACATTTCCAAGCAAATTGAATAATATTAAAAATAAATAAGGCGGCGGGGGCACATGGCAGCCTCGGAGGTGTTGGCATCTCTGGGCAATCCCTGAGCTGCTGGGGCTGGGGGGAGTCCCTGGGGGCAAAGTGACCCCCAGCCCCCATTGCCCCGTGCTCAGCCCCGACCCCAGCACCGGGCAGCAGCCCCTGCCCGACGCAGCTGCTGCTCCTCCTTGCTCTGAACTCCCATTTCCTAACTCTGCAGGGAGCCGTCAGCTCTGCTCACCCGTCTAAGAGGGGAACGCGTTTAATGGAATTGGTTTGTAATTTTAGTAGATTAGTGTTTTAAGTTCTTCTCCCACCCCCTCCCACATTTAAAATGAAAAGACTTTTTTAACGTCCCCAGAGTGGCATTTTAATGGGGCTTCTCTGTATTTCTGTGCTTTTTATAAAGGCCCTAAGAGAGGATGAGAGCCCAAACCAAGGCACGGTGTATTTTGGGTGCAGCAGGTAGTGATTGGCTGCATTAATTACACTTTGCTGTCATTTTGGAAGCTGAACTTCTGGCAGGCCATGTAGAAAGACCCTTCTGGGTGTAGTGCTCGGCTGGTGACTCCTGAGCGTGCAGAGACGGGCACTGCCCAAGCTAATCCCACTGGGGATGGAGCCCAGCGCCGGGGCCACGGCATCGCACATGGTGGGCTCCGGCTCGTGGCCGTCGTGAGCATTTTGATAATGTGCCTCCCCTACAGCAGGAAACAACTTTTTATTGAGCTTGAGGTGTGTTTGCTTGTGAATTCTTGTCTTGCAAAGCAGCCCCAGTACTTTGGGAACCCAAGGGACAGGATCCTGACCCTCGTGGTTGGCAGTGCTGTTCCTCGCCAGCTCGCTGACATCGGGGGGGTTCTGCAATCCCAGGCTCCAGAGTCACATCTGTAGCCAAAACCCGTGGGTGGTGTGTTTGGTAATGGGAAGGTAAATTGCTAGTGCTGACTGTGACAAGACTGGAAGAAATAATTCCTTGAAATAGCCTAAAAGAAAAGAAATAAATTTGGGGTTTAAGCTGTTTTTGTGACGGGAAGCCTGAACCACAGGGTTTGCAGGGCTGGTGCTGGGCTCCAGAGCAAGCTCGGGGACGAGCAGGGGATGTGTAGCGGGGACCAGTGCTGGGTCTCCCCCATCCCTCGTGGCAGCACCTGAGCATGGCATTGCAACAATCCTTTCCGAGCCCTGGCACTGGGGCGGGAGGTGCTGGCAGCCCCGCTGCCGGAGCGGTGCTGGGGACTGGCTGTGCCTCACTCCCTGTCCTGCAGGTGCGGTGAGAGCATCCAGCATCTTCCCCATCCTCAGCGTGGGTCTGCTGTTCTTCGGGGGCCTGTGCGTGGCAGCCAGCGAGTTCTACAAGAGCAAACACAACGTCATCCTCAGCGCCGGCATCTTCTTCGTCTCTGCAGGTAGGTGCTGCCCAGCGGGGCTGGGAGCGGGGCAGCTCTCCCGGAGTGCTGGAAGCTGGGGGGACGCGGCGCTGCTGGAGATGGGTTGTGGGTCCTCCCCAGCTGTCAGCATAGGGATTCTGGGGTTTCTGAGCTGTCCTATCCCAGTGGAAAAATCCTCATCACAGGGAAAGAACCAGCAGATGTTTCTGGCAAGCGGTCACTGTGTTACACAGCACTTCAGGCATCCATCCTGCTCTGCCCCGAGCACCCTCCCTGCGGGTACTGCAGCCCAGGAGGGGCCCGCAGAGTGCAGCCGTCCTTGGGGCGGGTTCTGGGGGGCTCTGCCCTCCCCCACTGCCAAGCAGCGGGTCTCAGGGCCAGGCGAGGGCAGCTGCGGTGCTGGCAGAGGGGCTGCCACAGTTCTGCAAGGGAAATTGTTCTCTCCTGAGAAGCCATTCCTTCTGGATTACTCATTTCTCTGTGCACTGTTCCCCAGCGCTTCCACTGATTATCGTATGACAATGTCTTTGTCTCAAGAAACTGCTCTATTTTGTGGTTTTCTTCTCCCCACAAAGAGACAAATTACTCTCCCTCCTTCGGCTGGCAGGAGCTGCTGATGCAGATGAGAAAACAACAGAAAGAACATAATTGATTCATTAAGTAAATCCAGGAATACATCAGCCGCTCCCCAGCCTTGCAGCACAGCCCCATGACACTGCTGGCAGTGCAAAAACTGCCCCGATCCCAAATAAAGCCTCCAGGCTCCACCAGAAACCAAGAGAGACGGAGCCATTCCGGCTTCCCTGCGCTCCCAGGGCCGTGGCGAGCCGGGGGCTGCGCCGGAGCGATCCCCTCGGTGCCCCGTGGGTTGGCTCCGCTCCGGCCGCAGCCCCAGTGCCCCGCACCGGCCGGGCTCCTGCGGTCCGTTGCTCAGCCAGCAGCTCTTGCAAAGCAAAACCAGCTTTTAAAATGGAAACAAAATAGTGGTGGTTCCTCCTGCCCCTCCAGTCTACTTGAACGTGCAGGGATGCTGGGTGTATGTGGGTATGTATATGCATACTGGGGGTGGCAGCAAAGGTCAGCGAGGGGGTCTGGCCCCAGTGTGCTGGCAGAGGGGTTGGTGCTCCCTGGGGATGAGGGTGTAGCCGTGGTCCCCTGCACCCTCTCTGCAGGTCATGGTGGGTAGGAGAAGGGCTGAGCTCCTTCCCTTCTGCCAGGAGGGGATTGGGGTGCTGCTGTCCCCCTGTCTTTCTCCTACCGCTCAAGCAAGCGCCCCTCCTTCTCATCCTCCCCTAAAGGTCTCAGCAACATCATTGGGATTATAGTCTACATCTCGGCCAACGCAGGGGACCCAGGGCAGAGCGATTCCAAGAAGAGCTACTCCTACGGCTGGTCCTTCTACTTCGGAGCTCTGTCCTTCATCATCGCTGAGATGGTGGGGGTGATCGCCGTGCACATGTACATCGAGAAGCACCGCCAGATCCGCGCCAAGTCCCACTCGGAGCTGCTGAAGAAGTCGGCCTTCACCCGCTTACCCCCCTACAGGTACCGCTTCCGCCGGCGGTCCAGCTCCCGCTCCACCGAGCCCCGGTCCCGGGACATGTCGCCCGTCAGCAAGGGGTTCAGCGCCATCCCCTCCACCGACATCTCCATGTTCACCCTCTCCAGGGATCCCTCCAAGGTCACCATGGGGACACTGCTCAACTCAGAGCGGGACCACGGTTTTTTACAGGTCCATAACTCCATCCCCAAAGAGTTCAAGGAGTCTTTGCACAACAACCCAGCCAACAGACGAACCACGCCAGTCTGAGGCGGGCAGGGGCGTTTTGTCAGGCTGCATGGCATCATCCTCGTGACGGTGTAACCCGTGAAATCCCGTTTTTAAGGACAAACCCAGATGGCTCCCCGTGCCCCTACCCACAGGGCTGGTTTTTCACTCCTGAATTGCCACTGGCCAGGCCAGGCCACTGTGCCCACGGTGGGACCGGGACCCCCTTGTCCCTCCCTCCCTGGTGGGGAGGGGATGGGGGCTGCGCCGGGACCCTGGCCGTGGCGCCCCTGCGGACTGAGCGGGGCTTCCACCACCACCCGGGACAGTGGCTTCCCGAGGTCTCCATCGTTAATGTTGATCATAATCGCAGTGTTACCTTAGCTGTATGTCCCATGGAAATGCTGGCGATAGCCCTGTCTGTGAGAATCCTTAATCTGGTAGTTACATTTAAGCGAAATTGCCTGGAAGTCCGGAGTTTGAAGCACTGGGTCGGTGCCGTAGCGAGTGCTCGTGTTACGAAACCCCTTTCTCTGTCGTGGTGGATGGAGTGCTCAGGCTGGGTTTCTCTATGGCGTTTCGTGCATGCATTAAATAGCTTGGAATTCAATTTTGTCATGTCGGGTTGGAAGAAACATCCTTTTGCAATTTTCTGTGGTCTTGAAAGGGCTTCTTTCTTTCCTTCTTTCTTTCCTTTTTTCTTCCTTTGGTGCATTCAGGCCATGAAAGGACTCAGGAGCAGAATTCCTCCAATGACTGGTAGCAATTAGCCAGCATTTAATTAACCTCTAATGTTGCAAGATAATGAATTAATTCCCTAAAATTAATACACACGCAGTCACAAATAACTGTCTGGGCACAACCAAGGAGGCAACGCTTGACCTGGTGGTACTGAAGGAGGAGCTGGGTTGATGGCTGGGCCGCCGGCCGCGGGCTGCGTGCGGATGGTGTATGATTCTATAATGGCTGGGAGATCGGTAAGAAAAATAACAATAAAATTGTCCAGTTTGGCAAGCAAGTTCCTTGGCTGAACCGGTTTCGCTGACCCTGCTGCGGGCAGCTGGAAAACTGTGCCGCTGCATCCCACGGGCATCCCAGGGCTGCCTGGGGTGACCTGGGGAACCCCGCAGCCCCCATCCTGCTCCCCTGCCCCGTGTGGTGCTGCCCTGGTTCACATAGCGGGGTGGCTGCTGAGATGTGGGTGCAGGGGCTGCTGTGGGCTGGGGGTGTGTGGCGCTGGGCGCCGGCGTGGTGGGCACCACAAGGAGAGCGGCTCCAAAAGCCTTTTCCCCCAAAACATGCTGCAGTGGGGTGACAACCCCTCCCAGGGGGCAGTGGCAGTGAGACCCCTCTCCCAGGGGAATGCCAGGTTGGGAGCAAGACCCCCAGGGGGGCGCCTGCCCCGGGGTGCCCGTCCCCTCCAGGCTGCTTGGCAGAGGTGTGCCAGC
>JAVJGJ010000047.1:25632280-25644390 GCA_035590215.1 Microhierax caerulescens | reverse complement strand
CCCCCCCCCCCCCCCCCCCCCCCCCCCCCCCCCCCCCCCGCCCCCCCCCCCCCCCGCCCCCAGCCGGAGGTGTGGCTCCAAGTGCTGAGCTGCCTTCTCTCGCCGGAGCAGAGCCAGGCTGATCGGAGGTGGGTCTGAAGCCGCCAGTCTTACCATTTGAGGTGTTGCTTACCTGACATCTTACTAAACCTTCTGCCAAAAGGGACGGATGCCCACGGAGTGCCTGGGGGTCATTAGGCAGCCGCAGGTAATTAGGGGCCGGCGGAGGAGCTCTCGTTTACTCCCGCTCTCTGCAGAGTGCAACATCTGGCTCCTGATGTGCGGTTTTTTGAGCAACCTGCCTGGGTCTCCGGTCCAAAGCCAGAGCGTGGCTGGTCGCAGGGCATGTCCTGATCCTTCCCGGGAATCCCGGGGAAATCCCTCCCGGAGCCCCTCGGGCCCCTCGGCAGGTCCTGGCTGCAGACCTCGTGCAGGTCCTTCATCTCCGTTACCGTTTATTTGCTGCTATTGTAAAAGGGGGTTGTGTGAGAGCGATTCAGATGCTAATTAGACCTCTTAATTGTCATCGTTGCTGATTGCACGTATTAAAAACAGTCGAGGAAGTATAGCACTCTGATCTTAGGGAAATATTTAAAAACAAAGTAGTGAAAGAACTGGCAGTGTAAGATGTGGAATAAGCTGCATTTTAACTTACCTGGCACGTGGCGGCCGGTCTCGCCGGGGCTCCTGCCCAGCCCCCTCCCACCACCACCCCCCCCCACCACCTCCAGCCGGGGCTCGTCCTGCAAAAACCAGCCTTGGGCAGACACAGGGTTTGCTTTATTCATGTATTAATGCACACCAGAGCTCTGCCTGTCCTTGGCAAAGATCTGGAATTAAACCCCTATGGATGACTGCTCCGGCAGTCTTGCCAGGAGGTGTGCGTGCCCCCAGCCCCGCGGGAGGGGAGCAGTGGGAGCCTGGCCTGGGACTGACGGGGACGGATGCTCGGACAGGGGGGACCGGGGGATGGATGCTTGGTGGGGGAACTGATGGGCTGGCTGCCGGGATCGATGCGAGCGGAGCAGCACTTTTAAGCAGTTCACTAGAGACTCCGGTCATGAAAGCCACACCGAGACCTTCGTTTACCGTCCCCCTGTGCCAGCAGCGCTGCCCCCGGGAGCGGTTATGGTGCTGCGGGCAGGAGCCCTGCTCCGGCTGCTCCGACTGTGCTGGGCAGCCCTGCCCGGAGCCTGGCTGCAGCGGTGGCGTGACAGCCCTGCCCGGCTGCAGGGGCATCACCAGCCTCTAATTTTTACACACACACGCATGCTTTGTGGCTTAAAGGAAAGATGGTTTGGGGTTTTTTTCAGAATTCAGTCTCCAGAAAGCAGGCTCTGGCCGAGTCCCTGGCTGCTGCAGGTAAGGAACCCTGCTTGTCTCTATCAGGCAAAACAAAATGCATGAACAGGCCACGTTTCTTAATTAAAACCAAACCCCCCAGCAGCAGCAGCAAAGCCCGTGCAGGAGGCCCCTTTCCAGGTGGTGGCTTTGCCCGGAGCAGCGTGGTGCCCGGCGTGGTTGGAGCCCCTCTTGGCAGGAGGGGCGGCCGCCCCGGCACAGGGCTGGCTCCTGGCACCGGGGACTCGTAGTGCCCAGGAAGGTGCCTGAGCAGCTCCCGCAGCGTGGCAGGCATCGATCGTGTAACTGGAAGTGGTGTTACCACTACCGACGCGGCCGTCACTGTACAGTTACTGCCATTGCAGCAGGGAATTGGAGCACCCTTGTGCCTGCACCAGGATCTGCGGTGCCGCAGCCTGGGCACACCAGGGCACTCGTGTCCTTAAAGCCAGTCAGGGCACTTTGTCATGCCGGTGTTTCTCATGAGGGCCAGTGAGACAGGGGATGGGATGGGATGTGAAAGGATTTTGCTTCGTTTCAAAGAGAGAATTCATTTTCTGATGTTAACCAAGTTATCCCTTTGAGTAATTGCAGAGGAGCAGGAGGTGCCCCAGGACATGTGCTGGCTGTCACCTTCCTGCGTTGTGCCGGGTGCTGGTGTCAGACAGCAAACTCTTTGCTCTGACTTGAGGCTAAATTCATGACCTGACGCCGTTTATTTCTGAGGCAGCGTAACTCCAGCCACTGCTCCTGCTAGTGCCTTTGCCCCTTGGTTCCAACCTCCATGACTCCTCTCGGTCCTGCTGGTGGCATAAAGCACCTCTGGAGCCAGGCAGGTGAGTGGGGATAAGACCCCTCGTGCTGCTGCATTGGTGGGTTTTTTTTTTGGTGTTGGGCTAGCTGTACAGCCGCCACCTGAGGAGCTCCTGAATGGAACTGTGAGAACAGAGTAGTTCAGTTGGAAGGGACCTACGACGACCACGTAGTCCAACTGCCCAACCGTTTCAGGGCTGCCCCAAAGCTAAGGCATGGCACTGAGGGCATTGTCCAAATGCCTCTTGGACTCGGACAGGCTTGGGGCATCGACTTTCTCTCTAGGAAGCTTCTTCCAAGGTCTGACCACCCTCTTGGTAAAAAAATGCTTCTTCATGTCCAGTCTAAACCTCCCCAGCACAGCTTTGAACCATTCCCAGGTGTCCTGTCCCTGGATCCCAGGGAGAAGAGCTCAGCACCTCCCTCTCCACATCCTCTCCTCAGGAAGCTACAGAGCACCCAAGTCCCACGCACGGAGGGAACCAAGTGACCAGGCGATGCTTGGGCAGGACCCCGCGCTCGCCGTCACGTTATTCCACCACAGCACATGGCCGAGCCAGGCAGTGTTGGTGCCGGCTTGGGGAGAGGGGAGGGAGCGGTGATGGGGGCACCATCAGCTGGGGGCTGGCAGCTCCGTGCCCCCCGGGTGGCTGCAGCTGCAGGACTAGCCGAGCTCGCTCGTGTCGCAGTGCTGGATCGGTCTGCAGCCTCCCTGGGCAAAGCGGGGCCATTTGTTTATGAAGGGAGAGTGGGCAGCTGGTGATTGAAGGTGTTTACTGCCACGTGTAATATCTTTCCTTCGTGCCGATGTCTTTCCCCTGGAAGAGAAAATCAATACCCAGGCTAAATCTGGAGGCTTCAATATTTTTCAGAGAAGTGCAAATCAATATGGATTTCTTAACAAGTTTAATTTCAATACCTGAAAGTGCACATTCTGCCTATTTCCTGACCTTTCCAATCCTTCAGGGAGGAAGATTAAGAAGATTTGTTCAAATTCAACGAATTGAATCAGCAAATGCCCCATTACCTTGTTTTCTTTCCACTAGACCTTGATAAACAGTATGATAGCCCATCATCATCGCATGGCTGCCAGCTCTTGTCCAGCACCATTCCCGACACCAGCCACGCCATCCCACACCGACCCGGCAGTGAGGGCAAGCTGGGGCACGGATCCCTGTGCCAATGCCTGTATCCACCTCCATCGCAGGCAGGACAGCCTGGCGTGGTGATGAAGGGGCTGGGTATCACGTGCACGTGCACCCACTCCCCCATCTCCACATCCCAGCGGACCCACATCACACAAACAAACCCCATCCTACACTTGCTTCTGAGCAGCCTGATTTAAGGGTGCTGCAGTGATCTACATTTATCCTACAATGCCTTTATGCAGTTTTAGATCATCGTGTGAGCACTGTAAATCGTGCAAAATAAGCACCAGCTCTTGTCTGGCCGGAGCAAAAGATTTTGGGTAATTCAGTCATTGCCCTTGGAACGATTCCGCTGGGCAGGAAGAACAAAGCCCATCTATCCAGTTGCGGTACTACAGCGAAGGTGTCCGCTGAGGTCGGCACCTGTTGGTTCAATGTCGGATGTAACAGCGGCTGTCGCTGTGGGTTACAGCTCACCATGGCTACAACGGGACCCTGCATCGCGGGGGATGCGCGCGCGGCTGGGGGCTGGGTGCAGAGGGACCTAGCTATCGTGAGGGGGACTGGAGATGGTTTTCCAAGTCATCGCTTGCTGGTCATTGTGGGTTTACATTCCTCTTCACCTCTCAAGGGAGGTTCTTCCTCACTGTACTGGGGCTGTAACAGGAACCCGGTGGCAAACCTGCTGCCAGCCTGCGGAAGCTGGCACTCACATGGAGCCGCGGAGGGGAGATGCCCGCTGGGTCGCGTCTGCAGCAGATAGCTTTTCGCTTCTTCCTTTTTTCCCAGGTCCAACTGTACATCAGGATAAACGTACAGGCTTTGCCACGGTTTGCTGCAAGGGAAGATCTCTCAGCCCGTGTTCCTGCAGAGCAGCTGCTGCTTTGGCTGTTCATTTCTCGACATTGTCCTTTGCCCCTTCTTGCTTTGATTTGTTGGGGGTTTTTTTTTACCGTTTGCAATAGCTTATGAAAGCCTAGTAAGTCCAAGCAATTTATATCGCATGTTTATTATTTACTTGATGGACAGTAATGGCTTCTGTGGTGCCATTACTATATGTCATCTAAATCCAAATGCTGAGATGCTTTAAAGGGCAGCCTTTCATTTGGGGACTGGAATAGTTTCTCCAGCATCATTATCATCCACCGTGAGTGCCTGCACACCCGTAAATCTCTGGCTGACTGCGGCCACTAAACCCAGTTCTTTAAAGTTCCCCTGAATATTTTCAACAAACAAGACTTTCACCTGCTTGCACAGTAAAGTCTCTCTGCTAATAGACTCTTGTTCCTCTCTCCTTAACCTCCCTCTGGTCACTAGAGAGAAAAGCCTCCTTGACCCACCTGAGGCGGTGTTAGAGAAGGGCATTAGGAGCTGGAGGTGTTTTGGGAGGGTGGGCGATGGGGGCTCTGTGCCTGTGGCTGCATCGCTGGAGCTGCCCCGGAGCCAGGGGAACCCCCCATGGTGCTTCCTGATGGGTACCCCAGGAACGCCGCGGCAAACAGCGGTGCAGGTAAGTGCAATTAAGCATTAACGATTGCTGGCTCTGGTCGCCTGCTGCTGGCAGTGGCTGCGGCCCCGGGGAGCTGGCAGCCTCTGCTTGCGGAGCGCGGCTGATGTTTGCTGTAGCCCTGCAAGCCTAGCAGGGGGGCAGGGGCTCGCGACAGGGCTCTCGCCACGCTCTGCGCTGGTTGTTCGTGGTCTTGGGGGCTTCCGGGGGGGGCAAACCTTTCAGGAAACAGCCCAAAATAAAGCAGCAGCCCTGTGGCTATTGCACGCTGCTGGGCAGCCCGTGGGTGCCAGCGCTGCTGCAGGAACCCCCTGGGGTCCCCTGAGTGTGGGTGTGCGCACCCAGGGGGGACAAACAGTCTGTCCATGGACACGTGGACCCCACGGACACATGGACGAGGACCTGCCAAACCCCACCTCGCCCGACCAAGGAGCCCAGCACGGGCGATGCTGCGAAGCAGTGACAGCGTTACTGGTGTTGGTGCCCCTGGTGTCACCAGGTCCCCAGACGGCACCTTACTGGAGCGTTTCTCGGTGCCACTTCTCTGAGGTGCTACCTTGCACCGATGCCAGCTGAGATTTTTTTGGGTTTTTTGAGTCAAGCAAGTGTCTTCCCTTTTTCTTGATAAACTGTTTTCTATCACTGGTCAAAAGGAGCCTGCCAAGGATATAAATTATTCCAGGCTTGCTCTCACCCTGCCCAGTGCAGGACAAGGCTGATAACAAATAGTGCTGAGATTGCACAAACTGTCCTCCCTTTCTGTCTTTCTGAGGGTTTGTCATTAAAATTTTTTGGATGGTCTCTGTCGGTTCAGCAGCCTCCTGGCAGCAGGCTCGGCACATCCAGGGGTATCAGCCTGGGGCGGCCACCGACTGAGCCGCAGGTGCAAGGAAGGACAGGAATTTGCTTTAATATATAGTACAGACGATCTGATTTGCAGAGTTTGTGTCTGGATGAAGAGAGGATCAAATTTGCCATTAACTGAAGCGAGTGGAAGACTGTGTCCTCACTCATATGAGCCTCCTCCCTCAGGCCAACCGGCTGCACCGTTCTGCTCTCTTTGTACCCATCTGCAGTGGGGTTTAGCTCTTATTGAGCAACTTTCTTCCCATCCTCTCTGGTTTCCTTAGTTACTCTCGTTCCTTCCAGGCTCATTAGCATTCACACCACTGTCACAGCACTGGCTGCCTCCTGCACCATCAGGGATGCGGGCAGTGCCGTGAGCGGGAGAGCCGGACCCTGCCGCAGCAGCCGTCACCACCCAGTGTGTCCCCTCACCTGGAGACCACCCTGCTAGGGTGGCAAACGTGTCCGTCCCTGTCTGCTGTGGTGCAAAACCACCCTGGGGGTGTAACGTCTCCAGGAAAAGCCGGAGGATTGTCCGGGTTGGATCTGCCGGAGCACCGCGGCAGTGCATGCCGCGCGCACCCTGTGTCCCTGGTTTGTGCCTCTCCTGGCCACGGTGGCCAGCGCTGCCCGGTGGGGGCTGTGCCCTCGGCGGTGCTTGCTGGGGGCCGGGACACGCACGCGTGGCTCTGCCCTGGCTTGGCCTTCCCGCCCGGGCAGCACGCCGTGTGCAGCGTGCAGCAGACGGTGCCACCGCTTTCTGCCTGTTCCCTCCAGCAAAGCGGGTCCCGGTGGGTGGGCAGGGCTGGGGGCTGCCCCCACAGCATGGCACCCTGGGGGGCAGTGGGCTTCGCTGTTGCCCTCTTGGCTCCAGCACCCAGCTGCAACCAGGAGCTAAGAAATGGGTTTCCAGATCTGTGACGGCAACTTGGGAAAGGGGGTGTGCGGTTCTCCTGGGAGCCGAGAAGCTGTTTGGAAGCAGAAGACAAAAGGGACCTTGAGTTCTGCCACCGGCACAGCGACAGCAGGAGCAGGGGCCAGGAGCGGGCACACGGCGGCTGGGAGCAGCACGGGCAGGACCAGCTCGCCACGGGCACCCACGCCACCGCACAGCGGCGGACATGGCCCTCAGCGGGCTCGCAGGGGCTGGGACGTGCCGTTTGTTGTCGAGGGGACAAGCGGCCCTGTGCCACAGCCACAGCGGGAGGTGACAAGGTGCCGTCCCATGCAATGGAGGTGCCTGCGCTGCACGGTCGGCTGCTGCCCCGGGGGATACATCAGGCGCAGTCGGCGGGGGGCTGGGACGTGGTGCCAAGCGCTGCGGGGGGCGGCAAGGCCAGCGCGGCAATGCCACCGGTGCCAGGAAACCCTGGCAAGGGCAGCAGGTCTTGTGTCTGGAGACCACAGGTGCTGCCGCAGGGGCAGGCGCTGCTGGCCTGGGGGAACAGGACGAGGGGACCCCCAAAGGCATGTCGGGGAGGGCGGTGGAGCAGGACCCTGCCTGCCCCGGCCCTTTCAGACACCAGAGTGGTGCTGCGCTCTCTTTGCAGAACGAAAGTTTCAGTTTCTTTCATAACCTGTAGGTCCATTGGAAAACTGCAATGAGTAGCATTAAGAAGCAACTTGGTAAGTTTATTTTGATGAAATACAATAATTATCATGCTGAGCAGCTGTTGCTATTTAAAATAAGAAAAAACGGGGCTTGCATTGAAAATGTTTTGTAAACCATGTGCACCAACAATCTGTTCCAATGAAACCAGCCATTATGGAAACGGTATAATAGCAGGAGCTCATTATGGAAAGTTAAATTGCAAATCATATTTTGTTTCAAATGAGCTAGATGAATGCATAATTTGCCTCAAAGAAATAGTTTTGTAGTTCTGATCCTCCTGCCAAGAGCTGAAGCTCTCGGGCTGCAGCTGCCGGAGCGGCCTGATTGTCCATTTCAAACTACAGGAAGTTTTGGTTTCAAAGGAAGATTTGAAGAGAGAAAGGGGAGGGGAGGATGAAAAAGCAAAGGAAGAAAAGGCAGAGCAGTTGGGAGCGCTCAGTCGCTTTCCTACACGAGATCCCGGCGCCTGCGGGGCTGCGCAGGTTGGGTTTAAAGCAGGACAAGCCGTGGGGAGCTGCGCAGCCGGAGCGAGGCGGGGGCCAGCCCGGCACCCCGGGCAGAGAGCACCGTGCTGGGGCTGAGCCCCGTGTCCCGCCGGGGGCTCGGGCAGGCGACATCTCCCCGGCTGCTGCACGAACCGGCTGCACACCACGTCTCGGGAAGGCGCAGCACGTGCTCGGTGTACTGCGAGCAATGCAGCAGAGGCACCCGAGGGCAATCAGCATCCTCTTGCAGCGGGGTTGGCATCAGGAGGGTCACCCTGTGCCCCCCCCATGGCACAGCGCTGAGGTGTCCCCTTGCAGATGCACACCCTGAGCTCTGCCCAGCTGCCGGCTTCAGCCGGGGCATCGCCGGAGAAGCCGCACAGACATCTCACAGACGAGAAACCCCACACCCCCACAGGACCCGCTGCGGGCGCGTGGCTCCCCAGACCGTGGAAGCCAGCACTTTGTGTTCAGTCAATGCTTCCAAGGCTCTGATGCTTGGCAGGTCAGAGGGCAAAGCCGTGGGGTTGGGGTGCCCAGATGTCCAGCAAGAGCAGCCCGAGCGCCCGGTCCCAGCGCAGAAGCCACCGGCCCCTGGTCGAGCAGCTGCCGGGGCAGGGTGCCCGCTCCCAGCCCCTCCTGTGGGCTGGCAAAGGGGTAACCGCTGCAGGATGCCCCTTTGGAGGAGCAGAGCCCTTCCTGCACCAGAGCGCATAGCACCGACTTCCAACCTCAAAATATTCCTCTTCCATATCAAGGGCATAGTTTATAAATGTGACAGTGTTTATTATCCTTTAATCACTGGCCCTGTCCCAGTGACTCCTAGCAATCGCTGCGTCGTTGGTAGGCTTGCAGTACATGCCATCGGAGCTCTGTGTTTAGGCTGATCCATAGTCACCGACTAAAACCAATAGTAAACACTCCAGTGAGACTTTAAAGCCTCATCTACGCCTCACCAAGGCTGGGGGGAGGGATGGTGAGACATTCCCAAAGGGAGCACGGTGCTTCAGTGGCTGCCTGGGGAGCCAAGTGCTGCACTGCTGCGTGTGCAAACACTGCACGTCCCTCTGCACGCGTCGCAGCCTGCAGCGATGGAGCAAGCCCAGCGGCTCCAGCTGCAGTTACTTGTTAACAGCACCGAGGAACAGACAGAACAGCTGAGAAGAGCCTCCCCAAGAGCCCAGTTGTGTGTGACGGGGACGTCCCCTGCATACCGATGTAAACTATGACCACTGTGGCTTATTACCAGACTTAAAAAAGAGCATATGTAGTAATGAAACTTGGCAGGAGATCCCGACACTCACAGATAAATTCTGCGGCTGAATGGGAGCTGAGCAGCGATCCCACGGCCCGTGGGAGTCCTGGCGATGGGCAGGCAGCACCGGGACAGTGGGGGGGAAACGTGTGACTCCAGCTGGGGAGAAGGTCAGTAGCTGGGCAGATGTGGGTTAATTAGTGACCGTCTCCCTAAATGCTTGTCCCGGCAGCTCTGGGCCCCGCTGGGGGCTGTCCCCCCGGAGCAGCCAGGCAGATGCACGCCGGTTGCTGACGGGCAGTTTCCATCCAACAGGCTGTTCCTGGGACAAGGCAGCAGCGGGGAAAAGGAGTCAGGGTGACCTGAGGGTGCTGCTCTGGAGGGCTGCAGGGTGGTCCGTTGCCTGGGTGACACAGGGATGTGGGGAGCAGGGCTGCGTTTGCCCCATGCCATGCTGCCAGCTGCCAGTGTGGCCAGAGTCCATGGGACAGGCGTGATTCCCAGCCTCCTGGGACAGCCTGTGGATGGGATGTCCAAGCAGCCAAAGCACGGCAGGAGCCTGTCTAAGGTCACCATGTGGGTGCCCCGCACCCATGCCTGCACCACCACCCCCCCACACACAACGAGGGGCTCTCCAAGGAGCCAGTAGCACAGTGGCATCGGGGTGAGAGGGATCATCAGGGCATTGCCTGCAGCTGGGGAGGCCAGACCAAGCAAACACAGGACCTGCTTCCACCTGAGGTGGAATCGAGCTTGCTGTGCCTCCTTGGGTGTCCCCCATCCCAGGTAAGCCTGCTTGTCCCCGCTCCGCTGCGAGCGCTGTCGGTACCAGCGACGTGGCTGAGCAGAAAGCGCCTGCTGAACTCACCCAGGCTCAGGGCAAACAGAAAAGCAAGAAACTGGCAGCAGGTAAAGGGTTGTGATTTGAGCCTATAAAATCAGGGAGAAACCGCAGCACAATGAGCAGCGCTATCACCAGCTGGGATGAATGCGGAGCGTGCTCTCCCCAGCGCCCCGGGGAGCGGAGACGAGCTTTTCAGAGACTCTTTAAATGCATCATATATCTTCACAGAGAATTTTGAGCCAGTTAACCTAGCAGCAAACTGGCAAAAAATAATTGAAAAGGCTAACGAGTGTTCTCTAACCTCCAAGTAAATAGCAAATATTTAAAACTGCAGGCTCGGGATTTTTTTACTTTTTTCTTTTTTAATAGGGGGCTTTTTTCTTCTTGTGCAGCCTGGAGTTCAAAGCAGGTAGGTGATTTCCTTTTGCTTCCCAGCCTTAATTAGCCTCTATTTCCTGCCCCTTGTCAGCAATATGCATCCAGCTAATTACTTTATATTGCTGTCAGGGTCGTCACTGCCTGGGTGGCACTACAAAGGCAACACGTTCCTCCTGTCCTTTGCCACCTGTTGCTCTGACCACAGCGTTGTCCCTGTCCACATCACAGGAACAGCCCCAACGTCCCCACTCCAGCTGGAAGGCTCCTGGCCCTGCTGCAGCACCCTGCGGTCCCAGGGGTCTGGGGCGAGGTTTGCTGTCACCCCGGTGGGTGCAAAGCCCGTGGCTGGGGCGAAGCGGCCGTGGAAGGCAGCAGGGAATTGCCCGGGGCAGGCGGGCTGAGCTGCAGGGGGAAAGTGGTGGCGGTGGCCCCACGTGTCGGCAGCCCCCTCCCCCCCTTCGGGTGTCCAGGGCTTGGGGCTGGAGGGTCTGGGTACCGGGGGGGTGCAGGTCAAGGGCATGGCTGGAGCAGCTCAGTGGAGGGATGAGCAGCTGTCGTTCTGGCCAGGAGAGGCCAGGAGGGGACAGTGATGGGGACAAGTACCCACGGCTCTGGTGCTGGCACAGGTAGGGAGGGGCACCCTGCCCGTGCCAGGGGCATCTCTCCTGCACACACTGCTCAGCCCTGGGAGGTTTTAGTGCTTAAAAATTAAATTCAGTGCCTGACAGCCCCCAGCCTTTGTGGCTCCCCCGCCCAAGCAGCACAGCCCTCGCCGCTGCCGGAGCAATTTTCTGTGCTAATCTGACGGCTGCGAGACGCGAGGATCAGGGCCCGGATCCGCAGGCTGAGCTCGTGCTGCAGAGACCTGACCTACAAGTGGTGGCACGTGAAATGCCGCACGTTAACTGCTAATTGCATTTCCTCGTCACCTGGCGGCTCTGGGGCCGGCGGTGGCACGGGGGATGCGGTGCCTCCACTCGTGGCTGCTTGCGTGATGCCGCTCGCGGTGGGAAGTGACCGGGGAGGCGGCTGAGCCCAGCCCCTCCGCTGCGGGTGGCCGTGGCTGAGCCCAGCAACCGCCCGGAGCCCCCCACAGCCGGTGGGTGTTGAGGCTGGAGCCAGCCCCACCAGTGCCAGCTGGACGGGTACCTGGCTGCGCTCCATCCCCCTGCCCACACACACAGCAGCTCGGAAAGACCTTCTGAGCGCTGGAGGAGCACGGGGCGTCTGAGCTCCTGCTCGGCCAGGCAAGGGCAGAAATGCTGCTGGGGGGTTCTGTGAGCAGAGGCGTCCCCGAGCCCCGACGGGTGGGGTACAGCTGGCTGCAAGGTGGCCCTGTCCCTTTTGGCAGGGACACATCGCAGCCACTATGCGCTAAGAGCGAGGTGTCTCGTGCCAGGGTCGCTCCCCAGCTCTTTGTCCTGTGTCCCACACTGTCACCACGGCTCACCCAGGGCACTCTGGTGTGACCCAGCTTCCTGCTGGGTGCCGAGGAGCCCATCCCCGCGCCGGCAGAGCGGGGCTGCTGCTACAGCCCAGCCCAGCCCAAAGACAATTTCATTAAACATTAAAAACAACAGCTGCTTGCAGTGTTAGGGGGTGGTTAAAGACAGCAGAAGCAATTTGCAATTAAAATGTGCTTATCTTAGGAAAGAAGTCCTAGAAACTTGTAATTAAAATGTTTATACAAAGGCCAAGATTTCATAGCCTGCATCTTTTAAATGTTCCTTTTTGAAGACAGCAGTTGACTGGTTAAGTTGTCACTGGATAGATGCTGGCTGTGGCTCTCTGGGTGGTGCTGGGGACCTGGGGGGGTGGTGGGATGGTGGGGACCCAGGTCCC
>JAVJGJ010000047.1:25611665-25626355 GCA_035590215.1 Microhierax caerulescens | reverse complement strand
CAGCATGTCCATCCCCACAACCTCCACTGTCCATCCCCACAGCCACCAGTGTGTCCATCCCCACAGCCACCAGTGTCCATCCCCACAGCCACCAGCATGTCCATCCCCACAGCCTCCAGTGTCCATCCCCACAGCCACCAGTGTCCAGCCCCACAGCCACCAGCATGTCCATCCCCACAGCCTCCAGTGTCCAACCCCACAGCCTCCAGTGTCCAACCCCACAGACACCAGCATGTCCATCCCCACAGCCTCCAGTGTCCAACCCCACAGCCACCAGCATGCCCACCCCCACAGCCACCAGTGTCCAACCCCACAGGCACCAGCGTGTCCATCCTTACAGCCACTGGTGGTGTTTTAATTGTGATACCAGCCTGGCAGAACAGTGGGGGCTTGGGAGAGCAGCTCTGGACAGGCACTGGGGAGCTGCATCTTGGGAACCAACTGGTCATTGACTGAACTTTCCATAGGTACCTCGAGATGCCCTCAGACACCCTGAGAAGGGGAGAGGGGCCCGTGCATATCCACACAACCGGTCCGTAGTTGCACACAGTGTGACCTTGCAAATGTTCCTGTTTCTTGATGAAGTCAAGCCTGAGAACTGGGAAATTCAGCCTGCTTTGAACTGCAGCCCTGGGAAGGCTGAAGGCTTATGCCAAACCCCAGTGCTCCCAAGCCGAGCAATGTTTTCCAGCTGTTGGACATCCAAGTCTGCAATGATTTCTGCATCTCGCTCCAGACACTCTGCTTCTACACACCTCTCCCAAGCAAGCAAACGCATGCTCCATCATGACTGCCTGATACGTCTTATCGTCTTGTTAGCAATTAATATTACCATGGTAGAAATTGCTAATATGTGATATACAGTAATTAGAATTCAATTTAATTGCCCAGCAGCTTTTAAACTCTGCATACAAATGTGGCTTCCACTCCCTGGATTACAGAGAATGACACAGGAGGAGAAAGCTCTCCCTGAGAAAGGGGTGAGGCCAACGCAGCCCACCCGAGCTCGGGGGAGCCTGGTACAGGGGAGCCCCAGCACGGGAGGATTTCCCACCAGAGCAGCATCACTGGGGTGCTGAGCTCACTGCCAGGGGCAGGTGCTGAGGGGAGCCCAGGTGGGCTGGGCTCAGATCAGGTGTGCCCCATTGCAACAGAGGATGTAGCCTTTTCTCCTGTGTTTGGCTCTCGGGTGAGACTGGAACCAGACCTGCTTCTTCTGGAATCAGCAGATGCTTCATGTTTAACTGCAGGTAACAAAACTAAAAAAAAAAAAAAAAAGAAGAAAAAAGGAGGGAACCAAAGGGCATTTTGCAGGGGTCAGTGCCCCTGCACCTGTGCTGGGTGCCAGGCAGGGGCTGCCTCACAGGCTGGGCTCTGCAGGCGGTGGGGCAGCGGGGAGAGGGCACACGACCAGGAGAGAGGGGCTGGGCAGAGGGGGGCATGTCCTGGAAAGGGGGGACTCTGCAAGGCTCTGGGGCACAGGGCAGGTACCAGCTGCTGGTGATCCCAGTATGAAGCTGCAGCTAATGTGACTCCTGGGTATCAGCAGGGAAATCCCAAAGCAGTATCTGCGGAGACCGTGTTATCCCTGTAGCGTCAGTCAGGCCAGTAAGATCCAGTGGGAAGTGCTGGTGCCTGTGCTCCCAGCAAGGTGTTAAGAAACTGCAGAGTCCTGGCAGGAGCTGTGAGAGCTGCTCAGGGTCTCAAAATCTGCTGCAGAGAGAAAGGTTAAAGAGATGAGCCTATCTATCTTGGGGGTGGGGGGGGTGGGGGGGGCCGGTAATGATCACTTGATTGTGGTCCCCAGGTACCTGTGTGTGGAAAGTTTTGATAATGGATGGCATAACGAGTTGTTTAACTGAGACAGATTTAAACTGGAAATAAAGCACACATTTTAACAAAAGGTGAAATGAATCTGGGAACAATTTGCTAAAGGATGCACAGAAAGTTTTAAAATGAAGGAGACAAACGATGCTTGGTTTCAGCTTGCCCTTACTGAGGGCAGCGTACCAATCGCAGGGGGGGCTCGTGGGTCTGCATGGTGCAGTCCTGCGAGGTTTATCCACTGGGTAAATCCCACATGAACAGCGGTTCCAGGAAGGGGCAGGAGCTGCCGAACTTGCTGGGCAGGGGTGGCCAAGAGCCCTGGCTCCACAAGGTGACACTAGTGCTGTCGTGACGAGCAATCCCCCAGCGTGTCCTCGAGTGTTCCCACCAGGACCTTTGCTCACACATATATATTCCTTTTTTTTTTTTGAAGTGTAAGCGCAGAGGCAAAAGTACCTGCATAGAACGAACTGGCTGAGGCTGTTATCTCTAAGGGATTAGCGGCTGCTGGTGACTCAGAACTAAGATGACTCAAAGAAAGGCAGCATTCAAGGGATAAAGTCAACCACCACGGTCCCATCATCAGCCAATTCCACAAACTCAGCACCGTCTCCTGAGTGATTAGTGCAACCGCACAGGGAGTTTGCAGGGGAACAGTGCTTCGTTTTGGCTCTCCATCTCTGAAACTTGGCGTCTGTATCTTGTGATAGCTGCTGTGCACAGCCAGCCAGGCCTGGCCGGGGCTAGGAAAAGAGGGCTCGAGAGGATATAGAGAAAGGGCCTTTGATCCCTCTAATTAACTCTGATTTAAAATGTATTTTGAAGCTAAGAATTAGGAGGAAAGCTGGGGTTGCTTTGATGTGTGTGGGTGGATATGGCCACTGCACAGAGGGCACAGATTAGGGGAGGCAGGAAAAGTTTGAGGCAAAGACCTGGGAGCAGAAGGAGCTGGCGGGCACCGATGGGGACAGACATGCTGGCGCTCCCACTGGATTGCTGGGAGCAGTGTGGTGGCACTGGGCAACAGCGCAGAAGCTGCCCAGTTCCCGGATGGCTGCTCCTGCCAACGTCTCGCTCCATGCAGAGGGCTCAGATGCTGCAGCAAAGCCACGGCTGCTCCGTGCTGACAGCGCTCGCATCCCCTGCGCTGGGCTCCAGCGAGGGCACTGGGAAAGGCCATGCGCGGGGGGGCTGCATCCTGCGGGGGGCTGCACTGTGCATAACCCGTTACTGATTTTGCTGCTAGATGTGACTGTGTGTTACCAAGGGGATGCTTCCTGCCCTTCCTAACAAAAACGACCACCTGTAGCAGGCACCAGCACTTTTCTCAGCAGTGATTGCTACGCTGCCGGTGGCTGCAGACCCACACGGTTGGTGTCAGCAGAAGACACTGCTGCGGGACACGGGTCTCCAGCAAAGAGAAATCCCAGGAGCAACCCCCCACCCTCAGTCTGGGGGCCTCTGCAGCTGGAAACAGCGCTTCGTGGGATGCTGCGTCCCCGCTGCCCGCGCTGTGCCGGGGCTGCCGCGCCCTCCAGCGGCCGCCCGGGGGGGTGGGGAGGGGCGGCCGAACCTCCCTGTTCTCTTGAAAGAGCGCAGCAGGGCAGCGCGCCCCTTCCCCGTGTCTGTGGGTCCCTGGGGGAACGCTCCCGGCCCCCCTCGCCTGCCCAGCCCGCGGTGACTCCGGAGCCGGCTGAGGGCGCCGCGGCCGCGGGGCTTGGCTGGGTCTGGCCTCCCCCGCGTGCTGTCGGCAGGAGGGAGGGGAAACGTCTCAGGACCCCCCGTGTGGGTTTTGGCCTTACCTCTTGCTTTAGGGTTTTGCCAGCCTCCCTCCCGCGTGCCCCGAGGCAGGACCTCCAGACCCGGCCCGCAGGACGGGGGGGGGCACGGGCACCATCGCCACCGGGGCCTGCCTGGGACTCCCCAAACTTGGCTTTGGGCAGCTGCAAAAGTCCTTCCCCAGGACTGTCGTGATGCCAGTGGAAATGAGGCGACGGGAAGAGCTGCCGTGTGTCCCAGCGCAGGCACGGTGCCACGGGAGCTGGTGCTGGCCAGCAGCGCGGCGGGGGCACGGCTCCATCCTTCCTGCAGTGCCTCCACCTCCATCCTCCGCTGCGCAGCGGTGACCCTGTCCGTGCAGGCTGAACGGGGGTATCAGGCATTTTGTGTTACTTCGCGGTTGCGTTTGAAGTGCCAACACCTCCGCCTGTCACTCTTCTCGGCACCACAGCAGCCCTGAGCCTCAGGCTGAAATGGAGACCCCTGGGCCCCCACCGTGGCTATGGGGCTAAACGTGGCAGGTCTGGCCGGCTCACCCTGAGGCCGCTCTGGGTGACTGTCTCCATCTCCTGAATGTCACACTGCAGTGGTTCTTCATGGGGCAAGCCCAGGAACCTGTACCCTGCCTTTAGGCTCCTCCACGCCTCAGTGAGGCCTTCACTGGCACCCACCTTCTGGCCGGTGGGGCTTCCCCCCACCAGGGCACGGCAAAGGGGGCAGCAGGCAGAGGTCCTGCCTCGGGGCACACGGGAGGGAGGCAGGGAAAACCCTAAAGCAAGAGGTAAAGCCAAAACCCAGCCCATAGAGGGTCTAGAGACATTTCCCCTCGCTCCTGCTGACGCATTCGGGGGAGGGACAGACCCAAAGTCAAGGTCATCTCCTCCTGGCCGTGGGCTGTCGTCCCCCAGGCTCAGCAGTGCTGCAAGACCTAGAGCCATTCCCAGCTGCTGCCGTTGCTTGAAGGCTTCAGGCTGCTTCTTTCACGAGGTGGCAATGGCGAGTTAGTTTTGTCTTTTCTTTCACTGAGCAGAATAATTAGTGACTCAAAATTCATTAAGCAGCAAGGTCACCCCTGGCATTCTCCACACCGAGAGTGGGGATGGGATTCAGAGAGGGCGCTGAGCAGTGTCAGTGCCGGTGTGATAACGAGCCAGCATCTTCCCAGAGCCAGTGGATTCCCTGGGGGAAGGGGAGATGCCCCAGCCAGCAGCGTGACCCCTCTCTGCACCCCCGATTCCGGGCGCAAGGAGCTGGCAGGAGGGCCAGGCTCTGCTGGCTTCAGGAGCAGTGCTGCGTGCTTGCTGTCCGAGTCCTCTGCTGCTCGCCTGGCACTCAGCTTGCAAAGGTCTGTGCTGCAGTGCCAGGCCCAGAGGTGGGCTCATGTCATGCCAATATTTTGGGATGTGATCAAAGGCAAAACCTCTGCAGAGGAGATCTCCGTCTGAGCTGGGATTGAGACCCTGGGAGAGCACCGTCCCCAGGAGGACAGGCTCTGTCGCGGGGCGCACAGTGCCAGGGCTGAGTCTCGCACGCAGGTGTGGGCAGCACTGGTCCCAGGGCAGGCTGCTGGGGGGAAACTTACTGATGAGGTTCTTTATATTGCTTTTATGGCTGCTTGGAAAAATGAGCTCTGATTATTACAGGAAAAGTTTCTTTTACTCCAGAATACTGCTTCACTCAGGGAAGATTTGTTTGTCCTGCTATACCTCTCCTGATTCATTTTGTGATGATGGCAAACCCCTGCCGAGAAAGGAGCTCTCTTCCTTCTGACTGGTTGATAGGGTCAATTTTCTTTTCCTTAGTACCAAGGGTGATAAATTCAGACATCCATGTAAATTCATGAGAAAGGATACCCAGATTGAAAATTGCTGGCCCTTGTGCCAGAGAGATGCACTGTTTTACTTCTATCGGGCACGGCTGGCATTGAGGCTTTTATATTCTGTGACCACAGCAGCATGGCTCCCCCGGGGGCTCACGGGGGCTCAGGCAGGCTTGGCCCAGGACTGCTCCGCTGCGGGCGAGCAGGGCTGGCTGGCAGCCGGGATGGAGTGATCCGGGCATCACCTGCCTGGGTGCCCATGCCACCCTCCTCCCGGCTGCAGGACTGCTCACAGTCGGGACCCACTGGAAACTGGGTCAGTGCGACCCACTGGTCATCTCCCTGGCGTGGAGCGCTTGCGTGTGTTGGAGGGTGCTGTGGAGGGAGCAGCTCCCAGGACATACAGGCTCTCCTGGTAATTACAGGCTGGGGTTTTGCTTGTTTACTTTCCTGTTTGTTTGTTTGCCATGACATAAAAGCAAGTTTCTGGATTTGTTTCTGGCACAACTTCTGCAGTTTCCCTCAACTCTAAGTCCTTCAAGCCTAAAGGGGCTGGCAAGCATCAGAAACTTGAAGTGGATTGCAAATTGCAAAAGGACTTTGGAAAACAACTGAGGAAACAAAGCAGATGGGCTGTGCCGGCGCTTGCAGGCTTCTGCTGAAAGAATTCCCCAGTTTTCCAGGACAGTAATAGCCAGGCATGCTCTGCCCAGAGGGACAGCTGTTGTGGTCGGGTTTCCATGCTGGTCAGCCGGTGGTTCTGTGTTTCCATATATTTCTAGGATTTCTCCTCATGACGATGAAGTCTCCCTTCTTCCCTGCCTGCTTGTGGGAGGGTGATGGGGCTGGCAGTGTGCAGCAGCCTCTGTTTTCTCCCCGAACTTCTGTTACTTGGGGTTCAACCGCCTGCAGTGCCGATAGGCAGGAATGATGCATAAAACACAGGCTTTTAGGATGCCAAAGTGTTACAAACAGAACTAGGAAATAAAGGCAGCCGGGCTGCGTAAGCCCCGGGCTGGGTGTCGTGGGGCAGCTGGGCAGGGGGATGCCCCCTGTTTAGGGGCTGCCAGTCAGTGCTGCTGGCTCAGCACCGCAGCAGACCTCACTGCATCTTGATCACAGAATCATTTAGATTGGAAAAGACCTTTAAGATCATTGAATCTAACCATAAACATACACAGTTGGATTTCTGAGAGGCTCTTTGCCTCTTCTGCCTCCAAACCCTCTGGTATTTAGGTGATGTTTTTGCAAAGAGATGTAATACGTGCCTGTCTGCGCCACAATGACATAATCTAATGTTAAATTATTAACTTAAAACATGTCTTTTTAAAAAAAAAAAATAAAAAATCCAGCCCTTTGCACAGTGCTTCCCTGAGGTCACCCTGTGGGGCAGAGAGCTCTGGTCTCACCTGCGGGCTGGTTGAGGGGGTGTGAAGGAGCCCAGGTCTCAACTGGCTGCAGGGCTCCTGGACCACGGATGGGAATGTGCCACACAGCGACAGGATGCTCCCCATGCCCATGAGAAGATCCTGACTCCCTAGAGACTGTCACAGGGTGATGCACTGCCACCGAGGTGTCCGAGTCTGCCCCCTGGACCTCTTGCAGGCCAGGCAGGGAGAGCCCACGAACATCTTCAGCTGGGGCAGGACACTAACCACAGTAAAAGTCACTGTCTGAAATAATCCAAAGTACTGTTTTCTCAGCAGGGCACCTGGGAGGGGGCACGTGTCCCCAAAAGGCTGTGGGAGCAATCGGCTCTGAAGTCCGGGGACACTGTCCTCACAATGCTTACCAGCAGGCAGGCAGCCAGGCTGTCGCTCCAGCCAGGGCTTGGGGGTTTCCCACCCACTGTATGGCAACCTGTGCCCAGCTGGGGAGGGGGACCAGACCACTTGCTCACTGAATTCTCCAACTGAGGTGGCCAAGACAAAGCCATGGGTTTCATTTCAGCCCGAGTGTGAGGAGCAGGGGCTGGGAAGTGAGATGCTGCAGAGGCATTCGTGGGGAAGCCAAGCAGGACCCGTGATGGATGGAAGGTGTCATTTTCTTTGCATGCAGGGGCTATTTTGCGCAGGTATAAAGTGCTGGTGCTGCACAGGGTGATTAGGAGCCGCAATTTACAGGCTGAGGGAGGCAGGATCCAGAGCCTGGGAACCCTCTGAAGCTGTCTGGCACTGCCATCTTACACCCGTGCCTCTTGGCAGTACTGGAGTTACAGGCTTCCCTGTCTTCTACACACTTCAAGGCTTAATTAAGGTTTGAGAAGCAATTTACAGATGAAAAGCACAAACATGTAACAATCCCAATGAACAGGTCAGTCAGGAAGAGGCCTGACCCATAATGATGTTTTGCTGGATGTTTTCTGCTGGTACTCGTGTTAGAGCACACGTTGGTGTTGTACTGGGCTCCACGCAGGGGCAGGCTGCCTGCCACCCTGGTCTGCCCCTGCAAACACAGCTGGGCTGAAATGGGTGTCTGCCATCGTCCAGCTCCTGTGTGCCGCTGTGTAGCAACAGGACAAAACCAACAGCAAATTTTCTTCCCCGCTGCCTGTGATGCCAGATTTCAGCAGGGGTGGTGTGTTTTTGTTCACATGATACATTGCAAAGGAGCTATAGGGACAAGTGATCCCAAAACATCTGAGCATTTTTAGTGCTCTGTGAGAGCAGAACCAAATCTGTGGGGAGAGGTAAGACCCTCATTAATCTTGGGAAATATGTGCAGCATTGCCAAAGAGCCCGAACAAGATCCTGTGAAATCAAACTGCTATTCAGTGTCTTAGGATCTCTACATCCTTCTTCCTTCACTTCATAAACTGCAGAACAACTCCTCGCAGATATCCAGAATATTTATTAGCATTCAAAATAATAAATAACACCTTACTTGGGCCCCTGGGCCCATTTGTCCCTGCCAGTGCCACCCTAGAAGCCATACATCAGCAGGGCAATGGTAGTGCGATGATGTACGATGCTGATACATCACCCAAGCTCTGGCACCCTGATGCAGTGCTCCATGCAGGGCTATCGCTCCCGTTATAGATGGCTGGCTGGTGGTGCAGCCCTGACCATTACGAATGAGTCAGATGGATCCTAAATTTTAATGGGTTGTCCTGAAACTGCAATGGATTTTTCACGAAAAAGTAACTGGACGGTTTACAGGAGAGCAGGCAGATACTGGTGGGTGAGAAGGCTCCGAGGAGCTTTAACAAAACCAGTTTCCACATCTGGGTAACTAGTTTGAACTCAGACAAGTAGATAATGGCCTGGCCAGGCTGGGCAATCCGCTGAGCCACCGTGGGGTAAAAGCAGGGGTCCTCAAACTACGGCCCACAGGCCGGATATGGCCCCCCAGGGTCCTTTACAGAACCCCCCCGCCGGGGGTTGGGGGGGGGGAACCCAGCAGCCGCAGATGACTGCCTGCCACTTAATCCGCGCGCTGGCCTCCTGCTTAAAAAGTTTGAGGACCCCTGGGTAAAAGGGTCTTACGGTCTTTCCCCAGTTGCCAGCCATGGTGCAAATGTCATAGCCAAGCTCCTTTGCACTCTCCCAGCAGAAGGGCCAATGATGCTATTAGGGATGTTGGCAGGACACAAAGTAAGAGAATTCTACTTCTTCATCCCATAATTATTCTGTATTGTTCTGAGAATAACTGGAGGATTCACAGCTCCCCAGCTGGGCTATCAGACCAGCACATTTCATACGTACTCGCCAGGCAGCGCAAAAAACACGATTTTTTAGTCTCAAAGCAGAACAATGGCACAGGATATTTGTTAAAAACAAGAGGATGTGTTCCGATTAGCTTTGGTATGTTTCTGACAAAGTTCCTTCTAGTTGCAGTGGCAAAGATAAGGAGAAGTCTGGATTCCTTTCTCAGCTGATAACTATTGTCTTCGGAAAGACACCGGGAGAGGTGGTAGCCCAGGTGCTCTCACAAGGCACACGCTCCCCTCCTTCACACTGCGCTGGCATTTGGGAATCTCCCTCCATCATTGCAAAGGCATTTGTCTCCCGGGAAACTTTGGGAATCATGACGCCAGAAGTTAGACAGCTACAGCAACAACTCCTGGAAAATATCTCAGGGGTTAAAAAGTGCCCATTGGGAATCTTGGCCCCCTTTCTAACCCAGAAAGGTCCCCAAACAAAGTGCCAGCAGGTGATGGGGGCTTTGCAGTAACTGGGGTCTCTACTCCCTCTGCAAATAAATTATCATTCCTCCTGTTGTCATCAGCAGAACCTGACCCAATGTTAATTGTCCTTTGTCTTTTATGTGGCGAAATCCTCTTCCCTTTCTCCCTTCAAAAAATAATCGTTAAAAGTCCTAAACAAAACCAGAAAGATCCAGTTCAGCTTTGGGGCTGTGTGGCTGGGAAGGTGTGCTGCGCAGGCAGCTGTGTAAGGGAGATCCTGGCTGCACCACGCTGCCCCATATCAAGGACGATCAGAGGTTGAAGATCACGCCTGATTCATCCCCTGTGCTGAGTTTTGGTGCAGTATGCAGAGGATTATACTAAATTATGATGATGTGCTTCTTCATCTTCAAGTCTGTGAGCATTTGAGCAAAGACACCAGAGTTTAAGCAACAGTGGATGTGCCACACTTGGGAAGTACATTGGTTTATGGCAAGAAACGTACATGTTCTGCAGATATAAAGACTAAGATGGAAATTTGGTGAATGTGATGTGTTGCCATCCCTAATGTGCTTACTGACTGTGTACAGATGTTGGCATGCTGGTTCCAAGAGCAGCTTTCTTCCTTTATTCAGAAGTGCAGGCATTTGCATGATATTCCTCTTGCCTAATTAGATGCCCTCATTTACCACCCTCTAGGCTCCAAGTTTTTATCATTGTGCTCAAAATTTAATAATTTATCAGTGGTACTAAGTTGGTGTGATGTGGTGGTGAGACCCAGTTTGGTGTATCTGTGGTGTGCACATGGAATGTAGAGGAGCTGAATAAAAGAGAGCAGGAGCAGATAATCAGAGTCTGGGGTTTGGGTTTTTAAGTGTATTAATGACATTGTCATCCTTAATTAAAGATTAGCTTTAACCAGCACCTGCCCACAGCAGCTGTGCTACCTCAGAAGCTGGACTGATGACACGGAGCAGTGGATCTGTGACAATGTGGATATTCCAGCAAAACTGGACACGTGAAGCCCCAGCTCTGCAGGCAGTGATCTGAGCCCTGGGTGCTGGTCACAATGTGAGGTCCTCTTCTCTCCCACATAGCTCACAGCCAAAGTGAAAAAAACAAAACAAAACAAAAAAAAAACAAAAAAAAACCAAACCCCAACAACAACAACAAAAAACAAACCCAAAAAGGAGAGTTTTGCCCCTGACAAAGCAAACTGAGAAAGAAAATGAAAATACATGCCTTCTGACCACGGCAACCTGCTCATGTGCGTGTCCTGTTCCAACAGCTTGCTCATGTAGCTGGGAAGCAATCAGAAACAGTTTGTCCTTCCTGGTTTTGTGGTTGTTTGGGTGTTGTCTTGTTTTGTTGTTTTTTTCTTTTCATTTTGTTGACTTGTATAACACATACTCTGCAAACTCCCAGGAACAATTCTGTCTTAGCCCTCAGTCCAAGCGCTTGTGTTCAGCAGTAAAGCAGCAGAGACAGCTGTGCTCAGCAGAAGGTGCTCAGCACAGCACGGCAGAACTGGACAGAGATAAGCTGCTTCTAAATCAGTAAAGTGGTAAACGAGATGAAGTTCCTTGCGCAACTCCTAATAATCTGTAATGATAAAACATTGAAGCTACATTTTAAAGGAAATAGTTTCTCTTTATTACTGTTCTTTAACTAACGGCTGAGTGTGAACTAAAAAAGCAACAAAACTCTGGTAACTCACATTTCAGGTTGTTTTGCAGAACTCGGAGAACAATTTACTGCTGAATGCATTTTAAAGCAAAAGAGTTAAAAGTTACAGAACTAACTTAAAGCTACAAAAAATAGCCTTGATGCCAACAGGTGTGCAGAAACCACCAAGCCTTAATGCTGCTCTTGTTGCTGATAACTTTCAGAGTGTGATCCGGCTCCCTCTGAAAGCCACAGGGCATTTCTTTGCCTCCTTGGGAGGTTCCATCTTGGTTTTTTTAAAGTTATACCTGTGGGTTACTGAGAATACTTCCTTACGTGCTGCACCAGCAAGCTAATTGTTTGTTATGACATAAGCACTTCTGTTGAGCGTGGCAAACATTGATCAATAGGCATATCAAAGCTTTTGTGTCAGACAAATTTATCCAAGCTGAGATATGCAGCATTCCCAGGCAGTCAGGATCCGGCCACGCACCCTGCTCTGGCTGCAGCTGTGTGGCTGCTGCCCAGGTTACTGGTTTAACTGCTCTCACCACCCTGCTGCCGGAGGTTACTCATCTGATCTCGCAGCTCAGCTGCTCCTGGGAGCATCCCTTATCCTGCCTGAGCCCAAATGAGTAGCGTTAGCTCCAACAGTCCAAGCTGCAGATCGTCGCCAGGTCAGGTCACTTTGGCTGAAATACTGGAGGGAGCAGCCGCGCAGGTTGTGCTGGGCTCGGGAGCAGGATTAACCTGGGACAGGGCATGGCCGGGCAGTGCGGCGGGGAGCTGGGAGGCACAAAGCCATCTGCCAGCTCGGTACATTATCTCCTGGCTGTGTGAGCAGACGCCAAGGCTGGGCTTCGCCAGCCATCACGTTCATTCGAGGACACCTAACACCACATACACGAGACAATGTGCTGACCCGGCGCAAACTCCACTGATGCAAATCTGTTCTGAAGTTTAGTGGACAGGTGAGTTTGTCCCAGTAGACCTTACCCGGATCAGGTTGTCCCCTGCCTTCCAGCCGCCGGCAGGAGCCAAACGGCGGCGTAAGCACAGTCCGGTGCGTGCTGAACCCACATGCGTGTCTCTGCCCCCACCTGATCCAGAGCACATCGACAGGGCGGGTGATCCACAGTACGCAGGGCTGGTACTTCCCTGGAAGCTGGTTTAAAAAACAGCAATCTGCGTGTGCTGACGTTCCCTAATTATTAGGAAGCTGAACCAAAGACAATCTGCTCCTGCCTCTCTAATGGAGACAAACTGTTTTACACAGAACCTGTGTAGTTTGGAGACTTTCTATACCCGCCAGCCCCCCTGTCCATGCAGATCCTAAATATTATTGTAAGGTTCAGATCTCGGAAGTCTCCTAGACTAAAATTTCAAATGAGAAGTGTTTTTTTCCAATCCTTCACTATTTTTACTTTAGAAATGTACTTGTCTTTGGATTGATTTGTTTGAGAGCATGCTGCACCAGCTGATGTTCAAAAGGGTTTTCCCCTGTAAAGACTTGAGGCCAGAGGTTTAGGGAAAAAATATTTTTGAGTGAAAGATTGTACTTTGTAAGCTTGAATAAAGGGGTTGGACATGCACCCAGTACAGAACTTTAAACAGTTGGAGGTTTAATCACTAAATTAATAAAAATATGAAATCCCCAACAAAGTGACTAATATGAATCTTATAATTTAATTTTCTGCAGTATATTAGTGAGCAAATAACTGTTAAAGCAAAAAATGAGGGTTCATACAGAAATGTGCACTGTACAAATTATTCAATCTTGTAAAAAGCTTAGATGCTTGGAAAGAAAGTGTGCATCATAGATTTGTGGAAATAACAAATAGCTCCTTTACTAAAAAGCAATCATCTGCATAATAAAACATTAACAGATATTTTAAGTTGCAGTCATTGCCTGTATAATGAAAACTGTAAGATGATAATGAATTTTCTATCCTCACACGGTTTATACACAGCATTTAATTTCCTTATTTCCACTCCTCAAGTTCTGTTCCCTGTTCTAAATAATTTCTTTTTAATTTCTAGTCCAGACTAACTGTTCTTCCCTTTGGAAGAGAAAACTTATTTAGTCCATTTGAAATCTGCTTTGCTTTGTTTTGCCAGTCACTCTGTCAGAGACATCCCTGATCATGGGGTGATGCTCGGCTGCATACCCGTAGCACAACTGCTGGACCAAGTCAGTCATTTCTGTTTTCACAGACATTGTGAGATGCAGGCACAGATGTATAACAGCATGATTTTTTTCTGGCGTTTTTGTCATCTGTGCTCTGTTGACAAGTGCCACCACGCTCCTGAGGTCCTTCCCCATGCCGGGTGTGCTGGCTCTGTGGGATGGTGGTGTTCGTGGTGTGGGGCATGGCCCCTGCGGCCGGGGGGCTGCAGCGGGGGCTTTGCCGAGCTACTGCCTTGGCAGGACCCCTCCTGGGCACACATGGGGACCCAGTGACCTGCTGTGTCATTTCTTCACAGGTGGCAGGACGAGAGGGGATGGTCTCAAGTTGCATTGGAGGGGCTAGATGAGGTTATTAGGAAATTTTTTTTCCCCGCAAGGGTTGTGCAGCCCTGGAACAGGCTGCCCGGGGAGGTGCTGGAGTCACCGTCCCTGGGGTGTCCAAACAACACACAGGGGTGGCACCTAGGGACAGGGTTAGCGGTGGCCTTGGCAGCGCTGGGTTAAGGGTTGGACTTGATTTTAAAGGTCATTCCCGACCCACATGGTTCTGTGACTGTGAGACAGGGGAAACGCTGTGGCTGTTCCGCATGGACACGACGGGAGGCCGAAGCCCCCTGAAGCTGGTGTGGTGCCAGGAGGATGTCCCCTCCCTGCGCTGCCCCTGTGGTATGGGCAGCCCAGCGCCACTCGGGAGAGCCCTGGCATCCCCCCAGGTTGCCTCGCATCAGCTAGCTGGGGGCTGGAGTGGGACAGCTGGTGGGGACAGCCTGGGGGTGACAGGAGGGGACACCAGGTGGTGACAGCCTGGGGGTGACAGGACATGGGGCAGTGATGGGCCCAGGGCTGTTGGGAGAGCCACCACAGGCCCAGCGTCTGATGGGAGGCGACACTGGGTGGTGAAGGCCCCAGGGGGGGTGACAGGGGACATCACAAAGCGAGCGGGTGGCAGGAGACCGGGCAGTGACAGCCAGGGGGTGACAGTACACCAGGCAGTGGCAGGCCTGGGGGTGACAGGAGGGACACTGGGCAGTGACAGGCCTCGGGGTGACACGAGGGACACCACAGGCCCAGAGGGTGATGGGACACCGAGCAGGGACAGCCTGGGGGGTGACAGCGCGGGGGTGACCGTTGGGACCGCAGGCGGGGCCAGCCGGGGGGACGCGGACCGCGCGGCGGCCGATAACGACTGTCACCAGGACGCGCGGGGCCGCCGGGGCGAGGCCGCCTCGCGCTCACGTGACGCGGGCCGTTGCCGTGCTGCGCTGGGTCACGTGCGGCGCGGCGGG
>JAVJGJ010000047.1:25570010-25610840 GCA_035590215.1 Microhierax caerulescens | reverse complement strand
GCGGCGCCGGGGGTTGAGCGGGGCGCGGGGCGGTGATGGCGCTGGGCCGCGGTCGGTGGCCGTGGCTCGGGCCGGGCCTCTCAGCGCTGCTCTTTTGTCGTTGCTGTTGTGACAACGTCCGTCTCAGACGCGCAGCTAGGCGTAGAGATACGTGGTTGAGGCGCGACCTGTAGTGCTTACAAAAGTTTTGGTTGCCTGGAATTCTAGGTAAATTGGTAAGGAAATGGGGGAGGATATCTTACAGTAACAGACTTGCCAGATTTCTTTGAAGCTGAAAGCGATGGCAATAGAACAGATGGTTAACTTCCAGAAAAAGGTGGGTTTGGTGACTCTGATTTTGTCTTCAACTTTTTTTCCCTACTTCATTGGGAAACCGGTTTTGCGTCCGTTGCAGAAACTTCTCACTAACATAATTTTGGATCCAGACTGTATCTGGCGTTCTAATCTATGCAAAGCCTACAAAGCCATGTTGCACGTGGGATTCTCTGTATTTAAATTATACTTCGGAATTTCTTGTAATGTAACCTCTTCTACACCAAAGGCATTGTCATTGAGATGCGATTGAGCATCATTTCAGCATTTGTTTCTAACCGCCCCCCCCCCCCCCCCGGGCAGTACATGGTAACCATAACCTGGCAGCACTGAAGTTTTATGGCAGAAAGTTTATGATTAATATAAAGAAATGTTGTTAGAAAAGTAATGAATTCGTTTAAATTAATAAACGGTGCTTGATTCTCAGAGATAATGTTTTTGTATTAGTATGGTACTTCAGTTTGGTAATCTGCCATCTTGAAAAGTTTGAATGTGATTAAAGACTTTGGGGTTTGACTTTTAAGAAATAAAGGGTTGTAAAGCGTTTCCATTTTTAAACATTAAAATTTATTTTTTCTTGTGGTTTGGTGACACTCTACAACAGTCTTATCTTTAAAATGTGTACTACTGGTTCTCGGCTCTTCCTCCTTCATGTATTAAAACTTAGAGTGATTGCTGTGTTTTGGTGGCTGTAACCAGCCCTAGCCTCTAAAGTGGTTGGACCTAAAGCTTGTCGTTTATCTGCAGATATTTAAACTATTTTCAGGAGGGTATCTGTGAAGAAACTTAACAGCACAGTGTTAGGGATCTTAGAGATGCCATTGGATTGCATGATGTATGTAGGTGGGGATACATCTTAGAACTCTTGAATTTTTCTAGTACTATTGAATAAAATTGTCAGGAGCTTTTGAAAAATATTTAATTTGCTTTAAGGGCTTTGCTGCGGAAGGGTCTCTGGACTTCGTTTTCAGTTGCTAATGAATGCTATGAGTTGCCTCACAAATGCTAGTCGGCTGGCTGGCCAACTGGCTGACATCAAACCTGTAATAGTTGGGTCTATGTAAAACAGAGCCTTTAAATCCAGAATGTTGGATGGTAATAAACTGTGATGGAGTCCAGTTAACACCAGAAGGAAAAATGTTTTGAAGTCGGCCAAACATGTGGATTCTGTTTTAGCAGGTGAGGAACACAAGGCAAATTTTTTAGAAGAAAAAACCCATGCTTGTAAATGTGTTGCCCCATAAAGTGTTATTCCAGTATGCGTGATACAGTTTTACCAGATGTGCTGCCTTGTTTTCGTATGTGATCAGAATTCAGTGAAGGAAAAACATTTGCTTCACTAGATTATGCTAAATATGGTATTGTCTAAAGGTGAAGTTAAAGAAGGAATATCTATACTTTAAAGAGCATCATGCTTGTTTAATAGGGACAAGATCATCCTTCTCTAGGTAGGTAGTGTTGCAGTTTGACCTTTGTAAAATCATTATGATATTTTAAATTTTAGTAATTCACATGCTTACCAAAGCTTTAGTAAAGGTGTCTTCCATGTGGAAATGCAAAAATCCCCCAGTGGTTTGCATAACGAAGCTAGAGAGCGTAATACATGTGTGCCAGTTTTTTTGTTCAGGAGATGCTTAAACTGGCCTTCAGAAGATAAAGGAAAAAAACGAGATGAGGATATTCTGCATACATGGGATGTTTGGAATTCTTACATATGGACATAAAGAATTAATTTTTCATAACTTTGTGCAGGAGTCCTGACTAAATGTTAAAATTGCCTTGGAAAGAAAAAGTGTACCTTGAGTGAGGATGGCCTAGTTGCTCAGATTTTTCAGAGTACTCCAAGCTCTTACAGTTCAGTAACTGTTATTTTTCATAATGGGAAGCTAGTAGTAGGAGCAGTGCTAATACAGGCTAAAAGTAAAAAGGATTTTAAATACCAGTGGGGAAAAAAATGATACGTTGAACTCTTTTAAGATGCTGGGAAGGCAAAATGGATGGTTGGAACTTGTTTTAAAAAGGCAGGTGGGTGTGTGCCTTTTTCCGTGTTTACTATAGAGGCAAGTTCTATAAAGTCAGAATTCCCTTCAAAAAGCCTGTACTGAAGAATGGTGAATTTAAACTTGCCTCCTTTTAATTGGATCTTGAATGCCTTGAGCTGTCTTATAATAGGTGTTCTCACAATATTGTGGAAGACCTGTGAGCTCAAGAAGTGAGGTTTCTTGAGTGCTCTAACCTGCCCTGTAATGTTCTGACTCTAAACATGGAGAATGTGCTATTCTGCTCATCAGGCAAAATATAAAACCAAAAAATGGGGCTCTGAACTGGTCTTGGATTAAGAGTTTTAAGGAAGAGTAGTGCTCTTGTAAGACTGTCTCGAACTCATAACTTGCTTGTTGCAGCATACACTAGACTGTTTCAGTAATGCCAGGATGTGCTGCTAAGTGAATTAAATCATTTGGCCTCACAGCTGATGTCTACTGGAATGTCTTCAACACTGTGCAAGTGTAGCATTTTAGAGAAGACTTTTAAACAACTTTTAAACCTTGCCCTTTGCTGTGCTGTTTTGTGTTGCAATGCTGGTATGGGGGATTACTTTGGTTACACCTCAGAGTGCAATTAATTCTTGGGCTGCCATGCAGCGTTATGTAGAGCTTTCAGGAAGGCTGTGGAGTTCCCAGTGTCGCTGGTTGAGTTGAGAGTAAGCCGTACATCCGTTCAAAGCACATGATGTTACAATGGAGCTCATGTGCTGCCTGTCTGGGGGTCAGCTGCTTTGGCTCTGTCACCAAATGGTTTGGGACCTCTTGGGGTTGTGCTGTCATCTGGGTTTGTGTCCCTTGGCCAGGTGCTGTGGGTGGATTCAGTTTGGTTCATTACCATGCTGTCTCCTGCATTGCTTTTGCTTTCCCAGTCACACACTGAGAGGGCAAGCAGCACCAGTAAGGCATTAAGGCATCGGGTGGTCTGTAATCAGATTAATGATTGAAAGTATGGTAGATCTTATTAACTCATTATTTCAAAGCAATATAGGTGCTCTTTTGGAGCACAGTACTGTATGATAATAATGCAAATTAAAGTTCTGTGAACCGTTTGGCCTACTGAACTAGTTCATTCAAGAAATGATGATACACCAGTTATGGTGAGATCCAAAAAATTATGTTATGCCAGCCATAGATGAGATCATTGATGCCTATTCAGGTGGAAGGTGAAAATCCAGAAATAGTCGAGCCTATTAGTTGGGACATTTTGAGGCAGTGTGTTCAGTGCCAGCTACATATAGATGGTTGGTTTGTTGCAAAGTGTGCAAGTGGTGTTGATTAGAACAGAGTGAAAAATTATATAATAAGAAAGCATAATTTTAAGCACTAGGGAGAAAATACGTGCTTGGGAGTTACCCTGTTTTCTGGTAGAGTCAGTCTGGTGTGTTAGCAGTCATTCTCATCTCTTACTCTGCAGGTCATCTGCCAGTACCATAATAGTTGGTTAGCAAGGCATCTTAAGCCTGATAAAGGCTTTTCTTTATAGTTTCCCCTATAGACTTGCCTTCTGGTGGCTTCTGTGCTTTTTCTGCTCGAAGATACTTCTTTGGACAGTGCTCAGAGGGATGCTTTTGCAATGCTGTCAGACTCAAAATGGTGGATTAAAGCAGGCCATAACATAAAGTAGGAGCTTTTTTTCAGTAGCTTGTTTATAGTATACATATGACAAATTCTGAAAACTAGCAGATTTTCAGAATTATAGGTAAATTTAAAAGTGGAATTTTTAAATTGTGCTTGAAATGGAAAGCTGTGTCGACTTTAGAGCGTAACCTGAGTTCTTTGTACCTTCTTTGCAGGAAGAAGGTTGTGGACACTATGCAGTTGTTGACTTAACTAAGTCAGTGTGAGGCAGCAGTCAAAGTAGCTATTGTTTAACTTGTCTGCCTCCATTCCTTCCTTGAAACACTTCTTTCCTTGATTCTTTTAAGCATGTTATTTTCTTGTAGAAATAGCAAGTTTGACTGTTGTGTCTCTTCTGCTCTGGACTTTAATACAACATCCACATTTTCCTTTGCTTTTGAAGGTGCTCTGAGTTAATTGAATCCTTATTTTTAATCACAGTTCAGATTGACAAGAGCCCAGTAGCTACTTCCTGGCCGTCACTGACAGCATAACAAGTTTTGTGCTGTAAGGGAGTAGGAATTAAGAATGTTGTTACCTTCAGCTGTCACTGGCTTTGTTGAACGTTTCTATTCGAACTCTGCTTGGACAAGTGTGGAAAATAGTTTTGTTGATGGTGGTGTCGCTGCTCACTTTGCAAATGTGGAGTCATGTGGTGAGGCAGAGTGGCACTGCTTTGCAGGTCCTGATAGTTGCCAGGTCTCTGCTAGGGAATGTTGCAGCCCACTGGGAACAGGTTCTTGCCTCGAGGTGCCAGTTAAGTCTGAGATCTCTTAGACTAAGCTGGCATCTGTTAAATTCAAATTTAGCAAACAAGAATTTTCAGGGACTTCAGGAATAGTGCTCCAGCTCTAGTCCTTTCCTATTTACAAAAAAAAAGTTAACTTTTCAGTCTGTACCATTTTACTTCACCTTTAATAACATCTCATCATTAAAATGAGTTCAAGTAATTGAGGTGAAGGAAAAAGAAATGAATTTTAAGCCAACTGGTATCAGTTCCCTTCACAGAACTAACTCAGCAGTGTACTCTGCTGTACGTAAACACTCACACAAATTCCCTGAGATGGTGACCAAGTTAGTGGGATACTTAAGTATGAAATGCAAATATGTGCTGTGATAAGTGTCCTATACAATAAAGCTTTTACTCCACCAATCTATTGTCATTATTCAGTTGATTCATTTTAATGTGTACTGATTGACTTTTAAGGTGAATTCATTTTTATATCGGTCTGTTATTAGATGGCTGGAGCTCTCTTCACTGTGCACTTACTTAACAAGTGGACTGAACAGTCATATATCTATATGCATACATGTAAGGGTAGGCTGTTCAGAAGGCACATAATGCTTCTTTTCTAGTGGTGAACGAATTGTCACAAAATACTAAAAGAGGATTATACTTTTTGCATCGTACACCTGTTGTGCATGTTCAAATAGACCTCTGCAGGCTTCCATAATTGGTGAACAAATGCATTGGTTGCTGTCTCTGTATATACAGTCTCTTCATAGGAGAGGTGTTGCCACTTGCAGTCTTTTGCAGAATACCAGAATCCTCAGTTTGGCACAGGCACAGCAAACTCCTTCCTTTGTGTGGAGCCACCATGGCTTATCCTGAATCTCTGAAATCTCAGTCCAGTGGTTTGTGTTCTGGACCGGCAAGGATACTCTGTGACTCTGTTCAGCTGGTAGAAGCAGCTGCTTTGGGCTTCTAGAGCTGCAGCTGGCATGATCTCCCAGTTGTTTGCCTGGACATCAGTACTGTTTGAGCACCTTCTCCATCAAAGCATCCCAGTGCAGGTCTGTCCTCACAGGTGGCTGTGTAAGGGTTAGGTTGTCCTTTTGAGAAGAGTTCTAGGGGTTGGTTTCAGGGTGTATGACTTCTGTTAAAGCTTCTGGTTTCATCTTTAGTAGTCCTTTCTCCTACGGCTTTAAACTATTGTGAAGTCCAGAGGAAGCTTGCTGTTTGCTTCCCTAGGGGGTAAGATCAAGAATTTGTTTCAGCTAAATGATTTCTTGGTTTTCTGAAGAGGCATTATATCGTTTGGAAATAGAAGTAAAACTTTCATTTTGTTGTTGAAATGATGTCTTTGGTAGGTATGTTCAGGTCTAAGGGAGGTTCCTGCCTGTAGGAAAAATACACTGAAAAATAGAGCATAAATTGTGAAATACTCATATTTTGTGTGTGATCACTGGGCTCTGACAGAGCTTGACTAGATAGATATGCAGCATCTTTAGTTTTCAGACCATCGTTCTGATTCAGTCTGCAAAGGTAAGGGCTTTTAAATATTTAAAACCATAGGCAGATTACAGGGAATGGATGCTGATAGTGCTTTAAAATATTTAGGCATGTCCAGCTTGTATACGTGCAATATAAAAAACATTCCCATGGAGAGATCTTTGCATTTTAAGCTTACTCAGTCAAAGTATCTCAGGTAGTTGGTTTTTTGTTTGGGCTTTACGTAAAAGGTCAGAAGGCTTTTCAGACACCTAACTGTGGTGTAAGCCAAGGCAAAACATGGGTAGCTTCAGGCACATGCTGTTTTCTAAAGGCTTTTAAAAAAACACTGTCTTCCTAAGTAGTTTTGTTTGAGTGTCTCTGCTGTGCAGAAAGTGAACAGAAAGAATTCACGGCTCTAGATGATTAGCTTGAAGGGGGAGATACACCACCTTAGCTTGAGCCAATTCTGCCCTGCTTGTGAAAGCAATCCCAAACCCCCTTCCAAATCTGTGATCCAAATTCTAGCACTGCCAGTTTTGTTTGCATTTAAATGTAAAGCACAGAGCAGCGGAGAAACGTGATGCCTGATGGATTAAGCTCCAAGAAAAAGAGATGGCGGGCTCTCTTCTGTATTGTCAGTCTTGAGCACTAGCAGGGTAGGTGAATCTTTTTTAGTTAACAGCTATGAAAGCAATGGTGCAGAGTTTTTGTGCTGTAGCTAAGCGCCTGTTTTGTTGCAGGGCAAGCTAGTCAGAGTTCAGAATCTGGTTTATGCAGGTGAGACTTTTCTGTAGCAACTTGTTCTCCAGAGATCTATTGGTTTTGTAGCCTAACAGATGCAGAAGCAACTTAAGGTAGATCAGGAAAGAATCTCGTGTGTTAGCAGACTCTCCTTTAGTGACCTTTGAGACCAGTTTGCTGTTGGCATTCAAAATATTAAAAAAAAAAAAATATTACAAGATTTTGCTGCTTGTGTTTGATTATTGAACCTGAAGTAATGTGTTGAGACAATAAAAGCCTGGTTTCATACAAAATTTTGCTTTTAGATCTCTAAAGGGATTCTCAGAAGTGCTATGTAATTACATATTCATATCCATTCTTACAAATTGACTAATTTTTCCTGTATTTGTGTTGTTTTCAGAATACACAGATGATAATGCCCTGATTCCCAAGAACTCATCGGTAATTGTTAGAAGAATCCCTATTGGAGGAGTTAAAGCTACCAGCAAAACGTACGTTATGTAAGTATCCATAAAGCATTGTATTCTTCGTGAGGGGTTTCAGTGTGTTAACTTTTAAAATTTATATTAGCTTACAGAGGCATGAAAATTGTAACTTTCTTGTTAAAGCTGCTGTTAAATTTTGTTGTCATGGGGTAGATTTTAATCTGTCTGTCCCAAAGGAGACTTACATTTTTTTGGCCTGCTGGGGCACGGGGTTCAAACTCCAGCAGTGGTAACTTTCAGGATGATGCTGTTGAGTTTGTTCTTGGGGTTGATTTTTCTGAGAGCCAGTAGATCCTGATTGCTTGTTATATGTGTTTGCTTTTATTTCTTTTATAGTAAAGAAAGATATGCATTGTAGTGTATAAACTGATGATGTGTACCTATCTCTGAAGAATCTGATTTTCAGTGTTTGACTGTTTCTTGCATTTGGGGAGGGGGGACAGGATATGGCAGGTACTCTTATGCCCCACATCTGGGGGTTTTGTGTACTAGCTACAGAGGAAAGACCAAGGGTTGCCACCTGGTGAACCATGCAAACAAGAAGCTTCATTCATAAGTGATTCTTACTAGTTTTCTAAAGACAAAGTATCAGGCAAGAGAAAAAGAACAATATCATTAAGTGGATTGCCTTTTGTGCCAGTACAATGGAGTAGTTAATCCTTTCCAAACTTGAAACTCAATAAGCAGTTTAGCATGTTCCCAAATGTTACTAGTTATCTATCTTTCTGTTTTTACCTTAAGCTGATACCTGTGCTTCAGGTTTTAATTCTATATACCTAAGATTTCTGGAGGACAGAGAATTGGGTGTATAGATTAGAACTACAGATACTCAAATGCATCCTGACTACAGGGTTATTGCTGTCATTGATGTATTCATGCAGTCCAGTTCTATAACAGCTACATCAGCATTGTTTGAATGGTCATGTTTTCCAGCCCTCTGCCACAATTAGTGCATACTGTTTCTTGTGGGGCTTGCCATGTCTTTCTCTTGTTGGTTCTCCATAAATAAAGTACGCTGAGTTGCAGTGTGTCTTGAACAAACAGTACAGCAGCATCCTGGTGCCCATGAAGCATTTGCAAGCAAAAGAACTTGATTTTTTGTGGCTCTGCATGTGAACTTTAGGCAAATTACTGCAGTAGTTGTTGCAGTGCTTTCAGGGACTACCTATTAATTCTGGACACTACAGCGTGCTTATAAGCATGGCCTTATTTTGGGAGTTAATTTAAATATGTGTGTTTAGTGCTGTCTTGTCAGTGCATTCTCCGTTTCTGGCTGGATAGCACTGTCTCCAGGTATTGTAATGCTGCCCTAAAATGAGAGGATAGATGCTGTGAGTGTCAAAGACCAAATAAATACCTGTATGTGGGGATAAGGAATGAATGGCACTGGTGTTTGAGCACTGAAAATTAACCAGGAAAATTAGCTTTCTGTTCCTTCAGCTGGAAATACTGCAGGAACAGCTGGTAGAATGGTTAATATTTGGGAATGATGAGTGTATGCTGTCATGGTGGAGAGGCCTTCAAAAAATGCATTACTCTCCTTGTAGTATGTTCTTCAAGGTAAATGAAGAACCGTTGTGTGATAATCTAAAGTATTTCCTTGTACTTCCTCGTCTTCAGGAGGTATGTGGCTGTAATTGCGAGCCCGGTGGTCTTCTAGCCGTGGCGGGAAGCACGAGCCTTTCTATTTGTACAGAAATTCCACAGCAGCCTTTGAATTGCCTCTGCTTATGGGACCCTCTGGATGATGTATGAATTGTTTGTTAATCAGATCAATGGTTGCATGTCTGATTCATGAGTAGCATGCAAATACAGATCCATGAGTATGTGGAATCTCAGCAAGTTTTCAAATGTAATAAATATTTCCTAAAATACTGTAGCATTTTCAAGATTTTCTTAAAGCAAATTCTGGCAATTAAGACCTTTTTTTTTGTCACAGGACTCCTAAATCGCACAAAATCCTAGAAACTGCTTTCAGGTGACATTTCTACTACTATTTTTAGTCAATATAGCATATGTAACACGTTTAGCGTTTTGGCAATTCCATGGCTAAATATAGTAGATCTGAACACAGTGCTTGGGCTTCCACAAAAAAAACACTGTTCTGAAGACAATGCTGCTGACATACTTATTTTACTCCTTTGTCAGATAACTGATTTTTTTCACTTAAGTAAATTTGCACTTTGCAGTGTCTAGACTGTCACTGTTCTTTCTTAGAAATTAAAGTACTGTATCGGGTACCTATTGTAATACTAGCAATATGCAGATTGGCTAAAGCTACTTTAATGTTTTGGTCGTTGATTATTTAAGAACATGAACCTGTACTACACAGTTCTTATTTTTGATACTTACATATCAGAGACAAAATAAGTGAAGACTTCCTCTTGCACTGTTGTGTTCTATAACTGTAAGTCTTAGAGTAATTTGTGACAAAGTAGAAATCTGATTTTTTTGGGTTTTTTTTAGTTGCACTGAATGTGCCAAGAGAGAACAGTTTATGTATATAAATAAATGTCCACATTCACTAGACTTCGGAACGTAATGTTTTGATGTTCAGTTTTTATGATCTGTTTTCACTGCTTTATGTTGGGTACAAGCGCTTTATTTAAAATTCTGATGACCTTTATTTCTTCTTCTAGAAGTCGAACTGAGCCAGTGAGTGGAACGTCAAAAGCAGTATGTAAAAACACAATCTCACACTTTTTTCTACACACTGCACTTAATTCTATACAATGTAGCCTTTTATTTATTTTCTAAACATTTAACTTAAATATTTCCAGTAAAACATAGTGTATGTTGTAAATACAATGTATTTGATTCAGCATAGTAAAAACTAATGCCATCATTTGCACAGTTCTAATGTGAATATTGGTATTTGTGCCTAGTAATGCATTGTATTTCATATTGAATATGCTTAGAATATTTCCTGTATGACTTTGTGTTGTACAGATACTGTATGATCATTTTTAGATCGTGTAGGTTCAAGGTTTGCACAACTGAACATGGTGCCATGTTCTACATCTGTCTGTCTATAGCTAGTGATATGTATGTTTGTATAGGTTGTTGTGTGCTTTTTGTTTCTTGCAATAAAAACTGTTTGGAGTGTATTTTTTGCCATTTTCACATTGTATCACTTAGCTTTTGTTTTTAAATACTCTTTTTTGCCTAATGGTTTTTGAAAATGTTATCAAAAACCACTGAGAAACCATTATTGTTAACTTGGTACTGTTTCTTACTTTTGACTTGGGGGTTCAAACAAATACCAAAATCAACATATCCCATACGTTTTGAGGACAGTTGTATGCAGCTAAATGCTTTCTTTCCATGTCCTTTAGTACTTGGGTGTGTGTTCCTAAAACTGTATAATTGAAGTGATATTGTTTGGGCCCCTCTGAGTATATGAATGTCTTTAATAGATTGAATTTAAATATCATTGCTACACAAAGTGGTATTCTAAAGTTCTGCATTCGGTCTCTCTGCTTTACCTGATGAAACAGTTTAGTTCAATAGTTTGTCTGCAAATGAAAATACCTGATACAGTGGCACAAGGTTAGAGCCTGGTGCGTTTGTGGGTAAAATCCCCGTCATTTTTTCTTAACTTCTGCCTGCTTTTATGTTTTTGGATCTGGGTGACTTCAGGGTTGGATGCTGCTTTAATTTTCCAAAGGTTAAACCTTTCTTTAGTATACCACCGCTTTGAATTTACATTTGGAAAAGGGGCAGCATTTTTCTTCAGGTTTGAAAACGCTGTCATTCTGCTGCTAAAATACAAATAACACACGGAAATACTTGACTGGTAATGGTCTAGATCTTGATTTGCTACTTAAGTCAAATACTGTGTGTAACTACGCATTTCAAAATAGTCCTTATAGTATAAAAATTACTATGTGGTGGGGTTTTTTTTATCTTTATTTTAACTGGTTTTTTTCACTAGAATGGTGTGAGGCATTACACTAACCCTGGATCATTGGATCTGATCACTTGATAAGCTCTTAGGATAACAATCTAGAAATTCGTGAACTCAGGGTCTGTGTTCTGTGAAGCATACAGCCTCTGATTCTTCTGGAATGGTATACAATCAACTTACAATTGAAAACTTTTTGTCTGTAGGTCTAAAAACACTAAGTCTAAATCTGCATCCGTAATCATATTGCTGATTGATTCAAATTTCTTTTTGGGCACGAATGCCTGTCATTGTGAGTTTGAGTTAGTTTAACTGGCCCAGTGACCCTAGTAGTTAATGTAATGCATTTATGTAAACCACGTTTATAGTATTTGATCTAATTCAGATGGGTTTTTATTTCTTGAAAACAGTTATTTTTCTTTTTGTTTACTAGCATGTGTATAAACACAAATCACATGTTCATAAATAAAGTTAACATTCTTTTAGCCTCCTGTGTTCCCTGGCATGTCTGTATTACGTTTCTGAGTAGCATCTTACCATAAGCTAACATAGATGTCTCAAAAAAAAAAAAAATTGAAAAAGGAAGAAATCCTGGAGTGGGACGGAAGACTTAGTGTTAGTTAGAACTAATTAAAGTAAATGAAAGGCAAAGCAAAAACATTCCGTTCTTGTTTGCTCTGGTGGTACTGATTTGGGTTGTGGGTAGCCATAGGGAGGGTGGAAGCCTTGCATCTCTCTTTACAAGTTCTCTGGCTGTCTGTCTCTCTCTCACAGTCTGTCTCTTTCACTGTAAAAGCACTGCAGCCTCCAGTGCTTCTAGTGTTGGAGACACAATTAGCTTTATTCTTAAAGCTAACTCAGGTCTTGGTCTAAAGTGTGTGTGGGTTGTCTGGTTGGATTTATTTAAATACTTATTTTTGTATGTACTTAAGAGCAGAATCTGGATCTTAGTGTAGTAGGAAAAAAGCACTGGAAAGCTTGCCAATTATTGTTGCACAGTAAAGCAGCAAAATTAAAATTAGTTAGGATTTTTTTTTTTAAAGGATGCACAAAAGCTTATTCTTTGAATATTCTTCGTTGACTTGCTCTTACATTAATTGCCATTCTATGCTTAGAAAATTGTGCTGCTGTCCTACTGTTACTACAGCCAAAGCAACAAAGTGGATCCTTTTTGTTTTAGTATTACTATTTCATTAACTGCAAGGAACTCTGGTTGGCTTTTGTCCTTTGAGGCTGCAGAAATGCAGGGAGTCATGCCCACTGTTTTAGTGCTGTCCAGCACAACTGTGATCTTTCTGGGCTAAATTTTGACTTCTCCCAGGCTATCAGGTTTCAGGAAACCACTGTAATTTAGATGTAGCACTCTGGTAGTGAAATTAGCCTTTTCCTCCTATATTTTGTCCAATTTCCACTTGCTTTATGTTAGTTTCTCTTTAGTCTTCTGCATTAAATGGGACTTAGTATGTTGACTGTTGATTCTTTTTCCTTTTTTTTTGGGGGGGGGGGAGGGCGGTGGGGTTGGGCTTGCTTTACTTTTTTTTTATTATTTTATTCCAATTCTTCTGCAGTATTATCTTAGGGTTGTATACAAGTTTCATGGAGGTGTTGTTTCTACGTGACTGACTGGAAGGACTGGCAGGAAATATTTCAGTAGAAATTTAAAGGAAAAAAAAAAGACACAAGAATGGAGGATCATTGGAAGATGGCCATGGGGCACACGTACTAAATAGTGTGTTAATTATCTATTTGCTGCTTTTGATAACTGTTCAGGAGGAAGGAGTGCTGTCACCTCCTTTAAGAAATCAGACTTGCCTGCAGGCCATATAATAACTGCTTACTAAAAAAGTGAGAGCTTCTTAAGAGTTTATTAACTGTTATGTTTCAGTTACTGGTCAATACTAGACTGTTTAATACAAGACTTCAATAGAAAGCTTTCCTACTTTTTTGTTTGCTGGTGAACACCCACAAAATGATGGTGGTTGTGCCTGCCCCAAGAGAACATAGCCCTGGTTTTCCACGTGTAAAAAAGAGTGGCATATGGTGCATGAAGCTTCAAAATACTTGATCAGACTTCCTTTTTAACAGAACTAGGTACAGAATGTTCTGAAAAAAAGGAAAGTTGAATCTTGGTAAGACATGCAAAGAAAAGAGGGTATCTTTCCAGATCTGGGTGTTCCTCTCTAAAGGCACATTTTCAAGAGCTTTTTAGTTAGTAATACAGTAATGTTGTATGTACTTTCCTAGACATATAGAGAAGGTGTGATTAACTGGAATGAGGAATTGTCTTCTGTATGTAGATGGTTTTTTTTCCCCCAGAGTCTGCTAAAACTGCTCCATTGAATTCTTACACTCAATTAGCTAATAAAGGACAAGAGCTTTTTCCAAGAAAGGGTTTTCATCTTTCTTCTGATCAATTTAGTGACTGCTTGAGGAGAGCTGTTCAGTTTACATAGTGCAATTTTACTGCATGTTTTTGAGCAACTTGAGACAGTAAATTAGTTATTTGAGTTTTTCTGATAGTGTTTTACTAGTGTAAGCTTAACTGCTACTTTTGGCATAATTCAATATACTGGAAAAGGAACAGGAAAAGAACCTTATTGGTTGTGGAAAAACTGCACTTCAGTTTTATTCTCAATGAACACTGCAGCCCATTACTAACTAGTGGCCTGGGGGCTTCATTCCTGCAAGCTATCCAGTAAGGTAGCTGGGAGGGAGGAGTGTGGTTGCAATGGAGGAAAAAAAATTACAGCATTGTGCTCTGAATCAGTGTTGTCATCATCAAGAGTATGCTCTACACTTTCTTGCTCTTATTTAGTACTGGGCTGCTACTAAAAACTGGGTTTTGTCTGAGAGCAAGGAAAATACTAAATTCTCACAATGACCAAACTAATTTGGATAGTATGGCCTGTGGCCTAATAAAGTACAGGAAAGAGTTTTCTCCATTTTTATAGGCTACTCTGTCATAATAAGCACTGTAAATAGTCTAAGCAGTTGTTTTTTTGAGTGGGGGGGTTACTTCTATGACTGATGTTTTGGATTGGTGTTTTTATTAGGGTTTTGTGGGGTATGATGAGTTTGACATTTTAAAACTTATTAATAGGAGGGGCAGAGGTCATGTTTCAGGGCTGATATGCCTGTGCTTTATTTTGACATTATACATAAAAGCATATGCTTTTAGAAATTCTGAGACATTAACTAATTACTTTACAAACTACACTGAAAATAAATTTCTAGTGATGCTTCCTTCTCAAATAAACTTAAAATTTTTTTTAGTCCTTTTTAGCTGAAAATCTACAGCTTCCTTACCCCTTTGACTTTTAAGCAGTTGTGAACAGTTGACAAGGGTCCCTCTCTCAGATATTCTGGAACAATAAGTTGTTCTCAAGTGGGTTTGGTTATTTTAGTTTCTTCTCATTAACCACATAAGCACTCAAGCCGTCGTAGGTTTTGTCTTTGTTTTGAACAAATACAAATGGCACTGGGTTGGAAATGCCTCTTTCAGTGACACTCAAAATATAGCGTAGGCTTTCAGACTACAGTAGAGGTTAACTATTGCTATGTTTTGACTGTAGAACTTGAATATGTGTTTAATTTTTTGTGAACAGATTGATGACTCTTCTGCATCTATTTCTCTGGCCCAGCTTACTAAGGTATATATATATATATTCTTGTCAAATACTTTAAAAAAAACAAGTGTTTGCTTCATATTTTTAAATTTATACTGTGATCTATAGCTGAATAACTGTTGTAATTTGAACAGAACTTTAATTTTTAATAATTTTAAGTATTTATTTTAACTTTAAAATGTGTGTATATTTTGATACTATCCTGTAAAGAGTAGTTCCCAGTTTGGGAAGATAGAAGGGGAGTACCTTATCAGCCTCAACATAATGTTGCAGTATTACTCATCTTCAAGACACAAAGAAGAAGCACTTCAGAAGCTGTTTACCGTTTTTCATACGTTTCGTTAATTTTGCGTTGGAAACTAACACAATTTTTGCAGAAGAATTTAATTGGCTGTAAGTTACGGACATTCCAGGGGGGGTTGCAACAGCCAAAATAGAAGCATTTTTGTAACATGGACAATTGCATGGCTATTTTTGAATTTTTAGTCATTATAGTTACAGATCCGTTTTTTGAATGCTGCACAGTTTCACAAATTGTAGTCTATATACAGTGGACAACACAATCTAATTTGTTTGAACGCAGACTGTGTAAATTGTGTAAATGTACCTAATTGTTTATAGGAATATACCAATGTGTATGTGTGGCATATTAGCAGATGTGACCTTCTGAAACTGTTGTAATGCCATGTTTTGCTATGGAACTGCTTGCATTTTTTGCTCAACAATGTGTAACTTTGTCTGGGAAAGCACTAGTGATTGCACTTGGTGAAAAGGCATAGTGCTAGCCAGTTAAATTACTAGTTAAAGTGACAAAGATTAGAGAAGGTAGGGCCTATTGCAGAGTAGCTAGTTCTTCCTTCTGAAAACAAAGGCTGGAGCTCACTTCTGAGAAAGAGAAGTCTCTTCCCACTGGTAACTTCTTCCCTCTCTCACTGCAGAATTTAAATTGTGTACATTTGGCAGAAAAAAAAAAGCTTGGAATGTAGCCACCAAAAGAAATTGGTCTCCATTAGTGCTGTCCCTAAACATGTCCTTGGTTCTGTAAATTTCATGAAGTTTTACTCTAAAATGTGGAAAACTGTCCAAGTGGTGTACACATTTAAGGTTTTGAGAAAATTTTAAGTATTTCAGAAAAATACAGGAACATAACATAAAGCAGCTCAAAACTGTTACTTACTCTTAACTTCTTTAGTGCAGACTGGCTTAGCATGGAGGCGATGTGTTAACAGTTTTCTGTTTTATTATTACTATGTATTAAATGCCATATTTGAGTTTTGGTCTATTCCTACTAATGTTTTGTGGGTTTTGGATGTGTTTTGTAAACCGTTTGGGTTCAAACAAATTAGTCAAGTATTTGTAAAGTTTTCTGTAAATGTTAATTGAAATGATTTCATAGATGTCAATCTGGTTTATGTTACTGTTGAGAAAAAACTGTGTATATGAAACAACCATTTAATAAAAAGTTGAAACTAGTTGGTTGCTTTTGTGAATGAATGCATTGTAAGATTTAAAACATGAGTGGTTGATCTGAATGATAGGTGCTTGAAGGTCCAAATACTTTACAGTCACTCCCTTAGACCCTGCTTGTATCTGGACTAGTGTGTAATACAAATATTTTAACAAATACTACTTTAAAAAAAATCAGCTGGCTTCAATAATTTGAAGATCTAGATCTGCATAAGGTTTATATTACAATTTGTAGGTTAAAAGGACACAGCCAACTGGAAAAAAAATGTAGGTTATGCTTACTGTAGCTAAATCACTTAACATGAAGAAGTTAACAAGGAGGGAACATGCAGTTTGGACTGCCTACAGCACATGACGGTCAGATGTCTGCTGAAAAGAATCTTTTGTCCTGCTGTGGGATTATAAAAAGCTTGATTCCTTTAATGCTTCTGTATCTGAAGCTGGATTTCACCAAGGAAAACCAGCTACCCCAACTCTAAAGTTGTGTGTCCTTTTAATGCTGCAAAATGTAAACAAAATGGTACTTGCCTGCATCTTTCTCTATTAAATGTACAGTGGATATCTTCTCCTTCAAATAGTCTGGAGCTTAAAAATCAGTTTAAAAGTACTGGATAGAATATTTTTTTTCTACACATAGCTTCAGTCCGCTTTGAAGAAAATTGGATTGGTTACACAAGTCTTTATGTAAGGTACAAACAGAGCCTAAGGTTTTGAGTGCCCAAGAATGCTCTTTTCAAGTAGGTTAACAGGCACATAAACATCATGTAATGGCGTAAGGACTCCCCAGAACATCTTCAGGACAAATGTATTTTATATAAGCAGCTGTTCTCATGCAAGCTCAGCTTGCGTTGTGCTGCTCTTTACAGGATTGGATGAGTGGTGTTGTCTTTGGCTGTGTGGGGTTAAATGTGTTTCTAATGTGTGTGTCAAATAATTACCTGTTAAACAGACTGCCAATCTGGCTGAAGCCAATGCTTCCGAGGAAGATAAAATAAAAGCTATGATGACGCAGTCTGGCCATGAATATGATCCAATCAAGTAAGTGTTGATAATGTCAAATCTGTTCTTTGAAGATTATGAAAAAATTGTAAAGATGTTTGCTTTAACAAGAGAGACACATGCATACCTTTTTTTTTTTTCCTTTTTCTNNNNCCCCCCCCCCCCAAAAAAAAAAAAAAAACCCAAACCAAAAAACCCCACCCAACCCTTTTAGTTACATGAAGAAACCCTTGGGTCCACCTCCACCATCGTATACCTGCTTTCGTTGTGGAAAACCTGGCCACTACATAAAGAACTGTCCAACAAATGGGGTAAGATTGGGGGGGACTTCTAGTGTTGCTTAGTTTTTAATCATTTTTACCTTAGCAGTTACTTAACAAATGCATGAATATTCATATTAAGAATTGTTTTTCTTGGGGTGAAATACAGAGCTTATACAGCAGTGTTGCAAATTCAAATGCAAAGTTCAGATTCAAGGGAAACTTGGAATTATAATTGTAAGATTTTATTTTTTCTAAGTCATAGGCTTTAAATATATCTATGGATTTTTCTGTGAACTTTCTTATCTATTTTGATATTTCAGTATTACTAGACTTCTTCCCTATTTTTAACTTCTTTTTTTTTCATGATAGTTCACAGCTTTTAGTATTTTGTGTAAAAATACAATGTTTCTGCTGACCTCGTGTTGAATATTTGCATGTTTTAATTACACAAGCCTCTGGTTGAGTATTAATGCTATTGAACATTAGTCACTGAATGTATACACATGAGGTATGAATTCAGCCTTCATATATAGGCGGTGAATGTGAGTTTTCTGCAGTGACTGATTCAGAGTCCTGAATTAAGCTGTCAGTCTGAACTGTGCTTTGGAGTGGGTTTGTGTCTTCTCTGAGTGGAAGGTGAGCAAAGGGATGTTTCACCCTTAAGGATCCTGAAGTTAAGCCAAAGAATGATGATTGAGTTCAAAACACTGCTCAAACCTTTGGAATGCTCTGACTGCATTGAGAAAAATAAGTATTTTATAAGTATCTTAGTCAAGCAACCCTTACACTAGGTAAAAGGAGAGGGTTAAAGGCTTTTTCTGCTTAAAATAATCATTGAAATGTTGTTTAAGTGTGGGTCTTAAGATGAGAGATGTCTGCATTTCTTTTCTTAACAGGACAAAAATTTTGAGTCTGTTCCCAGAATTAAAAAGAGCACAGGAATTCCAAGGAGTTTCATGATGGAGGTGAAAGATCCAAATACAAAGGGTGCTATGTTGACAAACACTGGGAAATACGCAATACCAACTATTGATGCGTAAGTATGTAATTAATCAGACTGACCAAAAAGTGAGCAAGAGAAACCAGGCATAAATGCCACAAGCGTCTGTAATTACAGGAGAGGACTCACTGTCATTGTATCCTGACCTTAAAAATCTGTGGTGCTTTCTAATATTTGAAACAGAGTGATTTTACTGTTCATGCCCCTGGAAGTTGTTTAAACTTGTGGAATGCTAAGAATCTCTATTTCTGCAAAACATTTCAGTAGTGTTTATAGTTGGAACCGTACTTTTTGAAAGCTTGTTTTGCATTTGGTTTGTCTTTCAAAGGCTTTTTGCAAACTTGTAACAAATAATGTTGGACTGAGATTTCCTCCCCTCTGACTTCTATCAGATCTCCTGTGTGAAGCAGACTGAAGTTTTCCTGTTGTTATAAACTAAGAAAATACTACTGTGTGCTGAGAACAGTGGCTGTTTTAAAATGCACTCGGTAGCTGTTTTTCTGTCATGGATCCTCCTTTTGTCAAAGCTGTAACATAAGACTTCTTTCATTTATAAAATGTAATTACTTGGGGACTAGCTTTATCCTGAGCCTGCAATTTACATTTACCCTCTGGCAAAGGAGAGATGGGGTTTATTTCATCTGATTTCTAGCTGTTGAAAAAATTATTTTTCTAGTCTGAGCTAATTTTGTAGTGGATCTGGTGAATGGGAGAGTTCTGCAGGGGCAAAATTGTTACCCCCTCCCTATTCTAGTGTTGTGGCTCTAGAAAAAAAAAATTAACCTAAATGCCTACATTGTGGAAGGCTAATGGGAGTGGGAAGAATTGCATCTGTTAGCTTCCTTTGGTAAAATCCAAACCTTGGACAAGTTTCCTTTTAACTTTTTTCTTTCTCTTTCCCCGCCCTCTCTCCAGGGAAGCTTATGCTATAGGAAAGAAGGAGAAGCCTCCCTTTTTACCAGAGGAGCCATCCTCCTCCTCAGAAGAAGATGATCCTATTCCAGATGAGTTGCTATGTCTCATTTGTAAAGATATAATGACTGATGCAGTTGTTATTCCCTGCTGTGGAAACAGTTACTGTGACGAATGTAAGTGTTATTCCTATGTTTGTTAATTCAGAACATCAAATCTGATCATCTGAGAGCAGAAACAGGAGATAAAAAGAATTATTTTGTTACAAGTTCTATTTAATACTTAAGTATATCCTGAATAGGAGAGGACTTTTCTCATATAGAGTGGAAAAAAAAAAGCTGAAAGCTTTTTTCCCTTTTTACCTATCTAGTTAAATCCTCTTTACATGCGGAAGGATGAGTATGAGAATAGTGCCTAATTGTGCACGTGATTACAGTATTAGATATCAAATGCATTTAGTTTGTCCACAGCCCTTTCTCTCATACAAAATTACACATCCAACTTAGGTGACTCGCTATGATCTGCACCAAATGGACAGTTAGGCATTTAGTCCACATTCTCCATGGGAGAGTTGGTTAAAACCTTCAGAACTCAAACCTGCTAATGTTTTTTTGAAAAGAGTTTTATTCGTGGCCTTGAGGTTGGTGATTTCTCACTGTACTAGGTGGTGGGGGAAAAAAAAAAAAAGACTAGTTGAAATGCCAAGACAGAGCCTACTCTACCAAATCTTAGAATAGTGAAACATGAAAACTGTGTTATTTGCTGCATACTATAAATTTTTTACACTATTGAATGTTTACAGCTTCATGCTCTCAGTTCAAGACTATATTCACCCATTAATCTCATACGCATGTTTTTATAGTAGATTGGAACCCCAAAAATTCCCTTAGATTTCGCTAAAGACTATTTCAATGGTTCTAATTTTTTGCAGGTATTAGAACAGCATTACTGGAATCTGAGGAACATACATGCCCAACGTGTCATCAAACTGATGTTTCTCCTGATGCATTAATTGCCAACAAGTTCCTTCGCCAGGTAACATATAATTACTTTTACATAAACTGTAAGGAAAGTCTATTTGTAAAAAGCTGAAAGGGAAGAAAATACTAATTTACATCTCCTTAAGCAAGGCTAAATTGAATAAGGCTAAATTTACTTTTCAGATGCATTATCTGTTGTTACAGAAGCTTACAACTCTTTACAGACAATCTGGCAAAATCAGGTCGCACTTCTGTTTAACATGATGGCCTCCCTCTCAAATGCGGTGTTAACACTGAAGTACTTAACTGGTAACTCAGAGTATCAGTAGTTAACATCGGTGTTTAATGTCATATGTTCCTATATCTGTGTGTTGATTTATTTTTAGGCTTGATAGCATTTATGGAGATACACAAGTAATTTTACTCTGTGGAGGCTTTTGTTCATATATCTAGTGAAGTTTCATGTTACCTTTTGTAAATATTTTTCTGCCTTTAGGCTGTGAACAACTTCAAAAATGAAACTGGGTACACAAAAAGGCTGCGTAAGCAGATTCAGCAGCAGCAACAGCAGCAGCAGCTGCCACCGCCACCACCTCCACCACCACTAATGAGACAAACAATAACACGCAACCTGCAGCCTCTACTCCGGCCAGCAATTTCCAGACAGCAGGATCCACTAATGATTCCATTAGCTTCTTTGGCTTCTCGTTCTGCTGCTGCTTTGTCATCCTTGGGCCCTGGTCAGTCATCTGTGGCAGCTGGGCTGCCAGTAAATCCGTCTTCTGTCGTCGTCTCTGATCTCCCTCCAGCAGTGTCGCTATCTCTGCGTGGTGAAAAGCCAGATGGACCTTTTCGGTAAGTAAATCTGTAGATCGACATGGATATAAAAGATACCAAAATGCTTGAGTTAGATTCTTCTTAAGCTTCTCTGCTTGTGATTTATATGCCATTAGTGACAGTTCCAGTTGTGGAAGTTCTGGTTTTTGGTTTTACTTCAAATGAGGACACTTCGCTAAGTTGGAAGTGTGCCTCATGCAAGAATTTTCTCAGAAGTGTTTCTTGCTTGGTTCCCTTATCAGTCATTCAGTACGAGTTTACCCTGAAAGAGGACCCTTTTTTTTCCGTGGGAGCCCTTTGATTTTAAGTGGCTAGCAATTCCTAAAGTAACCCTTTAGTTCTGTCAAACCTTCTGGAGTGCATTAATTTCTCTTTAGTACTGAGAAAATAACATTTTAATGAGAAGTGTAAAAGCACAGTTATAGGTGAAATGGACCAAGTGTTCTCACGTTACTTTTTCCTGCAGTATTTACATCATCAATATTATGATGTCAGTGTCATCAATAATATACGGCATAGTCAGTGAGGCATAACAAACACTGAAACACTGTAAATTTGAAGTATTTACAAAGATGAAAGTCTTAAGTTTGCAACCCAGCAAAGTCATATGAAAGTACATTAATGTTGTTTAGGGCTTATCCTTTCAACTTTATGCCTTGAATGCAGATAGCCAGAAGACTGTCAGGCTCAGCTGTACTGTTGAATACAAAGAATCGCAATTCAGAAGAACCTCCTAAGGCAGCCTCTGAACTAGCACATAAACATTTCCTAATAGAATTTCTGTTCTTGCATCTTCCAAAACTGACATTCAGTGTGTGGGTTATACATACTCTAATCCATTCATGTGCAGCTGGCTTAATAAAATATTTTTCTATTGAGCTTCCTCTTTAAATGCCAGTAGTCCAGATTGACTTCTCTTCAGTGCTTCCTTTGGAATCAGCCAACGTCACATTTGTAAATCTGGTGAAGATTATTTCTTTTTTTTTTTTTCCATTTACAGTAGTCAGCCTTTTCTCATCTTGGACTTTGTTTCAAACAGCACTTAGAACAATGCTTGAATAATAAAAATTTGGGTTTTTTGTAGTGATGCCGATGCTGTTATACCTCCTGCTGCTCTGGTGACTGCTGCTGAACTCTCTAAATCTTCCTCCCTGTCAATCAGCAGTTTGTTGGAAGAGAAGGTAAATTTTATTTCAACATATGCAATGATTGCTGTATTTTAGTAGAGTTTATTTTCTAACTGTTGCGTTTATTCACAAGGGCTATCAGGTTCCTGTACTAAGACAACCAGCGTTACCAAGTCTTTTGGGCCCTCAAGGACAATCGATACCCACAACTGGTAAGTAGCTATAACTCTTTAGAATTTCTTTTAAAAAAAATACCTTCAGATAAACTAAATGGTTTTCTTTATTCCTCTCTCCTCTCCAAAAGGTCATCCGATGAGAGCTGGTACCATTCGCTCAGCAGGTGGCAGACCAGGCTGGGAACTGTAAGCATTCCACAGTATCACTTGTAACCTGTTAAATTAGGCTGTAGCACGTAACTTACAAAACAGCTGATTTATAATGAAATAAGTTGCACAGGTAGTTGTGGAGAATACAAGTGGTAATTAATTTTTAAATGGCTTAATTTGAATTAGCTTTAACAAAGGGGATCTGTGGTTGCAGTAAGATTATTTAAAATAAAACTCCAGTACATAATTGAAAAGAGGGCTCTGAAAGATGAACACTTTTTGAGGAAACTAATTTCATGTTAAAATTAAATATAATTAAAAGATCAGATGGAAAGCCACCCTTTTGATTACTGGCTGAATAGGACTGAAGAAATGGGTTTCCCAGTAGAAGTCAGCTTCCAACATTCGTTCTTTAACAACTTAGTTGATACTGTTTGTGCAAATTATGGGAAAAGAGTCAATGCTGATATTTTATGACAATTCTAAATTTCTTCAATTTAATAATCTCAAATAGCCAAGCTGCTTTCTCTAAGCTGGAGAGAGAGGGGTCTGTTTTATCTGTTACTGCAGTGTCAAGTTAGTTCTTGCTTTTGCTATACACTTGTTACAGATAGATTGTAAGGATGCATTGTGTTTAGAAAATCTTAAAACAGAACCCAGGATCCATCCCACAGATTGTCTGAAATCTCAAATTTGATAAGCAAGACAATAATTCATGGGCAGGAACAGGCCAAATACATCACCATGAAGCAGCAACATAGGAAGCATATGTGAGAGGGATTAGTTGATACCTGTGCAGTATTCTGAAGCTCAGAAGTGTGGAGTACTGAGTGTATCAAGGAGTGGTGGGCGTTTGGCACCTGGGAGGTGGCAGTCTCTCTTAAGCAGACATAGTCACAAAGCTGAATATAAGGAATGAAGACTGAGAGAACCGTTGGGGATGAGGATGTTGCAGGGAAGTATGGGGACCAAGAAATTAGTACAGTCTCAAATGAACAGAAAGCCGGGAGAAAAGTGCTTAAGTTGAGAACTAGAAGTGCTTGCTACCATGTTCCATTCACTGTCCTCTTAAGATCAGTGCAGAGTGTGTGTGATAAGACAGTGACACATGTTTCTGGGTTTTTTTAGAAGTTCAAATCGAGGACGCCCACACGGTGACCGTACCCAAAGGACTCAGGCCCCAACGCTACCAGCATCAACACCGGTCTTTGTGCCTGTGCCTCCACCTCCCTTGTATCCTCCGCCACCCCATGCTCTTCCTCTTCCTCCGGGGGTGCCACCACCACAGTTTCCTCCTCAGTTTCCACCTGGTCAGCCTCCGTCTGCTGGGTACAGTGTCCCCCCTCCAGGATACCCCCCAGCTCCTGCAAACCTGTCATCAGCCTGGGTACCAACAGCAGTACCAACGGCTCATTCAAATACCATCCCAACGACACAGGCACCTCCTTTATCTAGGGAGGAGTTTTACAGAGAACAACGGAGACTTAAAGAGGAGTAAGTATTTGGCTCAGCAAAGTTGCATTGTTTTTCATTTTTGTATTTCGATAGCGTATCGGACTGCAGTTACACTAAAGTGCATCTGACATAAGCAAAAATGACATAGTATTTCTTCCAATATACTTTTTCGTTGCAGATGGTAAACATGCAAAACTAAAACAAGACATACGTAATTCTAAAACTTTCCCTAAAACTTGTAGGAATTCAAAACTGTTTTTGCTTAAATAGGATGTTCACCTTTTGCATTTGCATGCAGTATACATTTTCTCATATTGGCCATGTTTTGTTTCTTGATGTCTTTTTGTAATAAAGGTCAAACTATAATTGTAATAAAGGTCAAACTTATTTTAACAGGGAAAAGAAAAAGTCCAAACTTGATGAGTTTACAAATGATTTTGCTAAGGAATTGATGGAATATAAAAAGATTCAAAAGGAGCGTAGGCGTTCGTTTTCCAGGTAACTGCTTTACATGTCCGTAATGGAGAAGCAGATTGTCTAGAAGAATCAGGAGAGGAGTTCCACTCCACCTCTCTATAGTTAGATGGATTGGATGATGCAAAGGATTAGCAGTGACAGGAGTTTCGTATGTAGGTTACTGGCTCAAATATGGCAGATTACAGTTGACTGTTAGCGATGATCGGGCGGCAGTTGTTAAGGAACAGGTGTCTAAAGCTTCTCTGAAATGACATCCTTCACCTCCTGACAGCCCTGAGGAGGCTAGAAACTGAATAGGTGTAGCTGCTGGATTTTCTGCGTCTCCCTATTCTGATTGTAACCATTACCTCAAAGCGCTTCGGAGAAGATATGTGAGAGAAATTGTCTTCATTGCCTCTTTTGTTTATCTCATGTGGATACATGAAGAGATTTTAACGTGGACTGCAAACTGGTGGCTTTCACTAATGTTTTCTTGACACTGTTTAATTTTTCTTAGGAATTAAAAGATCAGACTTGTTTTTAAGGAAGACTTAAATTGGTGAAGGACTTGAGAGGAAAAATTATGAACATATAATGAACATATGCAGAATAATGCGAAATGGTTCTCTAAAAAACCAATATAAACTTGTGAAGAAAAAACTTGGGGTAGCTGACATTTTCTATTCCAAAAAATCACTTGAGCAGGAGTCTGAAGAACTCTCTGATAGCAATGCTGTCAATATCTTTCTTAGAGTAATGACATTGAGTCATATTACTAAAGGCTGAGTTTAGAAACTTGTAGATATGATTTTTCTTGAAATGTGGTCGCTAGCCTTGGTTAGAACTAGAGGTATGTGCAAAATTTTGCTGGGACACAAATCTTGCTGGGCTAGAAGTGTTAATTAAGTAGTGCTGTATGTAAGCTTGCAGTACAAGTACTTTGCATCCTGCACAAATTGCCAAATAAGTAATGAAGTTAAATAGACTCAAGTTGATACTTTAAACCTGAGCTTTACTGTCTTCAGGCTAAACTGTTTTCCTGGTGTTTGATACTGCACTGTAGCTGTTAAGACTTGCTCTTTTTGCATCTTACTGCAACAAAAATGATCTGCACTGCGTGTAGTGGCCGAGTAGTGAAAAATGTGAGTTCTCATACCAGTAGAGGCCAGTATACACTACCTTAAATCAATCCATAGCTGTGGTAGTTCATCCAGTAGAAGTGAGTGGAAACAGACTTACCCTTCGTGTATGTTTTTACACTAACAAAGCAGCAGCAGTTCTGTGTTGTAAGCAGAAACTTTTACATGTTATTGAGTTCTTCAATTTGCAGTAGCATTATGTCAGCAGCTGAAAGAAGCTTTGACATAAGCATATGGAGAGGAGGAAAAAAAAAAATTTGGGAGGAAAAAATTGGGGAGAGTGACAGTTTTGAATTAACTTCATTTATTTCTTTTGTGTTGTTTTTTTTTTTTAAGGTCCAAGTCTCCTTATAGTGCTTCATCTTACTCTAGAAGTTCATATACCTACTCCAAATCAAGATCAGGTTCTTCCCGCTCTCGCTCCTACTCTCGGTCATTTAGCCGTTCCCATTCTCGTTCCTACTCGCGATCACCGCCGTATCAGAGAAGAGGCAAAGGGAAGAGCCGTAATTATCGTTCTAGGTCGAGGTCACATGGTTATCACCGTTCAAGGTCACGGTCACCCCCATATAGACGATACCATTCACGGTCAAGGTCTCCTGTATTTAGAGGCCAGTCTCCTACTAAACGGACTATACCTCAAGGGGAAGGAGAAAGGGAGTATTTTAACAGATACAGAGAAGTTCCACCATACGATATGAAAGCTTACTATGGCAGATCTGTTGACTTTAGAGATCCATTTGAAAAGGAAAGATACAGAGAATGGGAAAGGAACTATAGAGAATGGTATGAGAAGTTTTACAAGGGCTATGCTGTTGGCGCTCAACCTCGACCTCCAGTAAACAGAGAGAACTTTTCTCCAGATAGGTTTGGTCCACCTGGAACCAGACGAGAGAATTCACCATATGCTCGGGGACGTAGGGAGGATTATCCTGGTGGGCAGAGCCACAGAAATCGTAGTATAGCTGGAAATTACCCTGAAAAACCTTCTGGAAGAGAGAGCCATGGCATCAAGGATCCTACAAAATCAAAAGAGAAGGAGGTGGAAAATCCACTGGGAGATGGCAAAGGAAATAAACATAAAAAACACCGGAAGAGAAGAAAAGGGGATGAGAATGAAGGATTTCCCAGTACTGAGCTGTTAGAAGGTGTGAGAAAACCAAGAGAGCCAGTTACAACAGAGGACGTTAAAACGGACTCTCTGTTCATGCTCCCAAGCAGAGATGATGCCACCCCTGTGAGAGATGAGCCCATGGAAGCAGACTCTATTGCTTTCAAACCGGTGTCTGAGAAGGAGAAAAAAGAGAAGGATAAGCCAAAAGCCAAAATTGACAAGACAAAGCGGAAAGTTGAAGTGGCTGTTCCTGCTAAGAAAGACAATGTAGTAAAACCAGCTAAAGCTTCCCAAGAGAAGGTGGACACCGATCGTGAAAAATCTCCCCGAACAGAAGTTCCTGTGAAAAAAGTGAAGGAGGAGTTGCCAAAGACAGACAGTGTTAAAACATCTTCTTCTCAAAAGGATGAGAAGGCTCTTGGTACCCCACGGAAAGTTCACCCAAAAGTGATGAAAGATCATCCAGAAACCAGACCAGCCAAGGAGGAAAAGGCAAAGAAAGACCATCCAAAAGAAACCAAGTCAGAGAAGCCCTCCAACAAAGAGGACAAGTCAAAAAAACCTGCTGAAAAAAGCAAACAGTCTGATGCAAAACCTGAAAAAAGAAAAAGAAAAGCAGATGAAAAGGTTGATAAGGAGCACGAAGCCTCTTCCATAAAGGCTTCTAAACCAGAAACTACTGAATCGAAAACATCGCCGAAGGGAAAGACTGAGGCTGATGGTGAAAAAGGAGAGCGAACTCCAGAAAAGGATAAATCTGCTTTTCTTAACAACCCTGCAAAAAAGATTAAACTTAACAGAGAAACTGGCAAAAAGATTGTGAGTGGAGAAAATGTACCACCTGCAAAAGAACCTGTTGAGAAACCTGAGCCAAGCAGCAGCAAAGTTAAACAAGAAAAAGCAAAGGGAAAAGTGAGAAGAAAAGTAACAGCAGCTGATGGATCTAGTTCAACTCTTGTAGATTACACCAGGTACCTCATCATTTCTCTTCCTGTTCTTTCTTTCCTCCCTTCTCCTGCCAAAAAATGTAAAATTCTTTGTGACTGATGAAAGGAACAGCTAAATCTGTGCTAAATGTTTGAATAATATGTGATCTTTCCTGTTAAACTGTGCTTGGGTCGAAACCAGATTTTGTTAAAGAAGCAGTCTACCCTGCACAGAAAGCTAACAAGGTTAATTCATTGGTGACGTATTTGACCCTTGCTTCTGGGACTTACTTTTCCGCTCTTATTCATTGCATGTTGAATCTCTGAGGTGTCCCCTCTATGTCTTCCTTCAAATCCAGCTTACTGCTAAAGGCAAAAATAACAGACATGTCTATACTATGCTGTATTTTGCATTTTAAAAATCGCAAGGTGCTGTAATTATGTACTTCTGTCAGTGTGACATGAAAATTATACCTTGCAGAAATAGCTGGTTTGTCGCCAATGTATTGTACTGATTTTGGTGTTGAGCACGGTGCCGTGTTGACACAGCTATGCTGCCTCCAGCTCAGTGCCAGCTGCTTTTGGTGCTTCCCTTGGAGATCTCTCTTCTATATTGCATTGTGTTACCTGTGGGGGGAAAAAAGTGATCTAGTGTGGAGCTGTTCTTACTTAATTTCAGTGTCTAAAGGAGCAGGACTAAGTAAACTCAAAACAAATGCTGGAGACCTAAGATAGTGTCTTGATATTCTAAAGAGTTTAAAACATACATTTTTCTGAAGAACAACGCTGGGACACGAGAATAGAACTTCGGTGGTATCTACCTCTCCATAATGGCTTGCTTACATGTTGAAACAAGAATGTATATCTAATTTATCTGCCACTGGTAGAAATAGGACATGAAGGAATTACAAGATCAGACAGTCCCCAATCTGATAATCTTGTGTCTTTATTAATTAAATGTGTAGTAGCAAGATACTAAATTAATTGATTGCTCATAATCTTAGCGAGTGGACTCATCCTTTCTCTTGTCTGCTCCCTTAATTGAACATCTTTTGAAAAAATGCTGAGGATTTAGCATTGAAACAAAAGCCATTTTTTAAAAATGATACAAAAAAACGTGATGCATATATCTGTCATTATTAATGGATGCCTTTTTTTCCTCTTAGCACTAGTTCTACTGGAGGAAGCCCTGTTAGAAAGCCTGAAGAAAAGCCAGATACAAAACGAACTGTCATTAAGACCATGGAGGAGTATAATAATGATATAACAGCCCCCGCTGAAGATGTCATTATTATGATCCAGGTCCCTCAGTCAAAGTGGGATAAAGATGACTTTGAGTCTGAAGAGGAGGACATTAAATCTACCCAGGTGCCCGCAAACGTAGGAAAACCTGCTAGCGTTATAAAAAATGTGAGTGCTAAGCCAGCAAACCCTATAAAACACAATGAAAAAGAGACGGAGCCTTTGGAGAAAACACAGAAGACTACAAAAGAGGTGAGTTATGAAAGCTCCCAGCATGATGCAAAAAGTTCAAAAAGTTCACTGTCGAGTGAAAAAGGAAAAACCAAAGACCGAGATCATTCTTTGTCGGACAAGGATACTTCTGAGAAGAGAAAGAGCAGTGTTCAGCCAGAAAAAGACCACTCGGAACGTCCAGCTGAACAAGGAAATGGAAAAAATGTTTCTCAATCTTCCAAAGACAGCAGGTCTTCAGAGAAACATGATACTGGCCGTGGATCTGCTGGTAAAGACTTTACTCCTAACAGAGAGAAAAAATCTGACCATGAAGGCAACAGAGATCATTCTAGTTCTAAGCGTAGAGATGAAAAGAGTGAATTAGCAAGGAGAAAAGACTCCCCTTCTCGAAACAGAGAATCTACATCGGTACAGAAAAGCAAGCCAAGAGACGAACGAGCAGAGCCATCCAAAAAGGGTGCTGGAGATGCCAAAAGGAGCAGCTACAGTCCTCCACGTGAGCGGAAGCAGTCTGATCACAAAGCTGCTCATGATTCTAAGCGTACAGTGGAGGAACACAAGCCTGTAGATAAAAATTCAGGAAAAGAGAAGGAGAAACATGTACCAGAAGTAAAGAGCAATAAAGAGAAAGAGCCAGGTGGTAATAAACCACCATTAAAACAAGAATCACCAGATGTAAAAAATGAGAAAGAGAATGTGACTGGACAAACTGATAAAAGTGTTGCCAAGCCGAAGCCTCAGGTAAGCAGCTCCTCACGGCTCTCCTCTGATCTAACTCGAGAGACTGACGAGGCTGCATTTGTACCAGACTACAATGAAAGTGACAGTGAGAGTAATGTATCTGCAAAAGATGAGGAAGCTGCAGGAAAAAACCCTAAGGAAGCAAAAGAAAAGACTGTTGAGAAGGTGAAAGAGGAAACAGCAGCACCTGCTGCAGCTGACCAGCCTGAGGCAAGCAGAAGTCAAGGTCAGAGCAGCCCCAGCGTTAGCCGCAGCCGTAGTCAGAGCCCTTCCGAGAGTCAGACTCGAAGCCACAGCAGCAGTGCCAGCTCAGGAGAGAGTCAAGACAGCAAGAAAAAGAAAAAGAAAAAAGAGAAGAAGAAGCACAAGAAGCATAAGAAACACAAGAAGCATAAGAAACACATTGGAAACGAAACGGAATTGGAAAAGAGCCAAAAACACAAACACAAGAAGAAAAAATCGAAGAAGAGCAAAGATAAAGAAAAAGATGACCAAAAAGTGAAATCTGTCACTACATAGAATGACAGATAATAAAAAATGACTTAATTCCTAAGTCATCTGTATTAAATTTTGTTAAAATGTAAACGAATTCAAGCGTTGTAAATAATGACATGAAAGACCCTGTGCTGCACTTAAAATATTGCTGCTTGATTATTTGATTTTTACATCAGAGCTTTATAAAAGTGAACATTTTGTACAGAATTGTGAGTTGTGACCATGTAACATGAAAGGTTTTGCTGGGGCATCTTATTTTTAACCACCGTTAATTAGTTTGGGTGGAGTTTACTGTACTGTGAAAATTTTCACATTCGAATTTTTTTTAATTGCCTGGCAGAAGAAGCTGGTATCAGTTATAAAATATCAGCAGAATGATTTGCAGAATACATTACAGCCCTGTTATGTCACTTTTTGATTACAATAAAAAAGTTTTCAGTAAACTATCCAATGTGATGAGACTTCCAGTGATAGCTGAACATTAGCAGGGAAAAAAGCAGTGACAGAAGAAAGCTGCTTGTAAAAGCTTGCTGGTAGCTAACATCTATGAAAAATAACGTATCAGCGGGTTTAATTTTGAGAAGGCTGGTAGGACTCAAAATGTTCTGAACTGGTGCTGTGTGGGGAGGTACTGCCCAGAGGTGTGCTTTCATCATGTGCCAAGTGGACTTGTTTGAATAGTCTAGAAGGTAGTAAACGGCCCCCAGACATAGAGCCACTGTTAACAGCTGGTACCGAGGGTTTTAAAGTAATGTTACATAGTAAGCTATCACATCTCAACATTGTTCCAGTTTGTTTAGAAAACCTGTTGTAATTTGCCAGCAAATATTTACACATATGCTTTAAGATGCCCTGTAATCTGTATTTTCCCTCAGCCATGCGGATCACCAAGATGTTGGTGAGTTTTAAATGGAAGTTTTATTCGTAGCTTTTTCATATGGTGGTGCCATGTGATACAGCACTAAACCTTCCGTTAAATGTGGGGTGCAGCAAATGAGTTTGGCAGAAGAAGAAAGCGTGCTAGAAAGGCAGGCGTCTGCTTTGAACAATGGTAGGAAATCTAGAAAATGTAAATTTAATTAGCTTGATGATTTTGAGATAGACGTCATTTAAAAAACCACATGTGACGGTGGCGGGTGTTGCTCAACCGTCAGCCAGCACGGTAAGAAATATTCTCGTTGTGCCTTAAGGACACAACATCCCGGTAACAATTGGATTCTGTAGCGAAAGCCCTCAACTGTTTGGCTGTGGGATTTGCCCCAAAAGAGTTCTGTTTGAAAGTGCTATCAATTAAAGCAGCGTTTCAGGGCCTCCTGCTTGCAGAGACTATTTTGTTCAAGAAGTGTTACTGTTTCTCGGTGCTGTTACTGGGGTATTTAGCAGTACAGAAATAGTAAAATAGTAGTTCATTTTGCTTTTCTGTGGGGGTCACTGTCACATAATGGGTTAGAGATTGAGCATCCTGTACTTCTGATGGTGAAAACAAGACGCCAGACTGAGGACTGGATTTTACTTCTGTAGTTGGTGCCTTGCTGTGCCAGGGCATTCTTGGTGGATTTCAGGTGTTTTCTGAACAAAGTAAAGCAGGCTGCCCGGTGAAGTGGCTTACATTTTTACTTCACGGAACCAAAAAGCCCGTGTCTGTAATGGTCATTAAATGTGCTCATCAACAGTTCCCACGTGTGGTCCTGGGAACCTGGATCACCAAAGCGAGCACCAGGTGTACGGGAGTGTGAAGCCGCCTCTGCCTTGGTGTGGTCTGTGCTCGGGAGCGTGAGGCCATTGAAAACACATTTTGCACTGTTCTCCGTGAGCGTGCTTTGGCCTGGTGGCACACGGAAAATCTGGGACTCTGAAATGGGATTCTTGGGTTGAAATGTGTTACCAAGGTTCAGAATGGTTGGTAAACTTGCATGGAAGTAAAATTTTGCAAGCTGCTTTATGGATAGTGCTCTAAACCCGGTCAAAAATGTGTATTTTTGTATAACCTTGTGCTGAAGAAGCTGCAGGCTGTGCCTGTGTTGACGCTGTTAAACCCCCGTTTTCAGAAAGCTACAGCAGCATTGCTGATGATGTCTCAGTCTGTGAGTTTAGTTTACTCCAGCCATGGAGTTTCTTACTGTTCTGTTTTCCAAGTTTTTTGAGCCACGGGCAGGTGGAATGCAGTGCGCAGGCCTGAGCAGGTGGTTTTTACCAGCAGCGATGTTTCGAGGTGTGACTGAAGTGCCGAAGCTGTACACGGTGCCTGCAGTGTGCGAGGGGGCAGGGTGCCCTGGGCGGGGGGCAGTGCTCCTGGGGCACGTGTGACGGGGTGGTGGAACGCAGCTGGGGTGGAGGAAAGCGTGCTTACGGAGCAAAGGGAGGTTTGATGTAGGGAGCACAGTGACCGAGTAACTGCAGTGTGTTCCTTGTGGAACAACACCGCTTGGTCACCTGCTAAAGGGAAGTGTGGTCCGTTCCGCAGAAGTGATCGCGGGTCCCTTGGGCCGGTGTACCTTGTGTCCCATCTTCAGGTGGGGTCAGTGTGTCTGGATGGTTTGAGCATACCGCTGGGCAGGAAAGAAGGTGGTTTGAAAATCTTAAGTGCAAAGGACCAGAAGACTACCCCCAAGTGGGTGATGGATGCGTGGGTTATCCACGGCTCTGAAATAAGGGAAAGACAAGGGCATAAGGCACGGGGTGATGTCCTGCATGGGTAGAGATAAGAAACCCGGGACGCAAGAAGAATTTTAGTTAGAACCCCTAGTAGTTGTTTTGCATTTTGGAAGAGGAGGCTTCTGGCCATCAGTAGTGGCAAATTGGCTTTTCCCTAGTCTTCACTAGAAAAAGTTGACTGTAACCAGCTTTAGGGAAAATCGGTAAAATACCTGGACCATGGACTAAAGAAAGGGAGTTTGTTAAACAACTTTCAGATAAAGCTTGTGCTCGAATTATTAATAAGGTTGCTAACCAAAGCCCTCTACTTAAGCTGAGGGATGGTGTTGCGTCTGGAGATGACCGAAGAGCAAAGCTCGTCCCCGCTCTCAGAGGCGATGCGAATGGGGACGTGTCCACGTGCTGCAGTACCGGTCCAGCTGTGGCTGGGTGTTCTGTAGTGTATAAGCACGCGGGAGAGAGCGGTGTGAGGAATGGTCGTGACCAAACCGAAGGGCAGGAGTCGGGCCCAGCGCCGTCTCCGTGAGCCGCGGTGGTGGGCGCGGGTGGGACGGAGCTGTGCCGCGGGGGCACTGCCATGCCGGGGGCGGCCGCACGCGCAGGCTCCTTGTGGGATAGAGGCGATGTGGGTCACGATGTTGAGTCACATCTGGGACGGGGGTGGCGGTGCCCGTGGGTTGTGTAATTCCTCAGCCGTTGGTTGCGTGGAGAGTTCCTGCTCTCAGCCCGGCGCTTCCCAGCCGCAGGGCTCCGTGGCGGTGGCAGAGCGCGTGGGGTGGCCTCGTGCTGCCGCGCTCCGTGGGGCACGGGGGGGATCCTGGTGTTTGGCATGGGAGTACGGAGCCTGAGGGGCAGGAAGGGAAATTTTGGTCCAAAGTGGTGGCGTAGGTGTGACTATGAAGGGGGAAGTCGTGGGTGCATCAGTTGTTGGCGTAGGTTGTACTGGCTGGTGGGAAGGAGCCAGAGGAGGTGGCAGCAGGTTCAGGGGGTGCTGCGGGAAGCACAAGGGTTCCTGCCGTACGGGTGATGGAGACAAACGCGTCGGACGCCTGCTCTGCCCCACCACAAGGAACCAAATGGGCGGTTTGAGTCTGACTGACAGCATCACTGCAGAAGGGACGGTGACAGGCGCCAGCACTGTGAGCCGGCGGGGGGCCGGGGGGCCGCTCCGCGGTCTGGATGGCAGGGAGGCCAGAAGATGCTGTTCTCCACCGTCAGCCCTCAGCCCTGTGTGAGCTGCGAAGTCGGACCCTGACGCTGAGAACAGGTTACAAAGAGGATCTGAGTCCACAAAACCTTGACGTTTGCTCTGGGGTGGGGGCGTCTGGCTGTCAGGGGTTGGCGTACCCCGCGGTCCCCTGCACCGTGTCACCCCGTGGGTAGCTCACCAGAGCTAGAGCCACTGTTGTGTAGCCTTCGGTATCTTTTAGGTTTTCTTAAATAGCAAAAGTGGTACGTGGCCATCCTGTCCGTGATGATCTCCACCCTCGAGGGTTACACGTGCAGCTCATCGTCTTTGATCAAACACTGGGTTTTGTGGAAGGAAGGAAATGGAGATTTATTTCTGTGTGCAGCCTGGTCCTTCTGAGACTGTAGTGTCTGTTAAGAACTTTTTTGAGGTTCCTGACTGAGCCTTAATGCCAGGCAGACATCACAGCTTTTAAAAAACAAATGGTTGCCAAATTGTTCCTTGCACTCTTGCCTGGCAAGCTGAGGGGCTCGTTTTGTAGAGGCTCGATTTTATATGGAGGTGGGATCAACTGAGATCCGCTTTTTGCATTAGTGCCCTGGAACTGGGCTCCATAGGAAGAATTTTAGTGTAAAACAAATCACATTGTGAGCTTAGCGGCCCACTCGGCATGGGTCCTGCGTGAATGTAGTGGCTGTCGAGCTGTTCCGTCGGCGGGACGGGGCAGCACCGGGGGCAGCTGGGCCGGGGAGCGGGGCCAGGGCAGCGATCGCAGCCCGGGCGGCCGGTGAGGAGGGGACCCGGCAGTGATGGACCAGCCGGTCGCAGGGGGTGGCAGCTGCTGTCCCCCAGGTTCAGTTAACGGGTCAGGAAGAGAAAGCAAAGGCAGCCCAAGGTTGAAGGAGGCAACGCCTCTGAATGAGGCTAATTAAAAGGAAGAGCTAATCAAGGCCTGGAGCTTTCAGGAGTCCCGCTGGGCTGGGGGATGCTGGGTGAGCTGGGGGGGAGTGCACTGTTCAGGGAAGGAGGCTCCCTAATTAAAAAGGGAGAGTGGTGCTCGGTGGTGGGGGCGGGTGGGGAGCTATCGGGGCTCTGCCAGCATCACCCTCGCAGAGCCGCTCGCTGAGTGACGGCCACCGGGTCCGCTGGGGCAGGGGAGCGGGGCTGGTCTCCTGCCCCGGGTGAGGAGTGATTAACTCGCTCAAGAAAGCTCCTGACCAGTTGGAGGACAGATTCTCCTGCTCTCCAGCTCCAAGATGATTGATCCAGAGCTTGCACTGGGAAGCTGGGCTCCAGCTAGGGGGGTGGCTATAGGGTGCCGGTGTGCCCCAGCCCCTGGGGGGTCCAGCTGGGCTGGCAGCAAGGGGTGGAACTGGCACACAGAGGTACGGAGAAGGTCGATCCTGGGGCAAAACTCTTGTCCCAGCCCTGCAGGGAGGGCTGATACCCCCTTCCCTGGCTTTCCTCTGGGGCCCCACCACCCCAGGGGATGAGGCTGGGGAGCAAAAGCCATGGAGCCACCTCATCACACTGCTTAGCTCCTAGTTATAGCCCATGGTCTCGGAGGGGATCAGCTCAGGCACGGTCCCCCTTTCTGGCTGGGGAAGCAGTACCTGACCCATAGCCAGCAGGGGGGCACGGGGGTCCCTCTGCCTATCGGGGTGACCACCTGAGCACCAAGTTCCTCTGCTCCCGGTGGTGTTTCCTACCCGACCAAAAACCAACTCGTGCTCGCGCCGTGTGGCGGGTTTGGCAAACAGAAGGTGTTGGTTTCGCCAGCTCAGACCCTGATCTCGCCTGCCCTGCCAGAGGCCAGCGCAGCCTCCCCTGCCCTGCCAGGTGTCACCTCTGCCCACGCTTACACATGAAAAGTTCTGCTGAAATTCCCTGGGATTGGTGTCGGGAGCTGGGAAAATTCACTGGAAGAAGTTAATGATTTTGAACCGAAGTTAAAAGTTGCAAACGGCTCTGTGTTTGGGAAATTTTAGGGCTTTTTCCATTTGCTGTTTCATTTCTAAGTTATTTAGCCCCATTTGCAGCCAGGTAATTGCATTGTGTGAGCGATTCGTGGGTTTGCAGAATTCCTCTGTGGAGGTGACAACAGAAATCTCTGCAGCTCTGCAAACGCTGCTGTGATCTGCCCCGGCAGAGTCAGCCCCTGAAATGTTTGTGTCTGTAGAGTGATGTGCGAGATCCTTATTTTCTTGTAAGTCTTGCTTTGCGAATGATTAAGTTAGGGGGTTGTTGTAATTTACCTTTCAACTGGAATCTAAGCCAGTATTTTAAATTTTACGGACCTGGACAAAATATTGTTGAGCTAGATTTTAATATTTTTTTTTTTTTGTAGTACAGTTGTCAGTGACAATTTTGATTTTGTTATAACATCACAGCAACAGCTCAGACTTTCCCATTCCCGCACTGCCCTGGCAGGGGTGTTAGCCTGTAACTTCAGAGAGGACATGGTCTCTACTTCCAGTTACCAACGTCACATCTTGGTTTCGATTTCATGCACCTGCTTCTGTTGTCCAGAACACCCTCCCCACAACCCCCATCGGCACGCTCAGATTATTTGTAAATATAATCTGATAGGAAATACGCTACGAAAGTAACACCTCTTCCTTATCTCTTTATTTTCTACTGCAGCTGAGGAGCAGGTCCTTAAAGATCTGCCAGCTCTGTTCTGCTCCCTTGTGCCCGAGGGTGGTTTCCCGGGGGGTCCTATTGACTCTAATGCCTTGAAGAACTGGAATTTTGCTTTCCTAAAATTCAGGGTTCTGACTTTACCCTTCGCCTGACGCACATCCCTCAGGCCTGCCAGCTCCTCCTGCATCGCCCCTGCAGCCATCACCCAGTAGCTCACTTGCGCTGGTGACCAGCAGGTCCAGTATCGCATCCCCTCCGGGGGGGCTGCCTACCATGTGTGCCTTAAGTTACCCTCCGGCGTTCCAGGGGTGTCCTGGGTTGCCTGCAGCTCCCCGTGCTACTTCCCCAGCAGATGTCGGGGTGCTTGAAGTCCCCGGGCAGCACCAGGGGCTGCGAGCAGGATGCCGCCTGTAGCTGGAGCCGGAAGGCTTCGTCGGGACGTTCCCCTCGGCCAGGCAGCCCGTAGCGGGTACCCACCACCGACACGGAGCCGTCACCTCTCCCAAAACACACTTAATGCTCTAAGTGTCTGCAGATGGGTTTCTCTCTCCGCTTGTGATCTGTCACTTCTTAGTTTTTGACACTGCTTACGTTAATTACAGTTATTTAAAGCACTGGGAGGTTTCCGCTTTAAACATTCAAACCTCTGTGCTTCTTGAACCAGCGTGGTTCATGAGGTTTTGGCAGCGTCAGCCGCACGCTCTGCCCGCAGCGGTGGCAGTCCCCGCGCAGGGTCGGGGCCGTGCAGCGAGCCGACACGCTGCTGTTTTCTTAAAGACAGCAGGTAGGGTAGTTTCTGGGTGTAATGTCTTTCATTTAGCCTCCCTAATGTATAATCTTGGAGTCAATTTCAATTAAAAGTGAAATGTTTTGATGATTCCCAGCCTTATTTTAATTCCCCTCTGTGTAGAATATGCTGTAAATTGATAAAGCATAAAATTAGGCACTGCAAAGCTGGCACAGGCACTTCCGCTGCCTTCTCCAGGAGGGCACCAGTTTATAAAATAACGAGCTTGCTTTTGTCCAAAATCTACCTTGTTGGGCTTTTTCTGCTAAATATTTGGTGGATCTCCAAGCGTTTACCCGCAGCCTGTCCCCGTTATTACACCACCTTCCAGGCAGCGTTCGGTGCTCCTGGCTGTTGGCCCCTCTCTAGCACAAGACCAAAGCAAGGCAATGTTTTTGTCCAGCCATCTCGCCCAGGCGCCGGCACCCCCCCCCCGCCAGCCACCTCCAGGAAGGCCAGCTGGAACACGGTGGGGGCAGAGGGCCAAGCCCCCTCCCACAGCTCCCAGGGAGATTGTCCCACCACGCCGCTCCGGGACACCTTCTTTGTTTCCCACAGCACCATGTTTTTTTGCAAGAAACGTATTTTCCTGCTCCTGATCTGACTTTGCATTTTCTTCCACCCAGACGCCGTGTGCCAACACCTCCAGTCCGCCTCGACGGCTCACTGCTGCCAGCGAGCAGCTCCCTGCCTGGCGTGCCGTGGGGTGCCGGTGCCGCTGCTCGCTCTGCCGCACACCAGCACCGGGGAAGAGCTCACCAGCCTGGGCCTGGCGCTTTGCCCGGGGGCTCACACCGCTGCTTTCCCCCCGGCTCGGTGCGTGCAATGCACAGGTTGGCAGCGCGTCACCGGGGTGGGTGCGTGGTGCCAGCGGTGCGGGTGCTGGGTGAACCGTGGTGCCTCTGTAGGTGCTCCTGGCTCCGCGGCACGTGGGGGATGATGGCGCCTGTCCAGACCTACCGTGGCTGTATTTGTGCATAAAGCAACGAAATAATGGCCCGTTGGGTCATGCCGGGGGAGACGGTGGGAGGGTTTTGGAAGAGGAGGAGGAGGATGATGATGATGAGGAAGATGCTGGGTGGAGGACAGGGTGCCCGGTAGGACTCCAGGGCTTTGGCTGCGTTTGCTGAACCCCGGGGGTGCCGGTGCTGCCCCGGCCGGCGGGGCTGACGTCACAGCCGGGCACGAGGAGCTGGACGCGCTGGCTGCGGAGCCTGTGACCCGCTTTCCCTCTCCACGCAGCGAGGGCTTCGCTCACAAATTCCAAGCCCCAACCCAGCGTCGCTCCCGTGCGGGGCCGCCGGCAGAGCCCGCCCCGGCGTGTCCCCCGAGCACCCTCTCCTCCTCCTCGAGTGGAAATGCCTCCACAAGGTTTGTCAACGCCCGCTCCTTCAAGAGGTAAACGAGAGTTGAATAATTAGCAATGATGCATTCGGTGGCAAAATTCCTCAGCTTAAATTTAGATCAGCTCCGCTGTCGCGCATCCCATCCGGGCCGGGCTGGTGGTGGGGGAAGCAGAATGGGGCGACCCTGGCCGGGCACCCCCCACCCGTCACCTCCCAGGGGGCCGGGGCAGGGTGCGGCTTTTGCAGGCGGTTTCGCATCCATATTTTGTGTGTGTGTGTGTGTGTGTGTGTGCGCGCATGCCTGGGCTTTCTTCACCCTTTTGTGAGCAAAATGGTTGTTTGGTAGCACTGAGCTAGGGCTCCTTGCCAAGTGTGCCTAATTAAGATTAAGCATATGCAGATTCGCCTTGTTTTCAGCTAATGACAGCTGCAAACAATTATTTGTCATGCTCGCTGACTGTTGATTGGTAAAGGTGACGGGCAAGGATTGAACACGCTCTGCCCATGCCTGGCAGTGCTGCCGGCCGCGGGTGCAAGTGGCACCTGCCCTCTGGGCACCTGGGTGCTGCTCGGGGCTCGGCTGGTGACCCCGACGGTGCCCGGCGGAGGGGTCAACCCTGCCTGAGGGCAGCCAGCTCCAGCGTCGCCCCGCAGCTCCTCACGCTGAGGTCTGCTGGAGGGCGGGAGGTTTTAATTGATTTCTTTTCGGTGTTGCCATCAGCATAGACACATCGTGATGTTTTCACGGGAAAATAAATAAAGATGTCTGCAAACGTATCTGACATTTGTCGTTTCCAAGCCAGCAGCCTTCATCAATTTCCTGCAAGCTGAGAACCAAAGCAGAGACTAAACGAAACGGGAGGCTCTTCTGCCCGCAGTCCTGCACCGAGTGCGGCTCAGGAAGTACCTTGGCATCTCTCCAGAATGCCTAAGCTTTCTAAGGACATTCTCAAAAAGAGCTCAGTTTAATTATTTCTTTTATTATTATTATGATTCTGATGAAAGGAGAGAGAGCCTTTTCCACAAAAGGATGCCTGAGCAAATGAAATACTCTGTGTCACCGATGAAGACGTTCCACATTGTTTTAAGGATGGCAGGGAAACGAGGACATGGTGGAAAAATTAGTCACTGCAGAGATATAATTAAGTTCTGTTTGACATACATCTTGCTCGGAGATACGTGCCTCGTGGATGCGCACGCTCCCGCAGCCCCCCTGCCCTGCAGCCCCCAGCCCGGCAGAGGTGGGTGCGCACGAGTCCATCTGATGCGTTCGGCGTCCCTCCCTGGCTGCTTCGGCTGGTTCCTGTACATCTCTCCCAGTTGTTTCTAACCCAGGCACGGGGCAGGGACCCCTCCGGCCCCGGGGGGTGGCAAGGGCAGCTCCTGCTCTGCCCCATGGACGTGGGTGGCCCCACAGCTGGGTGCGGGGGGGCTGTGCCCCCAGAGCTGCTCGCTCGCTGGTTATGTCGAGTGTGTGCCCTCGGCCCCGTGCTGGGAGCTGAGACGGGCTGGGGGGCGGCAGCCCTGAGGTGGGGGGGAGGCAGCAGCGCGC
>JAVJGJ010000047.1:25546516-25559881 GCA_035590215.1 Microhierax caerulescens | reverse complement strand
GCGGGACCTCGTTGCTACAACAGCGCGTGTGGGAGAGCTGTGCCCCCGTGTGCTTCGGGAGGGGGGGGGGTGACCTGGTGTATGGGGGTGGTGGGTGTGAGCCCTCACCCCAGAGCTGGACTGTGCACCGCAGCACTCGGCCAGGCTGGCACCGCAGAGCTGGCCTGCAGGCACCGAGAGACGCAAGTTGCCCGATCCCAGTGGTTTTCCACCCCTTTTGGCTCCCCAGAGCGGGACGCTGCTGGCACTGCTCCCCCTCCTCGCTGGCTGGGCCCATTCCTCTCGCACCAGCCCAGAGCCCTTGTGATGCTCCAGGAACCGCAGCGAGCGCCTGCTCGGCAGCGACACGCGCGGAATTAACCAACGGAACCACGCACGCCCCGCCGATGCAATGAAGCACCAGCCCGCTCGTGCACGGTGAGGTGCTGGCACAGCTGCCGGCACTCTGCCCACACCCCCTGCCAGCAGCGTGCCGGGAGCGGGGGCTGCACCCCCCCGCACCCCTGCGCAGGAGCCACCGCTTCCCGGCCACGCACGCAGCTGATTTAATGCGAAAGGAAAATTGGGTTTTTCTCTTTTGAGGTTGTTTTTGCCCCTCTTTCCTCCGGCATGTGGCCAATCGAGTGTTCCCTCGCCGTGGTTCGTTAGAGCCCAGCACCGCCGCAGACGCCCGTTTCCAGCGGCTGCCGCATGCCGGGAATGCCAATGAAGCTGCCGGCACGCCGCGCTCAGCAAACTGCAGCGCATGTTTGTCCTGAATGCAGAATAATTAATGGTTTAGGGGAATCAAGTGAATTATGCCGGAGTTGTTGTCCAATTAGTTAAACTAATTGCAAAGTAAGGAGGGCTACCAGGGACCTGGCGTCCCGGGCGCCCCGTGGCAGCCGCAGCGTCCCCGCCGGCAGAGCCAGCCCTGCCGCAGGAACGGGCCGTAGCCAGCGCCTCTCTGCAGAGCCGAGGCCTCTGGGTTTGCTGTGCCGCCCGGTTTTCATAGGGAAAATGTTCCTATTTATTTCTCCGGTGGGTATGTCTGTGTGCACGCAGGACTAGGTTGTTAATTTCAGCCCACTGGTGCCCAGTGGGGCTGTGGCTGGTTTGTCACCTGGTCCTTTTACCAAACATCACATCCTGCCTTGCTTGGGCTGGCCCCCTGGGTGGTCGCGGTCCCCACCCTGCCCTCCCGTGCTGGGGATGTCGCGACTATTGCTGTCCTTGCCGATAGTGTTAGCAGCCCCCTCCGGGCTGATATAACCTCAAGGGGGAGGGTATATCAGGGTGTGGGGAAAGAGATGTTTATTTGTGGAACGGCAGAAACGTACGTGCCCTGTTTAGATTCTACTAGAAATTAAGAAAATCTCAAACAGTGCAGAATTCTGCACTTAATATGGCAGGAACCAGCTTTCGAAGCTTCCTGCCACTAATTCTGGCTGGAAACATACATGTATGTAGGTTTTGTATATACGTGTGTGTGTGTGTATATATATATATATTAGGGTTTCTATAGGGGTGGAAGGGTGGGGGAGCACCCTGTGTGCCGCCAGCTGCGAGACGAGCCCCGTGCTTTGTCCGGGCGGCGCGGCGGGGACGGGTGGGTGCTCATTGAGTTGTGCTTCCCCCCGCATTCGCTGTGACAGATTACAGCTTGATAGAGCCACAAACACCAAATAGCAACAGAGGCGTCAATTTAGTTATTAACAAAGGATGGTATTCAAATGGCGCTGGCACGGCTCCAAGGCGCAGGAGCTTATGAGGAGCGCGGAGGGTGTATTAAATATTCATCGAAATCTTGGCATTTCGTTCCCATCTCTTGCTCTCTCGCCCCCTCCCCTCAAAATTATTTGGTTCTAAAGGTTAGAAGCCTACTTCAAAAATTAATTATTTCATTAACCCATTATAAATTAGATTTTTACAACTAAGTTTTTCAGGGTTGACGCAAAATGGGTCGTAGTGGCACTTCATCAGGTTTGCTCGTCACGTGAGCCCTGACCCTGGGCACGTGACGGTGCCGACCGATGCTCACGGCAGCATGTGACCCTAAATGCTACGTGAGCTTAAAAAAAAAAAAAAAAAAAAAAAATTTAAATACAAAAATATAAGCAGGTCTGTCTCCTGCCTTCACCTGCCCTGTTGTAGTTGAGCCGTACCTGCCGCCCGGTGCCCGGTGGGCACGGGGAGCTCCGTGCCGCCGCCGAGCTGCAAAACCCTGCCCTCCAATTTGGCACCACGGCTCCCCATTTGGTAAGTTAACAGATACTTCCAGCAATTAATTGGCGCAGCTCTGCCGGCGCTGCTCATTAGCATGCAGGGCGCGAGCGAGCGGGCGCGCCGCCGCGTGCAGCTTCGTGCCGTCGCTCCACGGGAACCGCTTGCCGGCCCCGCCGGGGCTCGGTGCGGGGGCTCGGTGCGGGGCTGGGACCGAGGTCTGCGTGGGTTTGCTGGCGTCTCTGTTCTCCCGCATCCCGCCACCTGCCTCCTGCAAACGTCGCGATGCTCCACAAAGGGCTCCTTGCAGGCGGGGGTCAGGGTGCACCTCCGCGGCCACGGGTTTTTGCTGCCTCCACGCTAGGAATTAAAAAAGCTGTGTCCCGAGTGGGGTGGGTCTGGGGGGGCTGTTTCCTTCCGCAGCCAAGGGGTGGTTGGTGCTGGGTGCTCACAACGCCGGTGATCCGCGCCTGCTGCTGATGCTGGGCTGCCAGTCCCAAAGTGGTGGCTCTCGGACGATGTGGGTTTTATTTCAGTGCTTGGCCGGTGCCTCGGCACTCGCCGGTGATGTCCCGGCCAGGGGTGGGGCCGCTCGTTCGTCCCACGGGAGCTGGGGCTGAATCCATAGTGCTGGGAGCGCCAGTGCCGGCACCCCGCAGCCCCAGCCTGGAAGGGGCCGGAGGGAGCTGGCGGGCGCGGGTGATGCCGCCCATCATTAGGATGCAGGTCCATCGCCATCTCCCTGGAGACCATGGGAAAGGAGGGCTGGGGGAGTCGGTGTCTGGTACGGCTGGCAGCCGTGCTGGGAAGGGGCAGCTGCGTGCAGGCGCTGAAGGGCGCGGATGAATTACTGCCCCTGTTCAGGCACAAGCCTTTGTTCCCTGCGCATTGTCAGCAGCGAAACGGGAGAGGAAAGTAAAGCGGCTGAGGCGCAGCCCGCGATGGGGGCAGACAATGGGCCGAGCCCGGCTTGCAGACCGGACCACGCCACGGCAGCCGACACAGTTTGAAGCATCAGTAACAATTTTTTTTAATTATTTTTTTTTTTTTTTTTCCCCTTGAACTAATTATCCACAAAAGCTCTTTTGAGCTGACACCGAATATGAATTGCCGTTCTGGTGTGGCATTGTAACTGTGGTGATCCCATATTTAATACTCGGGGCATTCCCGGGCAATCATTAGCCCCTTTGTGCCACTGAAGGAAGCCATATGTTTCAGAGACATCTTTAAAGATGCTCGCAGAAACAACAAAAAAAGGGATTTCTGTGTGTTGCTGAATGCGGCTGCCAATCACCCGGCGTCCCGCGCCGGCTCCCTTGTGCTCGACTGGAATGTGAGGCAGCGGTGGCAGCTTCGGTAAATATGGGCTTATGTTTGTGGTCGGGATTTGCCGTCTGGGGGAATGAGCTTTGCAAGCTTTTAATTGGCACGAACGTCCGCCCTGCCCCTTTCTCACATTTGCCAGCTTTCCCAAGGCTGACTCTTTTTTTAATTCCATCAGAGGGAAGCAGCTTCCGCGGCGTCGCTGGTTGAGAATAATTTTTCTCTGCTGCTCATACAGATTTTTTTTTTTTGACTTGTAGCCAGCTGTCCCCATGAATGAGCACTTAAACAAGCAAACAAGTGACCTGGGCCCTGCCACGCCATGCTGTCCCCCGGCTTGTTCCTCCAGCTCTCCCCGCAGCAGTTTGCTCACACGCTGTATTTTCATTCGGTTTAATTGGTTCCGTAATAGTTCCACGGCAAGCAGTTCTGCTCCCGTCAAAACCTGATCATGTGAACGTTCCCCCGTGGTACGAAGGAGATAAGTAATGAGGAAAATTGATCTCGGTCAGCTGCAGGGCCCCGGCGCAGGCGCGTGGCACGGCCGGGGCGGCAGGGCTGGCTGTGCCCATGCCGTGTGCCGGCACGGGGGCTGCGACAGGCTGCTGGGACCGGCGGCGGGGGGCAAATAGCCCAGGCTGGGCTTGCTGCGAGGGCCACGAGGCTGCCGCTGCCGCCAGCCCCACGGAGAGATGTGTGAAGTTGTGTTCAGCTTGGGTTTAACTTACAAGGGGGGGTTGAGTGCTGGGGGCCTGGGCTGGGGCAGCTGCGGATCCCGTGTGCATCTTGTCCCCCCATGGGGCACCTCGGGCTGAGGCCAGGGGCTGGCTCCTGGGGTCCTTTACACAGTGTGACCGAGAGGACGTGGTGGAAGCCCCCTTGCCAGCTTGGTGTCCCTCACGTGCCATGCAAAGTGCACGGCCCCCGCGCTGCACACCCGCTGCAGCCCGTGCCCCGCGCGGTCCCACTGGTGTCACCGTGCCTGTAGCTGTGGGCACGGCTCCTGGCCGTGCCAGGGCATCGGTGTCACCTCTCGGCTGGGTGTCTCAGGGAGCAGAGCCACTCCTGGCAGCAAACCTCCAGCTGTGCACCAGTTGTGCTGGTCGGCACGTGGGGCGGCTGAATCCCACTGCAACACCCCAGACGGCAGTCAGTCCAGAGCTGTGGGTGGTAGGTCCTCCCCCACCCCCCCATGCAGGGAGGCTTCATCCCCTCTCCTCCTCCTCACCCCCATTGTCTCCCTCCCAGCTCTGGGGCTGACAGCAATGGCCCTTCTTGCTGGGACCAGCTCTTGCACCCCGTGCTGTTGTGCCGGGGGGGGCTGTGCCCAGCTCCCCAGGGCAGAGGGGCTCCGCAGCTGCCCCCAGGGAACTTTCCTGTCAGGCTTTATTGCTGCCTCCCGGGGCGGCTCCCATGCAGATCAGTCTCCTAAGGAGCTCCTAGGAGAGCTGCAGATCAGATGCTGAGATACCTGATGGAAAGAGGGGACACAGCCACCCTCCAGCAGCCACGTGGGTGCCGGCACCAGGGACCCTTCCCCAAGACCAGGGGTCTTTCCTTGGGACCTCCCCAGCTGTTACAGTCCAGTTCGCCCAAGCGCTCCGTCCACATGGACCTTGTGCAGCTGGCTCTGCTCCTAGGTTTGCCTCATAGTTGCAGGTGCCCCCAACGTTAAATGTTCGAACAGAAGAGCCAAAACCCTGCAGGACACCAGAACTCTGCCAAGAGACCCAGGACCCGTCAAACCCGGGTGATGCTGCGCAGGCTGGGTGGCTCCATCCGGGGAGCCAGGCACTGCCCGGAGCTGAGAGCAGCAGGAGCCGTGGGAGAGCAGCCCTCCTGTTAGCACGAAGAATTAAGAATGAATTCGTCAAAGGCTGTTAACAAACGGTCGGTAATTACGAAGGCCACCAGCAAATGGAGAGGTTACTGCACGCAGCCCCCCGGGGAGGCTGGCAGGGGGCTGGGGCTCAGGGTGAGCAGGTCCCTGTGATGTGCATGCTGCTGCAGCAGGCGTGCTGGTGTGGGGGGGGGGGAGTCGGCGGGGTGGGCAGCCTCAGCACTGCTCGTGCCTCGGGAAGACGTGCCACGATGGGGGTCCCAGGCTCGGCACAGCCCATTCAGCTAAAGCCGAATTTTCTTGCGGAGATCCGCGGCTGCTGCTTCCCATCCTATGACGGGGGACATGAGGAGCGGCTTTTTCTTCCCCTTTTGTGGCAGCTCCTTGTCTGTTGCAGGGGGTTGCGCAGCCCTTGGGACACCAGCCACTTGTGGGGAGGATTCCTGTGGCCTTTGCCCCCAGCATGGGACAAGGATGGAGGGGACCAAACCAGAGCTGGAAGGAGGAGCTGTGGTGAGAGGACTGGGGTGCACTGGGGAGACGAGCAGCAGGCAGGTGTGGGACACACTGAAGGCAGTTTCACAGCTAAGGGTCTACCAGGTACTTCTTGGACTATGGTTTTATTTTCCGTCCCGCTCCTCTCAACCAAAGGAGCCCGGTTCCTGTGGTTGTTCCTCACGTGCAGGTCCCCATGCTCTGACCGCTCTCCGCTGCCGTCATCCTGGACGTGCATCCTCCGCAGCTGGTCGTGGCGACGCTGAAGGCCGAGCTCCAGGGCAGCGCATCCCGCTGTGCCTGCCCCTTCCTGCCCCAGGAGGCTGCCGAGCCCCAACCCGCTGTGGCCACCGGAGCCCTGTGACGGGCTCTTGCTTCATCTCCGAGCCCGGTGGCCAGCTTGGGCTGCTCTTTGGAGGGACCCCTGCGGCAGAGGGCTGGCCTCCATCGAGTACCGGGCAGGTGAGGACCGCGCCGGTGTCACTGGCCATGGCGCCCAGCGAGCCGCTCAGCCCCGCCGCAGCCCCAGCAGGGTCGCGGTGGTGCCGTGGGGCACCCGCATGTCTGGGTGCTTCGCAGGCCAGGGCCAGGCATGATGCACGATGCCAGCGGCTGCCTGCAGCCACATCCGCCCCCAGCTCCGGCACTGCCACCCCCGCGTCCTTCAGGGACAGCTGAGGCTCGGGAGAGGCCGGTGCAGAAAAACCTCAAACATCTGGGACACGTGCATGACAAGCAGTGGAGCCCCCCCGAGCGCAGCCTCGGGGCTGGGGGCGCAGCCAGCCCCCTCACAGGCTTTGTGCTGAGTCTCCGCACTGCTGGGGGACGCGGCTGCTGGGGCTGGGGTCATGGTGCCACCACCAGTGTGCCGGGGGTCCGTGGGGGGAGCCTGGGCAGGGAAGCTCTGCAGGCACCTGGCACAGGCAGGGCTCTGCGCCGCCACCAGCTCTGAAAAGCCCCAAATTCTAGAGCTCAGCCTGGGCGCGCTGCGGGGAGTGTCCCTGGGGGCTTTCTGTTCGCCTCTGCTCCTTCAGCTTCGTGCCCAGGATCCTCCCATGCTGGATGAAAACCCGGGGACCCATTTCTTCCCGGGATGTAGGGCTACATGGTGTAGGAATGGGTTTCTACCCACATGGGCAAAGCCTGTCTGTGGTCCCATTAGAGGAGGGTCCCTGTCCCCCAGCGCTGCCCACTGCAGTGCCCCAGCCCCTCCAGGCAACAACCTGCCCCGTGGCCCCTGCTGGGCTCCCCGACGCCCCTCCGGAGCTGTAGACCCGCATCCTCTGCCCCAGCCACATCCCGACCCTCACCTGCAGGCATCCCCGCCTGCTCCACCGGTCTGACATCAAACAGAGCCGGCACACAAAGCAGAGCTCTCCATTTTGATTTAATAAGTATCTGGGAATGTCATAAAAGACGTGATAATAAAATATCAGATGCAGGAAAATGACTAGCCAAAAGGCATTTAAAAAAGGGAAGAGTGTAAACGCAGTAGATTAAGACACTAATTCCCATCCCTTGTATGTTCTCCATCTTTCCTGTGTCTTGACAGACAGAAATAAATGCCCCCTCTTCCTGCGAAGCACTATCTGCCTCTCCTCGCTGTATCGTAACCACGGGGTGCCCACAGCTGTAACAGCCCATTTATTCTCAAGATTTGATGCTTTATCACTTTCAAAGGAGCAGCTCGGCTAGTTCATCATGCATTCCCACTGCAAGCACTTACACTTAAAGGGCAGATAGAGATCCTGATGGTAATAGCTAAATTTGATTTTTGACGCTCCGAAGTATCTCAGCAAATTAAAGACCTGCAATTCAGGCCTTTGTTTAGACCACACAATGAGGCAACAGGAACTAAGACAAAAACCAAAATGAAAAATAATTTAAATGAGTTTGTGGGAGTCAGAGGGTCCCCCTGTAACTCGGGCTCTGTGAAAGTAAGAGCTGTGTGTTGGTTTGTTGGTTTTGGTTTTTTTTTCTTGTAAATGTAGCTTTGAACCAAGTAAAGTGCCAGTAAATTCCCAAGCCCAGCACAGTGCAATCAGGACAGGAGCCAGATCAGCAGCTAAGTGATGGATGTGTTAATGTTTTAATAGGCCGACCACCTCATAAATAATTTGCTCAGTTCTAGAGTAATTGACCTGGTCACAGCGGTAATAAAGGGCTGTCCCCTGGGCTCTTGTTCAAAGGTTCAGCAAACCCTTCCAGAGAAAGTCTTAAGTGGCTTTTAACAATATATATTTTCTATTGTTACAGTCTGGTGCCCGGCTAATCCTGCAGCCAGTGCAAACACCATCAGTTCAGCTCCGTGGGTATTTCAATTAAAAAACCCAGTAATGATAACCGAGAGCGGTTTTTTGCGAGGTGAGCTCTTTGTTTGCTCTCTGGTGAGTGGGGACCTGCGTGAGGAGCATCCACCGCGGAGCACGGCTTAGTGAGGAGGGATGGAGCCTGTGGCAGTGCCCGGCACAGGGGAGCGGTGGGAGGTAGCCAGGCTAGGGGGGGGCTTCGAGGGAACCCACCCGCTGAGCCCATCCGGCACCGGTCTGCTGCCACCACTGCCACCTACCCCGGGCAGCAGGAGCGGCCAGGGCCCAGCCTGGGGTCGGGGTGTTCCCCCCGTGTGCTGGGGGTGCTGCCTATGTGCTGGGCACTCCTCTTTTGTACTGGCTTTTCCTCTTGCGTACTGGGCATTCTGCTTGTGTGCTGGGTATTCCTGTCGTTTAGCGGGTACTCCTCTTGTGTATCCCTCTTCCATACTGGGTATCCCTGTCGCACCTTGTATGTCACTTCCTAGTGCTGGCTCTGGGAGCAGCTTTACCCAGCCCGGGGCAGGGCTGCTGCTTTATTATTTGGGTTTCCAACCTTTGCCATCACGGAGTCAGGCAGTTCATGGCATCTGCAACCCTACCCATAGCCACAGCGCACCACTTTTAAATTTTTCTGCACTGTTAATTCAAGCTTAACTGAGCTCCTCTGTGTCCCAGCAGGCTGACGTTGTTTTGACCACATGGTGCTGCGGGATTTGTCCCACCAACGGCTTTGCTATGTCTGTGGGATGGGCCAAAGTGGTCGGCTTTCCATAGCTGCAAACCAGGGAGATACCAAACACCAGAGTCATTTGTCAAACAAAATCAATGGCAAGCATCTCCAGCGTTGCAGCTCTAGTACGAGGATGTAATTAAATTTGAGACAAGGAGGAGGCACCCCTGTCATGGAGGGATGATGGGCATCCCCCCATCTGCACGGGCAGCCCTGGTCCCCGCGCTGGCAGTGCAGGGCTGGCAGTGCCGGGTCGCAGTGCCCGTCCCCATCGCTGGCTCCCAGCTCATGCTTTGCAGGAGGCACCAGCAGCCCTGACCCGCAGCACTGCAGCACGTCACGTCCCTTATCTGGGATGACTTTTTCATGCAGCATTAAACACCGGCTGGCTTCACCTGTGCTTTTCCACCTACGTGGGATCACTGCTGCGGGCCCCCAAACAGCGGTGGGCGGCTGATTCATCCCTGGCACGCGCTGGCATGAATGACCTTGTGTCAGGAAGGCTCACACCGCAGCTGGGGTGTGACCACTGCGCCGAACTGTGCCACCTGTAAAACACCTTCGTGGTCAAACACCCCACTTCTTTGTGCCAGCTCCACACGCCGGGGCCTGGGGCCGAGTCATTTCATGCAATTAAAGCTGCGGTCATTAGTACTGGAGGTGCTGCATTAGGGGTGCAGGGGCCACCAGTGCTCCCCAGCAGACCCCGCTCCTCAGGAGGCTCCTGTGCCCCTGGCTGGCTCCACACCCCTCTGGGATGCACGTCTGTGCAGAGGGAAGCGGGCTGGGATGAAGGCTTTGGTGCAAGGCTGGGTGACTGTGGCTGCCACTGCTGGGTTTTGGCTGCCCCCAAGCGTGGTCACTGGATGCGAGAGGCTGGTGGCCCCTGGTTTCTGCAGCGGGAGCAGCAGGTACGGTGGCAGCTCCCTCCGCAGGGATGGGGGCATTGGATGCCCGGCGCTGCCTCTGCAGGTGATGCTCCTCGCACGGCTGGGTCAATATCCAAACCACTCTGGAGCGAAGGGCACATTGCTGGGGGTCTGTGGGGATGGCAGCGGGGGGCAGCGGGGGGCAGGTTTGTTTGCAGGACCATGGTGTCTGGGGAAAATGAAATCCCCTGTGAGTGCCCACGGGCAGGCAGGGTACTGCTGTCATCCCTCTGCCAAAGGGACCACTTGGCAATGGGACTGGTGGCCAGAAGGGGCCAGGTGGGAGAAGGGCGCTGGTCGTGGCTTTGCATATTTAGTTTGCTACGTGCTGGCACGCTGACCATGCTCTGCGCCTGCTCTCGTGCTGCTGGTGGTGGCAAAGCACCTCCCTCCCTGGCAGCCAGCAGCGCGGGCACCAGCAGCGCCGCTTCGCTGACTTGGCAGCAATCCCGCCTGGGAGCCCACCGGCCCTGCTGCAGCAACCGGCACCGTGCTTTGCCCCGTTTCCCTGCCTGAGCCACCAGTGCCAGGGCTCCCTGGGGCTGTCGGGTGCTGGCAGCAGAGCCCGGGATCCCTCCACCGCAGCATCCCCTCGCTAGAAGCATCTTTCCTTCTGAGCATCCCTTCTCCTCCCTGCCTGCCTTCCTGCGCACACAACCTCATCCCAGTCAGAGTCAAATGTGGCTGTAATGGAAAGTAAATTTAATATCCTTGCCCTTATTTTTGTAATTTAGTATAACCATCAGCTACAGAATAAATGACACCTAATTACTGTTCGGGGAAGTTCACGCAGAAGTGCTTAGCTGTGAGGTGATCGTAGGGAAGCACCATCAGTGATGGAAAATGAACAAGATGCCGGCTGTAGGAAACTGTAATTACAGAGGACTGACATACTGTGAGCTGTTTATGATAATGAAGTGGTGCATCAAATCAAATTAACCTTAGTTATTTAACACGGGATGCACCGAGGACTTGTCTCAGTAGACGCTAAATCCAAACCCGGAGCCGGAGCCCAAGTCAGAACAGCAGCTCCGACGCAGGCTCGGGTGGTCACTTTTATTTAAGATATGTTCAGTGAGCAGCCACCGCAGCGCGCCAGGACGGGCAGGCTGCGCAATGGCGAGGGCTAGCACCGGCAGAAAGCCGGCAGAGCTGCTGCCGGCAGCCTGGGGAGCCACGGTGCTGCCGGGGAAGAGCCCGCAGCAGCATTGCTGAGCGAGCCGCCGTCGCCTCCGTGCCCCCCACCATGCGCCCCTTGCTCTGCGCTACGCCGACGGCCCCGTGCTCGCTCGCCGCTGGAGCGGAGGCAAGGCAAGGTCAGTATCCCACCCCGGGAGGAGGTAGCGAGAGCCGGGGGGCTTTCCCCTCAGTCCGGCGGGGTCTGGCTGCGGGGCAGCAGGATGCTCCCCTGCCCGGTGTGCGGGGCACGCCGCTGGCCGCTGCCGGTTGTAGGGCGAAGGCTGCCAGTGCCTCTGGACTCTCGTGCGAGGGTTTCATTTGCCCATCTCTCTTCCCCACAAAGGCTGTGGTGCTCGCTGGAGGAGCGTTCCCGTCGGGATCCCTTCACGCTGACGGGTGAGTAACCTTTCAAATTAACCCAAACGCTCTGTTAAAGATTAATGAGCTTTCTAAACAAGGGTCCCTTCTGTGCGCCGGGCTGTTTGCAGCACTGCACATTCCTCCGCGCCGGAGGAAGGGATTGCCGTGCCGGGGCCGGGGGGCTCCGGAGAGCAGCGTGGCGAGGGGCAAAGGGGCAAGCACGCTTAATGACAGCGGTTCTGTAAATAATGTTGAAAGGCTGTTTGTGTCAGCGGTGTTTCGTTGGTTAAAGGGAGGAGGTAGGAGAGCCTGGCCCTGGGCAGCAGGGACGCCGGGCTGCGTGGCCCAGGTGCCGGCAGGAATGGCCGATGCGGGTAGCGAGGATGCTGGCGGGCAGCGTGCGGGACTGCAGCGGGCAGCTGCCTGCTGGCACAGCTCAACCATGCCTGCCAGGGCAGAACCAAAGGTGGGAAAAGGAACTCACCTGGGTAAAATGCCTCTTGCCCTGGCTCTTGGTGCCTGTGACTGATGGCCTGCTGGCTTTCCGAGTACCCGATTTGCTTCTGAGTGTTTTGTTGTGGGTCATTTTGAATTGGGTTGTATTGGAAAATATTTGCTCAGCGCCCTGTGTGCTTGTGGGGGCCTCTGGAGAGCCGAGTCCCTCCTCAGGGGAAGGATTCCTCTGCAGAGCTTCCCACTTGTTGGAAAAACACAAATTGCATCTCCAGTGAAAGGCTTTCCTCGCTGTAATTCAAAGCGTTTGATGGATTTTGGAGTACCTGCAGTCAGATACATCCTGAATTATATTTTTGCATACCTTTTTTGGATTCTTTTAAAAAAGATATGTTTAGTGTCTTTTCTGCTTTCTGGCGAGAATAGTTTTCACCCCCGCACAGGCGTGCACGTGCCCCCCCGCACAAGCACAGGGACTCCAACAGGCAGCAAAGGGCCGAGCAGGCAGTTAATGGACGCAGGGGATGCTGTGGTGGCCCTTTCCAAGAGACAATGGGACACTGCCCCGGACACTGCCCCCAGTGTGAGTGGGGGCCGGGCGCGGGGGCCAGGGGGCACCAGCTGGCTGAGAAACCAGCTGCCCGGCACGGCCGCCCTGCCAGAGCGCAGGATCTCACCCGACGTCATTTACCATCGTGCCGAACTGCACTGGCACTTCTCTGAGCCCTCTAATCTTCAGGCCTGTGCTGGTGGCTCCCCTGTGTATAAATTAGCACCCCAGGTGTCATCCCAATAATTCCTCCCCTAATGCCGGCTTTGAGTCCCGGTTCATGGCAGAGGCCGCTGGCTTTTGTGGTTATGGGTTCATTTTGCTTCTTTCCATCAATATGAAAATGCCTTGTGAGTCCTGAGAGTTAATCACTATTGCACAGGAATAAAAAGAGGAGATTTCCTCTAATCCCCTTTAAATGGTCTCTAAATGAGGTCTCGAACAAAGATGACTAATGACAGACGTGATTAAACTAATTTAGTAGGTGAAGGTTTGATGGGAGCCCCCCCAAGCCCAGGTATAGCCCTGGGGGACTATGTCCCAGCTCTCCGTGCTGCACATGCAGACCGCTCTGCTGGCATACTCGAACTAAGCAAACTCACTAATTTCTGTTTTGTTTTGACCAGAGGATTCCCTCGTTTTATTGAAAATATTTTTGTCTCTTTTCTGCAAACTTTTTACTTACCCTTGCCAAATACAAGCTCGCTAGTAGGGTGCTAAATCCAGATTCACCTGATAGCCAGCTACACCCTCAAACCTTGCCCGACACCTCCCGTCAAAGGGCTCCCTCTCGATGTGCATTCGTCATTCAAGAACTGGTAACAGCAGTGAAATGTAAAGTCAATTAAATGTGTCCGAGGAGCCCTCCAAAGAAGGTGTGTTCAGCGCTGGAAACCTGTTGTGGTAAGCTCTGGCACCGGGTGCAGCATGGCTGAAGTCCAGTTCTTTTCAGCTAATGTGTCTTGCAGCACCGTGCAGTGCCGTGCAGCGCC
>JAVJGJ010000047.1:25530998-25546416 GCA_035590215.1 Microhierax caerulescens | reverse complement strand
GTGCAGCGCTGTGCAGTGCTGTGCAGCACCATGCAGTGCCGTGCAGCACCGTGCAGTGCCGTGCAGCGCCGTGCAGCGCTGTGCAGTGCTGTGCAGCACCATGCAGTGCCGTGCAGCACCGTGCAGTGCCGTGCAGCGCCGTGCAGCACCATGCAGCGCCATGCAGCGCCGCACCATGCTGAGCGGACGGAGCCCTGTGGTCCATGAGCAGGGCCGGTGGCCTGCGCACGCCGCGGCTGCCGGTGCAGCAAACTGCCGGTGGGAGCTCCAGGCAGCACTGGGTCCGTTCTGCAGCGCTTACTGCTGTAATGCAGCTTTGGGTGCAAATTCTACCCCTGGGTAATTTCCTGGCAGTGCAAAAATCTTGCAAGGCTGTTGTGAGGCCAGGGCAGGTGCATGTGAAGCACCAAGACAATGATGAGGTTTGAATTCAGGTGTATTTAAAAGATGTGTAGATGTGGCACTTGGGGACATGGTTTGCGGTGGCCTTGGCAGCACTGGGTTAACGGCTGGACTCGGTGATCTTACAGGTCTTTTCCAACCTAAATGATTCTGCGATCCTGTGACTTCTGAGATTACGTCCTTCTGTGGCCTTGGTCAGCTGCAGAGCTTTCCCATACTCCAGTCCTCCAGCCGGCCATGCTGCTTAATTCTCTGGGTCTGGAAAGCGTAAAGTAGCTACAAATTATGAGATACTTGTAAAAAGTTGGATCTAACTGTTCGAGACTGTTGTTGTTAACACACGTGACTTTCAAAATATCATAGTTATGTGAGGGCCCGAGGATTCCCAGCAGCGCTATTCCCGTACAAAAGGCATGTGTACCCTGGCCGCTGTGCGGCTGTCGAGCTGAAGCCATGGCTGACAGTCGGTACGTGGTGATCAAACAGATCGGCCTGACAAACAGCCGCTGCGGCTCGGCGGGGACTCGCACCCCTCCGTGCGTTGCTCCCCTGTAAATGCTGCCTGCTGTTTCCAGCCAGCAAGGCAGGACTCAGCTCAGCCCTGCTGCGCCTGTGGGACCAGGGGTGCCTGCATTTCGATGCTCGCCCTCCCCGGTCCATGCGCAGGCACAGGGCAGGAGCCAGCTCGGGCTGGCAGGTGGCATCGCCACGGCTGGCATCGCCGCGATGGTGATGGCTGGTTTGCAGCAGGACAGGAGGAATGACATTAACAGGCAATACGTGTGTCCGTAGCGAGGCGTTCCGGTGGCACTCGCAGCACTGGCGGTGGAGTTCAGCCGCAGAGGTATGTTTGACGTGGGGAATATAATGCACGGGGTGAGCTGTGTGCTGGGAGCAGCCCCCTGCCCTTTGGTGGGGTCAGCAGGAGACCCCTTTGCCAGGAGGGGGTCAATGGGAGAAGCTCCTCTGGCTGCCCGTGCTGTGCTTTACTGTGTGTCTGCCCTGGGTTGTCCCTGTCACCTGCCCGTCTGGCACCCACCGGCCTCCAGCCCCCCGCGCAGGCGCCTTCCCCATCCCTGCCCGTCCCTGCTCGCCCTGCTGCTCCCGGGGCTGCTCGCTGGCCTCCCGCTGCACCACTGATGCCCTCTTCTTTTCCTTCCCTCTTTTTGAAGCTCCTGAGCTGCGGCAGCTGGATTTTCCCTGGTGGGCTGTCATGGGCGAGGGGGGACGGGTGTCACTGCCTCGTGGTACCTGCAGTTTCGGGAGGCACACGGTCACCCCTCTCCCGGCTCCCCCCTGGTGACTTTGGGAATGCCTCAGGCTCCGGCACGGACCCTGAGGGCACAGGTCCACCTGCCTCCTCCCCCCCTTAGCCCGGCGCTTTGCTCTGCCCCAGCCGGTCTCTCTTCCCTTTGCTGTAAGCGTTGTCCTCGCCAGTGACCACCCTGTCCCAAGGGGTCAGCCCTTCCCTGGATCCCTGGGGATGCTGCAGCCTCTCCTCCCTCTGCTCCTGGATAAGGGCGCTGCAATATGCTTTCAGTCACCAAACTAATCTGTTCCTACACCCAGTGAACAGCAATAGATCCTTCTAGGTCCATTAAAATCCCAAAACCTGTATGGAGAAAAGTGTAAAGAATACACAGGACAGAATCAGGGTGTCCCATCCCTTCCCCACAATATTGGGAGTGATTAATGTGACACTATTGCTGTCCATCTTGCTTTTGCTTAATTATCATTTTTGTATTGCTCGTGTCTCTGGAGACCCGATCTGGCGGGAATGGCTTGATGGATTATGTATGAAATCCAGGTCAACACGTCCAAGTATTACTGCCTCATAATTTGCTGCGCCACAGAGGCCAATATAGATGCCTTGTGTTATTAATTATACCAATATATTTTCATGAGTAATGTGATTAATTAGGCTGTATATATTACAGTTGCAGGCCTGTTCTGTTGCTGTGTTTGTTCTTGGATGGAGGTGGCTGGCTCAGAGAGCAGGCAGCAAAATCTGTGGCTTGGACTCGGTCTCGTTCCTTCTCTTCCAGAGCAGTCAGGGGGAAAATACCGTTCCACACACTGCACTTGGCGTGCCAGGCAGCCACGAGGCCGGGGGGGGCAGAGGGAAGCGGGGCTGCCCCTGGTCACAGTCACAGGGCGGTTGGTCCCGGGAAGGGACATGCGCTGCCGGGGCTGCCCCGGAGAGATGCTGCTCAGAGCTGGCTGCGGGGCTGCAGCGTGTACCCCCGGGGAGTAGGCAAACCCTTCATGGTGGCAGGACGAGCAGGGAGGTGCTGAGCATCCGGAGGGGCCCTGGTGGGATTCCGGCCCCGGGCTGCCCGTGGGGACAGCCGGGATCACGCTGCCCGGGCTGGCTCCCACCAGCCTCCCGGAGCCTGGCACCGTGCTGGCCTTGCCTTTAGCGCTGCAGGGATGAATTGCACCTAAATCACAGGGACTCCTCTGCTCTCACTGCACTTCTTAAAAACTGTATCAACAAAGTCGCTCCTGTAACTCATTTCCCTTTTCCCTCTACAAGCTCGAAGTGCAGGATCTGAGCCATGCTGAGCGTGGTCCCGCACCGCTGGCTCCCAACACCTGCGGGGCTCGGGCTCACAAGGTGGCTTTAACCTGCCACGAGTGACGTCCTGACACACTGCTGTCAGTCCGCACGGTGCAAAGACAGGACAAAGTGTTTGCAGCTTTGCTGCCATGTGAAAATATTTACAGGAAAACAGATTTCTGACACAAGCGGCAGCCTCCCCAGCTTGCCAGGCACACTCACTCAGCACCAGGGCTTCAGCCTCCCTGGCGGCCCGTGACCTGTGTCCCTCGCCGTGCCACAGCCAGCACTGGGACCTGGGAATTCTGCGGTCCCCCAGCTCAGCATCCCCAAACCTCTGCAAAGCACAGCGCTGCCCGGCCGGAGCCGAGCTCTGCTGGGCTTCCCGCGGGCCGAGAGGAACTCGTGCCTTTGCTTTCTGCCTCTCACCCTCAGAGCTCTGCTCCCGGCATCACAGCGGAGCTGAAACCTCTTCTGTCTTTTGTTTCCATAAAGGTCAAAGAAGAGTCATCGTCCTTTAAGTGCCAAGAAGAGGCCTTCCACCCTCTGGTGCGAGAAGACTTTGAACAGTAAGGCAGCTGCTTTTTCTTCCCAAATGGTTGCTGCTTGACTGCATGTACATTGATTTTACTCCGGCCATTTTCTTCCTTCTTGTCACAAGTTTGATTGCAAGGGTTTGTTTCTTAGCTTTTTCACATCGTTTAGCCCTGGCAGACACACAAACAGTCGTGTCGGTGATGGGGTATTGTCCTGTCCTCCCAGTGATGCTTTGAGATCTTGAGTTGCAATTTTGCCATGGAGTTACTCCTGCAGCGGGGTCGGCAGGAACGGGGGAAGCGCAGTCCCGGCTTTGGAGCCTGACTAACCCCCCTTGCAGAGGCGAGTGCTGACCTGCAGCTCCATTGAGCGGGGCCCTGCAAGCACCCAGCGCGCTGGCTCGGAGCCGAAGCGGCAGCAAGGGGGTGTTTTGCCACACGGTTTCATACAAAGGTGGAGAGCAGCACAGACACACGACGGGTCAGCTGCAGCCCTTTGGCTCTGCAGGACCTTAATTTAATTATGCCAATGGTTGCAGTTGGCACCCAGCCTGATGTGCGCAATCCCTGCCAGATCACTCTTACGGATCTCCAGAAGCGCTGGCTGGCTGCAGCTCCCTGCAGCCATCACTGTGGCTGTGCCCCCCCGTGCTTCCCCGGCCACACAGCCGTTCAGTGCCGAGGGGGCTCGCCCCCTCCACCTGGGCACGGCCGGCCAAGCCCCTGGTGCAGGGGTCTTGTACTGGCAAAACTGCATTAGCTGGGATCACTGATCCTGCCCGGGAGGTGGGGAGAGAGAGCTGCCAGCAGCTCTGGGGATGGTGCACACGCGTTTTGCACGTGAGGAAAGGTTTGCTGCCGTGCGCTGGCGTGATGTAATGTACCTAGGCATGGCTGTAATGACATGGCAGAGAAGGGGTGGTGGGATTACCTGGCACCGCCGAAAGCTGGCCGCACTGGTCCCATACTGCGGCCACCACAGCCGTGCTCTGTACTGGACAGGGGGTGCGGGATGCCCAGGAGAAGCGCGGTGGCACCGTGCCACAGCGTGAAGCCCATGGAAACGGAGCAGTCAGCCATAGATGAGGCACAATGAGGGCAGGCTGGGATGCAGGAGCCAGGCTCATTACAGACGAGCTCTCTCTTCAGGTCCTGCCGTGTATTGATGTGGTTTTGCTGGAGCTATGGGGAGTGTGAAGGGCAGGCGCTGGTGGTGCTGGTGGCAGGTGCTGGTGGTGCTGGGCTCTCGGTGCCCGAGCCTGCGCCGCTCTGGGGGTTTCCATCAGCAGTGGGGCCCTGGGGCTTCCCTCTTCCTTCTGGATGGTGCAAGCAGGACTGAGCCATGAGATGCCACCCTGCCCCACGCATGGGGAGCAGGGCTGTGCCAGCCCACGTGGGTGAGCCGTGGGGTGCAGGGGAAACCCCAAAGGGCATCCATGGCCACAAGAGCCTTTCCCAATTTCAGGCACAGCATCATCTGCAGGGAAAAGCAGCGTTTGTGTTTCTCACCTGGTCTCTGAAGTAGCTTGTGCTGTGTTTCTGGGTCCTACACCTTTTCCCTGACACTGGGGCTCACTGGCAGGGAAATAATGCAACTGGGAGCCCTTCCCTGGCTGGGGGACCTGGGCTGAGTATGGACAGATGTATGTGCCCTGCTCCATGTCGGAGCACAGTGCTCAGGTTGTGGTGAAGATGATCCCTCTGGCCCCCTCCCCAGCTCTGCCTGAAAGACACCCGGGAACTCAGCATGAGGCGAAAGCTTCCCGAGATGGTCCTGCCCCGGGGATTCAGCCATAAGCCAGGCAGGAGCATCCTTTATTCTGCATTTAGTTCCTGGGACAGACCCCCTCCCCCTGGGACAAGCCTATTGCTGAAAATGCCTGTTAGAAGCTCCGGTCACAGTCAAAATTAAATCAGAAAATGAACTATTACTCAAAGTGACTCGGAGTTGCTCAAGATTTATATGCTTTGGGCAGCTGGAACTCCATTTGCCAGGATACCTGGGGAAGCCTCCGCCACTAGCACACCATGACCGTTTGCAATTTCACACTGCTTTAAACTCGCTCTCATTGAGATTGGGGAGATGAAAAATGTCTTTATTAAGGGAAGTCACAGGTCCCTGATTGGCTGCTAAATGTGTTTTAATGTGTGTGGGGAGAGTGGGAAGGGGAGCGGGGAGGGGGAGCCACGTTGGTCACTGAGCTCCCAGGGGAGCCTGGCAGGACACAGAAACTCCAAACAAAGGATTCCTCTTGATTTTCCTGCTGCTTTGACCATCTCGAGATGGTTGGTGGCATGTACCTTGGGCCAGCAAGGTGGCTTGTTGAACCCTCCATCGCTCCCCGTTTCAGCAGGTGTGGGAGGAGGGGACCCCCGCCCCGGGCTGGTGTGCTGGGCTCAGCGCGGGGCTGTCGGGCAGGGCGTGGGGCTGGGGTGTCCCCACAGGCCGGGGCTCGGGCGTGTATCCCATCACCCATGGGATGCTACAGGTGTTCCTCTTCCCTTCTTTTGCAGCTCTGCTCCTCGCCCATAAATCCGTGGCAGCCCTGTTGTAACGCTTCTTCCTGTTCCCCCACCCCAGTACTTGTCCGGCTGCTCTGCCGGGGGTCTCCCAGACCAAGAGCGCCCGTTTCTGCAGAGACAGCCGAGAACAGCCCAGAGCACGTGTCCATTTCTCACTCTCTTCACACGTTAGAGCATCCCCAGCTGTGGCGGTCGCGCTTTGCCCCACGGCGGGCTGAGGGGCACCTTGCTGGTACCGGCTCACTCAGACCGCGCTTACCCAACAGCAGGATATGGCACCAGTAGGAATGCGAGTCTTTACTGGTGGGACCCAAACCTGGCAGGTTGCAAATGCTTACAAAAGCTGTAAATGAAGAAAGGAAAACCTGCTTGGGAAGGCCTCGCTGGCGATGCTTCTCCTTGCTGTCACCCGATGGGATGGTGGGGATGCACCCAGCAGTGCTTGGGCTGTGCTACCAGGGAGGGCAAACCCCCACCCCCCGCGGCGGGCTCTCACAGAGCGTCTGCAGGGTCCCCCCCCTGCAGCTGGGCCGCCATCAGGTTTGCCTCCAGGTTTTGGAGAGAGGGTGCCTTTTGGCACAAGCCCTGGTGATGACTATGGGCTCGCTGTGCTGCTGGGCTCCACCTGGACCCCCGGAGGGTGCGGTTCCTGGTGGCACCCTTAATGAGTGACACTCTGTACACAGATACACGCACGCATGCACGTGTGCAATGTGCTTCAATAATTTACTCGGTTAAACACACCGTTATTTGCGTTCCTACAGACAAGGGTCTCGTGGCCCATCTCCCCCGGCACTTTGAGCACCCCCGGTGCAGATGGCAGGCGCGGAGCCGCACGGGGGTGTTTGTGCTTCCCACCGCTCTTGTTTCTCCAGCAGACCTTTGTGGGTATTCACTCCCTAATGATCTTTTATTCTTGCATTTGTATCTTTACTCCAGGAGTCATGTACTAAACCTGGAGTGAAGTCAAGCGCAGACCCTCCTCCCAGCTCATCCAGCCACACAGTTTACAAAAGGCTGTTATTATCCCCGCATCCGCACTCTCTAACCCTGTAATTAGATGCTTAGGCTATGATTGCCCCATTGTCCGCTGGATGGGTTTAATCATTCTTTTCTCCTACAGTGGCAATTTTGTTCCAATTAATTATTTCAGTTTGAACAGCAATAGCTGGTTGAGTTTAGAGAGAAATTAAAAGGGTAGAGAAGGATAATGAAGAATGAGCTAACTAGGGAAAGACAGCAAACAGGGCTGTGTGTATCCCTGCTTCTCTTCCAGGCTCTCGCTTGCTCCCCAGAGAGCTTTCTGGAGCTGGTAAATGTTCTCCCTGGAAATGAGGGTCCTGAGTGACACAAGCGCTGCCCGGCTTCATCCCTGCCTGGGAGGTTCATTACTGGCTCTGATGGAAACAAGAGGGAATGCTCACAGTCCAGCCCGGGAGGGCATGTCTTTCGCATTCAGGTTTTTAATCAATGTGTCTTAAACCCTGGTGGAGGCAGGGCAGGTTCTGGCTTGTTGTGCTGGATACCTTGTGCTTTCCTCACCAGCAAGCGCGTGGCCCAGTTCAGTCACAGCTGAACGGGACCTGTAGCTACTTCTCATGAGACTTTCCTGGGAAGCAGCTGCACAGCGATGCGATGGACCAGGCGGGACCTGTGAAAGAAAACAAGGTGCAAAAATAAAACATGATGTCTGCTCCAGCATTTGTATCCGCAGCTCCTGGGGAAGAGGAAGAGCTCTCTGCAGTCCTAGTTCTCACCAAACCCTGGCTGGTTTACAGAGCAGTGTTGCTTTTTCCACGTGAGTGCATCCAGCCCTGGGCTGGAGGGGAAGCAGCAGGCTGGGACCCGGCTGCTGGTGGGACCCTGGAGCTTTCCCAGCCCCGCACCCCCCTCCCTGCCTGTTGAAGGCACGGGGCTGCCTGTCAGTGGCACTCATGGCTCGGCTGTGCCTGTGTTGTCAGCCGTGCAGCATGTTCACAGCAATCTGCAGAAAAACATCTGGTGGTGCTCCTTCCCTCCCTGAAACATCTGGCCGCTTGGCTAGCTAGCAGATACAAGCTGCCATCTGAGGGCCAGATGCACACAGCATGTCCCGCGCTCCTGGCCTGAAGTGCCACGGGAATTGGGACTGGGAGGGAGGGATGGTGTGTCCAGGGAGGCTTAGTCGCTCTGTGGCCCCAGAGTTTCTCTTTGCCCCAAGCCCGTGGCAGGGGGACTGTGCTTTCACCCCCCTGCCCAGCAAAATCCTCTGCCGCAGCCGTGCCGGTGGAGGCAGGCGCTGGCTGGGCACGGCGGGGAGGGCAGTGGCATCATTTTGGATCCGTTCACGGCTCTCGGTGCAGCATGAAGAACCAGCCAGGGCCACAGCACTCCTATGAGCCCATCTTAAATGCTTCTGGCCTCGGTTACCTTTTCAGCTGTGCTTTTCCTATTGATACAGGCAGAAATTAACCCGCGCCCAGCCCTGGGATTAGTTTGCCCAGCGCTGGCTCTGGCTCCGGCACGGCAGGGGTTTGGCTTGCATGGTCCGGGGTCCTTTGGTGCGGGGTCTGCTCCCAGCCTCGCCAGCCAGCGCAGGGGCTCAGCACCACCTGGGAAACCCAGCCCGGGTACTCAGCCTCTTTGCGTGAGCTTTGTGTCCCACAGAGCTGATGGTGGGGGCCGGGGCACGCCGTGGGGTGCAGCCCCGCTGGTGGAGGGGGCTCTGCAGCAGCTGCTGCCCTGGCTGGTGCCGGAGCACCCCGACGGGGAGGTTAGGGCTCAGAGGAGCTTTCCCACTGTGCTAGACCGACCCTAACACTGCCATAAAATACATGAAGTTGTAGCCAACAGCAAACCATGATCACCAAATCACACATTAATTCGGTAGAATTACCAGTTGGCATGGGTGCTGTTCTTAGGTTGGTTTGGGATGGGATTGATCTGGATTTTAAAAAAGTTTAAAATAATTTTTTTAAGGTTAGATAAGGTTTTGAAGCGAGAGAAAAAAAAAATTAATGCCTTTCAGGAGTTACAAAAATGCTGCCTGTGCAATTCATGTATAATTCAATGAATTCCAGAGTAGTTTGAATATTTAAATTATGTATGATCAAAGCAATAAAGAAATCTGCATTTCCTCACTCCGAGCCCCCCAGACATAATGCTCCCAAGCGTCCCCTCCCCAAAAGGCAGCTCCTCGTTTCCACACTCCCAGATCTATTGAGCCTCATTGCTCCAAAGAAATTGAGTTCGACTGGAAAAATACGGCCGTCAAGTGCAACCGCTGTTCTTTAATAAATCCGTGATGCATTGCATCTCCAGCTAGCGCCGTTGCCAGGGCGATGGTCATTGCCGCTGCCGCAGGGCAGGCCTGGGGAGGGGTGATGGGCACGGCGGGCGAAGGAGCCCCCGGCACAGGCAGCCCCCACACTTGCTGCAGCAGCAGCGGGGGGAGCAGAGCTCTCACAGGGAGGATGGGAGGGGGCAGTCGTACTCGGACCGCCGGCACGAGGGGATGAGGGGTCTGGTTGCCCACCACCGCCGTTCTCAGGATGTGCAGAACGGCAGCCTCAGCCTCGCTGCGCGTCCCCCTGCGTTTCTCCATGGGACGGGGGGTTGCTGGTCCCATCCTCCAAGCTGCCGTGGACGTGTCCAGCTCCTCTGCTTCAGGGCTGGGACGCAGCAGCTCCCTCCTCCAGCTGCCGCCATGGCCAGCAGGGCCAGGAAAAAAAGGAAAAAAACCAACAAAATGCTCCCTCTGCCCTTCCCCCCGCCCCCTCTCCAGATGCTGTAAATTTTCATTAGTATTCTGTAATTTAATGATCTATTCCCAAGAGAAAATTAGTCTTCAATTTACAAAAAAATCCCCGTTAATTTAAGCATAATAGTAGGAAAGCAATGTGAGCGTTGGAGCCCTGTCCTGCACCTCCCGCTCCTCCCTCTCCACAGCCTTGCAAAGGGCAATTACGAGGCAGAATTTTAATAATACACTAAAGTCCATTTGAAATCTCCCGACAAAGACTGCAAAGAGGTTCCTGGGGGCAAGAAAAGCAATTTCCTCCTAAAACAAGAGGTTATTTTGAACCAGGAAAACACACCAATTCAGCTGAAGGTTGATGCTGAAAGACCGGGGAAGGCAGGAGCGCAGCGGGCTCACCGGCCGTGCTCACCCGGGGGGCAGCTGCCGCTGAACCATCCCAGCTTTTAAACCCCAGCTGGTGCCAGGGCCCCGCAGCATCCTTCGCAGAGCTGTGCCAGGCAGCACGCCCCTCCACCTGCCGAAACGCCGTCCCCGGGTTACAGAGGTGCCGCGCCGGCTCCTGTCTGGAGATGCTGCGGGTCCCTCCATGCAGACCCCAGGCTCCAGGCTCCGTGCCTGCCTGCCCTGCCAGCGCTGCCCGCCGCTGGATGGGAGCAAGGGCATCCCTCCCTGCCGTACCCGCCCTGCTCATGCCGAGGGTGGCATGTAAATCCTGAGCGTCAGACGGAAGCCATCTCCTCTGCAGATATTGAGATAGATGATGGCTTTGCTCATTAGAGGCTGTGGCAAAGGGTAGGTGCTGGCAGTCTCCGTTCCGGGGAAGAGCTGCAAGGGGAGCTCATTAACTTGAAAAATTGGGTCCAGAGGGCTCATTTGTCTGATATCAGCTCACTGTTTTTTCTAGTAATGTGGAAAATGAGGGAGGGGGATCTGAGCCTCTTCTCAGTGACTGACTTTTTGATTTACCCCTTTCTCATTCATGTCCTCTCTTTCAAATTGCCTTTAATACTGTTTATTTTCCATAGGTCTTAAGCCTATCCATGTGGAACGTAACCCTTTGCTCCCATGATACTGAGCTTACGGGACGGATCAGACACTGCTACACATTTTTTTTTTTTTTTGTCTTAGGAGCACAGGGATGTTTTTTAAGGACCCCATGATGCTATCCTGGTCAGGCCACGGTGGTCCGAGAGCAAAGCCTGGGCAGGACAGAGAAGGGGGCTTTTGGCGCTTCACCTACTTCAGCAGCCAAAGGCTGCTCTCAGTGGGCCAGGGAACGGTGGGCTTCAGTGTTTAACAGCCTGTCCCTGTCACAGCCTCCACTCCCACCGTGGTGGATGTCACCACGCACCGTGGTCTCAGCATGGCACCGCTGCAGGTGCTGCCGTAGCGGCTTGCGCCCTGGTTCTCTGCAGCAGCCTAGTTTGTGTTGCCCTGTTGCATCCCCTCGTTCCTCAGGGTCATGGCAGGTGGCAGGCAGGCAGACCCCCACTCTGCAGCATCCGAGACGGCTGGTCCCACAGCTCTCACACAACCGCTGGCACGGGGAGCTGCCAGACACTCTCCGGATGGAGAGGCTGTAACGTCACCTGAACCCTGACTTGGTGATTCCCCTTGGGTTTCTGAGTGAATTTACAGCAGAGACGGCTGAAGGACACCCCCGCATCGCCAGGCAGCCACCCCCGAGCTGTGCAGGTGCCACATTCCCCCCAGACACGCAGCTGCCTCCCCGAGGTTTGCCCCATGCGGGTCTCGCTGCCAGACTCATCCGTCTTGAGCACCACCTGTGCGGCAAGCCGGGCTGTCAGCGATCCCGCTGGCTGCGCGCCATCTCCTCATCGCCCTGTGTCTGCTGGTGCACAAACCCGTGCCAGATCCGGCTGAACGCCCTGGAAGGTCAGGCTGAGCTCTTGCTGCCTTCCCCAAGCATGTGCTGCCCAGCAGAGGCAGGAGCCACGGGCGGGAGCCCCCGAGCCCCCCGCGCTGCAGCTGGCACTGGACCAGCACCCGCACGAGGGGTTTTATGCTGCCGGGATGCAGATGCTCTTGCTGCAGCCCGTGTTGCAGGGCAGGCCCCCACCGTGCCTCCCTCCACCCCACCTGCAACTACACACCCAACAAACCCAACAACTGAAACTGTTAACAGCAGTCGCATTAATTGCACCGAGCTATTAATGATAGGCAAAGTTAATTAACAAAAGGCAGAGCTGTCAAACCACGGCAGGTATTGGAACGGAAGCCTGGAGCGACCCCCTGCAGAAGCGCTCCCCGGGCCCTGGCCCACGGTGGGTACCGCGGCCGCGCTCCCGCCGCACGTGCCGGGAGGAGGATGCGCTTTGAGCCGAGCCCCGGCCGGGACGAAGGCACCGGCTTGGCCACGGCAGCCAGCCGGCCCCGGCCACTGCTCTGCCTCCCGCCACGCGGGAGCTTCGCGTCTCTGCTAACGGACACAAGTGTAAGTAATGTTCTCCTCGCAGCCAGCCATTCCCCGAGATGTTGTTAAATTAGAAGGGAAATCTATTTCCTGTTTAAAAAAATAAAAAGGCCTGCAAACTCAGTGTTAAATATAGATATATGATATGTAAATGAATCTGACAACTGAGTGAATAAAAAATGAAGGTTTATATTATTGAAGGGTAGGAGGAGATGGCGCATGCAAATAGCATTAATGTGGAAAGAGGCAGCTCTCTGAACGGGGAAAGGAGGTTTTGAAACATAATTATTTCTTTTAAGGAAAGGGCTACATATCAAATAGAAGCTAACAGAACCAGCACATGTTTATTTGAAAAGCCTTTCTTTCCATCCTGGCACCTTATTGTCCTGGGGTTTCTTTTTTTTTTTTTTCCCTCCTTTCTTTCCCCCCACAAAGCAACAGGAGAAATTGAAGGCTGTTGAATTTTTAAACTTTAATTAAAATAGGATAAATTAAGTTTTGATTGCTACAAGAGAACAAGTGAGTCCCAGAGACGGCCGATCACAGGCTGCCGTTGAGCGGGATGGGGGAAGGTGTTTGCTAAGCGGTTTGTTGGGCTGGGCTCTTTGGCTGGCAGAGCCACAGCCATCACACCCCGGGTTATCACAGCCCCCTGGAAATGATGGTGACTTCCAGCACGTTTGCAGAGATAGCGTGGACTTAATTTAAATGGAAAAATACCTGCCTCGAGGTTTCAGCCTGCTCGAAGGAGTTAATTACACTTAAACTGTGAAGACACTCTGGTTGCTTTTGCTCATTTCCCACGTGTTGCAGAGACCATAGGGCAGGAATAAAAGGGAGCGTGGGGCTGGGCTGAGCTGGCTCCTCTGCCCACAGCAGCCACAGGGCCAGGCTGCAGGAGCATTAGCAGTTCAATATTGAAAATAGAAAACTAGCTGGTTATTTTTGTCAGTGGCAAAGCTGACAAGGAATTCTGGCAGAATGGGCACTCTGCAAGCGCAGTAAATGTCTTCATTAACTTCCACGCAGCTATATTTATGCCTCTCTGACCCTCTTCAGGACTGACAGGGCAGGTTATGGGTTCCTTTCCCTAATTCAGTACATGATGGCTTGGGACGAGTTGTTAAAGCTACAGATCAAAATGTCATTTATTAGAAAAGTGCCTCCCCAGGGATTCTTATCCTTCGTTTATTATTTGTCGTGTGCTGACAGTGTGCTCTGTTCTGTCTAATCTGTCTTTCTAGCTATTTATATAGCCTTCATCACGGCAGCACCTGAGTGCCTCCCATTCCTTAAAAAATGATGTTTTGTTTCCCTCTCCCTTACCTGCTCTGCAAAGCCAGCGGGGGCTTTGGGATTTATGAAAAGTGCGCAGGATTTATTTCCCCATTCACTTCTGAGTTACCAGTGGCAAAGGGTCCACCCCATCCCCCCGGTGGAGGGGGGTCTGGCCCCAGCGGCTCAGTGGGGTGATGTGCAAGAACTCTCCCCACTGCTTGGGATGCTGCTGTCACAGGTGCTTTGGTGGTGGTGGTGCTGCATCTGAGTGGCCCTGGCATCCCCCACATCACGTCTGTCTTCGCTGGCTTTAGCCCCTGCCCGATGTGGCCTCGGGCAGGCAGAGAGCAAGGGCAGAGGTGCTTCTAGCCCGCAGCCGGGGATCCCCACATGTTCCCCGCCCAGCCAGTGCTTCAGCCCACGTCCCAGCAGGACACCAGAGCCATTCGCGTGGACTTGCAGCCTATCAGATCGGACACAGGAGCAATTCCTGCTTTTGAAATGATAAATCATTCTGCACCGCTATCAGGCACACAAATTGTGTTCATCACCACAAGCCGTTCATGAGCAGCCCACCAGCCAAAATTCATTGAAGTAATTCTGCATAGTGACTGTTGCATCTTTTTTGCAGATAATTTGAGAGCTCTGCAGGGGCTGGATGTGCCAAACGTGTTACTCAGTCTGTATCGCCGCCCCCCGCCCCGGACAGTCCAGTGGGGTTTGTGCCTGCTGCATTAACCAATTAAAGTGATTCCTCCCCCACAGACAGCTTTTGCATTGATTAAATGAGTGGGGAAGATAATTCCTCCTTGGATTTCCCCCCCCTCCTCATTTTCACCGCCTGCTTGAAGGCTGCCATTCATTCTGCATGTCCCCTCCTTAAATAGCAGACCCCCCGCAGCTGCGGAGCTGTAGGTGCACACACGTCTGTGCCACAGACTGGCTCAGGCTTAGGCAGCATAAAGCTTTCCTTAGCAGGTGAAGGCAGCTCTGACAATGCACTGACAAATTCTGCCACGTCTGGAAGAGACTGTGATTTTGTCATTAAGACTTATTTGCAGGACTCTGCGGCCAACCCCACCACATCCAAGCACCTTCCAGGCAGTGCCCATCGCACCCCTGTGCTGTAGCATCAACCTCCCTCCCACCTAAGCCAGAGCAGCCTGGCAGGGCTCCATGAAGATTTTGGCAAAGTTCCCTTCTCGGCTCTGCTAAAACCTCTGTAGGGTTTCTCTCTCACACCTTTAAACAGTTTCTGCTGCTTGAACCCTTACCCTTGGGAAGTTCTCCCTCAGGCAGTCTGTAAGGATGCTGCTCTTTTTGGGGCATTGGTACTAGTCAAAGGGTGTGTTTACACAGCTGGGGGGGAAAGCTAATAACCACCTAACCCACAGCTGCGATAGAGAGTAAACCCCACCTTCCTAATGATCTGGATGTATAAAACTCAAATTTGGTCACAACCCTCAGGGTTCACTTGCTGCTTTCCATAGGTTTTGCACCCCCAGCCTGGTACTTGGGGATTGGGCTCCCCAGGAGGATGGCCCCTCCCTTGCCTGACCTGCCCTTGCTCTGCCCCATCCTAAGACTCTCATCTTCAGAGAACTGCTGCTGCAGCTCTCCTGTGAACAGCCTTGCTTCTCTGCTTTACACCTGGAGAGCTGCACAAAGTCTGGAGAAAGTGATTTTCCTCCAAGCTGAGACTCTGCTTTGTTCTGCCCAGGTGAGACCTTTTATAACTGACCTATTCATAGTTGAGCTGCCCTGTTCTCCTGCCTGCTCCCTTGGTCCAGGGAGCACAGGTGAGGACCACACTGGGGCCAGCCTGGTGCTCAGCAGCTGTATGAGAACCCCCAGGTCCCCACCGTTCTGTTTGAAGCACGTGTGCTTCCTGAGAGCCCCCTTCTCCACCCCCGCCAGGACAGCCCGGGTCTGGGGTGCAGCCACGT
>JAVJGJ010000047.1:25519013-25530898 GCA_035590215.1 Microhierax caerulescens | reverse complement strand
CTGGGGTGCAGCCACGTCGAGCAGCCGGCATCTGGTCCCGCATGCTGGGGGCAGCCCCCTTCTCCGGGGGGGGTCAGCTGGGCACTGGCGGGACCTGTGCCCCATCTCTTGGCTCCCATGGCTCTGGTGGCTTCAGTGGCTCCCAGTCCATCCCAGTGCAGGTCCTTTCTTCCCCCAGTTTGGCCGCTGTGTCTCCATGGCAACGTGCTCTCCCTGCCGCAGAGGCATCCTTGGCTCGCCACTTCCAGCGCCGCATTTGTATTCCCAGCCTTTGTCTCCTGCTCGGTGCTGGCAGCCGGCCAGGCCAGGCATCCATTTCAAAGCAGCCTTTGTTTTATTGGTGAAATAGCCGGTCAGAAAGATCCGTGATTTAATCAGGGCGAGAACACTTTGTTTCGTTGCTTTTCTCCTTCCCCCAAGCCGAGGTGCAGTGGCCCGGCAGAGCTGGCTGTCACCTGCACTCGAGACAGCAGGTCCCCCAGCTCAGAGCCCGCAAAAACGGGTCTGTGCCAGCTGCAGCGTGTCCGACTGGCAGCAGCAAGCAGGAGGGAGACATTTTCTTTCTCTCTCCCACTACCTAGGTGCATCTGAAATTTTCTTTCACAGCCAGACACGTCCTTTTCAGAGCAACCCTGTCCATGAGGTTCAGGCACAGCTGGATTTGCTGAACTGCAAAGCCCAGTAGCTGAGATCCCAGTCTCTGGGCAGGGGGAAAAGCCGCTGGGAGTGAAAAAGGAGCCCAAAGCCAGGATCCTGCCACGAGCTCACTGCTGCTCCGCTCCTGCGGCTGCAGACTCCCGCAGGCAGGCAGGGTGGGAGCCAGCTTGCTGTAGGGTGTGATCCATTCATTGCAGTATTCATCCTTGTTTCTAGGGGAGTTCAAGGCTTAGAAAATGTGATGATATTACACATTTGCTTGAGTGTGCAAAGACGGACGCAAAAATATGCACATGCATACATAGGTATGGCAATATGGATTTAGTGGAGACCCTGGCAGCCAGGCACTGTGGTCCTCTGCTCTGGCTGACCTGACATGAAGGACCTTCCCCAGGGTGCAGGGAGGCAGCCAGGAGGCAACACAAAAGGGGGCAATGGTGTGCCATTGCTGAGGTCCCGGTGTTCCCCAGGGCCTCCCTGTACACTCTCAGAGCATGAAGTGAGGCAGGAGAAAAAGGGGATGACTGGAGAACAGTGAAGACTTTAAGGGCAGAAGCAGAACCTGTTATCTTAACCTTGTCCAGGAATAAAACATCTCCAGGAGCAGCCTCTGATAAAGGTGTCCTTAGAAGACGGTAGGAGCTGGGCAGCCAGCCCTGTGACAGTGGCTGCTGAAAGGAGTTTATCTGGCAGCAGGAGAAGGAGGGAGGTTTCCAGCCCTGGGAGGGGGCACAGAAGCAGGAGCACTGCAGGTAGGCTGCCAGCCCCAGCAGAGGAACCCCAAGAGCAGGGGGCTGCCGGAGGGCTGCCCTGGGGACTCAGCCTGCACTGACCCCCCTCCTGGTGCTGGGTGCTACCTGCCACGTGCACCCGAAGAGCTGCTAACAGAAACCAGCACGGTCTGAGTGGAATGGGCCAGAATTGCCCTAGTTTTATAAAAAAAACCAAAAAAACAAACACCAAAACCCACCATGAATTTAAGAGCAGTCTTTACTTATTGGTTAGTTTCAATGAGTTAAGGTTTTTTCACCTTATCAATGATTTCCTCTTAATAAGGTAAAACTGATCTGTTTTTGTGAAAATACAGAACTTGCAGCTAACAAAGTGCACCTCCCAAAAATCCACATCAGCCTGTCTGTAAGCAATGCATTTCCTTTGCAGTGTGGTGAAAAAGGAAGAGTTCTTCAGTTTTGATTTTAGGAAGTCTGTAACACTCAGAACCAAACTGAAAGAGAAAACCAAGAGCAGCTTATTTAAAAAAAAAAAAAGACCAAGTGAAAAAAATAAGCCTTTTGTAAGAGACATAAATGAAAACAGACACAAATGAATGAAATACTTGGGATATACTCTGCAATTTTTGTTAAGTCAACACAGACTTGGAATCACAGCACATCTGGTAACAGGGAAGGCAGAGGTGTCAGTCCAGAGCATCAGACCTCAAGTCTCTCCTCTATTATTAAATAACTCTGGAGTCTGTTTATACTGTGAATCTCTGCTGTGCTGCACTGGTATGTGGACATAGCAAATGTACGCATTCAGGTGTGTTTAGGAGCAATTGAGATGATTGTGACAAGATCGCTTTAAAATTAGTGTCTTTTGAAAAGTCATCTCCAGGTCACTTGTGTCCTCAGCTGATATGCACAAAATCAACAGCATGACGCAGCTTTTTAATGCATTGGATGCCTGGAGCAAAGCATCTCTCCTGCCCAGGGAAGAGAAGGGAAGTGGGGAGAGTTGCATATGCTCAGTCCAAGTATATCGTTCAGACCCATTGAGTGTCTAGGCTTGATTCCTTGGCTGCAAATCATAGAATGGTTTTGGTTGGAAGGGACCTTAAAGACCACCTAGTTCCAACCCCCTGCCACGAGCAGGGACACCTTTCACCAGAGCAGGTTGCTCCATCCCCATCCCAGTCTTTCTTATCAGATGCCATGAGGCACTGGAAGGTGCTGTAAGGTGTCCCCCCCCAGAGCCTTCTCTTCTGCAGGCTGAACGAGCCCAACTCTCCCAGCCTGTTCTCATAGCTGAGGTACTCCAGCCCTCTCTCGTGATCTTCATGGCCAGAAATCAAAATACCAGATGAACTACAGAGGAACAGCTAGCTCTGTCTGAAGCTCGTGCAGTCATCCTGAGCCTTCCTCCCTGCTGCTACGGGGAGCAGGTGGGACAGGGATGCCTCCAGCCTTGGGCCACAGCATCCACAGCCTGGCTGCCGCTGAGCAGTGTTGCAGCTGGAAGTGGGCATGAAGATATTGGTCTCACAGGAAAGACCTTTCATCTTGCTAAACCTCAGACAGTCTTCTAAGTAATTTACTGCATCATTATGGTAAGATATAAACCACTCCAGTATTACAGTTCCCATGACACATTTCGCTGGAGTCATGGTGTCAGCCTAAATGTGTTTCCTATGTCCCAGCTTGGGAAATTGCAGGCTATCCAGCTCTGTGTGTGAATAATTGAAGGGAATGCTGCGTGCTCATCCTCTCCAGCCCAGCCCCGTGACTCCCCTCTCGGGCATGTGGTGCGCACCGGGAAACAGGGCAGTCTCCCGGCAGGATCAGGGCAGACAGGCACCTGCAGGCACAGCTCAACTCTTTGGTAGCCCAAATTGCCCCTGAGTGACCATCAGAGAGGCTGTGTGGCTACTTCCCGGAGCACATGTGCAAAGCAAGCTTGGTTTGGCTTCCAGCCGAAGTCTTGCCCAGAACTGCCCTTCTTTTTAAAAGCAGAAGGAGAAGAGGCTCTCTCTGGCAGAGGAGAAGTGCTGCTGCTGGCTAGGCTGCTCTGATGAGGCAGTGGGTCTGCAAAAGAGAAGTCAGGAAGGAGGCAGAGGCAGTGCTGAGCCCCGAGGTAACACATGCAGGCATTGCCCATGTTTTAATGATGGCCAAGACAAATCCAGGGCTTGAAGGTTGTCTTTAAAGGGAAGAAAAGAATTCTTAATAAATTAGTGTCATACCAACAAACATCTACACTGGCCAGCTGGTGCTTATCCATTTTTAAAAAACCAGCTAGCCAGCCATATTTCACATCTCTGGTCTACCAGCCTGCCAGGGACCGAAGCCTGGGGCACAGGGTCAGGGTATCTCAGCTTGCTTTCTCTTGCTGATCCGGAGCCGTGTGCAGGGCTCACTGAGGGTCACAGCTCCATGCCAGAGTGATGCTGCCTGTCACCGGCGTCCTGCCATGGAGGCGGTGGCTGTGTGGGGGCTGCCGGAGCGGAGCCCTCCCCGCGCTGTGGCAGGCAGCACACCACAAACGGGGCTGCGGGCAGCAGGGACAAACCTGGAAAAGCCAATTGTAACAGATAACTAAAATGTGGGGTTTGGGGGATTATTTTCCCCAGATTCCTGGATACATACTTATAGATGGTTTTAAGCGAAAGAAAGGTATAGCAAAGCAACTTACACCTCAGCAGAGCCACCACTAAGCACATGTATGTCTGGAACAGGAGCCATTTCACAGAGCCAGCAGTGAGCCTGTTCTTGTGTTAAATAACTGTACGGTGCTACTTCTGCGTGCATTTGGTTATCATTCCCGACACTAAGTGACTGCATTTATTCACTGCAGTCTCTGGTCCCGTGCACCTTCTCACATTGTAAAGCTTCACAGCTGATCCTACCTGCTGTGGAAGAGGTGTAATATCACATCATTGCCAGACTGATTAATAAATAATAGTGAGGATAAATTAAAGCAGTTTCTTTAAGCTAACACGCTGCCCTTAAAGAATTGACTCAGTCTCTGACTAGGTAAAGACTTAGCTGGCTGGCATTCAAAAGCAAAATGCAAAACCTTTCATCTGGTGGCCAAACCCAAGTGCTGCATTTAAGCCTCACACCTCAGCCACTGCTGCCGAGAGGTGGGAAAAGCCACTCTGGATTTGTGCAGATAGAGAGAAGCAAACCCAGGCCCAGTAGAACCAGAGCCTAGATTATGCACAGGCCTGAGGACTAAAGTCACTTTTCTTAAAGCTTAAACTTGTTTGCATGTCTCCTGCTTGCAAAGGTGCCTAAAGAAAGTTACCTTAATTCTATAGCAGAGGAAATAAGCTATATAGTAAAACTTTATTTAAGACACATTGTAGCATGTTTTGCTCTTCAGGACAGGCAGTGACCTTTGCAAACATCCACAAATGAAGGTGCATTGTGCATTTATGAATTGTTGTTGACCAATGAAGGTTCATTGTGCATTTATGAATTGTTATTGACTAGGACCACGTACAGCCGGGAGAAATGGGAGCACAGGAGTTCAGAGTCACGCAGAAAGATCATGGCAGATGCCCGCCCTGGCCCAGGCACGCTGACTGCTGGTCGTGCCTCCCCTGCAGCACTGAGGTGACTATGCATGAGGACACCTCCCCACCTGGAGACAGTCCCAGGAGGTAACAAGTGCCAGAGCTCATGCTGTGGTCTATGGCGGTGCTCAATGAAGTGTGTCTTGGCCCCATTTTATTCCCTGTAATTAGGAAATTCAGCAGACAAATCGCTTTCTGAAGCCTAAACCAGAGAATATTGCTGGCACAAAAAGAAACAGTCTGTGGCAGAGTAGAACTCATTTGTGCTATTGTCAGTGAGCAGTGCAAAAGAAATAGGTGAAATCTTCTGTTAATCTGGTACTGTGTTGAGAAGGGGCAGTTGTTGAGTTAGACAATCAATAAGTATTGATTAAAGCAGCTTACCCCTGTTAAACATGATGGATGACAGAATAATTATACATAAACAACAGCACCTGGCCAGGCAGGGTGCGCGTCCCCGGGGCGGAGGTGAGAGCTCCTGGTGGTGGGCACAGCCTCCCACAGCGGCCCTCCAGGCTCTTCCCACACTGGTGAGCATCCCGGCACTCCCGTCGCTCCGGTCCCTCTCCTGTGGCCCTGGTGGTTTGTCTGGTGAACTGGTGCACATCTCTCTCACCAATTCACCAGCCGGGATTAATCCTGGAGGAAGAGTCTGTGCTCTGCCATGTGTGTAGCTGGTGGATTGGAGGCAGGGGAAGATGTTTCCTCTGTGAACTTTATTGTTTGCGCGAGTCCATGGCAAGTTGTCGGGACCAGAGGACAGAAGAAGGGGGAAGCACTTTTCCCTACACACGGCATCCACATCTTGCTGGTGGTGAAGAAGGATGGCTGCGGCAAAAATGGGCTGAGCCACCTGTGGTGGCAGGTGATGCCTAGGGGACGTGGACGTGGTGGCCAGACCCCGGCAGCACCTCAAGGGGAACCTTCAAAGCCCAGGGAAACCCTCCTACCAGCTTCCATGAGTAATTTGGACTGGGCTGTATTTGCTAACGCCTGCGCAGTGAACTGGCAAAAGGGAACAGATGCAATGAGCCCATTGGTGTGATTTTCTTTTGAAGTGCAATGCAGCTCTGGTAAATAAATAAAGATTGGAAACATCCATTGCACTGCACCACTTAAGGGACCGGGGATGTGAGGACAGTGTAATTGGCTGGATGCAGAGTGAAATCCAGGCTCAGCGATTCCATTTTGCAGTTGGCAGCCTTCCCAAACACAGATCAGGGAAAGCAAGTTGGACTAGCTTTAAAACACGGGGAAATTCTTTATCTTTTGTAATTTTTTGCTGATTTAAAGGGTAGGATTAAATTCTCATTTAATAACCCCAAGTGCCTGCTCTCCCCTGCTCTGATCACTCTGTGTAACAGTGATAATGCTGGAAAGGCGCTGGGAGCCTGGAGGCAAGGCAGTGAATTTTCTTCTCCTGAGCACAGATCTGATGATTGTTTGCTGCTGCAGCCTGTGAAACAGGCACTGACTGTTTAATCACGAGCCTCAGCATAAGATTTTTCTAGCTGTTTTCCAGGTCTGTTTGGAAGGCAAGCCGAATGCTCTCTGTTAGCAACTTCCAGCTTTGTTGTCTGTGTTTTTTCCTCCTAATTAAGGATCCGACAGAGACCCAAATGTTCCCCGCTAACATAAACAGTCCAATTGACTTAACTAAGCGACTCCTGGGCAGGCATTGTTTTTATGAGTAAGCACTGCCTGTTCAGTACCTTTACATTGGCACCTCTTACCATCGGCTGAGCTATTTTTAAACCCTGTAAATAAAGACTCTACAGTGAACAAGGAAAGAAGCCTCCTAGCAGAGTAACGCACAGAGCCTCTGTGTTAATGAGAACACTGTTTTCCCTTGTCTGTCAGATCAGCTCATTTAGATTATTTAAGTCAAGTGCAATTTTGAAAACAATCTGTTTCGCTCATGACAGCGTCTTCATTCTGTATAATGATGCTGAATGTAACACGCAGCAAAGGGCTATCGACAGCAAATTCTCCACATTCCCAGGCCTGCACTGTTCATATCACCTTAAAAAAGCAGCCCCTTGCTTTATTTTCCCCAGACATTAAGCGGAAAGTATTTTCTAACATGTCGGTTTTCCAACTCCATGCTGAAGCCTTCATTTTGCGTGAAGCCTTGACAGCAAACTGCAGATAAAGGAGCAGGGTGGAGGGGATGGGAATTGTTGAAATGGCGCCAGCTTGTTTTTAACTATTTTCACTCAGTACATTTCTCTGTCTCCTGCAGTTTATTCTCTTGCGCTGATGATATGAAAATCCTAATTAAAAAGTTAATGGGGATCTGAAGATGGGAGGACCTGCATGCGTGCCAGGCTGGCAGGGTGCAGATGGTGGCTGCTGTTGCTGGGAAAAGATATTTGGGGATCACTGCCCAGAAGGGCATGTTTACCAAGTGGTGAAAATGTAACAGCAAAGATCCATCTCTGGCAGCTGCCTGAATGCAGGGCAAGTTGTTTGCCCTTGAATAGTTGTATGAATGCTTTCTAATTTCATGTATGACCACAGTGCTTTGGAGACACTTAAATGCACAACAGAAGTGGCTGACAGTCTGACCGCAGTGCCACCACCACCAAATGCGGCACTTCCCAACCCCAAAAACCTCAGCTGTTTAGCTTAGACCAGAGCGGTCAGAGCCGGGAAGCAGCAGAGCCCGCATCTGTGCTGGGAGACGTGCTGGCCAGTGCAGGAAGGCTCTATCCTGCACGAGGAGCCTCCGCCTGCACCCCTTTCCAGCAGCAGGCAACCCCGGCTCATTGCAGAAGTGGGGCTTTTCCTGCAGCCAGCTCTGCTTTTCCCTGCAATCCCTACAGGCTACAGCTCCTCTGCTCATCCTCCCGCCAGCGGGAAGAGGTGCAGGGCCAGGAAAACGGCTGCTGCACCAGGCAGAGCCTGGCTTCTGCCACCAGACACAGGAGACACCCAGACCTGCAGCCAAACACCTCCATCTCTCCAGGGAAAGGAGAGGGGATGGATGGAAGTCTCTAGCAGGCCTGGCTGGCAAACATCTCCCGACCAAGTAATCTACCACAGTAAAATGCGCATGAGGCGTTAGCCTGGGTGGAAGTTAGGTGATGTATATCAATGTGCTGTAACGCATGTGAACGCTGCCTTTCTAAGGGCAGAAGGAACAGGGTGTGGAGGAAGCATCACTGGTGGCATTAACCAGATTCCTCCCAAAGCACTCCTTCCCTGCTTGGGAAGATGTTGGTCCCTAGGGACAGTGAACCCTTAAGGAAGAGGATTGCTGACATTTCGTGTATCAGTGTAAGGATTTATCTACCCTTCAGCCAAAAGCAGCTCCCAATGGTTACATGTGTCTTTTTAAGTGCACAGGTATTATTTTGCTGTCCCTTTGCTGGCAGAATCAGAAAGTAGGACCTTAGCAAAGAAGTCCACAGGTCCAAGCTTCAATGAACACAAGAGTGAAAGGACAAAGAACGAACTAAAAAAAATTAGTAAGCAGGAGAGAATACGACCCAGAGCTTGGCTCCCAAATAACCTTATGCTCAATAAACACATATTAAAGCAAAAGCCAAGAGTGGGTGGTTAACATTGGACATATTGTGGAGATGACCCCATGGGATTGCCTTGCTCTTAGGAGCAGCTGGGAATCAGAAGGGACAACAGGAGCTCAGAAGATATAGCTAGAGCACAGGCCTCACAACAGTTCCTTGGTGGGTAGCTCCTCCGGCTGCTGCTCACCACCACTCTCCCTTGTTTCTGTTTGGGAGTGGGGACAGCCAGCACGGTTCAGGCTACACTGTCTTGCCTGTTACTTGGCTTCTGCAAGGCAACAAGTTGACTGGTGAAATCTGAATTACAAGCAGAACAGGCAGTTCTGCAGCTCTGGCAGGGTTTAAAACAAGGAAAGGCTATCTAGTGCTGCTTCCACCCAGCCACCATGAGCCATGAAGTACCACTGCTTTGTCCAACAGTTTTTTGCACAGGTGAAGTTCAACCTTCTGTGTCTTCTTGAAGAAAATGTCCTTCCTATCTGAGGGTGCCTGGATTTCTCTGGTGTATCCATTTCACCAGTCATTTTTGCATGTGTAAGAACTTAGCTGAAATAAAGTGTTACCTATAAGGGTGGAAGAGGTAAGATCATGATGTTAATGCAAGAAGGAGATGACGGGATAGGTAATACAGGGTTAGTTAATGCATCAGATTTGCTGACAATGTATAACCAGCTGTAGTATTTACAAGGCAGAATGGAAGCAATCACTGCAGTGGTCTACTCACTAGGAGCATGTGCATAAATAAAATTAGAGAACAGTCTAAAATAATAAAGCAAGCTACAGACCTTGAGTAAGAATTTTATTGACAGTGGCACAACACAGTTAACCAAATGACATAACAGAAGTACATAATGCATTTATTAGCCTCCCTAACTGAGGACAGACTTAACAGCAGTCCTCCTACGTCAAGCGTAGCGCCTTTAAAGACAGATAAAATGGGGCTGCTGTGAATTAAACAGTACAGGAAGCTGAATGAGACATCAGGAAATAATGGCTTTCAGTTACGCACTACTACATGGCAATCCAAACTTTTTCATATGAAGAAAAATAAACAAGACCAAATTAACTTACAAGTTATTAATAGAAGCTGAGAAACTAATTTCAAATTGTCAGTGCCCTTTTAAGTACATCAAAGATAATACAATCAGTTTATGCATGTGCATGTTCAAGTCACAGCAATGCACACTATTATTAAGCCTCTCAGAAGACAAAAGTACCCTTACCAGCCATGCCGCATGGTCATAAACTCTCATCTTTAATAATGTAGGATCTTCTTCAGCTGAAAAATACTTTACTCCATTCACGCTGGCAGAAAGACAGTTGATACTGCAGCAGATTTCCAAAGACAATTGCTCATTTGTCCAGGGCATTAATTTATTTTACAGGTGAATAAAATAGCCTCCATTTCGTCACTAGCACTAATAAGAATGGTAAAGGCCAACTGAAACTGGGCTGGTAAACGCTTGTGATAATGTGCAAGCTGGGTGCAAAAAGAGAGCAAGAACTTCCCTATGCCAACAAAATCACTTTTCTCAGTAGCTCTTTTAATAGAGCAGACAGGATGATGATTATTTCCATGTGAACCGTGGAAGGGAGCTGAGAAGAAAATTAAATTCCTGAACAGTACTGTAGACACATACAATAACAATTATTTCCTCGAACAGTAGCTGTGCAGACAGCTGGGTATTTTCAACTGGTGCTTTAGAAGTCAATGCAGGAATGCCAGGAAGCAGCCATCTCAGTGACAGCTTTGCTGTGCACTGAAGTAACCCAGTCCTGTGACCAGACAACATGTATCAAGAGCTAATAAGCTCAACAATATTTTTTTTAAGATTGTTTTGCAGAGATGTAGCTACAAGTATGATACATCTTCACTACCGGTGTACCTGGTATGGTGTGAATTCCTTTTTAGTTAAGTTTAGGAGTAGAAACCTATTGCCTGTGTTATCAGTTTGCTAAGAGGGGTGCATCTGCATCTTCCTAATTTTATCCTGTAGGCGTTGAAAAGTGGAAGTAGAAATCAGCCATGATGTTTTCAAATGCAGGTGTGTTAAACGGACTCATGAGTTTAAAGGCAGTATTGGATGCAAGCTTCTTATTCTTTTTTCTTATTGCTGCTGATAATAACACTTCAAAATGCTAAAAACACTTAAAATATTAAAAAATACTTTCTTTCCATTATTTATTCTGTGGACTTCGGTGATGAAAATTAAATAGTTTCACTCCCATTTTGAGAAATTTTCCAATTCTCACTTTTGCAGTGTTTGGACTATGAAGACCTCACAGCAGTGCTAGCTCTACCTTCTCTGCAGGGAAGTGCCTGTAAGAATGCAAATCTGTTTACTGTCAATTTTTGCCTGCTCACAGCTTCGCTCTTTCTCGACATTACTGCTCTGAATTCTCATCATTACCTGTCAGTCCTTTGCCTGGTTTGATTTTTCTGAATTAATTTCTGGGATGTTACTACTGAAGGCAAGTACAGTAACACAGTGTCTGGCTTGTACATTCTTTGCTCTTCCTTTTATGTATTTGAAGTTAGACTATCTCTGCACTTTTTGGATTACGCTATACGTTCACATGAATCAACTAGCTAGGTTTGCAAGTGCTGGGCACTTCACCACACCCTCCCTCCAGGCCTGTGGAAGGGCAAGAGAAAGCTCTTACTCTATGGTGGTTCTTTAAACAATAACACTTCTTTTCCACGAGTCTTGCTAGCTATTGATGCCCCAAAGTTCGGAACGGAGCCGAGCACGCCAGCAGTGCTTGGGCCCTTAGGAAGCTGCCTCACATAGGGAGAAACGCATGTTATGAAATGTATGTTATGTTACGCCTCATCCTGCACTGCTCAGGGAAACGGCTGTCCTTTTCTGTAGGATGTTTGATGAGATAGCGCTTGGAATTCCGTGTGTGTTTTCAGGATGACCAACAACCAAAGCCTCAGGGGAGCACCTGCCCAGTGGAAGGTCACCTCGTCCCCACGCACTGCCGCGACAGCCCCTGCCGAACTCAGCGCAGGCCTCTCCAGAGCAGCCCTCGGGGACGGGCTGCCCCGGGGGCCGGCGGGGCGGCCGCTGGCCTCAGCCTTCCTCGGGGTGCCTCAATGCCGGGGCAACGGCGCTTCGCCTCCCCCGCCCCGTTGCCAAGGCGGTTGCTGCGGCGCCATGTTGGGGAAGCGCGGCGACCCGGAAGTGCTGCCCGGGGCGGGGTTTCACTTCCTGTGCGGCGGGGCCGGACCCGGCCGGGTTAGGAGGCAGGAAATGGCGGCGGTGCTGCAGCAGCAGCTGCCGGGCCCTCCCGCTCCGCAGTGCCGGGCCCAGGCCGCCTAGAGCCGCCGCGCCAGCGCCGGGCCCGGGCCGCAGCCACGCCGGGCCGGACTCCGAGAACTTTACATACATGAGGTAACG
>JAVJGJ010000047.1:25501805-25518958 GCA_035590215.1 Microhierax caerulescens | reverse complement strand
GCCGGGCCCGCACGGCTCCCCACGGCTCCCGCCGCTGCCTGCCCGCCCGCCCACGTGGCACAGCTCTCCCTTCCGCACGCTCCGAATTTTTACGTCTATTGACAATTAATCAATTAACGCTGCTACACGGCGATGGGGGGGGGGGAGGACAAAAACACGCCCGGGCGGGAGCGGGCGGAGGCGGGCGGAGCGGCGCGGGGCAGAAGCGGTGTTTTCCCCGCGGGGCTGAGCTTTGACCTCCTGCGCTCGGTATTGTTTGCTCCTGCGGGGCTGGCAGCCCTTTGTAGCCGCCGGTCTTTCTGGGCTGATAGGGCACGGGGGGCTTCCTCGCTGCTGCGTTTTAAACAAATCCCCAGGCTGAAGTGATGCGGCAGAATTGTTTTCCTTAAAGTGTTTGAAACGATTAAGTACAGGTTGTGTGGTAGCGAAGGGTAGCTGGTGTTGGTTATGCTCCGCTTGCCTCGCTGTCCCTGGGTAAACATATCATTTGATTACTTGGCAATCTGCGGTCTCCCCGTTTCCTCCTGACAAATCAACATATGGAGCTCAGTGTGTATCTTAACCTCGCTCCAGTTTTATTTTTTGCTTTGTGCTGCATTACGGTTGACATGGAAACCAACACCACTTTCTGTTCCAGAGAATTGGAAGCTAAAGCTACCAAAGAAGTCGAAAGAAAACTAAGCAGGTAAGATGCTCATTTAAATTCACTCCTACAGTTCAGAACAAGAGTTGGCCTTGGGCTAGAAATCATTGTGGGCTTTATCTGGAGCTTTAATCTCATGTTAATTGTAAGGATAAAAACCCCTGAATTTAAAAATGTCCTCTGTTGTATAGAGAAATCTGAGCAATTCAGTTATTTCCATAGACTGAACACGTTTTTAGTGTGGATTTTTTTGCATAATAACAATATCAGATTCTACAATAGAGTTTCTTTAGTAGGGTACATTTTTGAAGAGAAAAATAACTTACTTTTTTTGTCCTGAGTTGTAGTACATAGCAAGAACTGAAAAATGATGAAGGGTAGATTTGAGGTTTTTTTTCCTATACAGTTCAGGCAAATATTGTTGGGAGAAATAGATGGTTTTGGCAAGAAATTTGCTTTGAACTCAAACTGTATGTTGCCATATAACCATTAGGCCTTTGCCTCTTTTTCCATAAAGAGTTACAGATGGGGAATTTCCCATTAGCATGTAGTTCTTATGGGAGAACTTTGTAAATGGGCAGCTCTGTTTTTTGATTACTTAGCTCAAGAGTAAAGAGTTAAGCGTTATGTTGAATTAAGAATTGTGTCAGTAATATACATCACTTCTGTATTTAAGGAGTAATTACTTCTACACCGTTTATTTTTGATATGGTGACTTTCTTGCAAATATCTACCTCTTTCTGTTTACAATGTTTTTGACTTTTGTCCTACTTTCTTTTTGTGTTCTCTTTCAATTTGACCTTAAAGGGACTTTCTGCAAGGGCCATTTCAAATATGCTGAAACCCTGAATGTAACTGGTAGAACATTAGTTTCTAATACCTTTCTTTTTTTCTTATTTTCCATGCCTAATCAGTCCCCAACTTCCAGATCCATTTATGAATACACGGTGAAAACTGATTGGCTTTCACCTGCTGTCAGTGTGTATCTTCCTTTTCTTTTTTTTTGGTAATATGCTTAAGCATGAATAATTTTTCCCATTTTGTTGTTGAAATACATAGAATCTTTGAGATACACTTCGCATACTGCTTTTAAATACAATGTCAAGGTCGTTGTTAAATGGACTTTAGTTGAAGAGAATGATTTCAAATTGCAACACTTTAAGTAATCTGTCAAAAAATGGTACCAAAATGCTGTGGGGAAAAACCTAATAAAAAAAGAAATTAAATCATTAGTGTTCTGTGGAAAGTACTCAGTGCATACTTGATGCCAGAAGCAATTTTAGAACTATAGTATTTAGATGTATAGGGTGCTAAGTTGAAAACAATATTCTGGTGCAAGTCTTAGTAAGCAGTAGATCTTCACGTTTTTATGACCTTAAGGGAGATACCTTGTCATGCTGGCAGGCGTGGCAGATAGTGACAAGAAATGAAAATATAGAACTGCCTGAACTCAATGCTGTGTGGGGGATGAGGACAAGAATGAGGTTTGCAGAGTGAATTCTGAGTGGAATGGGTCTCCGTGTTTTCTGACAGAGATGTAGGTTTTATTCATTTAAAAGGTTCAGAACTGGTTTTAAGTTAACATTAGTATACCAGCTGTTTTTTAGAAACCTGTAGTCTAACTGGTTTATGTTAGTGAGCGAGTTTTCATCATGTGAGCACATAGCCTGATAAAACTGTGGTGTGCCTACTCTGGATAGGCCTGACTAATTGTTTTACTGTTATAGAACTCAGCAGATAGCCCTCGTTCTTTTTCTAATGTCATTTTTTATGTTCTTATCAAATTTGTAGTGACCTAGTCAAATTGCAAAAGTGCAAATATCTTTTCCTGGGAAAGGTAAATAGACGTATGCTATATTTTTTCTTAATCAAAAATTGCATAGTGTATATATAGACTGTAAAATCCATCGGGTGTTGGCATTGCTTCATGTATGTTCTGAAGTCACCTTTGGAGTTTATCCTTATAAATTAATGAGTAGCAAATAATCTTTTTTTATCTTACTAAGAATATTGGCCTAGACTGTGGTTTGCTATAGGATAAGTATTACAGCTTGCTTATCCAGTTGTAGTGATTACCGTTTTGAACTTGGGATTAGCAATTTGGTTTGTTTGGACTTTTGGAAAAGAATCTTTATTTGGTCTGTGTTCTCTTTAAAATATGTATGTGCCTGGTCCTATGCAAGTATTTCTGGTCTCAAAAGTAAGCATGATTTGCGACAGTAATTCAAATAAATCTGTTGCACGCTGTATTGTTACTTAACATTCCAAGTTAAATGTCACCTGTTCAGTCTACTGCTGAACAAGAACTGACGATTATTAACTGGAGAAATGGAAGAGTTAAATTTGTTTAAAATCAGGACCAGTAAAAATCACTACTTGGTTCTTCTGATCTAAGAAATAACTTTTTAATTCTGTTTGATAAACAGGGCTTTCCTGCCTCATTTATGTGGAACTGAGAGAAGGTAAATATCTGGAATATGTTTACAATTTTTCTTTTTTTCAAACATGTGTTTTTGACTTACTTCACAAGCATGCAAATTACGGGGGGAGATTCACACACTGCTTTCATTTGTCTGAGTTTTTGCTACGGAGATTCCATCTGCAGTGGTTGCAGACTGTCCGTGTTCTGGGAGAGCAAACCTTTTACCTAAAATCACGTATACCTCTAGATTTCATCCATGTATTCTACTAAGTTACTACTGTACAATTTTATTTTTTCTTCATTCTTCCATGTTACAATAATTACCATATTTCCATGAGGCTTTCCTTACTTGCTGTAGAAAAAAAGTGAGATGGCTCAATGATAGAGGCGTAGAGAAACCGTGAGAAATGTAGTTTCTGTTCATATTTAAGCACTTGATTTTCTCTTGGGTTTTTTTTGGGGTGTGGGTGTTTTCCTGGTAAATCTCTTATGGGAAGAGTTTATAACAGAGAGACAGCATTCTATTCATACTTTTCAAGATCTTTTAGAGATACTTAGGCAAAATTATGCATTCCGTTCTACTATACACATGGTTTTCCAGGTCATGCATAATTGTCAGGTTGTCCCCATAACATAACTTGCATTTACCTTTTCTTTTTCTAGTCTTATAGCAAACCTGTTGTGCAGTGTGCTTCTTGACTGTGTTAATAAAACTGAAGCAGTTTAGAGTATGGGTGGTCATGTGGTTAAGATGCTGGACTTGAAGAGTCTTTTGGGTTTGTGTATCTGTTACAGATATCCTATATGACCAGTGTGATTATGGAGAAGAAGTTTAATCTGCCTTTGGCTTCCCATTTGTTAAATTAAGATAGGGGTTGTTTATTGCTGCTACTGAAGTCTTGTGTATTTAGATGATAAACTTCTTGGCAAAGACATTTTTTGTATGCTTATGTAGCAGTGAACTTCTCAGATGAAACCTCAGGGCCAAAGTGTAACACACATTGTTCCAGAGCTATGGCGTATTTATAGTGCTTGTAGTCTGGAAAACGGGAAAGGTGAGTGTATTCCAGGTGATCCATAGTGGTAGACATGGTAGTTGGAAGGCTATCACTGTACTTTTAAGGTGATAATTCAAAGACTTGAGGTATTTAAAAGCAAAAAAGGTAGCTGACATGCATTCTCTGATTAAATATTCATTGAAGTAATTGTTTCAATTTTTAGCTTGGCAACGCCTTTTCTGTATGTTAACAGCTGGAAAGAATTAACACCATACACCACATCTGTAAATGAGTGTTTTTGTTTTGTTATCAGTGCCTGAGGCTTTCCTTGCTCCTGTGTAATATGCTGAGTGGTTTTAGTTGCCAGAGCATTTCCATTTAAGGCACTGGTGGGTTTTGTTGGTTTTGGGGTTTTTTTGTTAACTTATAAGTACTGGTTTCTATTCCGAGTGATCATTTTGGTGTAGTACACTATTTTGTGGGAAGCATTGATAAAGGAGTTGGAGGGTCCATTTTTAATAAAAATACACATCTTGTAATTGATTCTTGTATAATGATGGCTTAGTAGAAAAGCTAGCTATTGCTTTTTTATAGAAACTGAGAAATATTTTCTGTTGGCAGTTGTATGCAATTGCATAATTTCATAAAATGTAAAGGTTGGGGAACTTGTTAGAATATAGAAAAATTATCAAAACTTAGTCTCAGCAATATGTTTGAATGTCTGGAGACTCTCAGAAATAGGTTGACTAAGTAGTAGTGCTGCATGCATGTTTGCTATCTTTGCAGCACTGTAAAAGACTTTTCAGTTTCAGATGCTTAAATGTAGTTACCTGCCAGTGTTCCACCTGTAGCATTACAAGTTAATTTATAACTAGAAGAAAAGCAAATGACTATATTTTCCCCAAAATTTATTTTCTGTATTTGTCACTGGAAATCTTGGAGTGGTTTCAAAAGCCACTGTGTATAAGCACTTCGAATTCTTACTTTTATATTTACTCCATGTAGTATATGGGTAGAAGATAAAAATTCATTTTTATCTTTTTATCTTCAGCTACTAACACAGGGCACTAAGAGGCTGCTGGCTAGTTGTTTAACCGGTCTCCCTTGTCCGTGCCCCTGCCGGACCCTCTGCTCGCTCTTGGTTGAGACCAGTGCAGGGCTTGGTCGTTGGATGTGTTCAGCATGGGGGGCCATCGCAACCACACAAAACCAGTCTTTGAAGTGCTTCAAAGGACACCTAGCATGCAGTACCTGAGGGAGAATCCCTTCACAGCCTCGAGGCTTCTGAGAGCGTTGGTTGGTGATGGAAGCAGTCTTTAAAAATGTGCTAGCTCCATCTTGTGGGGCAGCGACTTCAGTGTGGGTTGAAAGTGGGTTTTGAAGGTGTCTGCTTGCCTAGCAAACGCTGTACCTGGCCATTGGTAATCCTGCTGGCATCTTCAGTAGCATTTGCGAAGAGGCAGTTCTGTTGGCGCTAGCTCGAAGAGTCCAGAAAGCCAGCAAATGCAGATCTTTTGCGTAGGTGGTTCAGTTTTGGTGAATGCTAGGTGACTGGCATTAACAGTGAACGGCAACTTGTTTTAGTTTGGTGTTGAAATTTGCTGTGTGCAAGTAATACATGCTTTTGCTCAAAGATAAATATTGAGTTCAAATCATAATAATGCAGTGCTATGTCTGAGATCTTAATTTGTGTCAGAATTTTTCTTGTAACCATAATTTCCTCAGTGAGGTGACTAGAATTGTAATTTTGTTGTGGCATAACATGTTTCCCTGTTGTGTATTATAATAGCAAAGATAGCATGCTGCACAGACACTAATTATTTCATCCTCGGTATGTCTTCCAGGGAAAACATGGGTGTACTTGATCCTCCTCCTCTGTAACGTAAGAACAGGGGTTAAATATGTGTATTTCAGCCCAGATACTTTTACAATGCCCAGCTGGAGCTTGTGATAACAAAGATTAATACAATTTTTTTCAAGAATTAAAGTAATAAGTAAAATATGTTTTGATACAAATATTACCTGGAATGTTTACATCTGGAGCATTACAGCTTTTTTCCAGTTCACAAGCCAAATAACAAATTGAACCATAAAAAATAAAATTAGCGCTGTCAAAACTTCAGACAAAGAAGTAATAATGAATGCTGACTGTAGAAGTAAGAATGTAGCTGCTCTTCATTAATGGCATGTGATTGTGATGGTAATGAAGTGAAAGACTTCATATCAAAAATCACCCAGAACTGCAAAGTGCTTTCTGTCTTGCCAGTGATACCTGTCCTAGAAGATTAAAAAGTACTTTTTTTTTTTTTTTTTTTTTTAAATGTCTTAATTGAGGGAAGTGTTTTGGTAGTTTGTTTCTCCTCTTACACAAACAAGAATTGTGCTGAGGTACACAATTGGAGAAAAAAAAATATTTAAAAATAAGTAATGGTAAATATTTATCTGACCGTCTGTTTAAAATTATGCCGATAATAGCAGCTTCTACTCGCATGTTCTCAGAGCCATCAAATGTGCAGTCTCTCCTGAGATCGAGATCCATTTATATTTGGTCTCACTTGAAAATAAAGCACCTTTCAAGTTAAGCTGTTTAAGATGAAGGCCTTTGTCTCAAATGTGAATTTCGTATGGTGTGGGTATTTTATTTTCAGTTGATCTAAATTGAAAAATAAGGTTTGCATTTCTGCTAAGACCATTTAACCTTGAACAAGCTAATCTAATTATATAGGAGGAAAAGGAAATTGCCTGTACATGTGTTTTAGTGAAAGTTGGGTGGCTGATAGGGGAAATAATAGAGTTTATAGTTAATTCTGATTCATAACATGAATATATATAATCAGTCATTGCTTTTTTGGCCAGCTGATGGACCAAGTGTGCTGCTACAAATGCTTCTGCCATACAAGGTCAATGGATTAAATCTACCTGGATGTAGAGAAAAATCCAGAAATAGAATTTGTTAATTTTCTGGCTTTGTCTTTTTGCTGAGACTGGTTTGTTATGGTGTATGTTACATGCTGTAAAGTAACGTGAATCTGCTGCTAGTCTGTACACAAAGAATAATATAGCAGGAATAGGTTAGCTATTAAAGTCTAAGATGATAAATGGGAAATACTACTTAACACTTCTGTTTCTCGAGGAGTAGCATTAAAAATGTAGCTTGTTTGTTATATGTTCTAATGAGTGTTGGAATCTGAGGCATAAATACTACCATTTGCTGTCTGTTGAGAGGGCCGTGTATTACTGCGTTGGAAAGAATAAAGGAAACTTGCATTTTCAGCTGTCAGAGATGCAAATTCAGGAGTTCTGCTTTAGACTGTGATGACTTAATAGGCAACTCTGAATTTGTATTTCAGGTTTATGTTTATGTAAGAGGGTAGTGGGAACAGGACTGCCTTCCTTGAAAAAGTCAGTTTTCATTGAAGAACGTGGGCAGTAAAGGCTTTACTACTGTTGTTATTTAATTGTACAATGGGTTCGTTTTGCTTTCCAGTTACTGAGATTTAACATTATAATGGTAATCTAATACTCTTTTAAAAACTTGTCATGAACTACAGGTGGGTAATTATTTTTTTTCAGGGATCACCTAGGTCCCGGTATTGATCATGGGGGGGGGGTAATGTGTTCTAAGCTGTCTTTGTAATCTAAAATCTGGTTTTCTTAAATACATGGAAATAGAACGATAATGTCATAATTTAGGGGGTTTGTAGTTTCTGTTGGAAGCAAAAAAAAATGATGCTGTGGTAGAATATTCCAGAGATACTGGTATCTTAGTTTTTAGTATCTGCATTCAAAAAATGAAATGTAATCTTGTTGATTTAGCTGCACCAGGGTTAATGACTTATTTTTTTCTTTTTCCTCCCATGAAAATACCATTTTGCATTCTACTTGCACTTTAAAGTGCTATAGCTTTCTTCTAAAAGTAGAATGATTTTCAGTTAATGTAGTTTTTGCGTGTGACGCACTGAAATTCGTTATGCAAAACAAAGTGCTAGTGGCTTTCTGAACTCTTTAGAATTCTTTGCAGGTTATTAGAAATCCTGTAAATAAGCTTTTGTTCCAGTAGACAGTCCTAGGCAACATACCATCCTGCAGCGTTGATACATGTACTGCATCCAAGGTGTTTAACCCGTGCCCACAGACCTTGTTCGGCTCGCTTGTTTGGATGATTAATTCAAGTGGCAGTCAGGAGGGAGCTGGACTGTTTCCCCCAGGCTCTGCAGCCTTGCAGGGGCAGGTTTCAGAGTGGTTGACTCCGTCTGACAGCAACAGCCTGTTCTCCGGGTGTCATCTCTTGCTAAGGTCTGGCAGCTCATCCTGTCTCACGTGAAGATGTGCACACCCAGTGCTGGGTAGAGCTGGGGACACAAGACCCCGGGAAGGATATCAACGAGAACAGACTGATGCTTCAGAGTGAGTACTCTGGATCATAGCTTGCTCCTTCCTTAGATCTGAGTAACCTTTGGAAAAGAGGATGTCATGGGGAAGGTGATGGGAATTCCTGTTGCACAGCCTGCTTGCGATTGTGCTTTTCCTGGGGTGATCTTGGGACAAGGTGGGCAGAGAATGGCTCATAGAACATGTGTGTTCAACTTGTGCTTCCGGGAGGTGCCAGCCTAGCAGCACATGTGCAAGATAGCTGTGCATTAAGCAACGAGATTGTGAGAAAAGAAGGGCTGTGGACACGACTTTTCCTGGCCATGGGAGGAAGATACAGTACTTGGCCTTTTCAGTTGGATTAGATGTCTCTTCTTCTCAATGGTACTTCAGGAAATACTGTCTTCCTGAACAGCAAATCAGTGACTCTTCTTTGTATAGAAGTCAACTGTAAACAAACTGTGTATTCTGTCAAGAATGAACTGTGATGTAGACACTGTTTTTTCTAGACTGATTTCAGACTTACATGCTTCTTGTATAGTTTCCTGGCTCAAATTGCCTGTTAAAGTTGGACTATTCCAAATTAACTCAACCTGAGGATCAGCTCCAGGTTGTTTACAAATGCTCAGGATGCAAGACAGCGAGGAACAAAACTGACTTAGGTATCACCTTTGTCGTGCACAGATGTCACTGCATGTTGATCATTACATCAGATGTGTAAAGTGTCCAAAGGATTGCTTTAAATGAAACTGGACAACTCTAACCATTTTCTGTAGTGACATGATTCACCTCTTAGCTGCCTGTGAAATAATTTTTGAGACCTAATTGCAAATGCAAGATTGCTTTTTGCAGTAAGTCAGTCCTCGATGAATGCAACCAGATGATAAAACTGTGATAAAATGCAAAGTAGCTGTGCTGTCTTTGATGTCTGTGATGTCATGCTGAGCAGCTAAAATACAGGGGAGGGTGTCTCAGAAATAACATTTTTAGATATTTTTTTTATATATCTTAACACATCAGAAGTAATTCCTTTTAAAAGAAATAACTATGCTTACTCGCTATTATTAGAAAATCTTAAAAAGACAAAATTTCTTCTGTGGAAACTTTTTAGAGCAGTGGTCCGTCTGTAGTACATTACTGTATATGTAGGGTGGAAAGAATACTAGTGGTGTTCGACTGCTTATTGTCAGCATGTGCTGCAGCTCTACCTCTGGTAAAATACCTGCAGTGCCAGACTGCTTTTGTTAATACATGCAGCATGAGTTGATAGGTACTTGTGACAGTCACTCAAAAAGTGGTAGGGGAGAAGAGGGATGCTGGATATACAATAAATCAGTGTTACCCCAACAGAAGGGAGTGCTCAGAAAAGAAACAAGTAGAGATTGAAATCGGATTTGCAGTGAGAACAAAGATCTCTGCAAGCAGGTGTGAAAACTGACTTCTGTCTCTGTTAATTGCTTTACAGATACATGTAGGCATGCTCCAAAGGTTTTTTTGTTTACAGAGGGAAGTCAGAAAAGATATTTGTAATTAAGTAAAGAAATACTTATTTATTTTGTGAGTATAAAACTTTCCTCCCTCCGGACAAATTGATTTTATTTTTTTTCTTACCATCCAGATAAAGCATAACTGTTGCCTGGTAGTATGAATAGTAATAAAAACAGATTTGAGAACTGCTTCAATTACCCAAAATGCAGTCATACGATTTTTTTTTGTCTTGTGTACTGATGTTAATAGTCTCAGAAGTTTCTGTGCCGTTTAAGTATTTTAAGTATTGCTGGCTTTTTTCTTCCACAGTGAATGTCATGTGAAAATACTACCATATCTCTTTTTATTAAAACTAATATTAATAATAGCCAGCCAAGTGGCCACAAGCCTTGAAATTTTATTACAAATATCAGTGTTACAGCATTATCCTTATCAGAAGGAGAGCCAATATCTGCATCTTGCTGAAGAATCTCACAAGACAAAAGAACAGTTCTAAAGTTTAAAGGTAGAACTGAAATGGGCAGCAGTAGCATCGTACTTGGCTCTTCCAAAAGAATGGCAGCATCATGCAGAATGCAAAATACAGTAAGCTGCTGCCTACCAGAAAGACCTGATGAGCTGCTCTTTAGTATTATTTACATTGGCACCACCTACAATGAGAGGCAGGTGTCAAAAAGAGTGCTGTTTTGTCTAATTAAAAAGTGAGGAAGTTATATGAATTTGCCACAGTGGAACTGGGCAACTGGGAACTGGAAGTCACATGTGGATTTAAAAAAAAAAATTAAAAAACACCCAAAAACCAACACCCGAAACCACCACAAAACTGATGCCTGTGCTTGTTTTGAAAGGGACTTGAGCTGTGTTAGAATTAACCAGTTATTTATATATCTAAATAAATAATGAAAGTATTAATACTTGTGGAGTATCTTGTGTTTTATTGTATTCAGTTGGCACTGCTTCTGACACATATCTTATTTGAAACTGGAGATTTGTAGTTGTAGGTAGTTTGGGATTAAAAAGGAGCTCAGTGTTTCTAGGCAGAAGTAGGCTACTTCTTGACAGCCCCTTATTGGCATTGTTAGTTCATTTTCCCACCAAAGTTTTGTATAACAAGGTTGTCTTTTTTTTGATAATGTGAGTGCATGCAACCATGTGCCATAGAATGTGGGTAACTTTTTAAACAGAGATTTGAACACAATCTGAGGAATGGTGTAATAAAATCTCTTCTACTGTTTTGCCTTGTTTAGTATATGAACAGCATGGCAAAGATAAAACCAGCTTTTCGTATTCAAAGCTGAATTTTGGAGACAGACACCAGGCAAAACCGTTTTTCACAGACAGACTTGTAAATGCCCTTCCGTCAGTTGTTGCTCAGCTTTTCCTTTTTCCACAGTAAATAACCCATGTGACTTTTAAGCAGTTTCACTGTCCAGACATCTCCACAGTAGCTGAATCCGAGTAGGTTTTGTTACTTGAGCTGCAGCAAATCAGAAATTTTGTGCAGATTTGGGAGAACACCAGTTATGTATGAAATGTTAATGTAAAAAAGAGGACTTACACTAGTCTTTGAAGGCTGTTCAAAGCCTAAGTTTGGTGTCTTCTTCCTTTACTCATTCAACAAGTCTGGAGTTTGTTCTCACATCCTGTTCAGTGTCATAGAATTTAGGACTTGTCTGAAGGACGTAGTTTGCCCAGTGAGAGGGTAGATGTGCAGTGGAGCTGGGGTTAAGATTCAGGACATCAGAGAAACGTGTGTTGTAACCTAGATACATGCTTCAGAAAGAGGTCTGGAAAGACACCTATTTTTAAAATCTCGTCTACCTGACTGTACAGTCAGGGCTTGTGGACCAAAAGTCTCCAAGGTTTTGAATGTAGAAACATTCCTGACCCTTAAAGGGTAAAGAAGAGCCTTGCAAGTAGGCTTTCTAGTACACAAAAATGCTTTATTCTCTGAATCTCAAACTTCAAAGTAACTGAATATTATATGTTCCCTCTCCCTCTTAGTGTTCTAACAAAAGCAAACTGCTGCCACTGTTTTATTTTTGTATGCTCAGCTTTATTGTTACTTTCTAAACTTCAGAGCCCTTCTTTCTGTATTTGTTTTTATTCTTGTGTACAAAATGACTAACTGATCTTCAGTTGCACTTTCCATGTTTTCATGAGCTTTTTGCACCATTGGCCCAAATGCTTTTTCGTCTGCCTGTTGCCACAGTCTTTTCTGTCAGTTGTGTTTGTGTAGAGTTTGTTCTCATTCTTATCTAGAATCACTGCACCTCTCCGAGCATGGCCTTAAAGAACAGTTTATATTCGTTATCATGAAATTTGTATCAGATACTAGTTCCTACTGACCCCGATAACTCGCAAGTATGAGTGCATATCTTTGGTTCTCACTGCTTTTTTTTTTTTTTTTAGTCTCTGTGTTCTCCTTTTTGTTTTGCCTTTGCTGAAGTCTGTTTTTAAACAGCGTAATCTGAAAACGGTGTTGCTGCTAAGTGTTCACATGTAAACCTTTGTATTAAGTGAATTTAAATTGGGGGGGGGGGTTCCCACTTCTGTCAAGTTACAGCTCTGTCACTCATTTAAGTTGCTCTAAAATTGCTTGGCTAGTGGAAGCTCTGGTCTGTCCGTGCTTTTCAAGTCCATGTTCCTTTACTTCGTGAGCCCTTTGCACCAGCAGTACCGTCCATACAGATACACAGCCAGCTGAGGTAGCTTGCTGCTCAGGCAGGAGAGTGCGTACGTCGCGGTGGTTTCTTGGCAGATGGGTGCGCTGATGCAGACACCTGCATGGCTGCCTGGGCACCCACGTTGATGCCGGTGGGCATGCGTGGCTGGGGAGGAACCCATTGCTGGGCTCCTGCTGAGTGTAGCCAAACTCCGTGCTGGGTCAGAGCTGATCGTGTGTGACAGCGGGGAGCAGTGACACGTGAGAGCTCAGTCATACGAATTCACGTAACGTCAGAATTTACACTGGCTTTTGAATCAGGTTAATGTCTAAGTCTTCATTGTGCGCTTTGGAAAAAAAGATCTTACATGTATCTTGACACTGCATATGTTCTTAAAGTTTTGTCACTTGTGGTTTGCAGTGAAAGTACATAGTCCCTACAGAAATATTATCCAATTAGAAGTAAAATTCCCCAGTTCCTTTTCTATCAGTGTGAAATAATTGTTCTAAAATGAATCTGAGTGTGTACAGATTGTATTTTGGGAGAGTTAATTACAAACTGTGTGGTTCAGGGATTTAGTGCAAGAAGAGGAAGAACAGTTGATGGAAGAAAGGAAAAAGAGAAAAGAAGACAAGAAGAAGAAGGAAGCTGCTCAAAAAAAGGTATGTCAAACATTAAAAAAATGAAAAACAGTGCTTGTGGGTTACTTTTGTTTCATCACAAGTAAATACTGGTTTAGCTGTTGTAGGTTTTCAACAGCATTTTCTTTTTAATTTAATGTTTGAAGCTTTAAATGAACTGTCAGTTACTTAGTGGTAACTGACATATTGAACATCTTAATTGGCTTTGTGTACAGTTTCTTCAGAGAATAAATACTCTTCTGAGATGACCATTCTTTTTCCTGATTGTCAGTTGAAGCAGTTTCAAGTTTGAAAACTTCTTCAGTTTTTTTAACTCAATTTTTTTTAAGATGGTGGCTTTCAGCTGTGTCCTCACTTTAACGTGTATCTTCTTATCCTTCAGTATGGGAACATGTCATAAGATAATTTGTATTAGGGAAGGTGGAGAAAAAACAAAAATATTGACAGTAAAGGTGATTTGGGATGGAAACATCACAGAAATGCTTGTAAACACTTCAGAATTCGTGTTTACTGTCAAGACATTAATCATGGACATTGATTCTAAGTACTGACACTAAGCTTGAGAGGAGCTTGTAAATCTCTTTTAAAAACATGTCCATTTCAGGTTTGTTTGCTAACTGGTGGTAGCAAAGTGAACCTAACTAATAGTTTTTCTTTGATTCTACTGACGAATGCTAGATATTTATTATATGGTCAAGTAATCAGTACTCAGCTCTCCCTGTTTGTAGCCTAAAGAAAGGTGTTTGTTTTGCACCTGTACAAGATGAGGTATGTCCGATCTTGCAACAAATAAATCTAAGTGAAATAGTACTGGAGGGATACTCCAAGAAGAGGTATGTGCTCATATTTCAGAATGAGAGATTTTTTTCAGCAGCGGACAGCAAAGCTGCCTAATAATTTTTTGACCTCAATTGTAATTTATAACTGATTTTCCTTATAGAAATATTTTTTTAATCAAAAGCTGTAACAGCAAAGGAACTGGTTTACTTGCAGAATTTGAATATTTTAAATAAGTGGGTTTTCGTAGCTGACTTTCTTCTCAAAAGTTCAGCGTTTTATGAGTTTGAAAGGCATGTTTGAGAAAGTGAAATATTAGGAGAAATGAAAGCATAAATAGTTTTCTGAAAGTGGAGAGAGCAGACCTTTGCCTAAAATGGGAAGTTTTGCTTACTCTTTCTCCTGCTGCAGAGTACCTGCTAGACTGTTCAGGAGCCACGTGTCTTTACTGACGTGCTGTATTCTCAGAGTAGCAAAATGTTGAGTGTGTGATAAACTTCATTTATCAGGAGTTTAAGTAGCTTCTGTGCATGAAAGAGTAGGATGCCACAAGAATGCTCATATGCATCTTGGGAGCAAGAGGCTACATTTTTAACTGCTGGATGGTACAACTTAAATTGTTGTATGTATGTATCCTTGCTTTTGTCAGCTTAGTAAGTTGAAGAAGGTGGTTTTTCTCCTAAGTGGTCTTGATTTCTGTAAAAGAAGTGAGGCTATGACACTGAAGAGTTATTAATAAAAGTTTCAGTCGTCAGCCCTAGCCAGGGCTAATGTCTGAATCCAGCCAAGTATCAAATCAGTGAATCAGTAATTTATTTTTTTTTGCATTCATACGTGCTATTTCTTCTCTCTTCACAGTTTTAATTATAGACAATCATTGCTTAAGTATGATTGCAGATTTATTTCACACTATGAATATATGTGTTATCATTATTGAAAAGGGTTATGTACAGCTACCAAAGTGGCCACAGCAGATTAAATCTCATTTTGCTTTGGCACTAGTGCATTTTAAAAGTGATGGTTAAGAAAACCCTAATTTCGGATAGGAAGAACTAGGATTTGTGCTGTTGAGAGGTCCTTTATGAAACCAGTTTCACTACATTTTATAGTTAAACTCACACAATTAAGATGCACTTCCATGCAAGAAATGTTTATCTCCCCATTTTTATTCTCTGATAAAATCTTGCTCAAATATATCTCTCATCTTGACCATGTCACCAGTTGAATCTTGGAAATTAAATACTTACAGATTCTGCATTTACTTTTTACTTCCTTTAAATTTCTAGGTCACTCCTTCTTCCCCTACCGTATTCTGCAATGAGTAGTGGTGGTTCTTTGGTTCTTCCAGGCACAGTTTTTAACTCACTTAAAACATGTTAATCTGCAAGTTCAATTCAGTCTGTTTCATGTAGTTATCTTTCAAATTAATTTTGTCTTTTATAACATTTAAACAGCTTTCTAAGCATAAGCAATAATAGGCATGGGTTGGTTAAAGAGACACTTCTGAAGTAGATAATTAAATAACTTTAAAACATTTTAAAAGAGGGAAGTCAAAAGCTAATGTTGCTTTATGAAGTGGCATGTGCACATGTGTTTTTTCTCTTATCTGCACAAATCACTGACACTTCTTTTTTCTTGTTCTAGGCCATTGAACAAAAAGTCAAAGGTAAGTTACTTTAGAGTTATTTCTATTCAGTATATTAATTTCTGCGGTTTTAACTATGTTAAATCAAACGGGTCACCTGAAAGCTCTTATCAAAACTAAAAGATGGGATCCTTGAAACTTCAGTTGCACTTTTTCAAACAGTGACCACAAAAGACGAGAAGAGTAATGGCTAAGGCTTTGTTCCAGGAATTAGTCTTCTGTTCTTCCTATTTTCCCTTTCTTAATTACTTACACAACACCAAGCACATACATAATACCTTGAGGTTTTCCCTTATTTGGTTTTTTTCCTTCCCCTTTTTTGCTGTGTTTGAAAAGTGCACAAACACTCTAACACTTGAAGTTACAACAGTGTGTAGATCCACATAATGGATCTGTTTGAGATTTCATTTCCAAATACTCTTAAGTGTAACAGGCGTTGGGAACACTTGATAGACAAATAATTGATATGTCTGGTTTTAACTAACTATTGCATGTGGAGGGTTCATCCTGACAAAATTATCAAGTTGACAGTATCTGAAAGCTGTAATTTCAATGTTCGGTGGGAGGCTGGGAACACTGCAGTTATTCTGAATGTTTGTGGGTTTTATACAGATCTCTGTTCCAACTGGCTTCTATAAAGGGGAAAAAGATTCTTTTCACTTTCTCTTTAATTCTAACTCATAACCTGTTAGTTGGGAAGTGGATAATAATTGCATAAGTGATCGTGTGGAGTGCTTGCTGCATCCCTGTTTTCTGGGAACATTAGGTTTAATTTAATACTTACTTGAGCAGTGGTAGAAACAGGAGCTCAGAAGCCCTGCTTAGCAAAGATGCAATTACTGTTGGAAAAATCAAAAAGTGTTTGAAGTGCTGTTCTGACATGAAGGTAGTAAAATAGTAGAAGACATACTGTGCTTGAGAAGAGGCAAAGAAACCAATGAAAGTGTCCATTACTGAGGTGCGCGTTTGAAGAAGCATCCTAGTTCGCATGTGGTTGAAATGGAGGAGGCCGGTTCTCCACATAAAAAAATGCACTGATTCTCCTGCCGAGCACTGCAGTACCAATTACTAGGTATCAGGAGGCATGTTTGTGTCTGGTTTATTGAAGTGCAATGTATACTTTAGCGTGTGTCTTTAAAGGAAGGGGGGGGAGAGAGGGAAGAGTAGGACCCATAGGTTTTCAGTGTGTGACGATGCTCTGCGGAGGGAGTGATGGCAGCATGGGTTCTGGTTTTTGGGGGGTTCTGTGTGCTGCTTAGAGGAGGCTGATGTTTTGGTTATGGAGAGTCGATCCCTTGAGGCAGAGGGAGCTCCCAGAGCGTGGGGGCTGCAGGAGTGTTAGTTCCAGTAGCCGATGTCGGTAATGGAGCTTACAGCCTGCGCGTGCAGCTGTCCCCTGGGCTTCGTTGGGCTGGGGAGTGCAGGTCCTGGCCCTTCCAGCCTGCCTCTGGTCACTGCAGTCAGGTAGGAACCCTATGTTTGTCTTTAGGCCCAGGACTCAA
>JAVJGJ010000047.1:25491539-25501705 GCA_035590215.1 Microhierax caerulescens | reverse complement strand
TCTTTAGGCCCAGGACTCAATAAAATTGCTGGAAAAGTATTATAATCAACAAATATACTCTTGATTTGTGTTTTAAAGCACCCTTTTTCAAGCAGTGCATGGAATTGCATTTTAGTACAGGCTAAGCATTTGTTTTCTTCTGTATATTCCTGCCATAAGGCTTTGAAGTTAATACACCAGATTTAAAGAATTGTGAAAGTGTTAGGGTTTGTTCTGAAGTAATTAAATATATCTGAAAAGACGGTGAAGGAGGAAAATGGTAAAATACCTTGCTGTAAATAATAACATCCATTTTGAATGAACATTTGACCTCTGTACTTACGCTGCACTGGCATCCATGCATCACATCAGGGACGAGGCTGCAGAAGCAGATGGCTAAAAATAGCATGAAGACGGGAGGGCAGTGATTCTGCTCAGTAGGCTACCTGATGGCGATCTTCAAATTGAAAGAAAATACCTTTCTTTTGAAGGACAGAATAAGTCTTGGCTATTTTCTTTTTCTCCTTTTTTTTTTTTTTTTTTTTCTCTTTCTCCTTGGAAACCTCCTGTTTACTGATGGAAGTATTAAGTTCCAGCTTTAATGTTACATTATTATTAAAAGGGTATTTCAGGAAGTTTAGCAGGAATTTAGAGTTGTCAAAGAAAGGCAAGTTGGCAGTCCTGATGAAGAACAGACATTATGAGATTCAGATACACAACTTTGCAACAGTTTCTATAGGAACAAAATTCGTTGCTTATGTTGCACATGGCTCTTTCATTGTTTTAACAGTTTTGCCTACTTGTATTCAGGATGCAAATTAATGTTTCATTAGTTTCCAAGTTTCCATCACGTTAATGTCTTAAATAATTTATTCTGTGCATGAGCTGAAGATAAAATACAAGAGTATAGGATCGCTAAATAATTCAGAATTATGTTCCTTCTTTCAGAAAAGTAGCTGGTTAAGCGGTGGGGGTGGGTAGGGAGCTTATTTCTTGGTTTTAAGCGTGGTTTGAATGGCTCAAAAATATTGTTTTAGCTAAGGTAGAAACTGCTGTTGTACCAGCTGAAGTAGCTACCAGCATTCATGTAAAATTATAAGACTACTACTTTCTGAGGAAGTTAATAGTGCTGATTATTTTTTTTCTCCTGTTCAGGGTTGGGAATGGAAGTGACGAAGGTGATGCTAATATAAATGTTTCTGGTACAAGTAGCATTTTAATATTGTAGTATTGTCATTCAAAATGCACGTATGCCGTTCTTGTGGATTTCAAATATTGTAACCTGTCTAGCTTTATACATCTGCTTTTATTAAAAGAGCGAAGAGGCATTTCCTAGGAATTAGAGGTGAATGTATTACTTAGCTGCTAAGTGGAAGATTTCTCTATTTGTGTGGCAGCTGGCATAAATTCGTACATCGACAAGTGCCCTCTAAATGCTCTTGTACCAGGTATTTTAGGAAAAAATAAGTATCATTTGGAAGCCCTTATTTGTTGAGAATACTGTAGGATTGTGGGTTGTTGTGGTATTCCTTCTAGCTTAGCAAAATACCTGTTTTTGCTGTGTTTAATGTCAGTGCTATTAAAGACAGAGAAATCAATCAATTTACCCTGAATTTCTCGTAAAACAGGACTCTGCAAACCATACTATGGCTGCAAGTAGCTAATGATAAGCCAGGCACTAAAGTAAATGCTATTTAAGGGGAATGTTTGAGTTGTGTTGTATATGCTCACTTCAGTAATCATGGTGTGTTTCTCAAGAATGAGATTTTATTATGAGCTGAAATATCTTTTTGCACACACTTCACTGTATATACATAATACCCTAGTGAAGTAATTTATAGAAACTGAACAGTAATGTTGATGCTAGTGTTCTGGTTAGTTATGCTGACTGCTTTTGCGTTTTACGAAACAGTACAAGCTTGAGCTGAAAACATCTGCCAATCTTCAGTTCTGAATTCCTCTGCTTTGTAGAAGGCAGAGGCATAAAGTACTACTTTTATTGCAGAACAGAATAAACTTTGAATCAACCACTGAAACGGAAAGTGCTTTTAAAAATAGCTGGGTGTGGAATTGAAATCTCTGACTCATATTTCCCACCTTGGAAACTTCTTATTCATTTTCTTCTCCGTGAAGCAAAATTGCCTGAATACACTAACTCTTCTGTTTTTTGTCGGGTATTTTTTTTCACTTGCCTAACTGTGCTTTTCCTGATTGGAAAAACTGTTAGCTTTTAAATCTTGAAAGCAAATAGCAAAAATGAACAGAGTAAGAAAGGCTTGCTGTTAAAATTACCCGTAGGAATGGCATACGACTTACCTTTGTGCGGATCTTCAGGGGTTAATGAATTGGCAAACAGTTAGATATTTTCCAGATCAGCTAGCTGAGCTTACAGCTGCGGCCATTTTTCCACAACGAAAATTCTAGCACTACATCTTACGTGTGTCAGCTTGAAAGCCAGACTTCCTCTGTTTGCCCTTCAGCATTCCAGCACTGACAACTCTTTGGGGCATGACATGCAGGGAGGGAGCGTTACAATACATTTTTAAGAGGTCAGCTTCAGCAGCAGCAAGAAGAAACATTTAAATGACAGCTTGGTGCAGTTCTTTGTGTGGTTTAGTAGACGATTTGATCTTTGTACGCTGATTTTGTGTGCGAGTGAGAAACTGTTTTCCATCTGCATTAAAGTTATTCAAACAGCTGCCATTTTTTTTATTGGAGGGGGAGTTTAAGTCACTGGGCCCCTACTCCAGGAGGAGTTGGCAGGCAGCACTCCTGGAGCAGTAAAATGACACCATGCTTCTCCTCCATTTTCTAATGAAATCTGCAGAGTGGGAAAGCAACACAAGTTGGAAGCGTCTTTCTTTGGAATCTCTCTGTAAACTGTAACTTCACCATCCCCTGCTTTGTGGGTTTTCAGCAGGTTTGTTCTTTATGAAAATCTGTCATTTTTAATACTCGTTTCTGTAAACTTGCTATTACTAGAACAAGTAAATTAACTGTGATAGACTGTAAGTCTGTTAATGTTATCTTTCTGCCTTAATATGATTCAAAATAAAATATTGGTGTGCAGAACAAACTTTAATTAAACAAGCAACTTGTTTATAACAAATTAGGATGTTAAGATAATGATTAAGAGGTGTTGGAATTTATTGTAGCCATATTGGAATATTAATGTATTATTTAGTCTCCTGAGAAGTTGTGGACCGGAAAACGCTGCACAGGATAAATTGCATAGCTTAAAACTTACTTTGTGGTACTTAAGGGAGCGAAGGCAAGGGAATTCTTTTGCACTTTGGATTAATTTCAGTTTGAAATTAATGTACAAATGTAAACTCTGCATGTTCTTTAGTATAGCTGTCTTATCTGTTTGGTTTGCTGATCACAGTAGTCACCACATTTGCTAAGGAAATGAACGCACAGAATATATGAGAAATAAAATTTTCTTAAACTGTTTTTGAAGTCCTGTTCATGTCATAGCGTAGGGGCTTGGCAGAAAGTAGCTTGTTTATTAGTTGCACTCTTATAGTCAAATGTGATTTGATTACCAGCAAGTCCACTGGATTCTGTTACAATATGCACTTTGTCTTAAAAGTAGCTTTAATTAGGAAAATAAAGTATTAATGTTGCTGCGTTGCAGTGCTGTCCTAAGCATGCAACTTGCAACTCTGTTGGATGTCTCATGGAATGTCATACAGAAATAATTTTACTTTTTGCAGGAGGAGCAATTGTATGCAAATGGGAGTAGTAGTCTAGGAAAACTGAATCTCTTTTGTTGATCATGTTATGGGGTGTTGTATCAGAAACCTCTTCAAGTGAGGTGTACTTTCCACTTAAGCTGGCAGTAATAAAATAAATTAAAAAAAAGCTTAAAAACTGGGCAGAAGACTGAAGGGCATATGTGTCCCTAAGTGGTGTCGTTACTGTATAACTACTTTGTTGGCTTGATAATGATGTGCTGGCTGCAAAAGGTGGTTGTTTCCTAAATATCACTGTCAGCACACCTCAGGTGTAGGCTGGGCTGTGCTTTAAACTGTAAAGAGTAATTAGTGTGAATCAGTTGCGGGAGATACATTGATGGATAAAAAAGTTAAGATTTGGGTAGTAGTTACACAGATTGTGATATGTGAAGAATTATTTTTTTTTTATTATTTCAAAGCTTGTTGCAGTACCTAGACCACAGAAGTAGGCTAAGTGCTTATTCATTAAATTGTTGACAAATTCATAGCTCTTTGCTAAAATAGCTACCCAACCCCTGCCACCCCCACCCTCCCCAGCTTAGTCACTTTCAATTACTTCAATTATTTTAAACCCAGGAAATTTTAAAATGAATAAATGTAAGTAATTTTTTTAAGATGTATTTGTGAAATTCAGTGTTGATTATAAGTTGTTGTCATGTTGTGTGTGTCAAAACATTGTGCAAGGAATCAGAGTTACCAGCTTTTTTAATATAGGTAACATATTGTTGGAATCTGATACGGTGTTGGTGATTTTTATCAACTTGCCAATTTATCTAATAGCTTTTGAATACCTTCTATTCCCCGTACATTAAATTGACTTATACCTTGGCCATTCCTCTCCTTAATTCTGTCCTCTTCCAGTCAGCTGTGAAATAGAGAGTGCTGGGTCACTGCTGTGTTGGAGCAGGGGAGGTGGTGGGGCTGTGGAGCGAGTGTGCTGGTGAGCAGCCGAAGCTGGGTGCTCCTCCACTCCCCTTGGGACTTCCACCAAAGGCCAGTGGCTGGCCACCTGTGAAACGAGGAGATTGCTCACATCTTTCTTTTCTGCTTTGCTTAAGTAGCCTAAATGCAATATTCCATTAAAACGCACCTCAGTGCTGATTTGTAGGTTACATTTTATTCTAAAGGCTTTCATGTTTGTGTTTTTCAAAATATGTAACTGTATTATAGAAGAAATAAAAAGAAATTAAAATCATAAGTAACATTGACAATATTCAAACTGATTCTTTAAATAAAAGCTTAAAGGAGTTTGTTTTCATTTATTTTTTTTATGTTGCATTCACATGAATCTGTTCCTGAAAGTGAATGATAAAAAATAGTTTTAAACAAATATTAAAAATTTAAAAAGCCCCAGAAAACAACATTTTCAGTCATGTAGCAACAACATTCCTGCTGCTGACATGCCAGGAAGTTGCTAAATGGAACACAGCAGGGAAATGGTTAGATGCTGCTGCTCTTAAGCCTCAAATCATGTATGTTTAGGTGCTGCCAACGTGCAAAACTATTCTTGAAAGTAAATACAGCCTTCTAGTAACAGAAGCCTGATTTGTAATGGGGTGCCACCTCACTCAGCAGTGCCGAGCGAGAGCCCTTGCTGGCCCAAGCAGTAGTGCCTGCCTCAGTTTCCCTCCTTCCCAGTGCACACGGTCAGGCCTCTTTCATAGGCTGCCACCACCTTAGAGATGCTGTTGGAGCAGTTTGATGGAGCTGCATCCTGAGCTCTTCTCTTACAGAATCTCCATGAAAAAACTGGGGATGGCTTCCACCTGGATCACGTTTCCCCTCCGCTGGCTGCACAGCCCCCGAAGGGGTTGTGTTGCGTTGCTGGGGAAGGAGTGACCTGTAGCTAGTAGGAACCTCTTGAACTGTTTGTCACTGGAGAAGTTGCATTACCAAGCTGTGCTCTTGCTGTTAGCAGCAGGAATGCCACATGGGTTATGCTATTTTCCTTCAGAACCTCTAAAATTGACAGTTTCATTTTGTGAAGTTTGAATGGAGATGGTGACTTGGTCACGTAGGTAGGTCAGTGCTGAGGAAGGTTGTGATCACGTCTGGAGCTATCTTGGAAAGTCCCAGACACTTTATGGATGTCATCCAAGAAATTTGAAAAGTACATTAACATGTCAATCATGTAAGGAATTGGAAGTACAGCTTACCTGTTGCAGTGGTTGGGTTGAATGGCAGTAGCACCAGGAGGCACATCCAGTAGCTCACAGTTTCAACAACTCCTGTCTGTTGATCCTGGCTTGCTCATCAGTTCCCTACACCTGAGCACCCCTGTACCTGGCATCTTTGCTTTTGTACTGGTTGTGGTGGAGGTGTTGAGTTGAGGATGTGGTTTTCCCTTTATTCAGCATCTGATTTCGGTGTGTTCACTCACAGGCCACCTCTGCAAATTATCTGACCTTCATCTTGCCTTGAAGTGGCCGTGCTGTCAAGACTGAAAGATAATTTGGAGTTGCAGTTGCACAGTTGGCACTTTATCAATGCCAGCACGGTCCTGCCAAGCTGTGTATGGGGGCTACCTGTGCTATTAGCTTTTCCCAAGACTGACTTAAGAGTATTAATATATTTGTCTTTGGATGTTAGGGTTGATAAGGCAGGCAAGTCTTAACAATCCATTCTGTATGTCCTGTTCACTTCTTGTTCATTTTGGGCAAGACCATAACATTTCTCTGATGGTTTCGTATATGTAATGCTTACGTTTCCCATTGGAGTAATACCATTTTTTTTTACTTAAATATTTGTTCAAAAATAAAGCTGAAATAAATAGGCATAGTGCTGATTTGTCAGAAAAAGCTATAGAAAGCTTGTTAATAGTAGCATACTTTAACTGAGATAACTTTGTTAGGAGTGATAGCAAGGCGTATTTCTGCTTCCAGATCTATGCTATTAAAGCTGTGTGATTATGGGATAATAGAACTTTTAATGGGGAATGAGTTACAACGTGAATTGGAAAAAATGCTGCCATTACATAATATGTAAGCACGTCTAAGAATATTGACTTAGTCTACAATTTTTTAAGTTGCTCTTCTTATGAATAACTTTGTCCAACTTTCTTTTTTTTGGGGGTGGGGGCAGTGCCAGAACAAACAAAGACAAGTGTAAGCCAGCCTCAGCCTGTCACCTCTAACGGCACTTCCACAGTAACCAGCACTAATAATAATGCCAAGCGGGCCACAGCCAACAGTCAGCAGCAGCAGACCTTGCCTCGATACCCTCCTCGTGAAGTACCACCGCGATTTCGACACCAGGAACAGAAACAGCTTCTGAAACGAGGTCAGCAGTTACCAGTTATAGCTGCAAACCTGGGATCTACTCCTAAAGTATTAAACGGCCAGTCAGGAGGCAGCACCGTCACAAATAAACAGCCAGTGACCAACGGAGAAGTGCCGAACAGCAGCAAAAAACAGCCAGGTGAGAGGGCAGTACCTTGTTTTCCTTTGTCAAATAGTTTAAGCTCCATTATCAGTGAAATATTTGAGCTAATATTATTTCAACTTTAAATGTAAGCTGTAGCATGTTTAGATATTTTCCTGTCATGCCTTAATGTTAAACATTGCATGATGGTTTTGACCATCTTTGTGCAAGTTTCATACTGAAATTTGTGATGCCTTAGTTGCTCATTGTTGCCAGTGGTGTACAATAGACATGTCTAGTTTTGAACAGATGTTGAAGCCAATATGACCACTGCTGTGTTCTGAATTTCCTAATTTCCAGTCTTTATCCTAATAATTGATCTAAACTTGGCCATGGTACAAAGCATCTTTTTGCATCCAGTCTCGATACACAGATCTCACAAGGAAGAGCCTTTCAAACTAGTTCTCAGAGCGTTCTGAACAGCATCTCAAGACTCTTTTATTTTCTTTTTTTTTTTTTTTTTCCTTCATATCCAGAGTTACAGCTAGGGTACAACTTGTTTAGAATGACCAGAATTGCTTTTTGTTGTTAGGCTGGAGGTTTTTTCTTTGTTTCATCTGCCTGAAGCTTTGTTATCCTACAAAATGGATCAACCTTTACCTTTATTACTAGTATAGTTGTATGCTTTGTTATTATATATAACAATGTTATATATATATATATACTATGTTAGTATAGTTGTCCTTTGTTATTTTGGTTTGGCATGCATTCTTTTCAAATACCCTTTTAAGAGTAGTAAACTTATCTGCTACATGTGCATACTCTGCCGTTCAGTGAGTTTTTGAGGGCAGTCTGGTTTTGACTAGAAGAAAAGTAACTTTATTTTAGGAATCTAGATTTTCAAAGGGATTTGGTATTAATGCATGCTAACACAACGTTGGGGCAGACTTTCTTATTTTTATATTTTTTACTTTTTTTTTATGTTCACATAGCAGTGATGTAACTTGTTTCCACAGATAGTTCTTCTGAAACTTTACTGAATTCTTAAAATTAGTGTTCTGTACACCACAAAGGATGTGACTTCTAGCCCCTTCAGTTAAAAAAAAGATTTCTGGATTATAACCTTGATATTTCAAGTTCTGGTTAAACTTTGAGCTGTTCTCATTACTGAATCTTGAAGAAGCAGTATTTAAAATGAAAGTAAACAAAGCATTGGAAGCAGTTTATCCATGTGCCCCTTGAGGGATGTATCCGATACTACTTTCTAGTGTTATTTTTGTAACATACTGATATAACTCTTAACCATTCTAAGAAGTAATTTTTAAATAGTTAATTTATTTTTTTGGGTTTTTTTTTTACTTCACCTGTATAATTTTGTTCCTGTCTGTAGTCAGGTTTAACCTTTCGTATACTTGTTTGCTTCTAAGATGCAACTTTTTCTCCAACATATCCTCTAATGGTCAGATTCTATGGTAGCAAGTAGTGCTTTAAATAAAAATTCACATCTAATTTAAGAAGTATTACTTCTTATACAACCTGTTAAACCTCCTAATTGTATCCAGAGGATTTTTGGAGTATACTGTCCTTCATTTCACTTTTTTGTGAACACCAGCCAAACATTTAAGTAGTTGGGGTCCCATTTATGTATTGCATTCTTCCAGTTTTGCTCAATTTTGCTTGATTTTTTCTGGTGTGGCTGGACAGCCTCTAGGCTGGGAGATGCCGACATGTCCCTGAACGGCACTGCCACAATGCTGTACCCAGGGTCTGAGGCAACTGCTTTACTGGGAGTAGTTTGGCAGTTTGAATAATATGTTAATTATTTGAATAACATGTCTACATCCAGCTGGTAATGCAAAGGTTCCGAGAGCCTTTAGGTGAGAGAAAGGTTGCCCAAATCACTTTCCCATCTTAAGAAAATATCTTTTCTGTAGCATCCTGTCTGTTCTTTGTGTGCTGTGCTCGGAGTGTTCCCATGTGTCCAAGGTTGTCAGAACCAACAAGCGGGCAGCCAGGGTCTTGTTTCTTGGTGTCGTGTAGCTGTATGCCTGAAAGATCTGTTTCCTCTAGTATAACCAGAATAATGGCTGGTTTGGATGTTTTGCCATGTTCTTTGAGAAATGAAGGTAAGATGATAATGTAAAGAAAAATAATTTTTCAGTGCTGGATTTTTGTAATGTTTCAAAATCTTGTCTAGTGAATTGTCTGTGAGGTGGTATGGAAGTGGCCATAGTCCAGCAGCAGGCGAGGGTGACTTTTGACACCTTTTTATCTGAAAGGAAATATTTCTGTCGTTTGCCTGTCTCAGTTTTACTCACTCACTCTCCCTAGTTCTTCTTTTAGCCTCCAGTGGTAACTTCTAGGTACTCTCCATGTTGTTACCTCTGAAATTAAAAATGTCACGAAATTTCACATATCTGCAGATCCTTTCCTATTGAAAGCATATCAGCGTACAGGCCATTTAGGTTAACAAATTTTATACCTTAAGAGAGTATCTTTGAAGATGGTTACGTTTTTTTACTTTTTTAAAGCTTTATTTAATGGATATTGGGATTGGTCTGTATTTTAGGGCTAAAGGAAAAACTGTAGCTTGAAGTGTTGAAGTCAAAATTGCTGGCATCACAAACTGCTCCAGTTGTTTTATCTGTCATTCCCTGACAGACCCTGGGGTAGGATCTCTCCCCAATTCCAGCTGTGGACTTAACTGTTCGGTAGGTGCTCTGTAAAAGCCAAGGGACACAAATACTGCTGAATTTAAAGTCTTCTTTTCATTGCCCTGACCACAGTAAGCTAAGTCTTCAGTGTTGGAGAATTTTTTTATTATATCAATGGTCAAAAAAAGCCAAACAAACCTCTGTACTTGTGTTTTGCATGGACAATCATCTTCTCTTTTGAAAATTAACCTTCTTTGAACTTGTTAAGATCGAATGAATAAACTACAATTCATAATTTGAGGTCATGATTAATTAAGTTCATACTTGTAATCCAGTTTTTTGCCTCATTTTACTTGTCAGCAGGACACTGTGGTAAAAAATATCTTGAGATTCTATATATGCATAAATAACCATAAACATATATGTAGCCTACATT
>JAVJGJ010000047.1:25468908-25488911 GCA_035590215.1 Microhierax caerulescens | reverse complement strand
TGTTAAACCTCCTCTCCTCTTCCCTTGTGTTAATTTGACCATGCAGCAGGTCTGCAGTGCCCATCAAGCACAAGTCGGGACGGAGCCCTGGTGTGGGAGAGGAGAGGGCAGAGAGAGAAAGCGTGCAGGGCAGACGGGCCCTTTTAGAGAGCCAGCAGCTGTGCTGGGTTAGGTGCTAAGGGTCACTGTGTCCCTGTCCTGGCTGCTGTCCTGTCCTGCATTTACAGTTAGGAAACTATTGCAGAGGCAGCCAGCTACATCTGCTAGTTTTTGAGTTGCAGTACTTGAAGAAGACACAAACAGACCTCAAGAGCTTTTTCTATACCACAGAGAAACAGAAATATGATGTTAACAAACAGGTTTTACGGTTTTTGATTTTGTAATTTCATAATAAAGGTGCTTTCTAGCTTGTTTACTGGAAGCTAAAGAGCTTGTTTACCAAAATGCATTTTTGCATGGGGACCAAAGATGCAACAATTGACGAGGTATAATATTGACAGTCTGTTGGTAACAGTATGTGCTGGAATTGGAAAAGGTAATGGGCAGCAAGAGTCAGGTATTTCTTAATTCATACTTCTCAGTCCTACTGTTTCTTTTAGATCATGTGATGGTGCTTTAAAACAGACTAACTACTTTAGAAAATGCATACAGTTTTCTGCACATACATCTTGCAGGGGTAACTCAGAGCTAGAAGGCATTAGATTACAAATTACTGAAAAAAAATCTTAGCAGATTACTGAATTTTAAGAAACTCAGGTTTGTGTAATTTCTTTTTTTTCTTTTTTCTTTTTTTTTTTTTTCTTGTCTTTTTGTCCAGGATTTAAGCAGCAAAAGTTCAGTTGCAGCTTCTAAATATTTTTGGGGAGAAAACCAAGATGTTACTGGCTCGTTTTGCTGTGCACCTAGTATGTTGTCAGTTGCAGGTTTTCAATTTTGAGGCTGTTTTTGTGGTATCTGCCAGATACAAAAAATCAGAGATAAAACTTTGTTTAATCAGTATATGTATACTTAATCTCAGAAATTCATGGATTGTGGAGATTTAGATAGGAATATTTCAGAACAGTGGCTTACACCAGAAATCACTAACACATGTTTATGTCTAGAAAAAGGACTGTTAGTCAAGGTATGTGATAGGATAAAATTCTGGATGACTGGAAATTAATCATTATATGCTGTTTGTGTATTGGCTCATTACAAACTGTGCATCGCATCTAAATTAGTATAATGGAATCTTAATGAAGACAAGCTTTCTTTTTATGTATTCTATTGTTGTGCAAATAAGGGTTTATTTAACATTTCCCTCTCCCTTGTAGTCATAACCTGTATCTCTTTCTCCACACTGAACTCAGGCTGTTTGCCATCTGTATACTTTCTTGTTGCTTTTAAAATTGATCATATTATTGGGGTAATGTTTATGTCTTTGTTTTGTTAGGGCAGTTTTTGATGCTGTTGATTCTCTTATTTGTGAGAGTGCAGATAACTCTTAAATTTAGTCATTTAATATAGGTTAAATGTCTTTTTAAAATATCAGCGTGAGATTTGAAATCTTGTGTTTTGGTGGTCAGTTGCTCCGATAGTACAGTTTTTTTCTAATAGCACATTAATAGGCAGGTTTGGGGTTTTGTTCAGCTGAACACATCTTCCAGTTCTCCCAAGGATGCTGTGTAGTTCTTCTCCTCAAGACTGGGGAGCTGCCAGGCACTTGTAACTATTGCAGTGCTATTTCTATCTGCCACAGGTCTTTTTCCACTACTCCCAGTTTCAAACTGCTGTGCCATCATCCTTTGTTTCTCGTGTAGTAGTTACCACGTGAAGCTTAACGGATTGCTTGGACTCTTTCAAGCTTCTACCATCTTGGTTGTTGGAGGAGCAGCAGGTGTTCTCTGCTCTGTGCACTCTTAGAGGCAGGCTCTTTGGCTAGATTCTTTTTCACTGTAGGATGAGTAATATTGCTATTGATTAAAAATTAATTAAAAATAGACCAAAACTTGTTGTGCATCAGTGTAATAGCAAACTGTCCATAGTAACTTAAATGTAAGCTGTTTTGATTTGTCCCTGCCTGTTTCCTTATAGATCAGATTATGTATTGTGTATGCTTTAACCTCTAAGTAGGCGGCAGTTTTGACTACCATCTTTAATGGCATAGATGCAACTCAGTTACTTGCCACTGAGCAGAAGATAGGGGTTGCTGGGCGTCAGGGTTTGGGGCTTCGGTGCTGTCACGGAATTGGCACTCCTTGTAGCAGAAGGGAGAAGCTGGTGAGGCTGGCAGCTTCCTTTCAGACTTTGCAATTAACATGTATTTCTTGGAAATACAAGAAGCTTATAAATTAGTGTTAATATTTTTAAAGTAGCCAGTCCCCAAGTGTTCTTTAAATAGCTTTTGAGACAATTATGGATTGATAACTGTAACATTTTGTTACTATTAGCTCTGTCGGTTAATGTGAACAAATACAATTTCATGAAGGTATTTAGGCAAAGCAACTGCACCTTTTTCTAGTCAGAGGTAAAGCATGTGCTTAGAAATCCATTAAGAATGAGCAAGAGCTATAGAACTTTTTTCCCCCTCTTATCTTTAGGTACATACATTTTGAATTTTCTAAGTAAAGGCAAAAAAGAGAACATTACAAAGAAAAGTTGACAATTTTTTAAAAAACCTGAATGTTTTAGTGGGCAGAGAAGTGTAGTTTATGTATACAGCCATCAAGCATTTATAATAATTAGTATGGTTATTCTTTCAGTGCAGGCAAATACTAAGTAAAAGAACTTCACTGGCATTTTGTACTTGTGTTCTGTAGCCAACTTCATTGCTATTTTCTACAGGCTTCACAGTTTCGCAGTTTCATTTTCTGGTGCACCTGACTCTGTTTAACAGTTGTGGTGCAGGTCTCTGTAGTAAATCTTTAGGTATATGAAATGAACACTGATAGCACTTCCTTTGTAGCAAATATTCCGTGGTTCATGCATTTAACCATGGCATAAACCAAAGTTTATGAGTGAATTATGATGTAAGTCATCTTAATTCCCAGGCATGATCAGCCTATTTATTGAAAAAGAAGCAGTAGTTCTTACATAAGTGAAAATGAGAAGTATCAGTTCAGCTGCTGCACTTAATCTGTACTTCTGCAGCAACACAGCTTTAGATTGGTCTTGTGGGTTTTGTGACTGATTGTTTTTGTACAAAAGAAAATATCCTAAAGGATTTGTACTTAAGAATTTGTATATAGTGTCTTCTAATGGGGGTGGGAAGATGTGTGTTTCTCTAGCTACTCTCACATAGCAATTGGTACTGCTGGGTCATTTTGATACCCTGCTTAGATTTCTGCCTTTCAGAACGTCTTTGGGTTTATATGGTACCCTAGCTTTTAATATGCATATGTTTTTAGAAAATACTTTGTATATGGTGATATAGAGTAATTTTTTAAAAAATACTATTTCTCTGGAAAAAAAGAACTGTACCTTTAGAAGTGCTTCTTTGTGCTTTTGGTGAGAGTGCAGCTTTGCGTGCTGTTGAGAAGTGTTCTAGGTTATGCCTGTGGCGGTGTTCTGAGCAACTGTACTTGGCAGCTTTCTCTGTCACCTTCAGTGACTAAAGTGTTAAAATAAGCAAAATAATTTTCAGCTTAGTCTCTGTATTTTTTCCCCTCTTCTGCTTAACGAAGTAATAATACTAAATTTATAATAATGCTCTTGGACTTTCCTTCTTCCCTTTAGATCTGAACCACAGTGGTCTAGGATCCCATTATGAAAATTCTCACTGGGGACCAGTCTCTTCAAATAGTGACTCCAGCACAAACTGGGATAAAGTTATTGTAGACGGCTCTGACAAAGAAGCATGGCCATCAATCACTGGCAGTGACCCAGAGTTGACATCAGAATGTATGGACACTGACTCTGCCTCTAGCTCTGGGTCAGAGAGAAACCTCGTTATAATGGCTTCAGGGAGCACAGGTGGTGAAAATGATGGCATTCGAAATGGCATTGGACATGGTTCTCAAAATAAGTTTGTGGTTGGTAGCAACAGCAATAATGTGGGCAATGGAAGTATTAATGGGCCGTGGGGTTTATCCCACGGAACCATAATAAGCACATGTCAAGTTTCTGTGGATGCTCCTGACAGCAAATCTGAAAGTAGCAACAATAGAATGAATGCTTGGGGCACCATAAACTCTTCATCAAATGGAGGGTTAAATCCAAGCACTTTGAATTCAAATGGCAACCATGGTGCCTGGTCTGTGTTGGAGAACAATGGACATGCCCTGAAAGGGTCTGTAGGGAGTGGTAATCCTGGCACAAATATTCAGTGCAGTACCATAGGTCAGATATCTAATAGTCAGAGTATTAACTCTAAAGTGGGTGGTTCAGCCCATGGTTCCTGGGGAAGCCTTCAGGAAAATTGTGATTCTGAAGTAAATGGTACAAGGAATGTTTCATTCAGTGGGCAACCTCAAAACCTTAACACTGAAATGAATGGACCAAATAACACTACTAACTTTATGACCTCTAGTTTACCAAACTCTGCTGGTTCAGTGCAGATTAATGAACTGCCTAATAATACAGGGCATGGGGCCTGGCGTGTGAGCACAATGAATCATTCTCAGATTCAGGCCTCTCCAGTTACAAATGGCACTTCCATTTCTCATCTTAGCAATGGTGAGGCGAAAAATGGTGGATCTTACGGTACTACATGGGGTGCCTATGGTTCTAATTACTCTGGAGACAAATGTTCAGGCCCAAACAGCCAAGCTAATGGTGACACTGTGAATGCAACTCTAATGCAGCCAGGCATTAGCGGGCCTGGCAGCACTAACTTTCAAATCAATGGGAATAAAGGAGGAGGGGTGTGGGAGGCAGGGACAGGCAACTCCCAGAATATGCTGTGGGGAAGTGGAAATGGTGCAAGTGCTGGTGGGAGCAGAAGAGGATGGGGCAACCCTGCACAAAACACTGGCACTAACATTTCAAACGGGGAGTGGAGTAAACTGCCTAGTAATCAGCATTCCAATGAAAGTGTGAATGGAAACAGCAGGAAGTTTACAAATGGATGGAAATCTACTGAGGAGGATGACCTTAACAGCCAGAGTTCTGCTGCTTCTCAGATAACTGAGCAGAACAGCGCATGGGCCAAAACAGGTACGGGGGACAGCGAAGGTAGTTCGGAGAGCACTGGATGCCATGAAGACAGAGTAACTACGGAAGGACAGAATCGAGAGAGAAGGAAAGTTGACCAGCATGCATTACTCCAAAGTATAGTGAACAGAACTGACTTAGATCCACGTGTCCTTTCCAACTCTGGTTGGGGACAGACTCCAATCAAACAGAACACTGCCTGGGATACCGAAACATCACCAAGGGGTGAAAGAAAAACTGACAATGGGACAGAGGCCTGGGGAGGCTCTGTGACACAGACTTCCAGCTCAGGGGGGTGTGTGGATAGACCTAGCCCTAACAATAATGATACCTCATCTGTATCAGGGTGGGGAGATCCAAAGTCTGCTACAAGGTGGGGAGACTCCAAAGGGTCAAACAGCCAAGGGGGGTGGGAAGAAGATTCTGCTGCTACAGTAATGGTCAAGAGCAATCAATCATGGGGAAGTGGCAAAGAGGAAAAGTCATCTTGGAATGACGCACAGAAGATGAAACAGGGATGGGTAGATGGACAAAAGGCCAGCCAGGGTTGGGCAGTTTCTGCTGGTGATAGTTGGGGTGAAAATTCAAGAAGTAACCATTGGGGTGAGGCTAAAAAATCCAGTTCAGGAGGTAGCAACAGTGACAGATCAGTATCTGGTTGGAGCGAGCCAGGTAAATCGAATTCTGTTACTTGGGGAGGTAATAATACAAACCCAAATAATTCTTCAGGATGGGATGAGCCTGCAAAGTCTAATCAGAACCAGGGCTGGGGAGACCCTCCTAAATCCAATCAGCCTCAAGTTTGGGGGGATTCGTCAAAGCCAATCAACTCTCCAGAATGGAACAAACAAGATGTTGGCTCTTGGGGAGCACCGTCAGCCACAAACAAACCCCCAGGGTCAGGCTGGCTGGGTGGGCCGATGCCGGCACCAGCAAAGGAGGAAGAACCCACTGGCTGGGAGGAGCCATCCCCTGAATCAATACGCCGTAAAATGGAAATTGATGATGGAACTTCTGCTTGGGGTGATCCAAGCAAATACAACTACAAAAATGTGAATATGTGGAATAAAAATGTCCCAAACAGTAGCAGCAGTTCAGACCAGCAAGCACAGGTACATCAGCAGCTACTGTCTTCAAGTGCCATGTCTAGCAAGGAGAGCAGTTCGGGTTCTGGTAAGACTTGGTTTTACACAAATTTGTGTTTTCTCTTAATTACAAAACAATTCATTTGTTCTTGCTTCATATAACTGTTTTAGTTTCCAGGTGGAAAGGGGAAGGTGCCAGCGTAGTATCACTTTTATTTATATAAATATATAAAAAGAAGTAAGAGCGCTGCTCATAGACGTTTGATATTTTTTACACAGATTGGAGGATCTCTTCTAGTTTGAAATAGCTTGAGTAATAAAGACTAGACAGCTCTACTTGAATTCTGGGGTGTAGGAACACAGAGAAAATATTTAAAATGGCATCTGAGGAACAAAAGTCTTTTTCTTCATTTGATTCTAAACCAGTTAAAACATATTGTTGCCACAGAGCCCCCCCCAAAAAAAAGCATTGAGCTGCTTCAAGATGGAATGAAGGGTGATGGTTTTATATGGACTCAAGATCAGACTTTCTGATCTTGTAGTGTTGGGAGCAGTGAATAATGATACTTGCGGATGAACTTGTGTGGTATTTAGGAAATATTTTGTGTTTTGTCTCCTTCAAGTGTGAAGAGGCATAGCTTAAATGTAACAAGCAGCTCTTAGGAATTTAATATCTTAGAAATCTCTTATTATCAAAATGTAATTCTTTACATATGAAATTCATATTTTTGTGAATATTTTTTTTTATGCAGCAGCTTACAGTTGTAATAGTTACCTTTGTACAATATGTAAATGTGTATTAATATGCTTTTTGTTGTATGTTATGGATATAGAAAAGGCAAAACACTTGAGTCTCTTTTTAGATAGCTTTTTTAATCCTGTTTATGAACATGCCAATAACTCGTACTGCTTTAAAAAGGTTGGGGAGAGCCTTCTACTCCAGCCACTACTGTAGATAATGGAACTTCAGCGTGGGGTAAACCCATGGATACTGGTACTAGCTGGGGAGAACCCATCAGTGATGCAGCAGGCACCTCTGGCTGGGGAAACGCTTCTCTTGGTCAACAGGCTTCAAACAAACCTGGTGAGTGCTTTCGCATCATCTCTGAATAAAGGTATTTGAGGATGGTGATATCCCTGTATAGAAGCTTTACGTTTTTGAGGGCTTTTTTATCCTGAAGTAAAGAGGAAACAACTTCTGGGTTAAGGGCAGTTAGTTGCTACTGAAATGTTAACATGCTGTATTGTTTTCTCAACCAGGGCCTAAATCTATGCAAGATAGTTGGTGTGGAGATGATATGCCATTGACAGGCAGTCGTCAGACCAGCTGGGAGGAAGAGGAGGATGTAGAGATTGGAATGTGGAACAGCAGTTCTTCTCAAGAAGCTAACCCATCTTTAAATTGGCCACCATATATGAAAAAAATGCCCACAAAGGTAATGAGGAGGTTGAGTCAGGGTTTTCTGCACTGTTGCCATTTCTAAAAGCTAAGTCAGAACAGATTGCTGCACAGAGTGGGAGTGCCATTAAGCTTTAATCTTCATTCATAACATTTTATGATGTAATTTAAGCAGTAGGTGGTAAACATCTTCTGCGTATTACAGGAATTCCTTTCTGTTTTTAAGGGAATAATGAAAGGTGGAAATAAGCAAGATGAAACATGGATCAATCCATTCATTAAGCAATTCACAAATCTCAGTTTTTCAGTAAGTATTTACCTTTATGTGGATTTGCTGCCTTCTTACAGTGCTAGTTATAATGCATAAAGATTAAAATGCTTAATTGCCTAGTGTTCATTTTCATAGTATTTTACTTCTCTTTTTGTCTCCCCTCTGTCACCCAGACCTTTTCCTTGCACCCTCATTACAAAAGGACCTATTTATTGATAAAAAGTGTTTTTGTAAACACCACCCAGGTATTCATCCAGTAGTCTGATGTTTTACTTAATGTTATGTATGTATTTTGGTGAAGATACCAGTTTTCAATTGGATAGCAACTAAAGGGAGAAAATTCTTTTAAAATACTGTCTGATTTGTCTCGATTTTTTTTTCTTGCAAGTTTGAATTGAAATAGTATATAAGAATCTCTTTGTTTTAGCTTTTAAAAATATTATTATTAAATAATTGTAATTCATTTTATTGCTTCAGAGAGAATCACCAGAAGAAACCATACAGAGCAATAAGATGGACATGTCTGGAGGTAAGAATAGGAGAACTTAGCTGGGCTTTATTGCTTTCCTTTCTAGTTGCTTTCAGTTTATATCCTTCTGTAAATTACTTTGTAAAAAACTATAGATAATCTATATAGTTATAGCTATAGTTATATGTATGTTTCAATAAAGAAAAGGAATACCCTTGGAGACAAAAGAATTTGTGTGAGTAATGTTACCACCTGAATCACCTGGTTGCTATAGTAATATTATCCGTAAATCAAGCCAAGCTTACATATATTAAGCTGACATGAAAGAATGTTTTCAGGGTGTGGTGGGGTTGTTTCTTGTAATACAAGTATCTAGATTGCCTTCTGGGTACCTTCACTAAGTACAAACAGAAGTGTTCCGGACACCACACTTGCTCATTGTGGTTCGTTCTTGGAAACACATTTTTGGTCCTAACTGTTAAATTAATACTGAACAATTGTTTTAGAAACACTTGAACCTGAGTGTAAAATGACTTGTGAGCAGTTTTATTTTTATTTGAGTCCATTGACTGTTATGATTCCTCTAGCAAATAAAAAAATAATATAATTCTTTAATGTGTTAATAATGATGTTTTATAACGATAGAATATTTAATTAAAAGTAATTGTAGCATATAAATTTAGTTTATATTGTAGTTCCACTCCTTTTATTGCAGTTTAAAATAGAGTATTTTCACTTTTGGGCTCATAGTCTATTGTGTAAAGAAATTGTTCTTTGAATTTTAGATTTTATTATTAATGGCAAGCCTCATATTTAAATTACTGCAATTTTTAAAAAAAATGGTTTTAAAGCATCTGCTTGGAAAGTAATTACTTTGCACTGCATGCAGTGAAGTATTAAATCAACTCCTTTATTACTGCTTGTATTTTGATCTTCCAGCTTGCCTAGTGGAATTAATGATAAAAGATAAACTTAAAATTTGCTTTTAATAAACACAAATACTTTAAATTTGCAAGGGTTTTTTTGTTGTTGGTTTTTTTAACTAAATTGTGGTGTTTTTTTCTTAACTGAATCAAATTAAAGAGCCTCTGAAATATTACACAAACGTAGGGGAAGTGATAAAGATATTTCAAAGCCAAGACAATGCTTATTGCTACTAATAAAAAGGAGGGGGCATTCACAACTGGAAACTCAAGTTTAAACAACTGTACTTTCTTGGTTTTAAGAGAAAACTGAGAATAATGTTTTGTGAAGCCTAGCAAAATCTTCTGATGTTCTGCTGATTCCAAGTTTTACGTTATCTAAAGGCACTGAATCATTGTTTCAAAGTTTCCTTTCCCTTGTCAGTAAAGCCCAGAGAGTTTAAGGCTAAACTGATGTTTTCTTTTATTAGTATCTAGCTTGAGAGCAGTATTAGTTCAGTTCTTCATAAGCATAAACTGATTTCTAGTATACCTGGAAAACTGAATAATCCTTCAATGTTTTATTGACATCTCTCACCTTTTCTTAGGGTTATTGCAAGATAAGCGGATGGAGATGGATAAGCATGGCCTCAATGTTGGAGATTACAATCGTGTGGTTGGAAAAGGCCCTGGTTCTCGTCCTCAAATTTCCAAAGAGTCTTCCATGGATCGCAGTCCTTACTTTGATAAGGTTAGTAAGTGTCTTGCTGGTGGACACTTCTAAATTTCTTTGACTCTGCATTCTAAGTAGTTACCTGTGTGCTCCTTAGCTTTCTGCGTTTAGTGGAGAGGAAAATTAGGGCTTTCTTGTTAATCCGTAAGATACGTTTAGTTCTTTTTAACTTATTGATACATAATACTAAGCACTTTCTGTAGCCCATTTGCAGTGCAAATGACTAACCTGATCTCTTTTGTTTTCTGCCTATTTCCTGCTGGTGCTGGACTGTCATGTGACTCTTCCCTTCTGTTCCTGGCAATGGTTTCTCCCTTCTGCTTGCTTGCTGGCTGGTTGTTGCGCATCGGTTTGTCTGTCCCATCAGGATGGCATTGTAGCAGACGAGTCCCAAAACATGCAGTTTATGTCCAATCAAAACATGAAGCTTCCCCCTTCAAATAATGCACTACCTAACCAAGCCCTTGGCTCCCTAGCAGGGCTGGGTATGCAAAACTTGAATTCTGTTAGACAGGTAAGGCTGCGTGCATATCCTTGGCATGTTATTTCACAGCATTTAATACCTTTTGATTTAACTTCCTAGCTACCTATGTGATTGATATATGTTTTAAGTTCTAATTCAAATGTATAGGGGTGGGAGAAGCAGCAGCAGGAGGTTATTGTCACTAACTGTCCATCCTTTCCCCAGAATGGCAATCCCAGTATGTTTGGTGTTGGTAATATAGCAGCACAGCCCAGGAGCATGCAGCAGCCTCCAGCACAACCTCTTAATTCATCTCAGCCTAATCCACGTGCTCAAGTGCCTCCTCCATTACTATCCCCTCAGGTAATCGAGTGCATCGCAGAATGGTTTGGGCTGGGAGGGACCTTTAAAGATCATTTAGTCCAGCTCCCAAGGTTGCAGGGGATTTCTGCCACCCACATACTCCACAGCCCTGGATATAAAACATTCTGTTCATAAACTACCAAAAAGTTGCTTCAGAAAATTGGGGTTTGTTTATTGGCGTTGCCGATACTTACTCTGTAAATATATGAAAACATATTTGGCTTGACGAGTGTTTCAGAAACAAAGCAATTGTTGACCAGGGGTTATAATACTCTACATCTAGTATAACTCACTGCGTGTCACTGTCAGTCACTCTTCATACTGGTCCGTTTTGCAGGTTCCAGTATCATTACTGAAGTATGCACCAAACAACGGTGGCCTGAGCCCACTTTTTGGCCCACAACAGGTAGCCATGTTGAATCAACTGTCCCAGTTAAACCAGCTTTCTCAGATCTCCCAGTTACAGGTAAGCTAACGAAGCTAGTCACTCTGTGTTCTGTTTGAAAGTCTAAGTAGAGACTTACATCAGCTATGAACTGTTCTTAAAAAAACCACCACAAAACACTGTCTCCTAGCGGTTGTTGGCTCAGCAGCAAAAAGCGCAGAATCAAAGAAGCATGCCTTCTGGTGGTCGTCAACAGCAGGAGCAGCAGGTAAGTAAAGACGTTTATTATTAACTCTTCAAACTATCCTTAAAAACTGTTTTTCCTCCTGAGCTGCATTTCTTGTTCTAAATTGTATTAAAGTGTGCAAGAGTTAATGGGATTTTGACGAGCTTTAAAGGAGCGACTTAGCTTAATGCTGGGGTTTGCTGTGCTAAGATGCATGGAGCACAAAGATGCATTTCATTATCTTTCTTTTAAATGTGCCAAAGCTTTTGCCTATTTATATTGTAACTGCTCTGTTTTTTCAAGGGTCGGTCTCTTAGTATGCAGCAACAGATGATGCAACAGTCCCGTCAGCTTGATCCAAACCTGTTAATGAAGCAGCAAACTCCACCCTCTCAACAGCAGTCACTCCATCAACCCACCATGAAATCTTTCCTCGAGAATGTTATACCCCATGCTACTCCTGAGCTACAAAAAGGGCCATCACCAATAAATGCATTCAGCAGCTTCCCTATAGGTGGGTTTCTCCGTGCTGATTTCATACTGTCAGTTAATGCTTATGTGACGTACAACCTTTCTTTTCACGTTGCATGCCTCTGAAAACAATAGTGACTGTAAATCCTGTTAGCGCTTACAATTTTATTGGAAGGACTAATTTTTTTGTGGGGCTTATCCAGTTATCTTTGTTCATCAAAGATCTGTTTTTCACAAGTACACTCATTCCCAGAAGTGACTGTGTTTCAGTGCAAAATGCTTTGCATTCTTAAAAAATGTCTCTTTTTATTTCTCTTTTATCCTCTGGGTCCCAAGGGTGATACAAAGTCCTTCTGCAGTTATGATTCCTGGAGCTAAAGGACTTTTAGAAGTAGAATCCATACAAAGAATCCATTGATGTGATCTTATTTCTTTGGAATTTAAAAACCTTTTCATTGAGTCTGGAATTGCATAGGTAGAACAAAATGTCAATTTCCTTTTTAGTGGTTTTGTCTAGGAAAGAAAGCTTTTAGCTCTGCGTTTTTAAAGAATGGTTGTCTCATTTCAGGCAAAATGTCTGAACATTTATAAATAAAAGCATCTCCCGTTTCTTTCTCCCTACATTTCCAGGCTTCTGTCCAATTTCTACTTCAGAAATTCCAGGCTTGTATATTTTCTCCTTACTTTAGGTCCCTTTTTAATGCTATCTTGTACTTACTACAACTGTTTACCATTTACCTCTGTTCCTTATCCCTATTTTTTTCCTCCTCTTCAGTTTGCTTTTCTTCTATTTTATTCTAATCTGGTCATTTCTGTTGGGCTGATTTCCTTTGCATTCTCATTGCCCTTTGTAGAAAACTTTGTTTAATAGAGACTGCTGCTGAAATCCTTGTGCTTATAGGTGGAGTGTCATGGAGCCAGTGGGTCAGTGCAGGCCATGCTGTTGCGCTGCATGTGGCACACTGGAATTCTGCTTGTGGCCAGTCTTAAGCCCAGGCTGCTGCTTAATAGTTGCTGCTGATGATTGTCATCGATATCTAACTACTGCTTTCATTCAGGGGGCAAGGCGTAACGATGAAGTTTGTTTAGCTAGTAGAGACACGAGGTTAGTTCTAAGGAAAGGAGTATTTAACTTTCTCTCCAAACTTCATGCTGAGTAATTGCATCCTGCCTACGTTGGGTTCCTTGCTGTTCTGTTTCTTGAGTTGAATTGTTGTATACTATTAAGTAGCTGCTTTCTCACCTTAATCATTGCCACATTTCAGGAACCTTCAGTGTATGTAAGATTGGTTTGAGATCTCTCAGGAATCTGCTGCAGTATACTTAAGAATTCTTTGGGATCCCTTTGGAGCAGTACTATATAGTGATATAACCAAGTGGAGCCACACTTAGTCCACAAATCAAAGCTTATGGGTAGAAATAGTAGGTTGCTGGAATTTCGTCACCCTTTAGTGAAAAATTGAGTCAAGAGGAGTATTGATAGCATCCTCCAAGTACACAAAGTATAGTAGTGTAGTCATGTGAGAAGGAGCTGAACTCATCAAGTTGTCTTCTGGAAAGTCTTGCAGGTATGTCATTTTCTCCGAGTTCTAATACCAGTGTCAGAAGACCTAGCAACAATAGCAGGGAGGCCCTCTTTACATCCTGGGGAACTCAATTTGTCAAGGTTCACGAGTTATCGATATTCATCAAATGCAGAGGTTGGGGGGGGTGGGGGTGTCCTTCTCTCTAGTTGACCAGTTCTGCAGTTGTATCTCAATTCATTTATTGAATTATGTATTTCTGATAATAGAAATAACCATTTTCCACCAAATAGTGAGTACAGCTGAACAATATGAAATCTTCCACAATTGGATAAGAAAAATTACTTCTGGGAAGACTATTTAAACTATAGATTATGTCCAGGGGCTGATGTTCATCCCTCAGTCCACAGATTTCAAATACGGAGCTATGGACGTACGTCTGTGCCTGCCAAGGGGCTGGCATTCACCTTATCAGATGGGTTTGCCTATCTGCCAGCTCATGATCTTTCTAATCCCTCTTGTAGAGGTCTGTCTTCTGCGTGGTGCTTCACAGTTAGGAGGAGGGTTACTGCTGTGCAGAGGTTATTGCTCTGACAACAACAAAAAGCCAGAAAGAGAGGTGTCAGAAACTGGATTGATTGGACTCCTCTTTTTTTCTGTTTCTTGTTTTCTGTTGTTAGATTTCTTAACATTCAGCTGTCCTGTTTGTTACAAGGAACTTTCTCTGAGGCTTTTCAAGGGACCGCTTTTCTGGCATCAACATCTTGCTCATGCCTTTAAGAAAAATAAGCAAACAAAAGCCCACAAACAAACAAGCCAACTTCTATATGACAGTGAATATTGACTTAACAAACTTAAGCACTGGTTTGCAGTGCTGAAGGAAGGTGTTTCTAGTAGAGATTTGAGAAGTTCCTTGTTTGTGTCTGGCCCTAAGTTAGAATGTTGTAGTGGTTTATTTTGACAATGAAGTAATGAAATCTGAAGGGCTGGAAATCTAACCAGGTATGGTTATTTAAATTAATATTTTTTATTAATATATAATAAATTAAGGTAATTTATTATATATTATAATTAAATTAAGGTAAATTAAGGATTCTTACAGACCTGGGAAGAGAGCAGGCATACCAAAGTCAAAAGCGTGGGCACGTTGTCCAAGCCCAGAATAGCTGGTTCTCACAGGTATTTGCATTGATTTGCATTGCCATTGTCTTGATTCTCTGGCAAATAAACATTTTGTAAAACAGACAACAGCTTGGAACAGGTGAAGACAAGTTTTGCTTTGTTTTCTCTTACTGCATTTTTAATATTCAGTGTGAGCAGGATAAATGGAGAAGGGATAGTATTACTCGCGCTGTTCCATGCAAAGTGCTTCTCTACCTGTGGTTCAGAAGCTGGCGAGGTGTCATGTTGAGCAGCCCAAATAAGAACAGGAGTGAGCTGGTAACTGCACTAGTACGTAACTTCTGGTGAATAGGGCTGAGTACAGACAGCCCCTGCTGCTGAGAGAAGAGTCTTTTAGCTCTGAGCATAGCTCTTCTGAGTGAAGTACTTTGTACAGTTGAGATCAGTTGTGCTGGGGCTAAGCTGGTATTAGAAATGCCACGGGTTTTAGATGTTTACATTTTAGTTTCTCTGACTTCCTAATGGCTTCTTCCACTGACATTGTTGCATGAAGACATCAGCTGAGAACTTCAGAGTGCTTTGCATTGCTTAGCTTCTGTTTGAAATAAGTTCACTGTATTAAATGCTAGAATGTTTTTCAAAACCAGAGATTTGGAAGCATGAAATAACCGTAGTAATACGCTCTTAAATGTTTATTACAATAGTGGTAATTAGAAGAAAAAAAACATTTAGTCTGTATTTCATAAGCTGTATGTTTGTAGGAATGAACTCAAACTTGAATGTAAACATGGATATGAGCAGTATTAAAGAGCCACAATCTCGACTGAGGAAATGGACTACAGTAGACAGCATTTCTGTGAACACATCATTAGATCAAAACTCCAGCAAACATGGTATGTTAAACATGTCATTAAGTAACATTTGATGTTACACATCAGATTTTCATGTTCTGGATATAAAAATGCAGGTTTGCTGTATTTAGGCCTGTAGTTGTAACTACCATGTTGCTTGTAGCTGTCAGAATTTGTTTTGTGTTGTCTGTACCAAAGTTGCTGCTTGTCTTCTACGGCAGCCAATAGCTTTCATTAATGTTTTTACTTACAGAAGTGATCTTGCTATGAGATTTAGTAGAAATGTTGTATGGAATTCCTTTTTTAACCAGACTCTTCAAGTGTGACTATTGCTACTAGCTTTACCTTAATCTGGATTGGAATGCTTCATATATTTATAAACCAAAAGCTTTCTAGCTTCTTTTTCCACCCACTCTGCTGGCCTTAAGGTGACAATGGAGATTTAGCTCTTGTGTGCGTGCATTCTGGTCATGTCTGACATTTTTAGTTACAGGTTTTGGTTATGAATGTGTATGTTGCATTCTAAAAATGGGGAGAGCTTAGAGGGGATAGACTAGTACCATTGCTGTATTTGGTTTTAGAGGAGACAGACTTGGTTGCTTCATATTTCATTCCAGTAATCGGGATTCATGAGACATTTCAACTGTTTCAGTTGCTTGAAATCCCATCCAGTTAAAATTTGAGTCTATAGCAGAAAGGTTCTGTGTCTAAAGATAGTTATAAAATGTCTCCAGTCTCCTGTTACTGTTCAGTCTTTAGATTGTTTGGATATTTTTAGATTTGTCAGCTGCTTTACTACTATGAAATGACTTGCTGTCTTAAGCTTCTAGTGGAGCTACTCTGCCACTGTGCTTCTGAACTTCATCTGTTGCCCACAGAAGTCAGAAGTGTTGGTGTCACTTTAGCTGTATTTAATGTTTTCTGGATAGTATTAGGAATTGGATTGTTTGAACTCCATATTGCACTGAATCCCTAGTAAAAGTCATCTCTTCCCTCAAAACTGTAGAATGTCTTCGGCTTTGTTGTCTAATAACTTTTAAACTTCTTACAGGACTTGCACAGAATCAAATAGATTCTTTCTGTGCTTTCAAGGTGCTTTCATTCCTTGCTCTGCCTCCAGTGATTTCTTTTTTTTAATACTTTTTCCCTCTCCCAGGAATATGAGTAGAATTTACAGAGCTTTGCAGTAGCTAAAGTTCCTTCGGATTTTGTAGAAGCTTCTTCCAAGAGCCCTCCTATCACGGAATATACTCACTACCGCTTGTTACCCAGTTGGTGTCTCAGAGAATGCTTTTACCCTCTTGAATTAATGTCATGCTTAAATTTAATAAGTATACTTTTTCAATGAAATTATTTCATGGGAGATTATTCCTATAGTTTTTTCCTGAATTATTCAGAGACATTTTGGTTTAGATTATATGTCATGCGGGAGTATAACTTGACATCATAAAGAGGACATATATATGCTGCTGTATAGTTCGTGAATGCTTTACAGGGGCATGTTTTTATATATCTAGAGGTATGTAAAAATATCAAAATCTGCTTTGAAAATACCAAAATCTGACTGATTTGTTTTTGGGTTTTTTTAAATCAGGTGCTATTTCAAGTGGTTTTAGGCTGGAAGAGTCTCCATTTGTTCCATATGACTTTATGAACAGCAGTAATTCACCAGCCAGTCCTCCTGGATCTATTGGGGATGGCTGGCCCCGTGCCAAATCGCCTAATGGCTCTAGCAGTGTTAACTGGCCACCAGGTATGTGACACTGGTGCTTATTCTTTGCATGGTTCTTACTGTTCAGCTGTATTTCTTCTGGGTTCCTTGGACATGACATGTGGAGGGGGCAAGGAAACAGCCTACAGAAAAGCATTAAGAGTACGGGTTTTGAGTAGATACTGAGAGCAGTAGTTTTATTGCACAAAGAGAAGTGTATTTCCCTGCTTTGAGATTTTACCTTGGTGAGATGGGACCAAAAACCCAAGAAATTAAGTGAATAAAGATGGCTAAATTTAAGTAAATTAAATGCTTAAAAGGTTTTAGTTTTTCAGTTGTTAAAAGCTATATTGTTTAGACAGCTGTTTCCTGGTTTAAAAAAAAAAAAAAAAAGAAAAAAAAAGCTTCTTTTCTGAATCTCTTATTCCTAGAGTTTCGTCCTGGTGAGCCGTGGAAAGGTTATCCAAACATTGACCCTGAAACTGACCCTTACGTCACTCCTGGCAGTGTCATAAACAATCTTTCAATTAATACTGTGCGGGAAGTTGACCACCTCAGGGACAGGAACAGTGGTATGTTCAGTTGCTACATTTTCTAATTAATTGCGTACTAATCTTCCTTCAGTCATGTAGAGAGACTGTTTACTTGGAGATGTATTTGCTACTTGCTCGTCTCCTTGTTTGTCTTTTGTGTTGTGGGTTTCACTGCCAGAAAGCTCATCTTTGGCTCAAGCACTGCTGCTTGATGCAATGCAACAGATATTCCAAGAATGCGGGCAGCATGAGTGAACGCTGCTGATCTGCATTCTGACGTCATTCTGTGCACAGAGAGGCAGTGGGTTTGAAAGTAGGCAAGCGAAACTTGGCAGTGTAGCCATTGCAGTAACTTAACTAGCTTTGCTCGCAGTGAGTACAGGGTGCTTCCTGCTGTTGAGCGTGCTTGCCGCCCCGTGCCTCGGGATCAAGGATGAGGACTGAGAGGAGTGGAGGAGGTCCCTCGGCTGACTGTGCAGACACCTTCAGTCTGGAGTGCAAGTCATGCCTTTTAATTGTACTGCATTTGTGATGCGCTGTGCTGTGACTGGCTTACGTCTTTATTTTAGGGTCATCCTCATCTTTGAACACCACGCTGCCTTCAACTAGTGCCTGGTCATCCATTCGTGCCTCCAACTACAATGTTTCCCTCAGCAGTACAGCACAAAGCACTTCAGGTGATGTCTGCTTATATTGCTCTGAGCTGGTGTTTCTTCCTTTTCACGTGCTTCAGGGGGTACCGTATATTCGTGAAAAATAGTCCTGAGGTCTCGTTGGAGTGGTAACTTCACTAATTTCCAAGTAGCTCTTTTGACTTTAATTTAGCAGCTTTTATTTGTAGCCAGGTGCCGGTTCCAGCAGCACAGTGATTATGGTTGTCTTTGTATGTCTTCTAGTAGCCAGAAACAGTGATTCCAAATCAACGTGGTCTCCTGGATCAGTCACTAACACCTCTCTGGCTCATGAGCTGTGGAAGGTCCCTTTGCCACCTAAAAGCATCACTGCTCCGTCCCGCCCACCTCCGGGGCTAACAGGCCAGAAACCACCGTTGTCCACTTGGGATAATTCCCTTCGTTTGGGTGGAGGATGGGGAAATTCTGATGCCAGATACACCCCTGGTAAGGATGCCTTTTTGTGTATGAAGGTTTTTTGTTTTGGTGGCAAGCTAGGGAGTCTCCTGCACGTTTGGTTAGATAATCTGTCGCGGTTAGCTAACATCTGTGCCATTTGTCTTGCCAAAAGCAAAAGCTGGTCTATATATCCTAAACTGCATTGCGGCAGACTTTCTACTGACTAAAACTGGGGGGAAGGGCTAGTTATTGTGTGCAGGGGTAACATGGGTGGCACGAATGTGTCTTCTGTCCTTATCATGAACCATCTCTCCGAGCGCTTTCTGAGTTTGACATCTGTGCAACTGAATGCAGTTGCCTATTAAGCATTTTTCTCAGAGTGGCTCCTACCATAATGAATTAGATCATGATAGTCCAGGGAGCCTTCTGACAGGCTTCAAAACTATCCTGGGCTTGCAGCAAGTCAAACCAAATTATCTTTGTAGTTTTGCTTCAATTATGATTATCTGACAACAACATAGCTACTCTACAACTGTATTTACATCATCAAAATGCTTCAGAAAGTAAGTAAAATTAGTAGATACAGATGTTAAGTCATATACCATCCCAGAGTAGCCTTCTAATAGTTTTAAGTCTGGGAAAGATTAGTATGGGAGTTCTTTGTGAATTCCCTGTCAGCTGCCATGCAGCTTCGTTCACTCCTCCTAACACCCTGGTGTTCAGTGTGGCAGGGCACTGACTCCTTCATTTTCCCTCATTTAGGTTCAAGCTGGGGTGAGAGCAGCTCAGGGAGAATAACAAATTGGCTTGTTCTAAAAAACCTTACACCTCAGGTAAGGCCAGCGTGCGCAGGAGGGAGCGCGGTGTGGGCAGGGCGGGCTCTGGGACGGCTCCACGACGGAGCAGCCACGCCGTGCTCAGCTCAGAGCTTTGTCCAGGCTGTTCTCACATTCTGCATGTTTCCTCTGCAGATTGATGGCTCAACCCTGCGTACGCTGTGCATGCAGCACGGTCCACTAATAACATTCCACCTTAACCTCCCACATGGTAATGCTTTGGTCCGTTACAGTTCAAAAGAAGAGGTAGTGAAGGCACAAAAATCTCTGCACATGTAAGTTTTTGTTTGCCTTTTTTTGTCTAAATTTTAAGCAGCTGTAAATGTTTTATTGGGTTTTAAGTACCTGTTGTATGCGGGGATGCAAGGATTCTCAGTGCCAGCTTAACATCTGACAGGCTCATGCCAGGGTGTTTGGAGTACTTGCTAGCACAGAGGTGAAGAGGAAGACTGTCTCGGTG
>JAVJGJ010000047.1:25418903-25429660 GCA_035590215.1 Microhierax caerulescens | reverse complement strand
CCCCCCCCCCCCCCCCCCCCCCCCCCCCCCCCCCCCCCCCCCCCCCCCGCACAGGAGCCAGGGTGGCCATACCTTGTTCCTCATGGCCCGCAGGAGGTCACGGACCGAGCCCCCCTTGTAGGTGCGGAACTTCCTCAGGTCTGGGGAGAGCAGGGGAGACACTGAGCAAGGGAGGATGCGCCGGGACAAGGGGCAGCCACAGCCCCCGGCAGTGCCAGCACCTCCCTGAGCCCCCCTGAGCCCCCGCACCCCGGGCGTGCACACTGAGCGCTGCAGCCTGTGGCAAACCCTCCCCAGGACTGGCTGGCGTGTTTACCCACTCTGGGTCTTGGCTCTTGGGCACAAGCAAGTGCCTCCTGACCAGTAAAAAGCACCAGACGCAGGAGCCTCACTCCCTGCCCGCTTTTGCGTGAAAGGTGCCCACCTGTCTGTAGTGGCAGGGAGATGTGCATCCTCCAGTTGGTCCTCACCACCGACCGCCCCCCGGCCTCCAGGGCCGAGACGATGTGCCCCTCGGCAGGCTCCTTCTCGATGCGGTCGCTGACGTCCTGCGTGCCCAAGAGCAGGGATGAGGTGGGTATGGCACTGCCCCCACCCCACGCCGCCCTGTCCGGTGCCAGGGAACAGGGCTGGTGCCGAGGTGGGACAGGCACGGTTTGGCCCTGGCCCCAAACCCAGAGACCCTCCACCCCTTCCAAAAGTAGCTCAAAACGAGCCTGTTGACCTGTTTGACAGCTGTTTCCAGAGCACACCTGTTTGCTGCCTGGTGGCACAGCACGCACTCACCTGGAAGAACTGCAGCTGCTTCTCCCGACTCCAGAAAAAGGGATGCACAAGGACCACGGGCGCTGAGGGTCGGCACTGGGGCTCAGGGCTGATCATTGCCACGATCAGCTCTCTCGCAACAAGCTTGTCTGGTAGGTGAAACAACGCAGTGGAGAACTAGCCCGCCCCCCCCCATCCAAGAAGGACACGGTGCTGCGCCCCTCGGCTCAGGGCTGCCCCACAGGGATGTGCCTGTGGGGAAGGGTCTCACCATGAGCTTCTTCCTGCAGGCAGCTCAGCTGGTAAGAGCCCGACAAGATGTTGGCCTGTCGCCGCAAGCTGTCCCCAAACGGGTGCTGTCCTCCTGACACCACGTAGTAGAAGATGCAGCCGGCTGAGAAGATATCCACAGCGCACGTCTGTGGAACACAAAGCGGGAGGTGAGCCCCTCACAGCAAAGGGCGAGGAAAGCCTTCACCTCCCCACCTTCCCGTTCTTCCATGTGAATGCTTCGTTGCTGGCTGCAGAGCTCTGGAAAATGCTCCGCACCAGGTCTCCTGCCGGCCCCGCTCCTGGCAGTCAGTGACGCACCCGTCACGTCGGGTCCTTATCGGGGAAAGGGTTTTCCAGAGGCGCAGACGGAAGCCAGGACTGGGCAGCCAGGCAGACACGCCGGGGCTGCTGCCGTCTCACCCAGCTGTGCGAACCGACCCCAGTACGAGGTTATGGGAGCGTGCTACCAGGACCAGTACGTGCCCTGCCAGGGATCAGTACAGCCAGCGGCTGCCAGCAGGAACAGGATCCCCTGTGCTAAACCGATGAGCGGCACCGTAACCTCCACAGCCCCTCCGGCCTCCCACCCTGAATTTCTAAGGGCTGTAGCCAGCTGCGCTGTGCTGAACACAGCCGGGTGCCGTCCCCAAGCGGGTGGGAGCGCAGGGGCAGCGCTGCCCAGGGTGGTCCTGGCGAGGAGCACCAGTGCTCTGCAGCGGGCTGGCTCGAGCTCTTGAAGCTTCCGTCTTAATTGTGCATTTCAGTAGCACACCGTGAGGCTGCTGCCAGCACAGGGGGCTCCCACGACAGGCTCGAAGAGCACCTGGGACTGAGCAGGGGGAAGGGTGTCCATGGCTCACTCACAGGGTTCTCCGTCAGCGTCTCCTGCAGCACCTCGGGCGCAATCCAGCCCTCGGTGCCAGGGATGCCGGAGCGGAGGCTGAAGCTCTGTCGTCCCCCCTGAAGCTTCTTGCAGAGGCCGAAGTCAGAGATGACTGCTCGGATCTGCCCGTGGCGATTCGGGACAGAGATGAGGATGTTACAGGGCTTCAAGTCACGATGGACTGGAAGAGAGAGTGCGCAGTGTCACCTGCCACCGTGGCGGCAGGGCTCTGCCAGCCCAGACAGTGCTGCCTGAACCCTGCAGCTGAGGACAGGGCCAAGACAGGACACGCTGCCCTCTCACCGATGCTGAGGGAGTGGAGGTGGGCCAGCCCGGACATGGTCTGGTGCAGGAGGGACACTGGGTCCAGGCTGCGACGGTCAAAGCTGGGGCTTTCCACATACTGGAAGCACAGCGAGGTAGAGAGAGATGAAGCGAGGCCTGATTTACTGGGGCAAAGGCGGCAAGGCTTGCTGGGAGAGAGACTTCTCACTAGGCTGACGGAGGTGGAAGGAGACAAGCCCAGGGAGAGGCCATCTGTGCCCAAGGCTTGCCACTTCCAGGTGCACCAGCTGGCATCGATTGCCTCTGCAGCAAACTGCCCTCACTTTGTGTCCTCGGACCTCCACAGCCTCAGCAACACCCCCCCTTTACAGCGTGGTAAAAGGATGCTTCTCTTCCCAACGCATGCACAACTGCCCTGACCGATGCTGGGGCTCGGAGCTGCCCTGTCCCTCCCGAGAGGGTAAATGGGCAGCAGAACAAGGGTAGGGGCTCGACTGACACAGGAGCAGCGCTGCTGCTGGCTGCCCTGCCTCTCCAAAGCACCTCACAGCCTGGCCATGCCCCTGTTCTGACCCCCGATCCCTGACTGCTGGGGGGCAGCTCCGGAGCTGAGCTGTGGCCAGGCAGGAACCCCAAAGAGGGCTGTGAAGCTGGGAGCTGCTGGCTGCCAAGGCTTCCCCTGGGCACGCACAGCACCCTGCTCTGCAGGACCACTGCAGGACATCCCTAACGGCAAAAAGGCCCGGGGGCCTGACCTGCAAACACAGGTATGGGGGCACCCAGGACGGATCAACAGCCCTGCACCCCCAGGACTGGGCAGGGAGAGGGCTGCAGCCTCACCTCCTGCAGCGTGGCGGAGCAGAGCTCGATGGCGATGTAGTGGAACTGCTTGTCCTTCTCGGCGCAGAAGTAGCGGACGACGTGGGGGTGCTCATCCGACTCCCGGAGCAGCTGGACCTCGCGGTCAACAAGATGGAAACACTCGGGCAGGAGGCGCTTCACGGCCACGTTCCGGCCATCGAACTGTCCCCTGTGCAGAGAGTTGGCGGCAGTGTCCATGCATGCCCCCCCCCCCAGCCGGAGCAGAGCCCAGCACTGCAGATGTGCAGCCCGGCCAGGCTGCAGCTGATGCTGGGAACTTGCCCCTTGGGCTCCTCGGCGTGGGTCACCTTGGAGTGACTCCCAAAACGTGTCACAGCTGTGGACAGGCAGAAATCTCTGCAGCGAGCTGGGAACTGGGGGCTCAGGTTCCCCTTTTTGTAGGAAAGTAACGTCTCTAGCTTTTTTGCTGTGTTTAGTGCTGGGGAAAGGGGCTCAGCCCGAGCCAGGGGGGGACCTTGTGAGGGGCCAGTCCTGCTGCCGCGGAGCACTGCCGGCGGCAGGCACAGGCTGGGGGGGAAGGGGAGCGCAGGGCAGTGGTGTGAGGGGGGGCCTGCCCTGTGGACCTGGCACCTGGCTATTGAAGGCCGTGAGCCCAGCTCCCCAGGTGGGTTTGCTGGGGACTGGGAGACAGGGAAGGTGGCAGCCCGTTCCCAAAAGCCCCTGACCCAGCAGCTGCCGCCCAGGGAAGGAGCTGCCTTGGTACCGTCCCCGCGGTGCCCAGGGAGAGCGAGCAGTGAGGGCAGGCACCTCAGGCTGCCACCCACCTGAAGACAAAGGTTCCTCCAGCTCCGTGGCCCAGAACATCCTTGGGGTCAAAAGAAATTTTCCCGACTACAATCACAGCTGGCTCTGCATCTGCAGAGGAAGAGGAACAGCCGTCCTTCAACCTGCAAGCATTAGTCCTGTATGTTCCGTAACCATTGGCCGTTTCTGGGGCCCTGCTCTCGCAACTGCTTCTGTAGCCCAGGCTGATCCAGCAGCCGGTCCCGTGTCTGCTCCCATCCCACCTGGGCTCAGCCTTCCCAGCTGCAGGGCATCTCTGCTCCTGCTTCGGGAGGCACCTACAGACAGTAAGCCCCTCACACCTTGCCCGCTCCCACCTGCACACACCTTCAGCAGCCGCTGGGACAGCTGGATGAGGGCTCACCATCCCGTTAGCGTGGTCCTTCGGGCGGGTGGAGGGGCTGGAGCTCTGCGATAGCTGCAAAGTGCTTCCCTGGCTCGGCCCCGGCTCCACGGGCTCCGCAGGGACACCCTCCCCGGAGCCCCGACCTGGGAGCAGCATCTCCCGCTGCTGCTGCAGCTGCTGAATCTGCTTCTCCAGCTGCTGCACCTCACGCTGCTTCTGCAGTTTCTGGAACACAAACCATGGGAGCGCTGAGCTCCTGTGCCCATAGCAGAGCCGGGGCATCAGCAGGGCTCAGCACCGGCAGCATGTGCACCATCTGCCCCTTGCCCAGCCAGCAGCAAGCCGCACACTGCCTTGGCTTGTTACCATGAGTCTGCACGGGACAGCATGGGTGCTGCGCAGCTCATCGCAGCCACAGCACTGCTGCTTGTGCCATGACTATGAGAAAAGGGGGGGGTGCCCAGGCCTTCAGAAGCAATATTTCTGCAGCAGGGGGTGGGGTCTTCCACCGGCCACCACTCACCATGAGCAGGAGGAACAAGATTCCCCCCCCCAGCAGAGCTGTGCCGACACCAGCCATCACCAGGTCCCAGGTGCCAGCCTCGGGGTAGACCTCCACCTGCTCCCTCGGCGTGGGGTCCGGCTGGACCTGCCCCTCGCTGCGCACAGCTGGCTGCTCCGGGCCACCTGGGGCCAGAAACTGCAACACACACCCAGGGCTGGGTGACACCAGAGGGACAGACCACTGGGTACTCAGGTTTGGGATGCCCTCCCTGTGCTACCCCATGCTGGGGACCCACCAGCCGCCCCCAGACAGCCCAGACCCCCCAGTAACCCAGCACTGGCCAAGGTTTCCCCAGGTGAGACACAGCAGAGCTTCCTGACTCACATCATCAAACATGGTCCTGGCAGGAGGAGCCCTGGGGATGATGGTTTCTGTTGTCTTCCTCAGGTTCTCCGGGAAGGCTCGCAGCATGGTCGTGTGGACCACGGGAGGCAGCTCATGGTGCCCTGCAGTAAGAGGAGAACCGAGACAACCATCACCTGGTCTCTGGCCCCAGCATCAGTCCCTCATCTCCATCAGTGCTGGCATGGGCTCGCCAGACAGCTCTGGCTCTCCTGGAGAAGGGGTGTTGCTTCTGATGGGAGGCACAAAAACCATCACGGCTACAACCTGCTGGCTCTGGCCCCAGGGAGGGGGACTCGGTGCAGCAGCAGCCAGTGGAGGAAGGCAGAGGGCAACGTCCCCCACCCTCAGCAGACAGCAGGGGGTCTGACCCTGCTCCTCTGGGCCTGACCCCACTCTGATTTCAAAACACAGCAATTCAGCCATCACACCTGTGACAGCAATCACGAAGCAGGCTAATTGCCCCAACACCTGCAGGGGCTTGGTGCATAAGGGCATCATACCCACCAGCACGAGTAATGGTGAGGCCTGCTTCAAAGGGTCCCTGCCCACCCCCTAGGTGGGGGTGTCTGGCAGTCCCTCCTGGGGAGGGGACATGGACGGGCTGAAATGAGGCAAGCCACAGCCCCACTGTGCAGAGCAGGTCAGGTTGCCACCCCAAAACACACCAGCAGCTGAGGCTGCCCCAGCCCGGGGCACCCTCCAGGAGCGAAGACGCAGGGAGAGCCCGTGCCCATTGTGGGTCCGCACCTATGAGGAGCCACTGGTTGTGGAGCGAGGTGATGCTGCCCTGCGGGTACTTGACATTGGTGCTGGGCGTGATCTCACACTCCCCCGACTCGCTCACGGTCACGTCATCCGTGGTGGGGCCGTCAATCCTGGCCAGTGTGATGCCCTGCGGCTGGGGGCCGACAGCTCGTGGACCACCGTGCAGCCAGGACATGCGCCCGCTGCAGCTCGCCCCGAACGGGGCCAGCAGAGAGACTCACCACCAGCGCCACACTGCCATGGACCAGGGAGGTCAAGGCATAGAAGCTGGTCGCGTACTTCCCCACGTAGAGCGCTGGCCTGCAAAGCGGGGACAAGCATCAGCCTTCCACCCATCACAGATGAGGGCACAGGCAACGCGAATGCCACCAGCTGCCACAGCACGGGAACCACGTACAGTAGCTGGGTCTTGGCAGCAGCAAAGTTCTTCACGGACTGGTAGCTCCACTTGAGGACATGGATGTCCTGCGAGTGGAAGGTCAGGTAGCGCAGGGTCTCCATGGCCAGGTTGAGGTGGGGGATGCGGCGGAGGCTGTCCTGGTGCCACAGGTAGATGCCAACCACAGGAGAGCCGTAATTCTGTGCCCACAGGACCTCCCCGCTCTCTTTGTCCAGTGTCACCACCAGCCCGTCCCCACTTGAGGCGAAGTGTGCCATTTCTAGGCAGAGCCAGAGGGAGGGGGCGATGAGTGGTGCTGGCCGTGGGGCTCTGTCCCCCTCCGACCCCCCTCAGTCCGGCCAACGACCATGGGCCGTTGCTGCTCTGCTCCCAGAGAGCTGTGACCGGCGCAGCGGCCACTTTCCCCAGCGATGGGCATGGCTAAGACCTGTGAGCCACGGCAGCACCCCAGGGTGCCCCCAGCGAGGGTCCCACTGCGAGCGGGGTGCCGGGGGAGCTGCTCCCATGGCCCCCGTGTCCGGCAGCCACTCACTGTAGCGGTAGGACTCGTCGCAGAGTGGTGCCGAGTAGTCGGAGAAGGTGGCGTTCCAGCGCAGCTCCCGCGACTTGGTGTCGTACATGGTGATGACGTACTCTGGGGACACGAGCAGGGCACGAGGTCACTGCCTGGCACCGCGTTCCTGGAACCAGGTGGGCAGACGAGGAGCAGGACTGGCTTACGGGTACGGCCGATGTAGAGCAGGGGGCTGGATGGGCACACACCATCCCAAGCCTCTGTTGAGAGAGTGGTCTGCTTCTCTCCTGACTTGGGGTCCACGAGGAACCAGGTGTCCTGCTTCTTCCCTGAGAATGAAAATACTTTTCTGTAAGTCTCCACAGCCCTGATGTCTGTCCCTGAGAGCCGCCCGCCGGGCTCCCTCCCGTCTCCCCTCCCCAGCACGGTCCTGGGAGGTCCCCACTCAGCCCCTGCTCCAGGTCTGCTGGAGCGGCTGGTCTCTGTACCAGTGTAGAGCACGCCGTCCGAACTGCGGCACGGTGAGGACTGGACCAGCTCCGGGATGGTGAACGGGAGCTTCTGCAACACAGACAGCAGAGCGGATGCGGGGCCAGAGGAACACCTTCCCGAGCAGCAGCCTTCCCCCCTTCAGGAGCAAGGTGGGATGCAGAGGTCCCCTGGGACGGCCCTCTCCTCCCCGCCCGCCTTCACTGCTCACCCCAAAGCAGGACAGGGTGGCAGGGAAGGAAAGGGTCCCAGCTCTACGTGCCACACACCCACTTGGCTGACATCTTCCAGGTGCCAGGGACAAGCTGGAGCCACCAAGGCTCGCCCCTCCCACAGGCCTGCCCAGTCCCCTGCCCTGCCTGGGGACACCCCAGGGTGCGGGTGGGTGGGAGGCATGCAGCCCCGCAGCCCCACTCACCATCAGGCCTTCTTTGTTCTTGCCTCCCAGGATATACAGGCTGCCATCGTTGGGGTCTGGAAGGAACGCTGGTCTGGAAAGGAGGAGAGAGGAGGATGAAACGCGAGCTGCCCCCTGCCCTGGGCGAACGCCAAGGACCACAGAGGAGCTGCACTAAAGAAAACCCTTCAGCAGTTTGCACCGGGGTGATTCACTACAGGGCTCGACCTTTCCTGGAAACCTCCGGCACTGGATTTGGTAGGAGATGAACTGCCGCGCCGGGTCAGCACTGTAACTCCATACAGCTGCCCTGCGCCTACCAGCCGTGCTGGCTTGGTGCCCTGCGCGCCCCAGGGGGGCTCTCTGCTCTCCTGCCTTCCCCCTGCACTTTCAGGTGGCTTTTCCTCAATTTCTCTCCTACGCTTTTGTGTGTGGTGGCGCTGACCGCCTCTCGTCTGTCTGTAGAAAGGCTAAAACTCAGCAGCAGGGAGCAGCTATTTCTCATCATCACGCACGAAGCGCTAGCACAAAGGGTAGGTTTAAGGCGATGGCATGGGCTGGCAGGTTCATTCCTCCGAGGTTCCCCTTTCTTGCTGTGAATCTGCTGGTTCGTTGCGGTGGTCATGCACCTCCGAAAGGCTCCTGCTCAGCCCGCGGGCTGCCTGCCCCGCAAAGGGCGCCCTGCCCGTCGGGGGATGACACTCACTCTGCCACATAAACCGGCACCTGCAGAATAGGATCTGAAAAAGAGAGCGAAACGCAGACGTCAGCAGCCTCTCCCTGCGAGCGGGGACAACGTGGCAGTGTTTACCAAGCGGCCGTGCCCAGGTCCCCAGCCTATTTGCATTTCAGACCCAGAACAGCCATGGCCGGCAGCGGGGGTCTCCAGCCGGGGTCTCCTCCGCACACAGCTGTGCCTGGGACTGGAGCCGCCAGCATCCCTGGGGCTGGGGGAACTGCCAGCCCAAAGCCCATCCAGCAGGAGCCAGGCTGGGGGTTGCATTCTCAAACCCTGGCTAGTGACAAGCCCAGGGAGCCAGGCTGTGAGCAAGCACCCCCGCGTTGTGACTCACCATCCTTCAGGGTCCATTTGATGTCACCTGTGCTCTTACTCACTGCATGAAGGTTTCCATCCAGAGTGGATATGAAGAGCAGCGTTTCTGGGACAGTCACAGCACCGCTTTTGAGGCACTATGGACAGAAACACTGTCCTTGGAGAGCAGAGCCAGACCTGGGGACAAGCCCCCACGGCCTGAGCCACACGACACAACTCAGCAGCCCCCCGGCACCCAGCACGCCGCAGCAGCAGCCTGCGGGGAAGAGCCTCAAGGTCCCCTTTGGTCCCCAGAGAGGCAGGACTAGGGGGGAAAATAATCTATTTCATTGCACCAGCATAATAAATCTGCTTGTTCCTCCAGCGCCACCCGCACGGGACACCTGCAGGATCGTGCCTGCTAACGGCTGTTCAGAGGTGCTGTGGTGTATAAATCTGTGGCAAGAAGCCCCGGCACTGCGGTAGCTGTGCTCGCTGTGAGCAGCTTCACCGGCAGCGTGCGGCACCCACCGTCCCTGGCGCCTGCAGCACTGGTCACATCCCACCAGTGCAGCCACGGGGCCGGTGCAGCCTTTGCCCTCCTCTGCCCTGCAGCCAGCCTACCTGCCAGTGGGGATGAGCTGCAGCGCGGCTGTTCTCAGCCACAACTCCCAGGTGTCTTTCTAAAGGTGACACAAACAGCCCAGCTACCAGCTCCTTCCAGAAACAAACAAGTTGGGTGACTTTTCATGCCAGAAATGCAATTTATGCTCACCCAGGCCTTCAAAGCTATAGATTTGAGCTAGCCTGACATTGAGGGAGTAACTGCACATTCATGCTGGGAGGAGCAGCTGCTGCTTCCAGGTATGGTGTCCGTACAGCAAGTGCCAGCTCAGCCAGTGGCACACACACCAGCCTCACCCCATCAGCAAACAGGGATCAGCAAACAGCACAGGGACCCAAATGGTGTCAGGCAGAGGCAGGGCTGGCGTGGCCATCCCCGATCCCTGATGCCGGGGAGCCAGAGCAGCGATGCAGAAGCAGGTCAAGCAATCTGCTGCCCTGGTCACTTGTGCAGGATGGCCCAAGGACATCCCTCGGGGCTTGCACGCTGCCCCCCCTGCAGCCCCTTTGCTCCCCCCCAACTGCTCTGTACCAGCTCCCGCAGCCAGAGCCGGCAGAACCCACCCTGGGGACTTGGCCAGACGAAGGAGCAGGGACGGGCTGACAGCCTGCGCCAGGACGGTGCCCTACGTGCGAGCGCGAGCCCATCTGCAGAGCAGAACCTGGCGGCAGTACCAGACCGGGCACGGCACGGTGGGGCCAGGGGACACGCTCTCCCTTGAGCCACTGGAATCGCTCCAGATGGGCGCCGGGGCACCGGTTGTCCAGCTGTACCTGCTGCCAGGAGCACACAGCCGCTCCCTCACATCCACCCCTCTGCCTCGAGCCCAACTCTCCCCTTCGCCCTTCTGGCTTATTTTTTAAGTGATGTCAGAGCGAATCTCCCGGCTCTCGCTTGGCCAAGAGGACGTGCTGGGGCAGGTGGAGAAGGGCACCCGCTCCCCACCACTGCTCGTCCAGCGCCGCGTGGCCACACAGGAGGCTCACTGCTGGCCACGAGGGACCGGCTGCGACAGGCCAGGCGGCCGGCACGGAGCTCTGGCGGTGTGGCCACCGCACGAGGGAAGAGGAACGGAGCCCTGGCCGGTGCCGGAGCCACCGCGGGCGCTGCGGGCTCCGCTTCTGCCTCGCCGGCTGCTCTGCGGTTGTTGCCTCTCTTCTGCAACCGCAGCTTTTTTGGTGACGGGGCACTCGAAGAGGGGCCAGGGCCCCCACACCAGCGTGGGCAGGACTGGGAGCGCTGGGCGCCCAGGCACCGCCAGCCCGGGTGCCCCAGCAGCCGCTCTGGCCAGCCCCAGCCCCAGCCCCGGAGCGCGGCTGCTGTCCCCACGGGGTGGCCCCGGGACCGAGGCTCGCCCGGGGCTCCCGCAGCGGCGCCGCTGGGGCCGGGGCTCCGCTCGCTGCGCAC
>JAVJGJ010000047.1:25398453-25418296 GCA_035590215.1 Microhierax caerulescens | reverse complement strand
GAGGCGTCCCGCTCGGCGCCCGGAAGCGGCTTACGACGCCCCCCCAGCCCCCCCTGGGCCGGGGCCGGCCCCGGCCCCCGCGCGGGGCGCGGCTCCCCCCCGTCCCGCCGCCCCCCGGGCTCTTCCCCTCCGCCTTAATTAACCGTCAGCTTCAGCCCAGACGGAGCAGGAAGCTGCGGGACGAGCGGCTCTTCCCCGAGAGCCGCGCTGGAGGTGAGAGGGAGCTTCAGAGCCGCACGTACACCCCCCTCACCCCCCGCCCCAATTATTACCTTGCCCCTTACAGCCAGCACCCCGCTACACGCTGAACTGAACAGGAACGTGTTAAGTGGACTATGTATCAGAGATTTAAAACTTTATTTCGGTGACAACACCGTGGAGCTATCTTCGACCTTGTTTGTTGGGGTTTTTTTAATGGATGGCGGAAACTTCCTAAAGCCAGCAGCAACCGCAGGCAGCTGTGCAGCATCACAGCCCAGCCCGCTGCCACCCCCAGCTCCCGGCCGCTGCCTCCTGGCACGAGTCGGGGCAACAAGCTGCTTCCACGTGTAACTCCGAGCTGAGCATGCTCAGCGTGACATGTACGGTTCAGAACAAGCTTAAACCCTGGTTTTGGACAGGTTGCTCAAGAATTGTCCTGTAGTTCACAGCCTTTTTGTATCAAGTGGCATAGAGCAGCAGGACACCCAGATCCCACCCTGGGAGAAAGGTATCGATGGCATCAGGCATGACGAGGAGCATGGACTCCCATGCATTTCAGCCTGCATCTGTCTTTCGACAAAGAAACTAACTGCAAACCATTTTCTGGTGTTGCTTATGCAGTAGGAGGTATCTTACCATGTACGGAATGTTGAAACACTCAAAACACAGAAATATTTAATTATCAAACTTTAATTCATAAGACTAATCTTACAGAATAAAACAATAGGATAACCAGTCAAGGTTACACTTAAAAAATCCAGCAGTGCAAATCTAAGACTAGATATTTGTCATCTCCCCCTCCCCTGAAATAGGTAATAGGTTATTTAAAAATACCATAATACATGGTACTTACATATTCCATTTAAAATAAACCTGCAGTGGACACAAATATCTAAGACTTTTTTCTTTTTTTAATATAAAACCAAAGAATGAATTGCTTAGAATATGGATAAGAGTGAAACTTCCATGACCCACAAAAAGCGTATCCTTGGCTAGAAGATAAAATTGCCAGACATTTCATACAAGGCTTGTTACAGCTCTCCTGGTCCCCCCTTCTCCCTCCCCCCAGCGACGAGGACACTAAGTGACAAAACCAAGATGCTAACGACCTAATCCTAACAGGCAGCAAAAGGCTGGAGTACAAAAGTTAGAATGAAAACAGTTCCACTGGAAAAAAAATCAAGTTACAGAGGAAGAAAAAGTAAACAAAAGAAGGAAAGTCCGGAAACAAACCTTGCTGCACGGAGCCAGCACAGCGGGCAGCCGGAGCAGGGAGCGCGCGCTGCACCTGTGCCTGCCAGCTGCATCCCCAGGGCTGCACGGCAACACCGCGATGGGGAAGGGAGCGCACGGAGCAGACCGCCACAGTATGGCACCTCGACAGCGTCACTGCAAGGGAATTGTTTCTCTTTGGCCCTTAAAGTATAAAGAAGCAACTAATGGCATCAAGTATAAAATCGAGCAGGCTGTGTGCGTGTGTTACCAGGTATAACGTATTGCCTGTTAACAGCTTCTTATCTAGTTCTTTGAATTTAGATCACTTCTTCTCTTCCATCGTAACAACATTTGTTATTTTAGTTACAGATTTCTCAAGCACTGTCATTAATGGAAATGCAGATTTAAACTTCATAAGAAAACCTTGCAGGTAGTACAAGATTTTCATGGAAGGTACAGTCTCTGTTCAAACCCTAACAGGGTTTAGTGATGTACTTTTGCATTCCTAATGCAATACTAATGCAGGAACTGTTTATGCTCGGGATGCACAGCAAAGGAAGAAATGCTGAACTCGGGACAAGGAGAGAAGACACCCCCAGTGCTGGGCATGGAGAAGGGAAAGGGATGGCAGGTGAAGCTGCAACATTCAATGCCACTGAACGGCGCAGGGAGAGCCCGGGGACAGCAGCAGGACCCCTTCCCTGGCAGGATGGCAGCAAGGAGGAAAACTGCCTGGGCGCTGGGCGCAGGCACCAGCGCCGTGTGGGAAACACTGGCTTTGCTCTGGGGAACCCCCCATTTGCTTTACAGATGCTTTAATCTGTCATTAAACCCAGCAAAGCACTTAATATGTCTTTGTAAAGAATCATACCCCAAGATGCTCATGGGGAATTATGGATATATACAACAGGGAGCTGATCTGCATTGAACAGACACTGTTAAATTGTAATTTAACCAAAATAAACTTCTGCGCAAGAATCGCCATATATTACCATACACTTCCTACAGAAGATTACACGTTGGATTTCAAATAATCTTTACAGCCAACTCAAAATACTGATTATATTTGCACTTTACTCACAACCCTTGTGTCTTACAGAGGACTACCTGCCGAATTCCTCCACAGCACTATTTGTTACGCTGAATCTGCCCTGGAGACGATCACAGTAATCAGAGAATAAAATCCAAAAGTCAAGAGAGGCTAGCAAGCAGCTCCCCAGTTAGGCAAGCTGTGACACTATCCAACTAAAGAGATGTTTTTCTCTTAACTGTTAATGTCAATAATTGCCTTGTAAAAATCAGTACGTACCAGAAGACACAAAGCTCCACATCACTCCAAAAGAAAAAGGATCTTGAGAGTGGTGCTGCTAAAGTTCAATTGGAATATACATTTCAAAGAACTCCCAAGAAACCTACTACATTTAGCCAACAAACACCAATTAAAGCATTTTATGCAAGTATCGCTTTCCTGTATTTTAATTCAAACGTTGCACATAGAACAAAGAAGTGAAACAATTTCATATTTCAAATCAAAACCAACTTGAAAAGAAGCACCTAAGTAGGATCACATTTTCTTATAGTATTTCATTCTCCACGTTCAAAACTGCTTTGTAACCAACTGTTTTCATATTCAGTTTCTTTTGAGATGATCGATTGTACCTGGCACAGGATGCAGAGTAATCGTGCCTTCAGGAAAGGAGCCAGAGAGGAATGTTAAATACCGCCCTGCACCCCACGCCCAAGGTGCCCTTCTTGCCTCAGCAGCGCAGATGAGGTATCGGCCCTCCCGCAGCACCAGCCGCAGAGCGCAGAGCGTACTCACCCGCATCACTGCATCGAGCACAGAAGCCACAGGAACGCTGGGGAGGAGCTGGAACTAAGACATGTGCCCTCTCAAGGAGCAAGCAGATGAAAGAACAGGGAAAGAAAATGGAATATGAACAGATGTACAGACAGGTCCGAGCAAGTCAAGTAGCAAGTGGGAGCTGATAATCACAGAACCAACAAGATAGCTAGTGCAAAGCTGACCCCAAGTGATAGAAAAAAGCTAGCGTCACCAATTTTCTTTGTACTGTAGCATGTATGCTCTCAACCAGGTACCGAATTTTAAATTTAACCCTTAACATCAGGACTGGCAATTAGAAATGAAGAAGTGCGATAGCTGCATTACATTTGTAACGTTATCTCCCATTAACTCACAGCTACGCTGCTACCTGCACTCGCTCACGTCGGGCGTCGGAAGGGGGCTGCTCGAGGGAGCTGGCGCAGCACTGCCGCACAAAGACCTCCTCTCTCAATGCATTTATGTCAAGACACACTGCTGTTGGCTTGTATACAGAAAGAAAACATCTCAAGCTACAAGAGTAACAAGCACATCACTAGTTTATATGTAGGATATGAAACACCTTTAAAATTCATATTGCATGAATGTTCTAACTGAAAATACAAAACAAAAGCTGCTTATGCTGCTATCAGGAGTCTACAGGTAAATAAGTAATATTAACACATACCATAAAGTGAATGCTTTTCCCAGTCTCTCAAATAAAATAAAATAGAAATAAAATAAATACTCATTTGGGAATTTGCACCTGCTGAGTTTCAACCGGGCTGTTTCAAGGAGAGTGAAAAATGGACATGGAGTATATTAAGATCAGCTGTTCCTAAAAGGCTGTTCCTCCATGAGTTTCACAAAATGTTGAGCTACTTGCATTGAGCAACACCAAGCCTACAGTGTTAAAAAAAGAACAGCGATCTGTTAGATGCAGGTTTAACACAGAGCACGACTGATTCAGTCTGACTGCACAATACAATCTGTTAAGGGTGTGCACCTTTTCAGGACTGCAAGGTCCATTCAGAAACCTGAGATAAATGGCACGTGAATTGCTGAGATGACACACAGAACGCCACAAACCAAAGGCAAGGAGCATTATTTCAGACAGGACAAGATGCAAGAACTTCCTGTAAACTTGAGCAAGAGAAAAGCTGAAAGGTGATATAAATTTCAAAAGGTCAGTTGCTGGATATTCTAAATTTGGTAAGAGTCGCTGAATAACATCACTATAAATTTTCAAATCCAGGTCCCAAGAGACCACTGTAGTTATTCAGGATCCAAACCAGCATCTGAGCTTCTCTCTTTCCTGCTCCCCCCACCCCCAAGCAAGGCAGGAAGGTCTCTTTGGTTCACTCCCTTTGCAAGATCTGTGTCACTGCTTTACCCCACTCATGCCAGACAGCATTATGCAGCACACTCAAGAGTTGGGTTTTTTTCAGTCAAACAGGTAAGTTGTCATTGCAACAGCTGCAAAATGATTCTGGACTGCAACATGCATGATCAAGAAAATGCTCCTAAAATGTAGCACTCCGGGGTGGGAGGCAGAACAGGAGCAGAGAGGTATGCAGGTGGGAGGAAAACAACTAAGTCTGCATAAAAGGGGACAGTAAGCAACACTGGGCCATTGCTATTACAAAACATCCACAGTGGTATTCATCTGCTCCAAACATGCTACACAGAGTACCAATCCAGAGCTGCTAGTACTGGGAAAAAAAAAAGGCAACAACAACAAAAAAAAAGTACAGGGCAACTTTGGGTTAGAAAAAGAAAAAAAAAAAAAAAAAAGAAATTACTTTTGCTACCAAAGAGTCAAACCTGAAACAAAAAGGGCCAGCAGAATATGGCTTACTAAACATCAATTTTGCATACTGTTTAAAGTTTATTTTTAAAAAACTGTTTCTGAAATTCTCAGTCACAACCAAGTAACTAAATTAAGTCTAACGCTTGTAACTAAAAGATTATGAAAATATTTTTGTTCAAACCATGTAAAAAATCCTCAATAATACATTGTAATATTTTTCTTTTAAAACTAAATTGGAAGATCAACTCTCAGCACATTTAACTGTATTACACACAATAATTTGTGAATTAAGATTTATTGATTTCCATTGTATTTGCTTTAAATATGGTTGAAGCTGACTGCAGAAAAGGGATGGTGAAATTTTTAAGTTAAAAGTAAACTAATGGTGAAAGAACATCACCTCTGGCTTCCATCAATGCCTCGTTTATCATATTTTATTAATAAGTTCCAGGACTATCACATCCAGGGATGTTGGAGGCCTCTCCCAGCAGTGTCCTTAGCTTTGTGTCATTTTCCTGTGCCAGAGGTGAGCGTGCTTTCAAAAATACTGCCACTTTCCCAGCACCGTGTCTTTGATTGCATCAACGTATTGAGTTGGTACCCAATAGACCCAGTAGTAAGATGCTTCTGTTGGGCCCAGCTGAAATGCCTGCAAAGTCAAAAATGACAACATTTACAAATGGGAAACAGAACAGCTTATACCAGTGAACAGACAGCTTATCCACTACAAAAATCAGGGTAGTCTGTTACACCTACTGCCTCCTGCAAACACTTGGTGCACACTATTTGGTAAGCAATTAAAAAAGCATTCCTTAGAGGAACAAGAACTGCGAAGTACCAATTAAAATGATGAGCTCTTTCCTTTTATGGTATCATAGCAGCAACGAAAACTCTTGGTCAGTTTCAAGAAGATGAGGAAATTATTCTGGAAGACAGAATCTGAAGCATAACTCAGTCTCTAAAGAAATGACCAGAAGGCACAGAGTTGAGAAGCCAGACAGGAACTAAATGAGACAATGACCATGTTTTTCATAGTCATAAAATTTCACAGAATTTTATATTTAGACATAATGTCTTATTCTCAGCTTATGTCAATATACATAGGAGAGGAGCACCACGGCACGTCAATAACGTCTACCCTTGCTTTAGGATAAGAGTTTATCGTAGCATATTCCGAAGAGGACACCTTCTTACATGGGTGATCAAAAATCCAGTATTTGGACAAAGATTAGATCAGCACCTTCCTGCAGACAATTTTAAAGGTATAAAGTTTTCCCTTTCCCCCCCTAAAGAAGGAAACAGATTTATATAAGGAACTTACTTCAACATTAGAAGTTAGTTACTATACTTGGAAAGTGCAACCTCAAAAAAACCCGTCAATTAAAAGAAACAGCCAAAAGTTCAGTAGAATTAGTACAGCTCTCTTCTTAAATGTGTTACTTTTCTACACCAAATACCAGTTTTTCAGAAAATCAAATATAAGGGGGAAAAAAAAAGTGTTACAGCATCAAATCACAATGTTTTTTTAACCTCCAGCAAGGCCTGTTGTTTATATAAATACAGAAGAAACTAGAAATCAAACTAGATACAGAAAAACACCATTAACATTAAGAAATCATGAGCTGTATTGAGTTTTTACTGTGTTAACACTGTCACAAGACAAGATAAAAAAGAACGCTTAAGCACTTTATGTTTGTGTGAAACCAGCCCTGATTTCCACACAGCAACAGATACTCATTAGGCTACCTAAAATATTTACACTGTGAGAGCAGACCATGTCCACATTCCAATCTTCCACAACATTAGGCTGGTATTACTGCTTGTGTCCAACTTGCTCCATTTTAAAAGCCTTACTTTTGTATATTTGCATGAAGTAATTACACCAGATATTATTAAAGTAGAGATGTTACTTACCATCATGTGATAATCCTCATGTCCTTCAATAGGTTCACTCACCACATTTTTAATGGACCCCATGGGTAACTTTTCTGTTCTCTCTACATTAAAATTGATCAAACCATTATTTCTGATATATGAGGAAGCAATATTTCATATTAATTTCATATTCATATTTCATATTTCAATACTACCTCTATTACTTTCAAAAGCCCCTCATGTCAGCAGCCTCTGCTTTGGGTGAACTTTGGATACCTGCTACTGAGAAGCGTGTCTTCCACGTTACCACATTCCACAGCACCTGATTCAGGCTTAAATGGAGGGATGGAAAAACCCTGGCTTTATCTGATGTTTCCCCATGAGAAACTCCAGTTGGACCAGCAGGATTACTCACCGTAGTGAAAGCTGGTCCAGGCATAAGAATATTCAGGACTGACTACCAAGGGTTATACTGAGCTCTACAGAAATGACAAGGCTGAAAGCTGAATGAAGACAGGCTAACTCACTCTTTGAAAGCCTAGTCCTGGTTTTACCCTGAGACAGTGTTCAACTGTTACTATAAAAGCACAGGAAAGGAAATAATGAGTAAATAGGGAAAGAAACAAAAAGAGAAACCAAAACAAAAGGAGATGACTACAATTACATGACAGAGTAACATCAGCCAGCCAGAGGTAACCAACAAGAATGACAAACTATATGGTTCATGGCAGACTTTTTCTGTCTCAGTTCTGTCCTCACTTCTTTCAGAAGACTTAACTCCAAGGTCCTTCCTTTCAGTTCCAGCTTTCAGTGTTAGCCTAAAATTATCTTCTGGGATGTAAGATAGAGAAAACCATAACCATTCAACAAAGCAAAACCATCTAACAAACTCATAGTTCAGTATCTAACTAATCTGTGTTACCTAAAAAAAAAAAACCAAAACAAAGCACCAACCTGAAAAAGGCACACAGGGAGATAAATTTAGCGATGCAAAGACAAATATTCTTTACCTCAGCGCTGTAACTAAGCTGATTCCGATCCACACCACTCAGACTCGCAACATTCATTCATTGAATAAACTCTTACTTTGCACTCATTTAGTATCCTGCAAATCAATTACTCTTCACAGTACCTCAGCAACAGACAAATCCATATTATCAAAGCCTCTACGAAAACAACACGGAACAGCTGAGAAACATTCTACCTATAGCAAACCTTAGACTACCAAATGTACAAAGGGAACTGTGAAATACAGGGAGGCTGTGTGAAGGAAGGATCAGTTTCAACTTTCCAGGACTAGTAAGTGAAAAACTCTGTTAATGCCCAGTTGGTTCTGTTCTGGTCCTTACGTGCTGGCATTTGCCATGAACTTCCCAGAGCAGGAATGAGTTTTTCTCAACAACAGCCAGCAATTACAACCATTCCCCAGAGGAAGCAAGCTGCTGCTAATTCTGGCAAGGAGGAAAACAGGTTACATGAAAGGCTGATTCTTTTTGTAGTCATCTAATTTCACAGCTTAAGAAACACTAATCTAGAACACTTCAGAAATACAACTTCAAACTCCATCTAGAAGGTGAAGGAATAAGATCAATTACCTGAATACTAAACATGTATTTAGAACACATTACCAGTAGCAAAAAGATCTGCCTGCCCAACCTATAGTGGGAAAAAATCCCAATGTCTCGCTCCATCACTTAGCCCAGGAGAAAAATCACTGCAACTGGTACCAACAGAGGTTTTAAAGCCAGAAAAGTCTTCGCAGTCAAGTCTGTCCTACAAAGGAAAAGTCAAAAACCTCTGAGATTTCTGCTTACTTTGGAAATAATGTCACAGCTGGAGGTGCTATCCAAAGCTACTACTGCCACCCAATTAGGTTACTCTACTGGGACAGGGAGCAAGCACTTTATTACTCTTGCTCATCACTGTAATGTTGCCCCATCCTGGTCAAACCAAAGGAGCACAGCTTCCTTTGGAGGCAGGGGGTTATCTGAGATGTCCTCAGCAATGCACGTTATCACCACAGCACTTTCAGCTCCTCCTGGCACCACTCAAGACCGTAAACTGATTCCTCTGCACAGCAACACATGCCATAGTTTCTGCAGTTATACATCACTGAAACAGGACACCCAACTAATTTTGGTTGGAAGGACAGATAAAGACAGGGATGCCAGCACTTCTAGTTTTAATCCCAGTTCTAACACTCCCTTTCGAGCCTTAGCCAAGTCATTGAGCCGCCTCAATGCAATGCTGGCATCAAATCAATGTTTATGAAGTGCTTTTGAGATATGCTAGAAATGCCAAACATTGTAATTTACATTTGGAGCTATGAATAGAAGTTCGGAACACAGTCTCCTGGCACGACTGAACTCAAGTTTTTCAGGAACAGAAGTAAAACATCAAGTAATATTCAATGATTTGGGAGAATGGCATTTGAAAAGAGGAAGCAAGACTTAGTTTTGAAGCATTGCAATACCAACATTATTCCCTAAACACAATTTAGTCACACCAGAAACTATTTCTAGGTCACACTATTCAATTATAGCCCAGTTACCAATGATTCACCTTGGAGTTTTAGAGTCGCTCACCTTTTGTACCAATCCATAGCTGGTCTTGCTCAAGTTTAAAGGTCAATCGTACTTTCCCGCCTGACTTGTTGTACATGCCAGATAACGGCACTGTTGGTAGGCGCTCCTACAAAGAGGCAACACAGTAAGTCACACTGAAGGACTTTAACAGGAAAAGCTGTATTCTCTTAACTTTTTAAGCACAGGGATGATGCATCTTTCCAGTTTTCTGCTAAGACAGCAAAGAATGATTGAACCAGCAAAGAAAGGTCTTGAACCACAAAAAACTCCCTCTTTTCTGGTTATGACAATGTCTCACATACTTATTTACTTACCTGGACACCTTTAACAGAAGGCATCACATCATCAGGTTTTCCTTTATCCAATACTTTTCTGTGTTGCTACAATATAAAAGCAGAAATTCGAATTTACAGGAACACAACAGAGCTTTTAAGTTTACTTGCAGCTTCACCCTTGACCATACCTCGATAGCACTAAGAGACAGATAAGGACTGTTCAGTCATTTATCACACAGAAAACAGTTAATTTTCAAAGTTATCCAAACGCCTTCTATAACAGACATAAGAAATTATATAAACGAATAAAACACTGATATAACACAAAGGGTAACGTCCCTTCCAGAATATACATAAACATGTAACTGTAATAAAAAAAAGAAGGAATCTTGAGTCCCACTTTAATATTGTACATGCTGAATTCCACAGTTGGCATTCAGCAAGACAATTTTAACAGTGAAATGTTACATCCAGTGAATGGCAGAAAACCCTTCACATTTGACAGCACAACATACCACAACACAGCAACAAACCAGAATAGATTAGAGCAGTAGTAACTAAGAAAACCATGCTCACAGCTTGTAAGTTGCTGAGTACCTTTAAACAATGATGGAACATACAGTGAACGTGAACTATGATAAATTATAGCAAAACAAAAGCACGTTTCATAAAGGTTGCAGTTCAATCAGGCACTAATATTTTAATCATATTTATTTCAAGGAAGGTATGGGGCTGGTTATACCTTGAGCTGACAATTATTTATCAGCCCCACAACACTGCAGCACCGCCACCAAATAAAGACTCGCTGCAGTGTAATTCACTTTCTATTCGGAGGCAGCACTTCAAGATGCAAGAGGAATATTCAACATCCACGTTCCCATCAGCACTGGGACAGCTGAAGGAACTGCTCTCTTGGTGTTTGTTTTTAAGGCAGTTTTTGGAGATCAAATTCTTTCATGCCAATAAAAGTTAGGTTTTATACAGGATTAACCTAGACTGTGTTTGAGCTGACAACCGCAAAATCCTTCTACTAGTTACCATTTCTCATCTGAAATGCCAGGCTGTGCCTGGCACCAGCACAAGTGGTGTCTCGCAAAGCCTCAGCCTCCACTAAGCGAAACGTTCGTCTGCTGCTGGAACTCCTGTGCACAGAGCCCTTCTATCGCTCAGCCGCAAGAAATGAACCCCCAGCCGGCTTCGAGAAGGCCCAGGGCCCAAAGGGGGCTGCGGGGCGTTACAAGAGAATGTGCAGATCCGACAGCCCCCCCGGCGCCAGGAATTATCGAGATATTAGTAACCTTTTGTCTGCAGAGTGGCTCCTTCTTATTTTCCTCTGCTTTGACCTCCTGTTGAGCAGCTTCTTTGGGTGTATTTACCGCTAAAACGTCGTTGATGGTAGAGCCAACAACCATTATTTTCGCTCCATTCGTTACTCTAATTTCCCGCAACGTTTTCTCCTCAGGTAGAAGTCCCTTGAACATAACTTTCTGCATGGCCGGTGGGAGGCCTAGGGGGCAAGAAGAGGGGTTAGGGTCCGGCGGGGCAGCGGCGGGGCGAGGCGGCGGCAGCCCCACACACCTGTCAGCGAGTGGATCTTCTGCTTCAGCTCGGCCCCCGTGCAGTCCAGGCAGCACCTCACGTCGTACTTGTTCTTGTTCCAGATCACCTTCAGCTCCACCAGCTCCTTCCCGCCCTCCGCCTCGCCGCCGTTGCTGACGGACGCCCGCGGGGGCTCCCGGCACTCCTCGCCGTCCGGAGGCCGCCCCGCCGCCGCCGCGCCGCCCTCTCCGCCGCAGCCCAGCGGCAGCTCCTGCGGGGCTTCGCTCCGGGAACCGGGAACCGGAGCTTGTCCTGGGGGGAGAAAACAACAACGAAAAAAGCGCTTGTCCGCGTGCGGCTTTGCTGCCCCTGCCGGGCAGGCGGGACCCACCCGCGGAACCGTGCGCCCATCTCCCCAAACCCCGCACTGCGGCTGCCGCCTGCCGCACCCGCGCTCCGCGGGCTGGGGGGGGCTGAGGCCGCCGGCGGGCTGCAAGCGACAACAAAGTAAAACCTCAAAAAACTTGGTGAATTCCCAGCGTATTTAATCAGCCAGCACAAAAAAGTTGCTGAATCCCAAACTATAAATCCGGAAGGTGACGGCGGGGTTCAGAAGCACTCGCTGGTCTCTCAGTCCTCTGAGAAAAACTGATTAACACCTTTCATTACTAAAAGCGCGCTGATTACAGCGCAGGCGCGGGCTTGGGTTTTTGCGGGGGTTTAGGTCCCCTAGGAACGTGTGTTTGGAGGTTTGATGTCTTTGTGCCTCCCCTAGTGCAAATGGAAGCAAAAGTGCTTTATAAACATCAAATTATGCATAAATGAATCAGAATTCATAAAACGATGCAATAAATACCGCTAACATCTGATAGAAATATTATCCCACGACCAGTGAGTACTTTCCAGAGTTTCTCAGTGGATGAAAGCCCCAGAGACCAGAACTGGAGAGGCAGTATTTTCATTTGGGTAACTTTCCAGCAAAATAAATACACATCGGTTTATAAAGAGTTGTTGTGAAACGCAAGATCTGGGAAGGATTTTAAATGTGTGAACGTTTTGGTGTTTATCTGAAACCCTTGTTTGGCATTACAGTGTTTCTGACACACATGAAATCCTGAGGAAGGGAAGAATGATAGGAAAACGGGACTCTGAGCACTTTGGAAACAAGAAGTATACAAACCAGTTAGCTATACCTGTGAGAATTCAAAGTTTTTATTGGTGTATTCCCTTGTTCCTCTCAGGAACAAACAAAAAACATTAAGCCGGTTCAAAACTGGAGAGCTAGCTTTGGAATCATAAAATCTAAAATTATTTATGTGGGGGTTTATTTTTATATTTTTAAATTTTATGCTATTTGCAAGAAAATGTACATCCTGTACGATCTTGTGAAAGTCACATAGTCCCTTTGCATCTCAGTTTTGTGTCTGTGAATGGGCTCAAAAAAATGGGCTCAGAAAAATTGTTGTGAAGATGAATCAAAAAAATACCGTGACACTATCACGGTACGGTAAAAGGGCAGGATGTAAACATCCTAACATTTCTAATTAAATAAATAAAGGGTTTGTCTTCTTAGTCCCACCAGCATGTGAATTGCCGTGTCTTGAAACAGCACAAAATGGACCCACAAGAATCTCAATTTATCAGATTGAGACTTTTCCAGTTTCGATTTTCAGAAATAAGAAAAAACCTTTTCATCCCCTAAGAAATACACCGTAACTGGGACATCCAGCTGGGCCTTGCTCTGAGTTCCACAAAGTCACATCAGCATTAGCGTTGCTCTCTGTGCTAAACAGAGAAAAAGAAATGAAGTTGCTCGACTCCGCTTTGTCAGTGTTGCATGACTTGAGGACTATTTTAGCGGGAAACGCTGGGGCTTCCAGAGCAAGATCATCAGCTAGAATGAATCACCCCAGCTCAACTGAGGATCTGACTTTTCATCTAGAAGACAGAAACAGATTCAAAGCCAAAGAGGAAGCTTCCGTTTTTACAGCAGATCAAGGGTGATGACACTTCAATGTTTTTTTGAATTATGCAGTAGAGACACAACGCCTCTTAGTTCTGACGATGTGTTGCACTGTAAGTGTTAATTTGCATGTACGTGGGTCTGGTCTGAGTGTCCAGCATTTACAAATAGTTTGTGATAAATTGTGAATGAAGCTCAGATACATGAAATAATCCAAAATGGCAATGGGTTGTGATCCTTTCATGAGAAAGACGTTTTCTCTGTGTAAAGAAAATCAGATAAAAATAGCACTGATAGTTATCTGTGGAGATACATACAGTTTAAGGGTTTGGTTCATATGGCAAAGGATTTTTTAAAATTCATTAAAACAACTTATCTTCTGGTTCCATTAAATTACAAATTTAGGACATTAAAAGTGTAGAACTTAATATTATATACTAGATAACAGGTAAAAGAGCCTATGCTCTTTGACTTTTCTAAGGAAATAAGGCTCATGTAATTCTTTTGCCTTCCCACCTTCTCCTTCTTCATTCCATACGCCATTACAACTTTTGAAGCCTTTGGCCAATTTCAATCAAAGGTGATGGTGGAGCAGAAGTGTCACAGGTAGGATGGCCTGAAAAGTTGTGTGCAAATCAGTAGCTGAGAAAAGGTGAGAAAGCTGGTGTTCTGCTCGAGAGCCCAGCGGCTGGGGTTCAGCCTGGGCCACATGGCCAGGCAGCATGGGATCAAATCTGCTCACCCGCACGCACAGCATACACGGTGTGCAGAGGCTCTGCGACAGCTGAAGGTGTTGCTCTGGGTGAGGGATGGAGTAGGAGGAGTCTGAGATGTTGGAAAGACTTGTTAGATATTTCATAAGCTGCAGAACTTGCCTAAAATACAACTGAGCGTGGATTGGGAGGTTGACATTTCATAGTTGGGAATAGTTTTATTCCCAAAATAGGAAAAATTAGGGGCATTTTAGAATACAAGCCTGAAGGATGTACCCTTCACCTTTTATTCAGAATTTGCTTACGATATGCTTAAAGGCTGTGCAATGTGTTCCTGAAGTCTGTAGAAATAAGCTCTCTGTTGCCTATGCAGATTGAACTTTTAGTTTTTGCTTGCATGGTAAGGAAAAAAAATATTTATTCTGAATTATCCACAAATATTTTAAAATCAGTGGCTTGAATTTGATCAGGACCAACCACAGCTGGTTGGTCAAGCTGGTAAAAAGACACCCGCAAGAATTCTTACTGCGCTGTGGCCAGAGCAGGCTGGACTTGGTGTTTTCCTCACCACTTTGTGGAGAATGGGAAGGAACAGCAAACACTGCCCCAAAACTAATATAAGAACATTGAAAGGGAATGTCCTAATGACAGAACTGTAGCTGGTCAATATTTTTTAGGGGTACAATTATCCTCTTCCTTGCTCGTCTGCTTGCGCAGTGAAGACTGTATTGGTAGAGAGATTCCAGGGCAGTTGGGACTGCATGGGATGGAAGTTACTGATAAAAAATGTATGAACAGAAGCTGGAGTCTTAACTACCTCCACCTTAGGATGAACATACTCCTATAATTCAGCTAATTTTTTGCCATCAGTGAGAAGACCATTTAAATAAAATGTACATGTACTAAATGTATCTTTAGAGCTGGACCAAAAAGAGGTGCCTCCAAGGCTTTACGAAGAATGCCGAAAAAACCCGCAACTGCTGTTAGTACGCGGTCATCTTCATTAGCTGGACATCTTAGGGCAAAGTGAACTAGAATATAGAAAACTCAGAAAATACAGTGCTTATATGGGAAAGGATTCTCTCAGACCTATCAAAACATGAAGAAAAGGCTATTGCTGGCAATCAGTGTACTCAAATTCATGGTGATATGTTTAGCTGCAAACACAGAAGACGTTTTCATGAGCATCCATTGCCAATAGTGGGAGCATTGCCTGGTACATGTGAAGCTTCGTGAGAGGGGAAGCCCAGATACAGAAGTATGTTAAATTCCTATATGTTAGTGCCAGTGGACAACCTTAGAATAGTGTATAGCCCTGTAGATGCTACAAAAGTGAATCACAGTGAGCGCAGCTGTGGGAAGCAGCTGAGCCAGTGCAGTGTATGGCTCTGCTGTAAGGATGAACAAGGGCACGCCACATTCGGCTGCGTTTCAGTGGAGTGTTGTTGCACCAGGAGAGCTACTGTAAAAATACAGAATTGTAGTAATTCTGCTGAAATAAATATTTAAGAATTTGCTGAAAGGGTTAATAGCCACTAACTCTAGAGAGTTGATTTAATTGATGAAAACAATCAAGTGCTTTTCATCTTGGTGGCCCGTTAACAATGCCCGTTTATTTAGCCTTTGTGTTTAAGAGCTTGCCTACTGCGACCTGAATTGAAGAGTCTTTCATTTGTGTTGCAAAGCAGTCAAGGCCCTATGATGGGGCTAAGGGTGGTTACAACAAGGAGGTTTTGCAAGTGATTGGAACAGTGGGTGTTGGGGGTGAGGGGAAGAGCAAAGAAGTTACAATTGAGAGCTTAAGCCTAGTCCCATTTCTGTAGCCCTAACACCCTGTTTGGGGGCATAAACCAGGTCTTTGGTTTGTTAACGTTGGTATGTGAATCAGGATGCAGTACCTAGCTTCTCGGCATCCACAAGTGATGCCCTGCCCCTGCTTCTAGTTATTTTTGTCGTTTCATGTGAATCAGGCTAGGCAGATTCCTAGCAAATGGTTGTGGCGCCTTGCATTGCCTACAGACTGACCACACAAGGCAGACAAAGAACAGAAGAGAGTGAACGTTTGACACAGTTTTCAAACTGGGGAAGTAAGGCACAGGGTAATCCAGCCTCGCTCACCCTCTTGCCCACATTCTGCAGTGGATCTGCTATTGGACAAAGATCTCCCAAGACTCAAGCTAGTACCTTAACAACCCCCAAAAATCCTTGTTCAAATATTCCTGATTGTGTCAAAGTAGTAACAATTTCAGCAAAACCATGTCTGTCTCTCAGTTTTAACCAGTGCAAAGACCCCAAGTGGTGCAGACTACAGCAGTCTTCTTGGTTCCTCAAGTGAGGTGGATTAAGTATATTTCCTTCCTATTCTGCATTACAATTGAATTTTTCTGCCTTAGGGTAGAACTCCTAATGTCTAAATTAATCTGTAAAGTTTAAACAGGATTTCTCTTCCGACACTCAGTGTCAGTGGACAACCACTGACTGGGTTTAACCAAGTTGCCCTGAAACTCCTCTGACATGGCAGCCCATACAGTGCTTCTCAGGCTTTTGCAGCAACAGCCAGCTCTGTTTTCATCCTATTTTAGTCAGTCCTGACCAGTGAGAGTACACCTATGATGAGGAAATAATGTAAGAAAAGAAAAGAAAAAAAAGTAGAAATTAATATTGTTCCTTCAATAGTCAGTGAAATCTGGCCATAGGCAAAATTACGGATTACTGCTTTCCCTAACATCCACAAAGCCACAGTATCTAGATTTGTACTGGTGCGTGTGTGTAGGAAGTCAGCTTTGAAAGAGGAAGAATAAATCTTTTTTGTTACTTTGTTGGGTATCTACTAGCTTTCAGAACAGAATTCAATGTTTACCTTCCTCCTTAATCCTATACTTTGTGTAGCGCTTAAATGAAGGAATTTTTAACCTTGTATTTAGTTGTGACAGCAGGAGTGAGTACCACCAGACAGCACAAGTAGTTTCAGTTTAAAAGTGTTTGTATGCCCCTGCTATGAACACAGAATAAGCAATTCAAAACAAACATTTCCATCAGTATGAAAAGTTATTAGTCATTTGGTTTAAAGTTTCTTCCGCAATGCCATCCTGTCTGTATTGCACAACTTGCGCCCATATTACTAAGCTGGCTGAATAATCAACATATTAAAAAGATACAAGCAGAGACTGCCCTGAGTGATGCTGATTTAAGTTTTTTTTCCTAAGAATTCTTCATGGATTCATTCTTAATACAGTAAATGCCTTCAATACCATTTTAAAAAATGAAAAAAAAAATTATCTTAACTGAGGCTTAGGTAAATTATTCCAATAAAATAATTATATTTTTTAACCTCATTTTAATAAAAACTGAGCATCATTTGCAAATTCTCATTAATTGTTAGTGGGATCACTGCAAGTTTGTAGTATTAAATTACAGGCTTGTTTTTTAAATTTAATAATAAAGTATCAATTTTGACCTTCTGCAATGTCAGCTTTGCTAAACAAATTAGAGCAGATATTCCAATGGAAGTAGATCTTTAATTAGAAAATATTCTGGTTGAAAATGGAATCAAATCAGTTTCAACCTTACGCTAATGTTTGGGGATGACATTAAGCTTTAGAGCAAAAGACCATGTTTGGGAAAGTTCTAAGTCTCTGCAAGGAGAGACTGGGAAGGAACTTGGAGATCAGCTGTAGCTGTTGCAGTTGTAATCAAACACTGTCTTAGCCAGATTTCTTCTTTCATCACTTTCAGGAACCGTCGTGGCAAGAGTGCATTGCTGTTCCTCTTGCTGGCAGTCATCAGCCGTTCACAGTAACTTGACACAACTAAGCTGGAGACTGTTGCAGTTGTAAATGCTGGAATGATACAGGCCCCCCTCCTCATTTCCTAGAGATTTTTTTCTTCTGGATGCTTCTCTCCCCATTCATGACTGCACAGCCTACTTGTAACAACCAGTAGCTGCTTACATGAAGATGGGTTCTAGGAAAACACTCATATATTTCTAGCTGTATTCAGTACAATATGTATTTTCTTTCAGATCTCATTCTTTCCTTAGGCAAGATTCCACAAAATCCCCCCATTAGCTATCAGTCTTTATTTCTTCTTCTTGCTTGTTCTGGTTGGGTTTTTTTGTTTGTTTGGGTTTTTTTGTTTTGTTTGTTTTTCAGAAGAAAACTAAGTGTACTAGTACCCGTAACCTGTCAGCTTAAGAGAGGCCAGCACCACATTCTCTGTAGTTGAACCATGAACTTCAGACCACAATTTGGCAGTTCTCAACGCAAACTGTAACAGTATCATCACGTATCTGGGCCGCAGAACACATTTCCCCACGAAGCTCTGAAATTTCATTTCTACTATCCTCTGAGCATGCACTACCCTGGAGCCGTGTTACCTTGCGTTCTTCAGATGTAAGTGCAGCCTGTATGCTTTTTCCACTGCGTAAACGCCAGTACAGTCAACAGAAGGCAGCTGATTTTGGCCATGGCCATTTCAGCTTTTCCAGATGCACATTCTTAACCCCCTCAAATACCTGATATTTCTGTTCTGCCCAGGTTCTCTCTAACTTTAATCTTTGTCCCTCCCACAGAAAGTTACCATTGTGAACACAAAAATATTACAAACTCATGTGCTTTCTGTGTTCATCTGTAGTCATTCTAGTCCTGCGTTAACAAAAAAAAAAAAACAAACCAAAAAGCCAAATCAATGCAAACAACCCCCACCGCCCCACCCCCCCCAATCAAAATTCAGAAGCTCCCATGCCTTTTTTCTGGAGAAAAAGCCGTCCCCAAAAGATGCAACTAGTCTTTCAATCTGTGTGGACCATAAAGCATGTACAAATATCTTCCCCAGAAAAAAAGTTCTGAAGAGATCTTAACAGCTAGCCAGCAGAGCTGCAATGTCATTTGCATAATTGTCCTCTGCTCAGCTGGAATTTGAAAGAGCATCTGCAGTTACCTCCCATCACTCAGCCTGCACCAGGGATTCACGGCTGTACAAAGTCTGCCTTTGCTATTGCACTGGGATGCTTGTAAATCCTCAAGTTTTGAAATCTTTCTTTCCACTATTATCACCTTTAGCTTAGCTGATGCTAGTACACTGAGGAGTTTTGGTGGACCTTACATGTATGTTTTATTAATAAAACGGTGCTGAGAGTCAAAAATGCTTGTGATTAATGTGACAAAGAAATGGCATCTGCTTTAATGCTCTGAGGATCAGTTCATCTTTGGGTGGAGAAAACATTTGTCAGAGGTGAGCCCACTGGGCTGAGCGGTTTTTTGGTTTTTCTACAAACAAGGATGGATTGTAGCGTGCTGCTGCTTCTAACATTTGGGAAATTATCTTTCAGGGAGAAAATATTCAAGTGGAAAAATGATAACTACTATCGACTAGAACGGGAATGGTTCCTGCTTAAGAACCAAGTGTACTCGGCACTGCTGGCAAAAGTACAAATCTGAGGATGCACGATGGGCCAGACAGGGAATTTGGTCTGGTTTTGTGGCTGCTGTTCTGTAGAGCGGTTTTAGCACTGCAGTGCCTCCTGCTCCTACCAGATAAATGGACCCTCCACCGCCAGGCAGAACCGAAGCCAAACGTAGTTTTCCAAAATTGTACCACCGTGTCCCCTCCAGCCCGCACCACTGCTCGGCGACGAGAGGCACAAAGAGCGGAGGCGGTAACAAAGCGCCACCCGGCTAATTAGGTCAGAGCCGAGCCGTGCGCGGATGCGACCACTGCAGCCCTCCTCCTCCTCCTCCTCCTCCTCCGGAACGTGGAACCCCCCGCTCCGCTCGGCTCCGCTCCGCTCCCGCCGAGCACCACAGCCCTTCCCGGCGCCCCAGCCGTCCCCGGCCGAGCGGCGCCG
>JAVJGJ010000047.1:25374266-25398353 GCA_035590215.1 Microhierax caerulescens | reverse complement strand
CGCGGGCGCTGCGGGCGCTGCGGGGTGCGGTGGGCCCGGGGCCGCGGGTGCGGGTCGGCCCCAGCCCCACAGGTAACCCCGCACCCCCGGCCCGGGCCCCGCCACAGGGCGGGGGCGGTGCTTTGGGTTGGAAAACGTGAATTCAGACACTTGAGGAGCGTGTGCCCGTGGGGGCGGGGAGCGGGGCGCCCGAGGCCTGTCTCCGTGGCAGCGGCGCCGCCGCGGTGAAAGTGGCGCTGCCCAGAGCCTGCCGGCTCACAGGGACTGCCGGGTCCCTTCTGGGAATAATGTTCTGGGAAGGCAGCCACCGGTAATTCAGTAGCAGGGGCCCACACACCGGTACGTGCCTGCCCCGCACGCCCCCGGCCCCGGGCAGCGTCTCATAGCCAGCTGCCGTTACGGGTAGTGTTGCCCTTGCCAGCTCCTATTTAAAAATCTCTATTAGGCCTTAATAACGATGATCTCCTCGATTTCCCCCTGAGAACAGGTTTTCTGCACTTGGGTGGCCTTCGGACTGCTTTGTACAATTATATTTTTGCCAAAAAACACCAAGGGACCTTTATTTTGAGGGTGGAGGATACAGATCAAAGTCGAGTAGTGCCTGGAGCTGCAGAAGGAATAGAGGATATGCTGGAATGGGCAGGTATTTACAAACATCTTTTATTTTTTACTTACTGAAAGATTCTCTTTAGAGAGTACTTTGTGAGATAGCAAGCTGTGCAGAGTTTCAGATGACAAATTAGTTGAAACGTAGTTATTTTTACAGCTAGGTGCCAGGAAGGTCCTACTGAAAGCTTGTTGTATAGCAGAAATAATGGGTTGTCTGCCACAGAGTAAGATCTAAATTTGTGAAAGTGGCAGAAAGTGCCGTTGTAACAAAGGTTGTGCACAAGAGACGTGATGGAGAGGTCGGAAGTTGGAGCTCGCAGACATTGCTGTAAATGTATAAATTGTTTGTATACAGGGCTGTCAGTTTTCATTTTGAATCCTCTGTGTCTTTGAGCTTAAGAACTAGAAGTGAGGGTGATTTTCAAGTACAGAATTGTTGGAAGCTTAGAACCAGATCCCACAGATGCTTCCATTAATGGGTAGGTAAGCTGTAAGGGGCTAGGACTTTGCTGTTGAGTAATAAATTTGGAGCAGGTGAAATAATTGGCAAAGAACTCAACTGTATTTTTGTTGTATTAGTGTTCTTTGCTATAAAAAGGGTGGATGCTACTTTATATGTGTATGCCTAACTGTGTTTTGCTTTGGGTAGTGTATCAGGGCTGCTCAACTGTTTGTTGTCTTCTGGTGGGTTTTTCTGCTTGTTGCTTCATACACAATACTCTAAATTCTGATGATGTTAGCTGCTGTTTATCTTCTAGTCCAGGGGAATCTGACTCCTGTGCTATACAGGTGCCGTTAGCAGCATCTTTGGATGCTCTCTAGAACCTTGCTGTTTCATCTTCATTTAATGTGCTCCACAGTGGGTTTCACTCAGCCTTTTATACAGGTTTTTTAAGTCCCATCATACTCACATTTCAGGTATTCCCCCTGATGAGAGTCCTCGCCGCGGTGGTTCCTTTGGACCCTACCAGCAATCACAGAGACTTGACCTTTACAGGAGAGCCAGCGAAGTGCTTTTGGAGAGAGGTATGGCGTACCGCTGCTTTTGCACCCCTCAGCGCCTGGAGCTGCTGAAGAAGGAGGCCTTGCGGAGCCAGCAGACCCCACGGTATGGATTCCTTGTCTGCTGGGTAGTTCCCTCTGTGCTGCATGCTTGCAACAAAAACTTATGACCACGTGCACAGTGATAGGATTGTAATCTCACTGCCTGTAGAGAGAGAAGCCAGCGTGACCCAGGCTTAGGGGCATGACCTCCAGAGATGAGGTGGTTTGACTGGACACATAGTGGGCAGGTTACAGCTAAAATTCAGCGATCAGTTTAGAGTTTTGGGAATGTAAAAATAGCTGATGGAGTTGGCCTGTATGGAACTGAGACTTTCTCTCTCCTTTCTCAAAGATATGACAACCGGTGCCGGCACCTGACACCCACCGAAGTGGCCGAGAAGCTGTCACAGGGCCTCGAGTGGGTGGTCCGCTTCCGGCTGGAGAAGGGGGTTGAACCTTTTCAGGACCTGGTGTATGGCTGGAACAAGCACGAAGTGGCTGAGGTGGAAGGTGACCCAGTGATTCTCAAGGGGGATGGCTTCCCCACCTACCACCTGGCCAATGTGGTGGATGACCATTACATGGGCATCAGCCACGTTCTGCGTGGAACTGAGTGGCTGACTTCAACGTCCAAGCACCTCCTTCTCTACAGAGCCTTTGGCTGGGATCCCCCTCAGTTTGGTCACCTCCCACTGCTTCTGAACAAGGACGGTGGCAAGCTGTCAAAAAGGCAAGGGGACATCTTTCTGGAGCGCTTTGCTCAGGATGGCTACTTGCCAGAGGCTCTGCTGGACATCATAACCAACTGTGGCTCTGGATTTGCAGGTAATGACCACAGGCTTGCGACTTGTTAGGACACTTCTTGATGCGGACTTTGGGGAGTGGGTTAAGTTTATTTTAATAGCCAAGAACTTTGACAGTGTTTAAAGGGGTGAGGAAATGGGGGTCAGGTGACCAGTTTGTCACTGAAACACCACCAAGGCTTCTGCAGAGCTCCTGTGAAAGACTGGGCGGGTGTGTTTGAATGGTGGGAATCTTTCTGCTTCTCTGCAGGCCTTTAAATTGAATCTGATGCTTAATGGGTTCCCACTTGGGACAGCATTCATCTCAAGGTGAAGAAACTGTCTGTGAACTCTTGGGAAGACTTGTATTCTGTGGTTAATAATTGCAGTGTTGTGTCTGACATCTGTCACACTTCTCGTTTAACCTGAAAGACCATGAGAAGTTGAGTCAACGTCTCCTTTTGTTGCTCTTACCTTGTGGGGATCACAAATTAACTTGTGTTTCAGGAACTGTGCTTGGGATTAAAATCTTTCTTGGGCAGTGAAGCCTTCTGGCTGAGTGTTACTTCTTTTTGGCTGACTGATGCAAAGGGTGTTCCACTAAGGAAGGCAACAGAGCCAAGGAGAATGCCCTAGTTCCCAGTTCCTCACCAGTAGTTAGCAGAGCCTGCTCTTGGGGAGAGGGCAGCTTCCCGTGTGGGCGTGCTGCTAGTTCCCTCCTGTTTGTCGGGATACATCCCTGCTTGCTGCACTGTGGAAAGTGGCTCTCCTGTGTCACCTCTTCCTTGGGTGTGCTGCTGCTCCAGCCCTGTGCCCAAGGCTTGCAAGGAAAAGCAGTGAGTGAGGCTACTTCTCTGCAGGGATGTGGTTGTGTATCATTCCCTTGTTGGGCTATTTTGCAGAGAAACAGATGGGGAGGACTTTGGAGGAGCTGATCTCGCAGTTTGAAGTAGGCAGAATTACACCCCATTCTGCCTTCCTGGATCTTGAAAAACTCCCAGAATTCAACAGGTATAAATATCCATGCTAACTTTAAAGCATAATAATCAGTATGTCAGTGAGGAGTTATTCCTAGCACTTGGTTTTGTCTGGAGATTTTGCTTATTGGATCAAGCATGGTCCCAGTGCAGCAGCTTTTTGACTGTGCTACAGCAAAGTATAAGTTTCTGCCATTCCTACCTCCTCTCCCGTCCTGTGCTTGGCCACTGGTGCCAGGGACACTGTAAAAGCCTAGGCAGAGGGTAGGTGTAGCTAGGAGGATGCAAGGTCCTAAGTTTAGTTCCAAAATGACATCTAAAAAGAGGCAACACTTCCAGAAGGTACTTCTGCAAGTACACTGGTATGCTACTGGGATGTTGTGCTGCAAGGAGTTACCATGTCTTTAGTTCACTGTGGCACGTTAGAGCTAAATGCTTTGTTGTAGAATGTCTGTCTGTGGCTTAATGTTACTTTTGTAACAGTTCTGCAGTTTTAATTGGTAAATGCTTGTCGTGGTTTAACCCCAGCCGGCATCTAAGTACCACGCAGCTGCTTGCTAACTCCACCCCCGCTGCACCGCAGCGGGATCAGGGGCAGAATCAGGAAAAATGTAAAACTTACGGGCTGAGATAAAAACAATTGAATAATTGAAATGAAATACAATAATAATTGTAATGAAAAGGAGAGAGAAAAGGAGATAGGAATAAAACCCAAGGGGGGGAAAAATCCCCTGAAGCCAAGTGATGCACAATACCGCTGCTCACCCCCTACTGACCGATGCCCAGCCAGTGCCTGAGCAGTGATTGGCAGCCCCTGGTCAGCTCCCCCCAGTTCCTGTACTCAGCATGAGGTTCTGTGGTACGGAAGACCCCTTTGGCTAGTGTGGGTCAGCTGGCCTCGCTCTGCCCCCTCCCAGCTTGTGATGCACCTGCTCACTGGCAGAGCATGGGAAACTTGGAAAATCCTTGATTTAGAGTAAGCACGACTTAGCAACGGCTAAAACATCAGTGTGTTACCAATAGTAACACACTATTTAGTTTTCATACTAAATCCAAAACATAGCAGTGTACCAGCTACTAGGAGGAAAACTAACTCCCAGCTGAAAATATTCCCAGCTGAAACCAGGACAGTGTTGTGAGGTTGGGATGATGAGGTTCAATCCAACCCAAAGCAGTCCAAAAGCAATTTTCTTCTTTGTTACAGGATTCACCTCACCCATCATATTGAGAATGAAGGGCTGCGACAGAAGCTAATTAGAGAGTTGCAGCTGTTGGTGGAGCACGTGTATGGGGATCAACAAGTGGATCAAGATGTTCTAGAAAAGGAATATATGGAGCGAGTCCTCCTGCTGAGAAAAGTATGAGCAGTGATAGCACTGTCACCACTTCTGGGAGCTGAGGTTTTGTGGGATTCCTGGATGAAGACTCAGCTGAGTCTTGGGCACTGCTTTGATCTGAGCTCTGAAGCTGCACACCCTACAAATGGCTGTCACTGCCCGCTCAAGTGGTCACATGCACGCAGACTGCCAGAATCTGGTGACAGTTAGCTGACCTGTAGGAATGGGCATGGTGAATATCTTGGTGGTCATTGCACAGTTGGAAGCTCACCCCCCGTACTCTGCCAAGCCAGCAGAGCTCCCGCAGTAGAGGAGCTATGTGTCTCTGCTGTGGAAGTGAATCATGGGATTGTAGGATGTTTCTTGGAAGACCTTTCTGGTTCCTGCTGAGAGCTGGACTGTCAGTAGTGCTGGGCCAGGTCAGCTGTGGCTTTGTTTAGATGAGCGGTGAGAGCCTCCAAGCTGTGCCTCCTATAGCCTGGGATGTGGCTGGCTTGCACTGGGGAGGTCCAGCACCCAGGGCCCCTCGTGCCAGGTTTTGCTGCCTGGGCAGCGTAAGGCACTTCTGCTTTGCTGCTGCTCTGTGCTTTGGAAACAAAGTCGAAGCAACCTCTTTGCAGAGATGGATGAAGCTTGTGGTTCAACTGGTGGGGTTTGTACATTGGGAGCCCTGGTCTCAGTTAAGTGGCACCGTGCTGGCTGTAAAGGGGACAGAAGATACTGTGGCTCTTCCCAGTGCCAGAAGGAGGGTGAGCCCAGCTGTCTCCCAGTCTGCTCCTGGGGTGCTGCTGTAGTATCTAGGGGATTCCTTGTGAAGAATAAAGCCACCTTTGTAGGGGCAGGCAGGGACCCAAGTGTTCCAGCATGAAGGCTTCACTGTGGCAGCAGTATGGGTGACTCATGTGACTTCCCACTGTCTGTTGAAAGGCAGCAGATGAACGTGGCAAGCCACTTCCCTGGGCTAACTCTGAGTCAGCCTGCACGCAGCTCAGCAGCATGGGTACAGCCATGGCCCTTTGGGCTTCTGTCTCCCTGCTCACACTAGGTGGTTATGGGTGTGAAAAACGCAGCTGCCTGATAGTCAGCAATTCATATTTCCTCCAATGAGTATGAAATACAAGGCAGTGGTGTGTTTAGACCCTCTTTAATTGTTCATGAAGTCCAGACTGAATGAATTTGCTTCCCCTCAGCCTTGACAGCTTTGCTTTCTTTCTCCAGGGTCACATAAGCCTCCTGAAGAACCTGGTGTCATGTGATTATTCTTACCTATGGGTTAGGCCCTTGGTGTCCCGAAAGCAACTGCAAACTATTTCGGCAGAAGTAGATGAAATAGGAAAACTAGTCTTAGGGTAAGTGTCTCTTCCCAGCTCTGTATGCAGCCACCTGCCCACCCTAAAACATTGATGTTGCCTGCTTATTGACGTTGGACATGCTCATAGTTTTTATTTAATTCCCTCTACTTTGGAATGTGATGTAGTTAATAACTGGTGAGAAACTCTTGTGTTTTTACTTGAAAGGCAGCTTGCCAGTGGAAAAATTCACATCAGTGGTCTCAAGCAAGAATTGTCACATCTGGATTTTGTAAAGCACCAAGCACAGTGCAGTTTGTATGCCAACATGGTGCTAATGAGCAGCAGTGTTAGCAGGGTGTTCCCATGCCACCCGATCTCCTGTGCTTTTTGTCTGCTGTAGCATCAAACTGGGGAAATGCAAGGTGCTTTTGGTCGACGTGTATTCAAATTACGTAAGGAGACTTCTGGGTCTCTGGAACAAACTCAGTTTGTATCCCGTCAGTATCACTGTCGCTTCTGAAAAGATAATCCCTGGTGGGCTTTTCCTGCTTCCTTTTCTTTGTTTCTGGCTAGCAGTCTGCAGTTCTGTCTGCTCAGAAACATTGCTGAGGTGGCAGACAGTCCTTCTGAGCCAGTGAGTTCTGTGGGGTTTTGCCAATGTGTTTCACTGCTGCCTTGTGTCCCTCTGCTACTCCACGCCTTGCAGCTAGGCAGGGTGGTATGTCAGTCGCCTTTCCAGTTCAAATCTCACATCTGGACCAAAATGAGTTCTGAAAAGCAGTTTTGAGAGTAGTTAAAGTGGCAGTATCTGCAAACTGAGCTGTTATTTTCAGCTGACTGTAAAGGTGGTTGTCCTTGGTCATTTGTTGCAGCTGAGTGATAATTGAATCCAAGTGACAGTAATTTAAGTGTCAGAATACTTGCTGTCCTGGAGGGATAATAGCATTGCTAACTTACACCTGAGTAGTATCAGTGATGGATTCTGCATCTCTGAAAATCATATTAGTAAAGAAGAAATCATCAGCATTACTGCTTTTCCTGTGGTTTTCCAGGTCCTTGGCATAATTTTGTGATTTAAACTTGATGCTTGCTTTTCTAGACAAATTCTGCTTCTGGTACTGTTGAAGCAGATTAAATGCATGGTTTCACAAAGCGGAGTCTTCAGCAGCAGTATGGAGGTAGAGCAGTCCCTCCTGCTGCCTAGGAGGGTACCCGTGTACATGACCAGTGCTGCAGCGAGCAGAGAGAGTGCCCTGCCTGGCACGGATGGGCAGGGAAGCTTACCTTGAACTGCTGCTGTTGCTGGAAGATTTTGCAAAACCTGTCTGAAGCAGCTGGGAGTCATCGAAGTCATTAGTCATTTCTGGGTAGGAATCCTGTGTTTTATATGTCCCTGGATTGTAAGGACATCTTCTTTCCTGAAGGCTCATGACAAGGCAGGCAGCTGTTTTGACTGTGGAGGAGTTGAACAAAGACCTGAGAAGCCTCCATAAGCAAACCAAAGAGACTAAGTATAGCAGCATGATGCAGCTCCTTCGCTTGGCTCTCAGTGGGAAGCAGGTAAAAAATAAAAGTTCTGAGACCAGGCCTTTTTTTTTTTTTTCTTCTCTCTTATAGCAAGATACTGGTATTTGCACATCCTGCAAGAACTGACATTGGTTTCTGTTACAAGTGAATGTACTGATATACAGCACTTCTGGAAGAAATTGCTGTTCTGGAAGTTTCAGAAAGGCTGAATTTGTCAAAACATAAATATGCTGGTCACAAATCTGAAGTCAGAAAAGCCTCTGTAGGGAGTGTTGGCACAGTTGCAAGCTTTGGCCAAAACCGGGATTTTATGTGCAGTCTGCTTTTAAAAAGTTCAAAACCAAGATTTACAAAAGTTCTGCAAAGCCTAATCCTGGCTTACGCTCTGGCATCAGTCCTTCTGGGTCAGTTTGACTGTTCTTAGCATTTTACTTTAGGAGGAAAGAAACCCAAACCCTTGTTTTGAGATTGCTAATAAAACCCCTACCCTTGGTCTAACAGCGATCTGATAGCTAATCACTCTATCATTTCCGTCATGATGATGCATAAACACGTGCTGAAAAGTGTAAGTTTCCATTTGTACAATCACTTCTTATGTGTTTTCAGCATGGACCGAGCATTGCCGAGATGATGGTGACTTTGGGACCCAAAGAAGTGTGTGGACGAATACGCAAAGCGCTATCTAGCTAATACGGGACAGAAATTACACTGACAGCCAGCTCGTGGACTCAGATGGTGTAGGCAGCACGCGTCATTGTCCCAGACCTGTATTTTTTGATCTCAGCATGATGCCTTTGATCAGATGAGCTGGGCTTTAGACCAGGCAGGAGTCATCATGATGTTTCCAGGTCTGTATGTATATGCACTAGGCATAAGCCACTTTGTCTGGGAGAGAAAGCAAACACAGATTTAGCTCTGTCCTTCTGCTTTCATCTGTGCAAACAGCCTGGTTTCCAGGTTGGGAGAAAGAGACATTTATCAGGGTTTAAATTCAGACCAGGTGGACAAAAAGCAGTGCTGTTTCTGGTATCAGCATAGTTCATGTCAAGTGATCTGTCTTCTTTTGGAGAGGTCCTAGAAATCAGGGTACCTACAGCTACAACTACACGGGCCCACAACAAATACCGTGGGGAGGGTATTTTTATACATATAACTATATATGCATATATATAATATGTATATTATAGCCCTCTTAGCTGCCTTGGTGTCCTGCTGGGCTGAGTGAGCTGCTTGGAGAGGGGCACTCTTCTCCACATGTACAGTCATGCGCGTGGTTCTGCTAAAAATATCCCTGACCAGGAGATTGGGGTGTTTTTTCCTCTTTTGGATGATGACCTTTTAATTATTAAATTAATGTGGTGACTTCCGATTCTGTTCTCACAAATGTGTACTTGCTCTGCACGCCAGTGAGGGGAGGAGCAGCCAGCGGGGCGGTGGTGGGGAGGGATGTTTTACCAAGCCAGCCCACACCCACAGCGTACACTTCCACGCCACAAACACTCGTGTGGGCTTCCCGCGGGGCGAGCGGAGGCACACGAGGAGCTGCAGCGGGTGGATCTGTTTCCTGCGAGCGGCGGCGCGGAGCAGGAGTCCATGGCTGGCGCCGGGGAGCTGGAGCGGTGGCTCAGTGAGTGGGGCTGGGCGCTGGGGCTGGCCCCCAGCCCTGACTGGGTGGGCACTGGAGCAACTTCAGCACTGTGGGGAAGGGCCCGTTTGCTCCACGGACCCCCTTTAGGGTGATGTTCATGGGTGCTGTCTTAACCTGCTGCATCTCTCCTGCCCTGCATCTCTCCTGTCCATCCTCAGCCCCAGTCCTGCTAAAGCTGTTTGAACACTGGACTGGGGAATGGATCACGCCAAAAAAGACTGTTTTCCTCAATTCAGCCGTGCAGGCAGAGATTTGGGACGGGCCCTTGTGCAGCCCTAGTTGCAAAAGGGTAAACCGTGCCTGTATTCTAGCATGGCAAGGTTTGCAGTCCCGTCCTGGGGGAGCCGTCTGTAAATGCTCTTTAACAGTTTCTTGTGCTCTGTGCTAGAAGCGACATCATGGTGTTGCACAGACACCTCAGTTTGTGCCTGACTTTGACTCTTTAAGAGTGTGTGCTCAAGGACTGTATTTTTAGGCAGATTCTAGTAACAGCTGTTTCCTGCTCATCCTGCTTCTTCCATTTCTGCCTGTTTTACAAAAAGCCCTAAAGCAGTTGGTAGCAGTGCAAGGTCTGAGCTGCTTCCTGCCCTGTGCCACTCGTTTCCACGCCTCTCACACTGTGGCTGTTTATTCTTTCTTCTTTTTTTTTTTTTTTTCCTTTGTAAGATAAGGCCACTGACCCAAGTATCCCCGAGGAAAACTGGGAATGCATCCAGCGGTTCTGTGACCAGGTGAACGCTGACATAGAAGGGTAAGGCAGACAGACAGCTCTTTGTGCTCGCTCTGGGCTGTGAGTCTGACTTTGAGCTGCTCCCATGGCTGCAGGGGGAATGGGATCGGTGAACTGCAGTGTGGGGAGCCTGGAGAGAGCTGGGAGTGTTCTATAGGCTCTGCTGCTCCTGAGAGTGTAAATAAGTTGCAGAGGGGTGTATGCCAGCGTCATGGAGGCTGATGTCTAGGAATGGGCTCTGACACCCGTTGCTGCAACTCACAAGGCAGCAAGTCCTGCCTGCTGTGCCCTCTTGGGAGTCTGGCCAAGGATACCTGCTGTGGGGTGCTGCAGGGAAGCCCTGAGTGAGCTCAGCCTCAGCTTTTCCTTTCAGAAGTGGGAGATCTCTGCCGGGTCCCCATCCAGCTGACAGTCAGCTCTATGGGAAGGAGCAGGAAATAATGAAGCAAATGACCTGTCGAAGCTTACTGATCATCTCCTCAGAGCAGATGCCTGTGCATTCAGAGCTTGTAGCCTGGCACCCATCTGCCCCAGCAGCATGTGTGCCTGGGCAGGCTGCCTGGGTCTTGCATCAAAGCTCCTGTGACTCCAGAGAGCCTGCTCTCATGGCACTTGTGCGGGGAGAGCCCTCAGCCTCTGGACACAGCTGGAGGACAGCACTGGGGTCACACACGCTGCTTCAATTCACCTCTCGCCCCTTCTGCATGTGTGTGTGTCCCAGGCCAGTGCTCTGCTGGAGGAAAGGTGCCTGTCATGTACACGTTGTGAATCCAGCAGTTGCTCTTCTCTGCAGGGCAAAATCAGCAGCATTTGTTTTTCATGGGAACTTGAGTGTTGTCTGACTTGCACTTGCTTCTGCTACTCCCCAGCCCATCGCTTGCTCCGAGGCTGCTGGCACATAAGATACAGTCACCTCAGGAAATGGAAGCACTCCATGCTCTCACAGTAAGTGCTTTCATCTGCATGCAAAGAGAGGCAGCAGTAGCTTGGAAATAGAGTTTGGAGGATAGGGGCAGTATAACTGTCTCTTCTTTTTCTCTTAGATGTCCCTCCCTTTCTTTTTCTCTTAGATGTCTCTCCCTTTTAACTTCCCATTGCACAAGGAATACAGAAGCCAGGGTGTAACGGAAAGAACAACGGCTGTTGTTCCTTCCCAGGTCACTCTGCTGACATGTTTCAGTGGTCTGCAGCTCTTGCTGTTTGACCTGTGTCCAAAAGTTACTAGTGGTGGGTAGGATAGAGCAGACAGTCTTAAACATGCCGCTTAAGAAGGTTGGATGAAAGAAAAGTACATGTTCTTACTGCCCAGCTTTCTCAGTATCTTGCATTTCTGAGTGCAGTGCCAGAAATTTCTTAAATTTAGTGTTATAATGGCAAAGTTTTTAAAAATTCCCCAAGACTTGTGTGCACTGTTTCTGTTTGGTATCATTTTGTTTTCTGCAGGTGCTAGAGACCTGTGTGAATAACTGCGGTGAAAGATTTCACAATGAAATAGCAAAATTCAGATTTCTGAATGAGCTGATTAAAGTGCTTTCCCCAAAGGTAGGTAGTGGTTACACTGGACGTTGCAGGTGGGACACACTGTTTATTTTGTGCTGGATATGAAAACAGAATTAATCTCACGCAGAAGCAGAGCAGAATTTGTTCTGTGCCTCCAAGCATAAGGAATGGATGTGAATCCCCCTGTAAACAATGTAAGCCAGGGGCTCTTTCTGTGAATTTCCTTGTGGTTTCTCCCAGCTCTGCTGGGACAGTCAGGGACTCTAGAGGAGCTTGAAGTTGTTCCTGCGACCACTCAGCCTGTGGCCCTTTTGCCTCTCAGTGATTTATAGAACTTCAGTCGGGGAAGTAGCAGAGGACGGAGCTGCCAGGAGCTGCCTAGAGCCTCTTCCATGTTTGCTTATGCTCTGTCCTCAAACTCTTTGTGCTCAGGCTCCTGCTGTCCTTGCTTCCTCCTGCCAGAAGTTAGTCTGGGCTTGGGCTCTGCTCGTGGGGCAGCATCAGCTTAGGTAGCAGCAGCCAGGGACTGGCCTTCAGCAGCCCTTGTGCCGCACTTGCTCTGCCATCGCCTGACGGCCATGCATTCATGCAGCTGCTTTGGGGTCCCACCGAAGGTCTTCTGAAAGCTGGGCAGAGGGCTCCCAGTCCCTGGGCAGTGACAGCCCTGAGGCAGGGGGAGGCTGGGAGGGATCAGCTGAAGCTAACATGGAAGCTGCAAAGTCCCTTCCTGCTGCTCTGCTTCTCTGGCTTGCAATATATTCCTTCAATATATTCAATATATTCCTGCTCCCTGCTGTGGAGCACTTTGCTTCTGAGTGCGGTCACTGCCTCCTGAGAAGAGAAGCAGCAATCAGAAATTAGAAGTTTAGCTTGAGAAGCTAAGTGAGCTGTGAGTTCAGAGTGGATGACTGGGTCCCCTGGCAGTGTGTCTCGTGATGAAAAATGGAGACCTATTCTATTGGAGACTCTGTGATCTCCATGCCGTGCTCCGCTCTGCATCAAATAGCAGGCCTGGGACTTTCTTCAGTGCTCTTCTCAGCAGCTCAGTAATCAATTTCCCTTTCTAGTGGGTCCTGTGCACATTTACCGCTTGTACAGGCTTCGTTTTCCATTACATCATCTTGATGGCAGAGGTGCAAAAAGCTGATTTCAGAGACATGTTTAACCAAGCAGCAAAACCTCTTCTCTTAGTCCTGGGTTTGGTAAAGGTATTTCAGTGAAACAACAAACTTTGAAGAATGTATCACTACAGAGAGTTCTGTTTGCTGTTTTGACAGAACAGGTATCATTGAACAAGTTTAAAATGCTTAGTAGAGGTTTGTGTGTGGCTTTTATCATTCTTCCCGATGCTTTTATAATACACCAAAGTGAATGCTCATAGACAATAATGAGAAAAATCAGAGAAAACATCCAGATGCTGAAAAAAGTAACTTTTTCTTGTTTTGTTCAGTTTTCATTTGTGTGAATCTGGCTGAGGCCAGCGGCACTATCTGCATTGCAGGAAGTTAAGGGAAGTATTTAAAGTCAAGAACAGAACTGTTTTCACTAAAATAAAAGAGCTTAGTTTTGGTTTTGGATTCAATAACTAACTGATCAGAGAAGTTCTGAAATGCTTTAATTTTGTTTGTCATATAATATTTATGTAATTATCATATGCTTAATAGCATTCTTTGTATTTACAGCCACACACACTATTTCCTATACCACAAGATACACAGTTAGCAACGCTGTGAATAAAGTGTTAGGAATCCATTTGCCACTTGGTCTCTGCACACAGACAACTTGAGGTTAGAACCATGTACCATATCTGGCACTGATTCTTGGTTTTAATCTCTCTTTGTCTTGCTTTAATTTTTTGTTTGTTTTCAGTATTATGGAACCTGGTCTTCAGAAGAAGTCAAGTCAAGAGTCACAGAAGTAATATTCAGTTGGACGGTCTGGTTTCCTCAGGAAGTTAAAATCCGGGATGCTTATCAGATGCTGAAGAAACAAGGTTTAGTTCTGTTATTTCAGTTTCCTTTTTAGTCTTCCAAGTCACGTGGTTTCAGACTACAGATATCTGTCCTTTTCAATTTCTGACTCAGCTTTTTTTACAAAATGTTGTGTGTGAGGGAAAAAGGACAAAGGCCACACTTAGAAGGCTGTTTGGGTACTTAAGGATGCATGTCACTGTTTAAAGAGATTTACCAAAGAACAGCCTTATCAAGTCAAAGCTCTGGCTAGCCTTGTGGCCTCTGTTCACACAGCGCTCACCACTGTTGCGCAGGGGAAAGGTACAGGGCAAACTCAGTGTGATCTTTACCCTGGAATATTCTCCCAGAATTATGGGGGGTCATTCAGAGAGATGCTGAGCTGGATTTTTCATCCATTGCATCATATTCAATAGTCCTTAATGGTATTGTAATCTAGAAATTTGTCCAATCCCATCTTGATATCCCAAGTAATAAATTTCAGAGTTTAACTAGGGAAGTACCGTAATAATTTCTGTGGAAATTTAGGGGAATCAGGGCATTTGTTTAGATGTTTCCCACCGGATTTGTTTCATGCATCTTTGAGCATCAAATGGCTTTGCAAGCCTTGCCCCAAGTCCTGCTGTGGAAAGCTTCCTTGCCATCCCTGCCTTTCCTGTGCACAGCACAGCAGGCTGGGCTCTTGCTGCAGCTCTGGCACTGGTGGGGTACTGAGCAGGGGTGCTGCGTGCCCTCCTGCCGGGCAGCTCCCGGGGACCCTGCCCATCCAACGCTTACACAGTCGCTGCTGCAAGTGCTGGCTAGAGAGGCGGGAGAGGAGACGTCCGTGGAATCACTGTGGGCGCTAAGGGTTCCTTCGGCACCCGGCTGCGTGTGTTTGGTGCCCAACGTTTTATGGCCGTATGGACTGTGGCAATCCCCTGTGCTTGGAGGTCAGCGCTGGTGTGCTCCCGGTGCTCTTACTGTGGGGGAATTTTAGCAGTTCACCCAGAAGAGCTCGGCACATCTGAGTTTTATTTTCTACCCTGAAAATCTCATTTGGCCTGTGCTTAATTCAAGGCAGAAAGGGAAGTCTTTTGTCTGGGTTTTCGCTAAGGCAAGTCCTTGCCTCTCCATCTCACTCTGTAAAGTTCTGGGGAGGGATGAATGAAATGGGTGCAAAATCCAATCCTCTGTTGAGCATTGGTGTTTTAACAGCTCAGGCATCACTGAACAAATATTCTTACTCATGCCAGGGATTGTAAAAGAAGACCCCAAACTGCCAGAAGACAAAATTTTACCTCCCCCTTCTCCAAGACCTCAGAATTCTATTTTTGACACAGATGAAGAAAAATCCAAGGTAAACCTTAGGGTTTTCATGCCTACCACCCAGTCTGATTTGTACTGATGAGAAGACAGGCTCAGTCATATTTTGGGAGCTTTTGCTGTTTGAGACTGAGTATCCTCAGAATAATGCTAATACTTTTTGCTGTACAACATCTAGAGAATTCTTTGATGCTTTGTCATAAATTTGTGCTTAGTAAAAAGTGGGGTGTTTTTATTCAGAAAAACATCAGTTTCTATTTAACTTTCCCAAGGGAGGGTTTCTCCAGGTCTTACAGAAATTCTGTAGGGCTAGAGAGTTCCTTTCCAAACAGCCAGTGTGTGCAGGTAGCCGTAGGAGACAGCAATATAATCTGGATTAGATTATGGGATATGAGCCCACATACTTCCAGGATTGTAGACATTTTTATGCCGGTGGGTGTCTCTCAGTATCTGCTCTTATGTGATGAGTGCCTGGAGACTGCTGCTCACTGCTGCCCAATGCTCTCCCCTCAACAGCTCTTAGCAAGGCTTTTAAAGAGTAGCCACTCTGAAGACCTGCAGGCTGCCAACCGTCTGATCAAGAGCATGATTAAAGAGGTAGGGAGCTCCTTGGCTCAGAAGCTGTGTTTGCAGCTGGGGAAGGTGGGAGGGGACTTGGCAATTCAGTTTCTGACAGGGGGCCTCTATACCTGATCATAATGCTGCCCCAGAAGAGGGACTGTTTTCAGGATTTCTTATTCCAGAGTTACAGTGTGGAACTGTGATGTTTTGTTTCCCTAATATATGCCATTGCCAGGAAGAGGGAATATATATACCCAGGAGCCTGTATGGCAGGACACTTCCATGTTAGTGGGATCCTGGCAGTAGTACCACATAAGTGATAGAAAGTTTCCAAAACCAAGCTCTGTTCCCAGATGGAAAAAAGCCACCTCTGTACAGAACTGCCTCTTTTTCTGCAGGGAGTATATGTGTGCACATCTGGCATGTCTGGTTTCATTTTCCATCTGAAAGAGCACCCCACTTCTCTGTATAAATAGAGATTTGGTCTCATTTAATGAAATCCCTGCACTAATTTTGAGAGTGTTGTTCTGCACGGCAGAAGCCACCAACTCCCGACTCTTAATTTTCAAGTCTCAGTCATGCCTGTCCTGAAGTGAATTCTGTATGCACCAGCACAGTGGCCAGGGTGCCCTGAGAAGGGCAGGAGGATTCTGTCCTCACCCTTGGCAGGGCGTGCTGTGCAGCACTGATACTGGAGCTGTTTTCAGGTGTGTCTTACCCGCGCTGTTTTGTGCTTCTTCTACCTGCAGTGAGATATTAATAGGAAGCAACTCCTCAGCAAGTGTGATCCAGAGTGCCCCAGCCAAGCATGGGCACTGGTTGTATTAGCCAAATCATCATTTACTTACATTTAATTTTTCATCAAAGGAACAAGAAAAGTCAGATAAGGTGTCCAGAAGAGTGACCACCATCAGTGAGGTTTCTGAGAATATTAAATATATGGATGAGCTACTGGAAAACTACAAGAGACAAGAATTATCCCAGTCTGACCAGGAGAACCTACAGGTAAATGCTCTTTTTCCTATGTAAGACCTTTTTTTGTCTGGCTATGCCTGGGAGGGCCCAGGGCAACAGGATTCAAAGGCCAGGATGGTGCACTCAGCTTCTGCCCGGGAAACGGCATTACCATGGCAGAAAATGTTTCTGACATGTTTGACGAATAGCAGTCCCTCCCATCAGCGTCATGGAAGTTGGAACAGAACTGTCTCTTACTGTGCCAATTTAAGTTTCTGTCCAGGTTAGCTGCTTTTCTTGGGATATCTTATGGGGAAGTGGTTCTTCCTCCAACAGTGGTGTTGAGCCCAGGCATGGTTAGGTGGGTGTGAGGAGATCTGACCAGAGAAGCTCAAAGCTGTGGGTTCTTCAGCTTGTGCTATGGTTTCTGTGGTTCGCCTTTTTCTGCCCAGAGTTCACTGCTCTGCTGCTGCTCATGAGTATCAGTCAGTGAATTGAGGAAATGTTTGATGTCACTAATAGGGCTGTCAGAATAGCTTTACAGCCTCCAAAGAACTGAAACTCTACTAAGACGCCTACAACCTCAAATTAAAAAAAAAAAACAAAAAACAGACAACTGAGGTTTTGTAGGTAAGAACTTCTCTGGCTATGTGTGACGGCCGAGTTTGGAGCTAGCTGCTGGTGGGAGGGCTGCTGCTGTAGATGGAAGAAACCCCACTTTCAGACTGGAAAAGTAGCTCCCTCCATGCCTGCTCACTTCCTAAAACACCAAGGAGAGCTGTAAGTGGCTTTGCATTGTCTGACAGTAGTTACAACGGATGGCCATAATACTTTCTCCTGAGTACTGTGATCAATCTGTTCATGCCTGGATACTTTTTCTTTTAAATTGAATACTTTTACACTGATCTATTTTACATCTGTATGCATAGAGAGGATGTGATTGCTGAGGAGATACCAGCAAAGCCTCCTTGTTCCAGTGGCTGTACTTCCAGGCCACTGTGGATTTTTAAGAGTGCAGCAACATGTAGCATTGATACCCTTTGTCTGGACCTGGGCAGAAAGTGCGTCTTCTTCTAGAGGTAGCATCACTTACAGGTGAAAAGTGTGAGAGTGTCTGGGATCTCCTGAGCAATGATGCAAAACATTTCCTTCCATAGACTCTGTTTCAACGCTGTGAGAAGCTCAAGCCGCTGCTCTTTCGCCTTGCCAGTGAGACAGTTGATGACGATGAGGCTCTAGGTAAGAGCCAACACTGTCTTTGGATTTCTTTGCAGTTAAATTCGTCTGCCTTCAATTTGACAAGTGGGGTATGTCCTTCTTCTGAGAAGGGGACGGTTAGGCACTTGCTACTCTGCTGCAAAGCTTTCCACTTCCACCTTTAAAGCATGCCGATGGGAAGTGACATAAGTCTCCCACTTCTCTCCAAGGCAGCTATTAATTTGGACTTGGAGCCCAAAGATAAAGAGTGAATCCAGTTTCTTCTAGCCAACTTGGTTTTCAGTTTTTGGAGTTCTGATGTTCAGAGGACTGAAGGGTTTTGAGATCTTTTCTCCACAGAGATCGAAGTTCTCTCTGTCTATAAACACAGGAGGGATATTTTTTAAATTTCATAAGTATAATACCAAGGAAGGTCATATGAGCAGAATATTTGAATTCCACAGTTATGAAATTTAGCCCTTCCCAGAGGATTGGATTTCACAGTCTTGTCCATATGCCTTGTAAACCTGACTGAAGTGATGTTTTGCTGAACAGACGTCTTAAACATCAACCATAAGAGCTCAGCTGTGCCTCAAACATTTCTTTCATATCCATGAATGTTAGGGTTCTTCAGCTGTGGATCGCTGGATTATAGACTCAAGCACTCTCGGAAAACCTGCGGAGAACAACAAAGTACATAAGAGATGGCAGGAACTAGACGTACTTCAGAGACAGGATCAGATTTCAAAGTGATCTTGTTAAATGGGAGAGAGGCGTGAAATCAGCATATGGATGTCCAAAATGCTGCCTTTCAGAAAGTGGAATGAAAAACTAGTCAGGAGCTTAGGGCAGATTGCCCTGCTAGGCTTTGCTCCAGGCAAGTCCTTAGATAAATATCCCTTTCTCATGAGCTGTTTGGAGAGTGCTGTGGAAATGACCCTTGTGTTAAACATTAATATTTTGTTTCTTCTCTTGTTTTCCAGCTGAGATACTGCAGGCCAATGACAAGCTCACCCAGGCGCTTGGACGCTACAGGCAGGTTGTAGCCAGCCATGAAAATGGTGGTGGAGGAGGTTCAGCCACCAACTCTGCCGATGCACCAGGTAAAGAGCATCCCGCAGCATTCCACGACAGCTCTGCTTCTGCCTGTCCTGTGGGAGTGGAGTTTGGAAGTGCTTCTTGGAGAATAAATGTGGAGAAAAATCCTCTAACATAGGAAAACATGATGTAACCATCATTTTCTTTTATGTATAGTTAATAGAAAATATTCCTGAAGTTCTTTGCTTCTGAGTCCTTTCAGGCATGCCTGTACCCATAAATACAGTTCCTTTCAGAAAGTTTCTCCTTAACTCTGTCTGCTATTTCCAAAGCATGCCGGCCAGCCCCAAGACGCATGAAGAGCTACACACTGATTGACTTCTCTGAACTGGAGGCGACATCCCAGTCCCCTAGAGACCACTTTGCAAACATACCCGCTGCCTCCCACCATGGCAGCACAACCTCTACCTGTCTGCTTGATGAGGAGTTGAAGTCATTAGGTTTGTATATGCAATTCAGTACAGTGTTGTCCTTGTTACTAGGGTTTGTGGTGTTTAATAAAGATAGGAGAAATTTTAATGTTGGTCCTAAGAGAAAGTAGACCCTTTCATCAAGTTTTCAAGAATGTAGTTTTCTTTAATGATGTTAGACTGTAGTCAAACTGCTGTTAAGACAACAAAGGAAGAACCTGTGGAAAACTCTTGTTTTCTGTAATTGACCTGTGGTATTTTGGTATTTTAACACCTTTCTTAGGTCTCAGCAACTCTCCTGTTGGACAGGAACCACCGCCCGAGTTTGGCTTAGCAGAGGTGAGTGATCCTCAGACACTTTAGTCCATAAGGTGCAAAGGACAAAAATCAGACGTGATTCTTGATGTAGCTTTCTCTGGCAGCATTTTTTTTACACCGCTCTGTTCTGAAGGGGAAACTGGAATCCTCCTGTTCTGCAATGGATTTCTCGGTTACAGTCTGCAACCAGATCACTCATATTTATTTTTATTTAAAGTAGTGTTATTAAAAACAAGGTTCTTTTCAATACAACAGGTCTGATTTTTCCTGATGTTCTATAGCATGAACCAGAAGTGCCTTATTTTTCAGACTGCTGTACAGAATGGATATGGTGAAATCGTAAGTGCTGTTCAAACATGGGGACTGCAGGAAAGCTGGGAAGACAGCTGTTCAGAGAAGAATGAATTTCAGGGCCTGGTTGATCAGCACTCTCCACCATCCAGGACCAAGACATTATCTTTGTAAGAAAACTCTGCATAATGAAGTCTGACTTTGGAGATGAGGAATACTGTCTTACAGCAGTGAGGATTAGGGAAACTTTTCAACTACAACTGGTTAGTGATGGCAAGCTACCCATCCACCCATTGGCTTTTAAGCAGCAGTTATGCCCCTGTTAATTGCATCTTGTGTAATTGCACACTGGGACCTTCCAAAGGTCAGAAATTTTGAGAGACAAATCCTGTGGCTTGGTAACAAGGTGATCTTGAGCTAAAGGAACAAAAACCTTACAGTCAGCTCTTTTTATAATAACCTGTGACTCAAAAATTACTTTCCCTAGCTTTCTTCTGACTGTGACACAGGCATTCAGTGGAAGCCTAACAGTTCGTGAGCCAAATTAATCATCCACAGACCTTCAGAGTGGGTGACCATTACAATGCACTTATCCAGTCTGCCATAATACAAGCCCGGAAATTTTACTGGAGATTCACAGCTTCTTGCATTGTCTTTGATATAGAATTTACTTTAATCTCACTGACTAGAGCTCTTGAGAGTCTGTGCATAAAGAGAATAGACTTCCAGAGCCCTGAAACAAAGTTTCACTTTGTTTCACTTTTTAACTAAAATCAAAGTCTGCCTTAATGGATGCTGAAACAGCACCCTTTTCCATGTAAAATAGAGGCAGTTTTTGAATTTCTCAAGAACTCAGAGAGTGTAAGCTTGTGCTTTCTTTATACCTAAAAGGGATAAGGGATTGGGAATCAAATTGACACAGCAGAAGGTGTATATACCATGTAGCCACCCCAGTTGATATAAGCTTTCTACATGCTTTTCTTTCCAGGGATTTACCGCCAGTGAAATTGCCCTTTCCAGATCTTCCAAATAGCTCAATGGCAGATACTTCATTCTCCAGTTTAGGCTACCAGCTGAAGCCTGCTGCCTCTTTGCATCCAGCTTCCTATGATGCTTCTCTAGAAAACCTTTTTGTCCCTTTAATTTCAATTACACCGAGTAAGTGCAATGATTTCTGTGCCCCAGTTCTGTTTACCTAAGGCTCACTATAGCTCTTCTGTGATTTTTGCAGGGGAGCAAGCCAAAGTAGCTTCATGCTTTGTGGGTCAGCTGGAGAAAAGTAGTGACTGTTCTAAAAGGACTTAATGTATCTGAGAATTTGAGCAAGTGCTAGGAATCGTACCATGGAAATGTCCTTGTCCTCCCTTCTGAGCTGCTAAATATCCAGTTTAGACGTTCAGATTCCTTTCTCCGCCTTAGAGGCGAAGTGTAGATCACAGGCAGGTGCTGTATGCTGCTTGGCCTTTGAGTTTGCTGGAGGAAGTAAAAGTTTGTATGTGTGTTTCCCTTTTGCTGTTCTTGATACTGGCTTTGCTGTTCTGCCCTCAGAAGGGAGGGGAATCCAGGCTTTGTTTCCGATTCTCCTTTTGTCTCCGGCAGGCAGCATCTGTCCACTTACTGTGTATGACAGGAATGGTTTCAAGGCTATGCTCCACTTCTCCAGAGACCCGGCTCCTGGACGACCAGATGTGCTGGTGCTGGTTCTTTCCATGCTGAGCACATCAGCTCAACCAATTAAGGACATAGTTTTCCAGGCTGCAGTCCCAAAGGTGAGAACCCTGTGATGAGTAACAGAGAGTGGGACTATTCAGAAATGTCCTGAGGAGAAGGTTTACCTTTACCTGCCTAGGATTTGCCTTGCTCATTGGAAATTGCATGGCTCACTTTCTCTGAACGGTGAACCTGGCTGTACGGTGGTGCCAGTGCCTGTTTCAGAGCATATCCCTGGCCTTGCAACAACTAGACGGGGCTCCAGACACGCTGCGTTAGCCTCCTGGGTGAGGCACTTGTTCTGCCTGTTTGTGTTTATTTAGGAATATCTGCCTTTAGATGCAGGATGCTTTTCATCAAATGACAAAATCTGGCTGAGATATGTTTAACCAGCTCTGTAGCTTGGTAATACTCCCAGGCCTTTTTCAGCGTGGACCAGAAATCATTCCTTTTGTTTTCCCTTTCAGACCATGAAAATAAAGTTACAGCCAGCATCTGGTTCTGAGCTGCCTGCCTTCAGCCCCCTTCTCCCCCCTGCGGTGGTATCCCAGGTCCTGCTGCTCGCCAATCCGCACAAGGTGTGTGTGGTGACGGACTCTGCTGGATGAGCACTCAGAATGTCACTGTCGTGGGTGGGGTGTTTGTATGAAAGATGGGGAGAGACAGAGCAGTCTGAGCTGTGCTGGGAGGACATTTTTCCCACTGAAATGGGTTTCCAGAGCTATAATCTGAAGGATTGAATGGGAGGTTATTGCAGGGGCCTGCACAGTTTTGCTTCAGTCTACCTGCAGGGATGGCCTGTTTGTGAGCACACACATGTATGAAGATGTTTGCCGGTGGTGGAACGCAAGGCCACCCAAGCCACGAGCAACAGGTGGCAGTTCTGTTGCACTGGTGAATAATTATGAGACTGAAGACTGATGTAAGGAATCCTCTGTCCCTGAGCAGGTTGGCTGGGCCTGGATTGCCAAGCATGCCCTTGGGTGGCTTGCACAGGTCTCCCAGTCACTCCCTATGTATCTTATAAAGATCCAGGTCTTGTTCTGTGCAGAGCTTCCGCGTGGCTGAAGTGTTACGCTCCCCTTTCAGAGGGTCATTCACTGCACCAAGGCTGTGAGGGGTGATGCTGAAGGAGGCCCAGGAACCTGCAGCTGTGACAGGCCTCTCTCTGTTCCTTTCTCTCACAGGATCCCATCCGACTGAGATACAAACTGGCATTCGTGCAAGGTGTGCAGCCCTTCGCTGAGGTGGGAGAGGTGACTGGCTTCCCAGAAGCAGAGCTCTGGGGCAGGAGCTGAAGTTCAGCATGCGTGGACATTGCCATACTGCCTTAGCTGTGCGGGGGGGACAACTGCGTGCCAGCAGTGCCGGCCTGGACTCCGTAACAGCTCCCTTCCTCGGGATCTGCCATCTCCTTCCTTTTGGTTTCTGAGCAGGTGTCTGGCAGGAGGAATGTAAACTGGCTGCTTCTGCCACAGCCTTTCTCTGTAGCTGAGCCTGCTTTGCAGGAGACTGCTATAGAGCCCTGCTGCCTGGGAGGCTTGATGCTTGTTCCATACACCTCTTTCTGCTTTCTGGGCCACTTTTCTCTCTTTCTCATTACTTTTTCTTTTTGAATTAAAAAAAAAAAAAAGGAAAGAAAGAAAGCAAACCTATAACAACCATCAGCCCTTGTGGCAGACTGCTTGGAGGCAGGTGAGGATCTGTTCCAGGAAACCTACCGACCCTATTTTTGCTGATGCCTGTGTGCCAATGCGCAGGTAGAAATGTGAGAAATGGTGAGAGCTGGACTCAGCTGGTAGATGTGGTTTATAGGAAAAGGTACAAAACAGAGTGAAGACAGTAAATAGCAGGCATGCTTGGAGACCAGTCTGCGACAAAAAACTGCCGAGTGTCACCAGCTCATCCATCGCCAGGCCCTGCAGCTTGTCTTGCACCGGTTCTTTCCTTCAGGCTCTGCAGCACTCTGGGCATGTCTGGGGCAGCCTGGGGATGCGATGCCCCCCACACACGGCCACCTCTCGCATGCGAGCTGAACGCCTTCTGTGACTTCGTGAGCCCAGAGCTGCCCTGGGACCTCGCTGGCTGCGGGGCTTTGTTAAACATGCTGCACTTCTGTTAGCAAAACTCTCCAAACCAAATGATAATTTAGAGAGCCAACAGTGGTTTCTGGCAGCACTGCGTACATGGGGGATCTTTGCTCCTAGCATGCACACCAGGTTACTCGAGGGTACATGTTACATAGAGTACTTGCACATTCAGAGTACAGCACATACTCATTTTTGTTCACGCACAGGACTGGTTACAGGCTTCTCGCTTCTAATGCAAATAAGTGTGCATCCCGAGGTAGCACTTTTGTGTTTTGTACCAGCGACGTGCCCTCCAAGTGGGGGTTTGCCTTCTCTCAGGGGTGCTGGTTGAGTTGGAGGTTGTGATCTCCCACTACCACGGTTACCGTTGTCCTAGTTTTCACTGATTTTCTGTGGGTTGCAACACCTTGTCAGCTTGCCTCCTTTCTCTCTTGGAGGCTCCCCTCTGCATAGTTTAGAAGAGTTGTTGTTATCATTATCTCTTCTTTGTCTCCCAGGGCTGGCTCCCCTGGTTACCAGTCCTTCCATGCCTCAGTTTAGACCACCTGAGAGGCTGCGCCAGCTTGGCCTGAGCTTTATGCACCCCCGCGCTGCACGCAGGGGTACGGGGCAGTTCTGGGCGGGAGGCACAGCCCTGCCCAGCCCCCCGCCTGCCGGTGCTCTCTGCCGGCCGGCCCTGCCGCAGCGGGCCCGGGGGGCCGCCCCCCACGCTGGCCGCGGCCCCGGCGCTTGGCCCG
>JAVJGJ010000047.1:25343013-25373542 GCA_035590215.1 Microhierax caerulescens | reverse complement strand
GGGACAGGGTTAGCGGTGGCCTTGGCAGCGCTGGGTTAAGGGTTGGACTTGATCTTGAAGGTCTTTTCCAACCTAAACGATTCTATGAAAGAGTGCATATTTAAACTTTAAAGATACAACTCAAGTTTTCCTGATTTTTTTGCTTCGTTTGTGGGTTTTTTTTTTTCCCTCAAGTACTGAAGATCATACAAGACTATTGAAAAAAACCCTTTTTCCTGTGAGGGCTCTCGGGCCCTCCTCACTGTGCTGCTTGGTGTTTCTGCAGAAACAAGCCATCAGGCTCTCCAGAACATGCCCAGAGTCCTCCGGGAAGTGGAGGTCTTGAAACAGGAGGCAACATTTCTGAAGGAGCAAATGATCCTTGTTAAAGAAGATATAAAGAAATTTGAAGAAGATACAGCTCAGTCAATGCAGGTGGGTTCTTATCTGCTGTGGTGTTTATCTGCAACTTGTGAAATTCTGAAGTTCCCAGAGCTGTTTGTATTAAACAACCTTGTGAACTCTATGATAGACAAAGCCACTTATTTTAACGCTAAAAGTAGAAAACTGGGTGTGATTACACAGCAGTGCAGTCTGCATTTCCTGAGGAACAGCTGATCCTGTTTCAGTTCAGACAGAGCTGCCCTTACCTGACTGAGGACACTGGTTTCTGCCAAGATTTCTGCCTTTTGTTAGCTGGGATGCATAGCATTTTTCAGACAAAGTGGGTATTGAAAGTGCATATCCAGAAGTGAAACTAACTTTTTGTTGTCTGACTTTGGAAGTTAATTTAACATCTCTAGCTCTTTTCAGCCAGCTCGTTCCTCCTTGTAACAGCATGATCTTTTCACACGTTTTTTTTAAGCCCAAGCTAAAAATAACTCCTTAATATAAGTATGTACAGAAATCTTTTGTTTCAGTGGGTAACGTTATTTTTTTTTTTCCTTCAGGTCCTGGTGGAGATTGACCAAGTGAAGTCTAGAATGCAGTTGGCTGCCGAGTCTCTTCAGGAAGCAGACAAATGGAGCACATTAAGTGCAGATATTGAAGAGACTCTTAAAACACAGGTAGATACAGAGTTATTGTTTTTGGTTGGTCTTTCTGCCTTCAGCTTTCCAGGGAAACTGTATTTAAATGTAGGTTTTTGAAGTGACTCTAAAATATGTACCTGTTTGTAAAACGTCATTATGAAACTGGTATTAATGCTTTGTAAGGTCATGTTTGGTAATGGGGTTGTCTTTTCCTGGTGACAGGATGTGTCTGTGATTTCGGCCAAACTAACAAGTATGCAGAGCAGCCTGGCTATGCTTGTGGACACGCCAGATTACTCAGAGAAGTGTGTGCATCTTGAGGCCCTGAAGAACCGACTAGAGGCCATGGCTAGCCCTCAGATTGTTGCTGCTTTTAACTCCCAGTCTATAGGTCAGTAACTCATTTACTATCAGTGCAGAGTTTATTGTCTTTTTAAAAGTAAAATGTTTTTTGGTGGGCAGTTTATGTCCAGAAAGCTTCTAGCACTGGGCTGTGTGCTTTTTCTGGTGGAGCCAGATGCCATGAAATGTTAGATGCTCTGCAGATGCCTGCAATCCAGTGCATCTTCAATTTTGTTGCAGTTTGGTGTACCTGTGGCCACTGTGGGAATTAATGAGAATATGAGCTGCTTTTCTAGGCTATGTAGATGGGTGAAATGGAGGTGCTGAGGCAGGGCCACCCTGCTGTCATAGTTCAGTTATGCTGCAGATGCTCTCCAGGTGGGAAGTGCTCTATTCAAGTAAGCTAAAGGCCTCTAGTTTTGTGTTACCACAGTGCTACCAGGCATTTCTGTTACAGCTTGGTGTTGTAATCAAGAAAGAGATTTGTTTGGAAACGTTCTGAAGCCTTACTGCCTTGTAAAAGCTGTTTTATGAACTCTTCTTTAGAAAACTTGACTTTTTGGACTGTTCTTCCTTCCCTCTCCTACTGTCACAGCACTTCTGAGAATTACTTGTTCAGGTTGTTGTCTTTCATCTATGTGCAGCCGGAGGTCCCAGTGCGGATCTGGGCTGTGGTGCTTTTGCTGCACAGTGCTCTGGAGTTCTTGTCTATGTAAAGGCAAAGCACAGCAGTGCGTGGCTGCAGACAGCCAGAGGGAATGGAGGAGGGAAGAAACTCTGTGTGCTGTTCTTCTAGCAAATGTGCTTAATCCCTTGTGCAGATCTCACTGTTCTATCTCCTGTTCTTCTGGCTTTCCATCTTTGCACAGCTTCCTGTTTTTCTTCGTCTGTGCTCATCACCCTCACAGTAGGTCCCATGCCTTTTTTCTGCTGTTGCAGTGCAGTACCCTTTACAGAGAAATTCAAGACAAGACGAAGGATGATGTTCTGGAATATTTTCTCTGCTCAGGATGAAAGTAAATTGAATATTTATATCCTCTGCGAAGATATAAATAACCCTCTTTCTCTTCTCCACCAAAGAAAACATATGGGTGGAAGAAAGCTGCTGGTGGCAGGTCTGCTGGTATAAGGTCCTTTATTTGGGCATACTGTTCAGAAGAAAGCACTTCAAGCACTGTTGCGTTCTCTTCCAAAATCTGATCTGGGCATGTGGAGATACAAGCTTTTTTTTCTGCTGAAGAGGGTGTTCTGTTTTCCGTGGAGTCATGTTTTTTTCCCTGAAGTCCAGCTCCTACAACTGTAATACAAGTCTGTAAACATATCACCAGACAGTCTGTATTCAGTGACTTCCACAGATGAAGAGTACGTCAGGTTACTTAGTATTCTAGTTTCTCTGTGTTCCAGGTCCTCTTTGAAAAACCAGGTCTCATTACTAATTTCTCTAACCCCAGATATATTTGTGGACAGAACTGTAGTCATCTGCCTTACAGTACACAGCAGGCTTTTGAGGAACTTGGATTTCAAAGCTTTGTGTAAGAGCTAACTGCCATTAGTCAGTCTCAAGGCAGCTAGCTTAGGTATCAGTTTGAGCAGTGGTGAAAGCAAAGCTGAGGACTTTGTGACATATGTTCTAGTTTTGTAGGCAGTGGCTTGTTTCTGGGAAAATTACGATTTCCTTCTAGGAAATGCTTTGGTTTTGTCTGTAATACTAGATACATTTGCTGATTAAGAAGCTAAACTTAAGTTAAATTAATTCCTCATGTCTGCTACCTGTTCTTGTTTGAGCATGCGTTTTAGGCAGTTCTGCTCTTACTTGAGTAGGCAAACAAACAAAAGGTGTAATTGTGTCTTTCTGTACAGGCTGTTGCGCATACTCCTTGGAAGAAGAATTCTCTTGGTCAGCTCTGAGAGCTTTGAGACTGACTGTTAACTGCCTGTTACTTTGTTTTGTTTAGATCAGGCAAAAACGTTTGTTAAAGTCTTCACTGAAATTGATCGGATGCCCCAGCTTCTTGCTTATTATTATAAATGTCACAAGGTAAGTATCTCGATATTTTAATATGGAGGAATTCAAATTTACATTCTTGCTTGTCTTGCGCTGCAGGGGGAGCTGCCACCTCATGTATTGTACCTTTCCTGTTTGAAGGAGGATGGAACCTGTTCTTTTCCATGTTTCATTCTCGACTTCTCTGCTGGCTCTTAACAGCTTTGGTTACTCCCCATGTTTCAAGAGTAATTCTCCATTCAGCGCTTTGTGTTCCTTCCTGCAGTAGACATAGGATATGTGCGTTCTGCTTGATTTATCTGTGCCTTATAGTTTTGCTTTGCTTTTCTTGGATGTGGCTATGTCACCAATAACTTTATTGCTGCAACTTGCCAGCTGCTGACTTCTGTAAACTCTTTTCAGGTAAGATTAAAAGTTGGAATTCCAGACAGTTCTGTAGCCATAACCTGATCCTCAAATTTCTTTCAGGACTGTGACTTTTGAGGATTAAGTTCAAGGCTGGGGCTTGCCAAGTATTTCAACTATTATGTGGGGGTATCAGTTACAGTCTCATTTTATGAGTAAAATACCAATGTTAATTAAATCTTTGAATCAACTAAGAAGCCTCTAGCTTCATGCTGAAAGTCCTTTCCTTCTGTGGTGCTGAATTATAGCAAAATGTTATACTGAAATCTGGAGAGAGGAGCAAGGGTGGGCATTGTGGTTTAGCAAAGGTGCTTTCCATGGGAAGTTCTTGATTTGAAGTAAAAAAAGCTAGACCTGTGGGCTGTCAGTTCACCTCTTAGAATGGTTCTCATTACCCCTGCAGGTGCAGCTGGTGGCAGCGTGGCAGGATCTCTGCCAAAGTGACTTAAGCTTAAATCGACAGTTGACTGAACTGTATGACACGCTTCTTGGAACCTGGCACTCACAACTTCAGTGGGCAACACAGGTGCAGTAGCTGTTTGATATTGGTGCAGTTATGGGAGAGGATGAGATTGAGCGTGTGCTCTTAAGTCTTACAAACCTCAGAACAGTTCATCGGTGCTCACTCTTTGAGTTATACTCTGTGACTTAACAATGTAAGACAGGAGTTGGAACATATTTCTGCATATTGTCTGGCTCTTGCAGACAAGATTTGATTTCTGGTGTTCTACCAACAGCAAGGTTGCTATGTTATTGACATTAAAGCTGCTCTATCACTTTCATCTGTATCTTAAGTTAAAACTAATTTGTTGGTGTTGCAAATGCGTTCTGTTGCAAGACATTTGAAATGCCTGAATTACTTTATCACTTGGCCCAGAGGAAGCCCTCAAGGTCATGTTGGACTGATTCATGTGACTCTGTGCAAGAAATCTGAGGGCTTCTGCTATCATCTTTTGGGTCTGTGTACTTGCTTTTCCTGCAAGAATAATGTAGGATCCAAAAAAGTTATTGTCCTGTAGTGAAATGAAGAAATAAGTTTATATTGTTGAGGCTGGAAGAGTTTTTCATCCATGAAGGGTAAAAGATCCTTATCTTCCTGTTATGAAGGCTGGTGCAAGTGCTAGGCCTGTATGCAAAGGAGCTCAATGTTTTCTTGAAATGTATTTTTTCTGCCTAATGGTTCGATGTGAATTACAGGTCAGATGTCAGCTTACATTTTGGCAGATGTTCTTTGAACTGGGGATTATGAGAGACAAATGGCACGTGGGGCAAAGCTCGTGTCGCTCAATCTCTTGTGTTGCTTCTGCTTTCTGAAGAACCCTTCGACCTTTTTTTGTGGTGATCCCAGCTTTCAAAGCAAATGAGTGAGAACGGCTGACAAGTCACACTAAAAGCCTGTAATGCATTTTAGGCTAGTGGAGTTGAGGGTGGTGCGTGTAAATAAAACTTCTCAGCTGATTACAGTCATTCTAGCCTTTCCCGTACCGATTTCTGCCTATCTGACCAGTAATTTGGCTCATGATACAATACTGTTTCTTGATATTTTACTGATATATGTGTTTTTTCCCAACACACCTGTGTAAACTGAGTGCTCTGTTTTCAAATGCCCTTCAAATGCCAAGTGGTTTTTCAAATGCTGTAGTGCCTGTGTTCTGCTGAATTCTGGTTTTGACCTATACCTGTCTTCTCATTTCTTGGTCACTGTATTCGAAGTGCAGTTTCAGTGGTAAATGTATTGACTCAGATTTTTGTAATGAGGCTGTCCAGTGTGCGAGGTTAGCGAGGTTCTTGCAGTCTTAGCAGACCTCTTTTGGTTTTTTTACCCCTTGTGAGGTTTTTCAAATTTGCTTTTGTTCTCTTTTGCTTGGAAGCTCATGTCATCTGAGGACTCTGTGATCTGTTAGTGCACAAAATGTCATCTTCTTGATCTGTGTATTACTGTCTTTCACCAATAGATAATTGAGTGTGAAAAAGTCCAGGTCAGGCTGCTGCTGCTGCTGCTTTCTCTCCCAGCTCTTTATTCCCTGGTTATGGCAGCCTGCCTCTCTGCTGACAGCATTTGCAAACCTGTCTGTTCTGCCTTTTTGCCCCCCTGTTTTAGGAGCCACAGGTCTCTGTGGCCATGGCATAAGGGAGGCTACAGTAGGCATGATTGCTCCTGGGAAGCGGTGCTGCTTGTGTGAAGGCTGCTGCTGTCAGCCAGGCAGCAGCACTTGTTCAGGAGGGCTGAAGAAGATACCAGCCCCTGGACAGACAGGTCCTGCTCAGTTTGGAGTGGGACAGTCTGTGGTTGTCCCTGATGAGACAGTGACATGTGGTTTGTACCTTGTGGGTCTCACTGGAAACTGTCTGCTGCTCTGCTGCCTGTTGTGTTCCTCTGAAATAATGTGCTTTAGCTAATAGCTTTTCTGTTGCTACAGGTTTTCAAGAACCCCCATGAAATTGTGACTGTATTGTTGATTCAAACTCTGGGAGCATTGGTGCCTTCCATCCCTGTCTGCCTCAACACTGCCATGGAGAGAACAGGCCAAGAAACCAAGCTGAATAAGCTACTGGAGCTCTATGATGCCACCATCCACTTTGTGAAAGGGCTGGAAGCAGCAATGCTGCCAAACCTGAGTAAGGCTCTTGTCCTGAATATTGTCGTTCTGTTCTGTCAAGTCCTTTGTAAAGTTCTGTTGTTGGATTTTGTTTAGTTTTACATGGAGGGAGGGCTTACCTCTTCTACAGTGTTGACCAGGTGTGTGGCGTTTGTACCTTGGTGTGTGTGTATATATGTATATATCTTACACCAAAGATACCGAACAATCCTGAATGAGTTTACTGAAGCAGACCTGTTCTGAGCATGCTTGCTGTCTAAGCTAAATAGTATGTAGTTCTTTTCCTTTTACCAGCATTACTACCTCTTCTGTCTAAGAGGGATTAAATTTTATTTTGTAGTTTTTCTGTTGCTGCTGCCTTATGTTTTAATTAAGTGAAACTGCAGGGGCAGATATAATCTCTGAACTGTTGGTAGTTTATTGCCTAGCAGCATCCTTGGTGTTTGATTTGAAGTCTAACCCATGCTTTCCTCATCCTGTGATGTTTGTCTTCTCATTTTGGTCATGACTTACCTGGATAATTCTCACAAACCACAAAGCAGTGAGGTGCTGTGTTTACACAGGTTTGTGCCTGACTTGAACTGTTGGCTATTTATAGTCCTTTATTAATCTGGCAGGGCCCCTTCAAAGACCGGGTATGGGAAAATCCTAAATTAAAGCTAATGGAGCATTCCTAATGCTGTGTTTGGTTCCTTGTAACATTGTCTTGAGCTGTTTAAACCCAGATTTTTACTTGATTGTGTAAATTATGAGTATAGGGAGTATGGCTGTCATTGTGTCTGGTTTTGTTGTCTTTGTGATTGTGTACTTGTTAGTCATTTTCTGTTCTTGGCTTAGCGTAATTTGTGGTTTGTAATGGGAAATTATTAAAAAGGACATGGAAAAATCTAGAAGATAATGGAATAGGAAGACAGATGCTGAATTATAATCTGAGTGTGTTTTTAAAAAAACCAAAAACCCAAACAACTTTATTTCCATCTCTTTTGCTGGGTGGTAAGATGCTTGGGAAGAGAAATATCTCAAGAATGGAAAAGCCGGGTGACTCAGCAGAACAGAGTCAAACCCGTTCCTACATATGTTTATGTGAGGGGGGGGGTTGTGTGTCATAGGATAATTCAGGTTGGAAGGGACCTTGGGAGATGATCTAGTCCAACTTTGTGCTCAAGTAACATCTGCTATGAGGTCAGACCATGTTACTTGGTGTATTGTCCAGGGTGATCTTGAAAATGTCCAAGCATGGAGATAGCACAGGCTTTGGACAACCTGCTCTATTGCTTGTCTGTCCTTAGGGTGTAGAAGTTTTTTCTTGTATCCGGGACTCAAGGTAATTATGGCTTACTGCTAGTATGAGTTTGGCTCATGTTATCATGAATTCCATGATAACAGCTGGTGTTCATTTCTCATGTAAGAAATAATCATTTGGACCTGTTTTTTGTTTGGGTTTGCAACTCCCTGCTCAACAAAAGGCACTGAAATGCTAAGTTCATGGTTCATGTTCAGCTCTGGTTGTTTTAACACCGTGAAGCAGTAGTGCTAAGTGAATTGAGTTAGTATTAATTATTTTAAGTATGAACCAGGCTTTCTGATAAATGAGGATTGCCTGTGTCTTAAGTTGTGGGAGTAATGTGTTTCACTTCTCAAATCATTTCAATACTTTTCTTCTACTGTAGGTTGGAGCGACTAATAGATTTTTGTCACCAGGCTGTTCTGGAGCAGTGGGTGATAATTTTCTTGACATGTTTGTTGAGGTAGAACATCTTGGTTTTAGGAAGCAGGTAGAGATAATAACCTCATTTTAAAATAAAAATAAAAATAAAAATAAAATCTGTGTAGTTGAGACTTAAAGTTGTTTGGTAACATTCCAAGCCTGCGTAGGCAGCATGCTCTAATTGAAGAGCTACTGCACATTGCTGAAACAAGGTTTTTAGTAGCATGTTCATCTATTTGTAGACTAAACATCTGATTCTTTGTAGAGGAGCAGAACCTGGTAAAAGTGATGGAACTGGTGGAAACAGTGTATGGTCCATACAAGCCCTATCAACTTGAGTATGGAGACCTGGAAGAAGAAAATCTCCTCATTCAGATCAGTGCAGTCCCCTTGGTAATGTAGCGGTCTTTGTTCAACTGTGCAGGGAGGGGCTTGAAGCTTCTAGTAAATACAAGGGTCTTCGTCATAATTATTGCTGTCTTTCCCGCTCTAATGTTTTGGTAGTATTTCCTCTTTGCAGTATATTTTTTAATGTTAAGTAAATTTTGTTTAAGAAATAAAGTTAATTTCAGCAGCACTGTCAGGTTGGAGGTAACTGTTTTCTTCTCCTTCACGCAGTAACCAGCACTGCGTGGATCTGCTAGAGAAAGACTTTACCAAAAGACTACTATTAACCAAGACCCTCCTTCAGGTTCAATAGAATTTATTAAGAACAGAATCTGGGGGAGGAAAGTCCTTTCTGTAGAAAGTTCTGTTGTTGGCATAACTGTTTTTCCTTGAAGACCTGGTAAATGTGGGATTTGGTAGCCTGACTTTGATTAACAGTCACTGTAGGAGTGTGGAAGCAACCAGTGTTGTTCTTCCTTCAGTGTTTCACGAGACTGGAGGATACTGAGAGAACGGTATGTTACACAAGATGTCTTCAATGCCTGGACACTCACTGAAAGAAGTGTCATGCTCAATTCTGTTGCTTTTTAGGAACATTGGGAAGTAATTGACTGTGTCCAGGAACTGAACCATTCAGTCAGCAAACTCTTCATGCTGGCTTCTGGAGCCATCGACAACTGCATCAAACTCACTGATGGACTGGGAGTGTGTGGGCTCCTTAAGGCTCTGAAAGCTCTCTTTGCAAAGTAAGGTGCTTTTAGTTACACTGCTGCATTTATCCCAGGGGAGTAGCAAGGATTCAGTTTGTGGCCGAGGACTTTGTAGTTTATGAAAAATAGCTGAGAGCGGAAAGTATCCGTGATAGTAATGTGAATCATCTAATATCCCCTCCTACCGCTTCATTCAGGCAATGACTGTTTCTTAGGGGAAAAATACAGGCTTTCTGTGGCTAAATTGAAGACTTTTCTCAACTATTTTCTATTCTGGTTGGGCTGAATTTTCATTTTTAATAAATATTTTTGGAGGGGAAAATGTTTCCCAAAACAGAATAAATCAAAGGCAAATTAGGCTGGTGAAAGAGATCTCAGTGGGGCAAGTGACCTCACATTCACAATCTGCCTGTAAGTGTGAGATACTCTAGTGAGTGAGGTTCACTGTAAGTTCTTGTCTTAAACAGCCTGCTTCAATAGTATTCCAGTACTGATTACTTCGTCATTCTTTCCTGATACTGAAAAAGCAGCTCACAATGTATAAATCAAGCTGTTAGCTTGCTGCCCTGTGGGGAAGAGGGAAGAGGAAAGCACACTTCTCTGATCTCACCTTCTTTATAGGCAATTACGTAGCAGTGTGCATGCCTCCAGCTTATGGGCTTTATTTTTTTAAAAAATAAAAGGGGTGTGTGGAAGACAAAATGTTCTCCTTTTTATCCATGTTCTCATCTGGGGGAGTAGCTGAGAAAACAAATTCATGAGATTGTTGTCATTGTGTTCCTGGACTAAGGGCTAAGTGATGTTGGAGTAGCAGTAGCCTTATAAACTTTTTCTGGTCTTTCCTAGGAAATGTGATTAGGTAGTGGTACCACAAATGCCTTACACCCTCTCATATGAGTGGAGAGTTCTTGGTAACCCATATGTAGCAAACTGAAGTAGCCACACAGTATCTGTTACCCTGAGTTTCTCTCGGTCTTCTAATGTGGGCTTGAGTGGGCTGTGGCTGATCAGTTCTTCACATTCATGTGTTTGGACTGGAACAACAGTGTCTCTTCTGAACTCCTTTTAATATTTCTGGTTCTTACTTGGCCCTTGTAGAGGACTGAATGAGCAATTGCAGGCCATGCAGTTACCTTGCTCTCCAAACTATTCTCTTATGCTGGTGCTGATCTCTCCCGTTTCTTATTACAGATATACATCTGACTTCACAAATACATTGCAGTCTATACGAAAGAAGTGTAAACTGGATGATGTTTTATCAGATTCCCTTTTCCAGGAGGACTGGACTGCGTTCCAAAACTCTGTTCGGTAAAAGGGGTTTGTTTTGGTTATTTTTTGCCTGGCTCAGAACTGATTTTTGTATCAAAGTTGAAAGGGAATTACTTGGGGTCAGTTTACACGAGTTCTTAGTGCAGAATGCAGGCCTATGCTCACATAGCTGCAGTGCTATGCAGTGAACATCAGTGTTAGCGACTGGGTTTCAGGTTGCTGCTGGCACAGTAAGTGCTGTGAGGCTCCCCACCCTGTCTGGAGCAAGGCTGCATGTCATATCACTTGAAATATCAGTAGCTTTTAGAATTTTTCCCAGTGACACTGGGCTGGCCTTAGCCATGACACCAAGAAGTAGCATATGGATGAGGCTGTTGGGCAAAGATTCAGTATGTTATCAAATGGATGCAGAGTTAATAGCCAAAATAACTTTTGACAGATATGTGTCCTGTTTGGTTCTGCATTTTATAATTATTTGATATGTGTCTGCAATGGGTTGTCTAGGGGGGTGTCTGGCATTACCTGCCTCAAATCTCAAAACATGTGTTTTTGTCTTGTCCTTTTCCAGGATAATTACTACTTGCGGTGAGCTCCTTCATCAGTGTGGAGACTTTGAGCAGCAACTGGCCAACAGGTGAGCATTGCTGAATTTAAGTCGTGAGCTGTCAGCATAGGTATGAAGTTGAAAGAAAACAACCTCCGAGGTGCTTTCCTTGTGTAGACCAAGGACGAAAAGCAGAGCCACTGTGATTTCCCCCCACTTCCCCTCCCCATCTTTTGAAATGTCAGAGATGGGTCACAGACTGTTCCACTCGGTTGTGTGGCCTGAGACAGTCACAAGAATCCTTTTTCTTGGATACCCAGCTGGCCATCAAAGGGACTGCCAGACAGGGGTCAAGAAAGAATTTTCCACCAGATCAAGCTGGCAAGATTCTCACCCCCCTCGTGAGATGCAGCATGCATCATTTGCTGAAGTGAATCTCGATGTGCCTTAACCGATCAATTCCTTGTAATCTGAGGAATGTCAAGCCCAGGCAGCATGTGGATCATTTGTTGCTTGTAGGCAGTGCACTGTTCAGCCTCTTGTACATTAGTCTGACTCGAGTGCTGTGCTTTGTACAGGACCCAGTGGCCTGCAGTGCACCAGAGGCTGGGCGTCTTCCATTTGCTAGACGTTCTGAGAGTGCAGTCCTCACTTTTTCAGCTCAATATTTTTGCAGGTTTTGAGTTGCCCAATGTGAGAGTTGGCTGTAACTAGTGTCTGCCACCAATTAATACTCTTCTTTGAAGTAGTGAAAGGTAGCGTTGGTCCTTGGGCCAACATGAGAACAACAGTGCTGATTTCAGAGGATTTTTCTGGTGACTTTTGTGTACTTGTTTTCAGGATTTTATCAACTGCTGGGAAGTATCTCTCGGACTCCTACAGCCCTTGTAGTTTTTCTGGCTTTCAGGATACCAGTTCTGCAGAAAAGAAGAGCTCCTTAAAGAATCCCTGGCAGGAATATAATTATCTTTTGAAGGAGAATCCATCTGAGTATGCCAGCCTTATGGAAATGCTTTACACTCTAAAGGTAACTTTGGTACCTGGAAGACCCTTCCTGTATCACAGGACACTGTTGGTCCCACATTTAGTAGATGAGAGCTGGATTCCCCCTACAGCCTGATTACTTTTCATCCTGAGCTGCAGCCTTCTGATGGGCTGTGTTCCAAGTCTTCCACAGAGACACCAATTTATGGGGAGGTGAAATGTCCAAACTGAGGAAGTCTGGACTCATTCTATCTCTCCCCAGATCTGGCTGTGTTTTGTGAGTGTGCCCTTACTAGTTCAGGTGAGGGAGAATTTGTCACAGGAAGCATTGGGAAGGTTGTATTGGAGCCATCTCAAATGCTGGAGCCCGCATACTGGCTTCTCAAGACTTTCTTTGTCACTTATGCTCTGCTGCCATATCCATTCCAAAATATAATTCTGCAAGTTCATTCATGCATGTGTCTGTGAACAGTGTAGAATGACTAGTTATCTTCTCGTTTATCAAAGTTATGTTTGCCATTGTTGGTCACATGTAACAGTGAAGTCAAGGTTATGAGTCTCTTACTTCCTCAAAATGTTTTGATTTCTTTTGCACTTAATTTAATTGCGAATTGTGCAGCTCTGCCTTCAGTGTTCTATGTTTGACTTTAAAACCTTAGCTGAATAGTCAGGTTCCATAGGTACTCTTCACGTAAAACTTTTGCTTAATTCCATGCAGGGAATCAGTTTGTTGAGCCCTTTGCATAAAAGGCAGTTTGCCATCTCTGCAAGTTTCTCAGTATCTAGCCTGTACTGGTGCCTGGCATGGCTGGAATGGATGCTGATTCTTTCTTCCACATTTCAGGGAGCAGTGTGCAGTTTCTGTCTTGAATAAATGGTTAGAATAAGGAAACAAGCTGTGCCATTGCAGAGGAAAGCTCTTGATTGCCTAATAAAGACTTCTTTAAGAATGTTAACACAGCTTCTCTGTGGTCAGTTTCATGACTTCTGTATGTAAACATTTTTGCATCTCTGTGTGTGTGTTAGGAAAAAGGTACAAGTAACCACAACCTGTTGTCTTCATCACGATCTGCCTTAAGCCGCCTCAACCAGCTGGCGCACCACTTGGCTTTTGATTCTGTTTTTCTTCGCATCAAACAACAACTTTTACTCGTTTCGAAGATGGAGGTGAGTAATAGGTACTTTGATCTGATCTGAACTGCAAGGTTTACCTGTGGGATACCTTAGGGTGGAGCACCGCTCAATGTTCCTTACCTTTCTCCTTTTCAGGATGTTTCCCTCTGATATCATGTTTCTTCCATGAGCTACAGTCAGTAGAAAAGTTTACCTCCCTTCATCCACAGCATTCACGAGAGGCAGCTGTGTTTGCAAGCTCTGATGTTTGAGATGCTGCTTTTCTAACCTGTGTGAGCATGCATTTCCCACAGGAAGCTATGTGGGAAGGGTGTGTTATGTTGTGGGCCTGAGGGAGGACAAGGGAAGCAGTTGCCGCACCATCTGCGTTCTGCTTTCGGGAAGTCCGTGGGTAGTCACAGTTCATGTTGCTGAGTGACCCTTTCCTAGAGTACCGATAGTCTTCATGCTCCAGAAAGTCATAGATTCATTCTGTACTTTTTGTCTTACAGAACTGGAATTCTGGTGGCATTGGTGAGACCCTGACAGATGACCTGCCAAACTTCAGCTTGACTCCTCTGGAATATATCAGCAATGTAAGAGCTTGCAGGGATGGTTACTGAAAGCCCGGTGCTGGGGGAATCTCTTGAGTTTCCCCAGTTTCTTGTAAAATCATAGTATTAGTTAAAATTTTATGGTGATAGATGCTCTCGGTGGTTCAGCCGTTAACAATTGGGTTGTGCCATTCTTTGTAGATTTTATATAAAATCCTTGTCAAGGTCTGGAACAGCAAAAGAACATTGGGAGCACAAGGAGTGGTTCTTCTCTGCTGAACTGCACTGTGTACAGTGATAACTCTTGCGATGGGACGGGGAGTGCCAGCTTGTGAATACTGAGCGTATATTCATAATGCAGCTCATGTAGCAGAGAAGTTCCTGCAATGTGTATTGGAGTGCTTTAATCATACTATGAAGTCAGAGTCTTGAGCTTTTACCCTTATAATCCCCATGTGACTCCCTGGTTTCTCTTTCTGGTGGAATAACAATGAAACCTTTCTGGGAGTGGGGTGTCTGAGTGGAAAAGGAAAGTGAGCTATTCATTCCTTCTGACTAGGCACTCCTCAGTTCGGTGCTGCAGAACAGTGTTCACATTGCTTTCCCATTCTCCTGGTTGGCGTTTCAGGTCGCTGCCAAATTTGCAGTTTAGATATTAATGTTAGCTGCTATTATTATCTAAATACAAAGTGTAATTTGATAAGCAAGTTTTTTATGTTACTATCATTCTGTGCATCACACAGGGAACAGATTTTTCAAGGACAGGCTGAAACCAAAAGCTTATAATATTGTGTTTTCTTCTGGCTTATGGCCTACAAACTGTTATACTCTGCTTCTAAAAAAAAAAAAAAAAAAAAGAAATGTATAGAAATGGGTAGCCAGTCAACTTGTGGGCCAGTTTTATTAAGGGTAGTTCAAATTTAGCTATCTGAGAGGCTTTTATGAGGTTTAGAAAGCTCACGGGCAGTGTATAAGGTAAAACTGCAAGGGAAGGTTGCTACTGAATTCTAAGTAGCTTTCTGATAAACACAGTTCACTAAGGAAGACATGCGTGGTTGGTAAGAGGCTGTATCTGCTCACCTGCCACTTTAACTGAAAGTTAAAACTGAGATGTATATGGTTGTTACTTGATGCTGTGAGGAATCAAAGGGGTTTTCTGCCTGTCCAAGGGAAAGAGGAACTCCATAAAATTTCAGATACAAAGCATTTGGGTTTTGACATCTTTTCAGATCTACCCTTTATCCTGCTGTTGAGTGATAGGTGGGCCAAGACTGAACTAAGGCTTTCTCTTGGGTAGTCTTCAAATAACACTGCTGCATTGTGTAGTAAAATTGAAAACTAAAAAAGCTGAAGTAGAGTTTAGAAACAAACTGATGTGGCATATGTGCTGTGTAGAAGAAAAGGCAGGTGATGTGAGCTCAGGAAAAAGCTAGTAATGAGCATGCCTGATAACGGGGAGGCAGAGTACTCTGAACTGTATCTGCACCTAGGAAGAGTCTCTGTAGCGGCAGATAATAATTCCTAAACAAAGCAGTATTGGTTGTATGCCTGAAGTTACGTACCTTATGTGTGTGTGAATTTGTGAGTGTGGTCCCTTTTTGGGAGAGAGATGTTTCTCTAGTTCATTATTATATTGTCACTTGAATATGTGTTTCTTCTTCAGTGGTTTTGCTTGGTTCAGTCTCTTAGATTCTGTTCTAGAAAACAAATTGCCAGGAACACTCCAGAGATCAAAGATTTGCTTGGAGTAGCAGTTCTCTGTGCAGGTTTTTCTTAGCATGATTGTTTCAATGACTGGTTCTCTGACCTTGTGAAAAATTATTTCTTGTACTAAGTGTAATGATGAGCAAGAGCCAATTTGTTTCTAAGCTAATGTGGGTTGCTGTCAAGCTCAGCTTTCTGCTTTCGGGTGTGGATTACTGCAGTTGACTTTTTTTTTTTTTTTCTCTAGTGAAGTACTTGCTTCACATTTGTTCAGTGACTCAGCTCTTTGTGCTTTTATTCTAGATTGGGCAATATATTATGTCGCTTCCTCTCCACCTTGAGCCATTTGTTGCTCAAGAGGATTCTGCACTGGAACTGGCATTACACGCTGGAAAACTGCCTTACCCCCCAGAACAAGGTGGGATGAAACCAAAGACTTGGGAGTTTCTGGGGGAAAGCTGTCACATTTTGACACATGGCTATGATGTGTTACAGTAACAAAACTGAGATCCATTTTCTGTTGACTACTCATTCTGTTTCTTCCAAGAATCGCTTGGTAATACCCAGGAGGAGCCTCTAAATAATGAGTAAAACTTTTTTGGTTTTGTTCAAACCAGAGGCTGGGTATATTTAAGTTTAGTGTTCATTAAAACTGTGGTTTGGGGTGCAGGGTCTGAAGTATTACTGTTTCTGAGTTGGAGCAGTATTAAGTATGGGGTATAAGTAATAAGTGAGTATTAAGTTTGGGGTGCAGGGAGTGAGCAGGAGGTACCTGGGTCAGTTCCCAAACTTCGAAGGGAACTGTTGAACCAACCTGAAAGTTAGCTTTTGTGGTTTCTGCTTCTTGTCAGCCTGTCCATTGGAGTGCAGTTTATGGAGTGGCTTGGAGCTCGCTTAAGGGGCATCTTGCTCCGACTTTGCACTTCTGCCCTCTCCTTTGTGCTGGTTTCACAGTAGGGCTGTATCTATTCATTAACCCCTCAGAAAAATACTCACTTTTTCTGGCCTAGTTTCTCTCAAAAATGGGTCAAAGTGATTTAAATCAACTTCCTAAGAGTTCTACTATGCAACAGAGCCAGCAGGAGCGCACAGCAAGGAATAGGCAAAGAGGAAGCTTGTGACCATGTTTAGAAGTGGTGAGTTGTTAGGTTGGCTGACCCCCTCATGTAATGTCCCCAATTTACTGAAGAAAATGACTGTGCATCAGTGATGATACAGTGTATTCTAATCCCCAGATGGTATCTAAGCTGGGATTCGTGAAACCACTGCTGCCTGGAACTAACCTAGTATGAAGTTTTCCAGCTTCAGACCCTAGTGAAATCTGGAGAGAATGTCCTGTAAACTTAATTTTACACTAATCACTTGTGGTGTAAAATATGCAGTCCTCCATGGCCTTGCTGAGAACCATAGCCCCTTAATTTGTTGCTAGGAAAAGGGTAGCTCCTGAGCTCCTTTCTTCAGGGATAGATTATTTGTTCTCTAGCATGATAGTAATGCTGTTTACTTGTAAACAACCTTTTCCTCTGCCTTTTTTTCACTGTAAGTCCAGGAAAAAGTACTGTTACACCCTGTGTGACATGCTGACCTATGCCCATCTGTTACAAAGGTTAGGAGCCCATGGTCAGAAATTAGTCTTTGTCTTGTTTTGGACAGGTTTTGCATCTTTAGGAATGGTCTTTTCTTAAGGGTCGGGCCACGTGTTCCAGTCTCCATAGTCAGGTTCTTTCTCAGTAAGGACACAGTTCTGAAGTCCTGACTGTTTAATTTAAATTTGTTTTTCATCCTATACTAACGCCAGCTGAAATTCAGTAGAGCTCCACTGCTACTACCAGTGCCACTTGGGCCCTTAGTGATTACATACCAGCCACAATGGTTAACCCCCCAGTTCTGAAGGAGTTGCAGTGGGTGCTGTGGGTGTCTGCTGTCTGGGACAGTTATGGCCCAGGTGCCTTTTCAAAACGTTCTCCACAGAACACACGAAAGAGTTCTTTCCGCATGTTATTCCTTAATTTCTTGCAGCCAGCTGAGTTGTGGCTAACATTCTTTATTCAGGTGGCTGTCCTTACCTGTTGTGCCATGAATCCTGCTGCAGTTAACAACAGTAGCTACATAACGCTTCCCAGCAGGTTGGCAGCGCACCAAGGTTTGCTGTGGCTAATCTCTTCTTGGTGTTTATTTCCACTGACAATCAAGGAAGCGTGGAGCTTGGTATTTATAGTCTTCCTGTACCCTTCTGAGAATACACTCTTTAGGTTTTTGCATTACTTATTTTGTCATCTTAAAGCATTTACATGTTCAATAGCTCATTAGTTTTCAAAACAGTGATGAACATAGAATGCCTTAGGGCTTGAAACCCCCCCCCCGTGAGTCCTTGTCATTGCAGTAGTTTGTAAACTACTCCTGGAAGATGATCCTATAGAACGTGCCAGGCAGTGCCCCTGATCCCTGTCTGATCACCCGTCAGCCTGTCAGAAATTACTTACTTGGGGAAGTAATGAGGGAGGTGTTTTGGGTCTTGAGCTAGCTTTCCATGTTGTGTAGTACCAGGGCGGATATGTAACTGCTTTGTTTACTCCAAAACCAGATGATAAACTCTGTATACCTTAACATCCCATTGCAAAAACAGTTAACCGTTTATGAATTACATTTTGTTACAAAACCAGCAAATGCAGTTGAATGAGACTGCTGACAGCTAATGAGAGTTTTCTGTCTAGGAGATGAGCTGCCTGAGCTGGACAACATGGCTGACTACTGGCTGGGCTCCATTGCCAGGGCTACGATGCAGACGTACTGCGAAGTCATCCTGCAGATACCGGAGCTCACCGTACATTCAACAAAGCAGCTTGCCACAGACATCGGTAAGCTCGGTGCGCACGTCGTCCTGACAACTGTGGCCGTAACACTGGGCTGCTCTGTCATTACATTAGATTTAAAGAAACTGCGGTGTGGGTTTCTCCTTTAATCATGAGTGTGTTGATCTGATGCCCAGCATGGCGGAGGGTTCACAGCTTCTCTTTTGCAAAGCGTTCTGTCAGATCCCTCTTTGAGGGAAGGGTGATTTTCCAGTAGGTGCTCCTGCTTCTTCACTGCTCGGTGTTTCTGACTGTGGAAGTCAAAGTCCTTCTCCACTGAGAGGATTCCCTTCCAAGTGAGTCTTAGCAAGAAAGATCTGTACGTAATCTTTCCAAGCGTGGCACTGCTCTTTCCCTTCTCATCAGAGTGCCGTGTACTGCCAGTATATGCTGCACAGAGGTACATGCTGTGTGCCAAGCCTGTTGGGGAGTGCACCAGTGGATTACAAAGGGGACAGCTGGTTGATTTCTTCCATCCACTTGATAACTGAAGTAGGGGAGATCAGCTGAGGGCCTTCTAAGTAATTGTGGAGCACTTGACCAGCATCCTTTTTCACAAAATCTTTAGGATCAGCTCCCTGCCATAGCTAACTTACTGTCCTGCTGCTCTGAAGGTGCGAGGTGACTAAAGTCACTTTTAATACGGAGCAATTTTCAGCAGCAAAATAGTAGATAGTTGGCATATGTTCATCTCTGCCTTCTCCCATGCCATTCAGACTGAGGGAGGTGTTGGGGAAGGCGTTTCTGCAGGATATGAAGGAGTTGGGTTTTTCTTATCTGAAGCTGATGAAAGTGTTGCCGAGAGACCACTACAGCTATTGTAGACACCAGTTAATCCTTTTCCTGCTGTAAATCGTGGATCCTTCCCCATAGCCAAGCTAAAAAATAAGTAGATGGTGTCTCCTCAGCTCGCCGGAAAGTGTGCTTGGATGCCCATGAACTCAGCTTGGATTTTTTTAAATTTTTTTTTTTGGCATTGCTTAAAAACAAACCAGTGGATTAGAAGCTGGTTGCTTGGCATTCCTCCCTGACATCCTTAATTCCCCAACTGACTTTGAATCAGTGAGCTGGAACTCCCTCCTGCCTTGACAGCCATTTGCCTCTGCAGAACTTCCCAGCTTTGTTGCAAGCTCTTTGCCTTTGAAAATGTGATTGTGATCCTTCGTCTGTGACCTTGGTGACTGACCACCCCGAGGGTGTTGTGTGCAGATACTGAAACGTGGCAGAATGTGTCTGAGTCCTCTGAACAAAACAGACGGTTGGCTGATCTAGTGTACAGGAAGGCAAAAATACCAAAAATATACACCTGTCAGTACAGTCAGATTCCAAACACGCTGCTGTGTGGTTTTGAGCTATCGGTGACAGGATTCTAGCTGCCGTGAAAAACAAAGGATAACTTTCATTTATTTGCACAGTGTTTGTTACCTGTTTAAATACATGTTTATCTTTAATCTTACAGATTATCTAATAAATGTGATGGATGCCCTTGGCCTTCAGCCATCAAGAACACTGCAAAATATTGTAACTCTGTTGAAAGCAAAGCCAGAGGACTACCGTCAAGCTGCAAAAAGTGTGCCCCGCAGAATGGCCAGCAGCATCGCTGCAATGAGGGGCCTGGAGTGTTAGCTGTAATGTCCCTGCTGCTGACACTGTTCAAGGGCTGAACTGTTTGGGTAGGTTTTTATTTCCCTATAAACTTTGCAAGGACAGTGAAAATATCTCTGGGAAACAGGGGAACTTATTTCTGAGTAACTTTTAATAAAAGTCTACGTCTAGGAAAAGCTTGCTCCATTTTTCCATCCTTAGAAATAAGGAAAGACGTCCTACGGCCAAATTTACCAAAAACTATCTGGATGACCTTGAGTAGGCTGAGCAGTGCTGGCTTCTGACTAGAAATGTTTTGCTGGTTGCTGGAGAGTACATGCTTCATGGCGGTGAGATGACAGGCTTTTTCGGAAAATTTAATCAATTCTGAATCTAAAATTATGGGGTAGGTGCAACAAAGATCAACTGATTGGAAGCTCTTCTACCTGGAGGCAATCATCATTGCTCAAGACTGTCATTATTTACAAAGTCAAGAAGACCTTCTCGATAGTAGATTAGGCATGATCAAGCTCAACCCTGAGAATAAAACCAGTTTTGTAGGTTGTTCCTTGTGCGTTTAATGTATTCTACTGAATGCTATGAAGTTTATAAGAAATTAATGGAAGCGTTGCTTTCTTGTAAAATTTATTAAAGCTTGGTATACAGATCTTTTACAAAGCAACTAAGTATTCTTTCTTAGGAGGAAACTGGACAGAATACAAAGGGGTTCCAAAACTGGAGTGCCAGTTGTGTGAGACTGCTGGATAAAACCTCACATGCAAACTCTTCTTTCAGAGGGGACAAAACATCTTTCTTCCCCTTATCTATACCTTCTTCCACGGTTTTCTCCTTTTAACCATCAGATGCCTTGGAGGAATAATTCTTTTCCTGGTGTCTGTGTCTCTGTCTCTTCCTTAACTCGGTTCAGGCTGCCTCTAACAGCGTTTAGCCTGGTCCACAGATCTTTCTGCTGTCTTTGTCTTTGCTTTTTGGCTGGTTTTTGTGTTTGGGTTTTTTTTCCGCTGACAGCCTCTGTCTTTTGTGTCATTTCTTGTCCCTGTCATGCTGCACTTGTGGCTCTCCTCTTGGGACTCATTAGCGTGATGTGTTCGTCGCTGGGTAACTGTGTGCTTAGCTGCTGTAGCTGCCGGAGCTACCACTCTTCTGGGCACCCCGTGTCTGGTTTTGTTACACCAACATCTTTTCTGGTTTTGTAGCACACATGTAATGTGGCCATAAAGGATATTTTACCAGTGGTATGGTTTTTTGAGTGAAATTGGATTTCTTTGCTGTTATCAGCTGGACTTTGGTGATGTTTTACTGCCAAAACTGCAGTTTGGGGAGGGGTGAGGAGAGCAGAGGTGTTTTATAAACAGGCTTTGTTTTTTGTGAATTTTGTTGCCTGAAAAAAAATTTCAGAGCAGGGAAGTAAAATGTGTTTTCTGGTTGTTTTTTTTTTTCTTGGCAAGATTTTCAGTTAGATGTTTACTCTTTCGTTTCAGAGTATGAATAGTCTATTAAAGAAATCCCCAAATGAATTGGAAATTTGCTGTTGTTTTGTGTTGAGACTTCTCAGGTGTCTTGTTCAGCTGCGATTCATGAAGCCTTTCCCCTGGAGGGCTCTGGGTCCAGCTCTGTGTCTGGTCCCGTGCATTGCTCAGCTGACTCTTCCAGTGGCTGCACTGCTGCTGCCGCAAGAAAAAACCCCCCACTTTGTGCACATAGGCTTATCTGCAATCAGTCCATTTAGGGGAGAGTGCCAAGAGAGCTGCAGTCAAGTACCTGAGGCACTTTCCACTTTTATTAGTTGTCAGACACCCTCTATAAACCAGCAGTAACTGGAATGGTAAACTGTCCACGTCCTGCCAAAGAACATGCTGTTCCTTTGCCCCTGGTGCAGGACAGGTGAATCTCACTCTTTGTGCCTTTCCCATCCTTCTTCTGCCTTGTCAGTAGAAGGTGAGGATTTTTGAGGTTGTGCTTTGCCTGCTGCTGTTGCATTTTGCAGGGAAGTGGCCCCAGGCCAGCACCCAGCTAGGGTGAAAAGGAGCTGGAAGGTGTAGCCTCCTCTGCCAGCTCTACAGCCCGAGACCTGCTGCCCACCCCGGGATCGCAGCAGCCCAGGTGCTGCCTTTCAAAGTGTATCTTCATGTTTGAACAGCTATTTGGATTCCCACACAATGGGACTTACTGGTAGTGCGGTTGACAGTGTTGTCTGTTGGTGAGAACGTGAGAATAGATACCCAGGTTCTTGTTCTCAGGTTTCCTAGTGTTTTAAGCAAATTCTATTGTGTCTTTGGAGGGAGTGGTGTTTTTTCACTATTGCAAAATTGTTTGGAGGTCTTTGTCAAGTATTGGCTTGTGTGTGTATGCTGAATCAGGAGGGGAGGGTGTCAGGTCCTTGTTTCCAGCTCAGCTGGGATGTGGGTGAAGTGCTGTCAATTTACAAGAGCTATCTTTTTCTGGTGAAGGAGGCTGTCCTGTGGGTTTGTGGTGCTTTGGGAGAGAAGCACCCCTTTAGGGAGAAGGGAAGTGAGGTTTCGGGCAGGAAAAGTCTAGGACAACTTGTAAGAGCTGGATTCCTCGGTCTTTACAAGCATCCTAACCACCTTTTGTCTGCCCTGTCACTGCTGCAGTTGGTTTTATGTGCTTGTGGAGCTCACACCATACCCAGGGTTAGATGGTTTCCTTACAGAGCAGCGTGTTCCTGGGCTTTTGGTCGTTTGCTCTTCCAAATGAGAACCAGCTGATGGATAAGGGACTGGGGGCAGCATGTGGACTTGATAAGATTGTGCTCCCTATATCTGGATTTTTGTTCCTTATATCTTTTAATTTAGGTCTTCTCAGGCTGCAGATGTCTGTAAATTGCCCCTGGTTTTCCACTCCTCATCCCAGTCAAGATCAGAGGCGAGTATGGTTGCTCACCAGCCCAGGAAGGCGGGTGGTGAGGGATGAGATCTGTGTGCTCAGTCCTCGTTTAATTGTTCCAATTCATAAGGAATCTGGCGCTGAAGGATGACAGTGTCGGCTCTCTCTTCTCCTAGTGTAGTGTAGCTGTTGTTTGCTTAATGTACAGAAGATGATCATATGTTGTTTCTGAGGCAAAACTTGTAGAGGAATCGTTCAGATGCTAAAAAAAAAAGCCTGTAAAGCATTAGCTGGAATGAGCAGGATGTTCTGCAAATGGAAGCGCTCTGCCGAGTGGCATAGCATCAGCTTGTAAGTAACCTCCTTATTTTCTCATAATCTCCTGATTTTCAAGCAGTGGCAACTAAAACACAGAGCCTCCAGCTCAGGAGGTCCATGAACCGTGGCCTGCCAGGAGGGTGAACCCAAGGAAGGGCTATTCTGTGCCCGGCTGCAGGCTCATCCCATTGCATTGGTTTCTGGGCACTGTCAGAATCAAAAACCTCAGCCAGCGGGTTGCTGAAGCACTGACCAAGAAGCAAGAGTGAAACCTTTGCATGGTTTCTGAATTGCTTCTAATGTCTGGCTCTGTAGGATTTGTTAATTTACTCATTTTTGAGCATCATCCTGCACACGTGGAGTGAGAGGTTCTGGGACTCCAGTCACCTGTCTGAAACCCAGGAGGATGCGAAGCGCGCATCATGGATATACACCAAACTCCTCTGATACTTGCCCCTCTTTCTCATCAGCAAAAAACCCAAACAGGCTGAGAATGTGATTTGCAAAGCTGTTTCGTTATCAAAGAACATGAATTTAATTTTAAAAAAGTGGTTAAGCTTCTTGTTGTTGTGATCACCAAGTGAAATCGGAAAAAGTCTGTAAAAATTCCAGTATCAGAAGTAATAGAAAAATCAAAACTTTTAACTCGCTGTTACTTCTGGAGCTCATCACAATATTTAAAATATTCATGAATCAAGTCTTCTTAGGACTGCAAATATTCCATCCATTAATTTCTTGTAGCTGTACTGCAGCAGTGTTAGACCAGCTATATGACAGTAATTAAGGGTTTGACTTTTTCAATGAATTTTGAAGACAGAATTTCCCCGGTGTGAGGCAGCATCGGCCGTGCTGGCAGCATCTCATCGGGCAGATCACCCCCCAGTTCCTTGGTCCTGCTGGCACTGGTGGTCAGCAACTAGACCCGCCACATCCAGCGCTGCTGAGGAGGGATGGAGAGACCCTTGGCACGCTCTGCCCCGGCAGCTCTGTGCCAGAGCACCCGGTGCTCGGGGAGCTTCAGGTGAAGGAGCATGGACCCTCCTCACTGCTGTGGCTGCCCCTGCCACCCCGCACTGGCACCGGGCGCCGTGCCCAGAACATCGTGTTCCCGGTCGCATGATTTAACCACACGATCGTGTTTCCTCTTGAAGTTTTGCAAAAGTACTTCAGTAAGGCAGGTCTTGGGGGGTTGTGATGGGCTCCTGTGGAAGCGGGGGGCTGGGAACAGCTGGGGGTCAGGTGAGCTCGCTGCCCAGCTCTGTGGGGACCACCAAGCCTCCTGGCTGCCCTCTCATCAGGGCGAGCCCAGCACCTCCCCTTCTTGCAAGCCGCTGCCATCAGCCTCTTGCCAGCGCTGAACTGCACCCGCTGCCAACAGGAACCTTTAAAGCAACTTTTTATTTATTTCCAAGAGTGGTACTGTTAGACAGCCTGGCACTTCCTCCCCACACCTCAGTCTTTATGGTGGCCGGAGTGTTTATCTTGGACACACATTAACAGCCGTGCTCATCTGTGGCGCAAGTGTTAACAAACCCTGAGCAGCAAGCAGGGCACCCGTGCGCTCCAGAAGCTAAGGGACGGTTTTCTTTTGCTCTGTTTCCACTGTAGTTGTTTAGGGTTGGAAATACCGTGACCTCAGATGTCAAAAGTAGCGTGGCTCCCAACCTGAGGGTCTGACCCACGGCGCAGCGGCACATACTGTGCCTTGTCTCAGCATCTGCCACCAGGACATCCCGGTCTCTCCCCAGCACTGCCTGCCTCCCCCGGCCTCGGACCCCCACCCGCGCGTCGCACTAGGAAGCACTTCCCACCCACGCGTCAAAAAGAAACGCTGACTTACGATTCTACAGCATCGCTGATGTATACAAGCTCTACATGCTAAAGCCAGAGCACGACACCGACTCCATGAGGTTTATTACAGGGTTTATTAGGCGGAGCTTCTTCACAGTGAACAGTCGGGGAGGGGAGGACAGCCAGGGCTTTTTAATTCCTTCCTAATTTTGGTAGAGAGTAAAAGATTGCTCAGCGGGTGGTAAATGAAGCGTGGCGGTGGCAGCCTGCCATCGGCAGCCCTCGGGAGGTAACGGGGTTTGCGGCTCACTCGGTCTCCGTGTCACTTTCGGGCCCGAGGGCGTCGAGGGGCTGCACGCGCAGCGAGTCGTAGTTGGGCGGGGGGGTGCCAGGCTCGGGGGGCAGCGCCTCATCCCTGGGGAGGGCACCTGTGTCTTCAGGCTGGAAGCCCAGGTTGGTGTGAGCCTCCACCAGCTCTGACACCGTCGGGGGTGCGTCCGGGTACCGCGCCTGCGCCCGCCTCTGCTTCAGGCCTTTGCACCAGCTGATCACATTAATAACGGTGATCCACAGCGAGTCGATGATGATCTCCCCGAACTCGATGAGGCACAGCACCGAGCCCCCCATCCAGAACCCAAACTGGCCTCCCAGGCTTGACAGCAGCCAAACGATCTGTGGGGAAGAGAGCAGAGTGAGCCGGGGTGACAAACCCCGGTCCCTGATCATCCCCCACCGATCTGCTGGATGACGTCCCCACCTCCTGCCCCCAGGACCTGCCTGCCGAGTCCCTCACCCTGTGGGTGCTGCCCAGCCAGGGCTGCGCTCGCTGGGGCTGCTTCTCAGTTACCTGCCCTGCACTGGCGATGGGGACAGGAGGTGGAGGGGAAGAACAAAGCCGGGGCTGTGAACCAGGTGAAAGCGGCTTTGTCCGCTTCCTCGCAGCAGCACCTAGGGACTCGCAGACTGTCCCGGTGAGGGGCAGCACCGGCCAGGAGGAGCTGAGCCCTGCCTGTGCCTCACTTGTCTCTGCATCTGTTCACCAGGCACTTGCGGCCCTGGGTGGAAGGGCAGGGATGAGCACTCACCGTTGTGGCAGCGGACTCGGAGATGGTGCGGTAGTTGTACTCCTGGAAGTAAATGTTCAGCTTGATGATGCCGTTTCTGTAGGAGACAAAGAGCAGCTCAGCGCAGAGCTGGGCTGAGGGCATCCCCCACCTCCACCCCACCGCCTGCCTGCAGGCAGGGCTGCGCGGAGTCCCACCAGAGCCGCGCACGAGGCTCCACCAAAACCCCTCTCTGGCGCGTGGAAGGCATTAAAAAGTTCCTCCTGAAGAAGCCCTTGGGCACCCGGAAGCTTCTTTGGGGCTGTTTGTGGTGTTTTTCCCAACTGCTCTGGTTGGTCCAGAGGGGCCGTCACCCCTCCTCAGTGCCCTGCACCTGGTGGCCCTGTGTGCGTGGACAGGGTGGCTGCACCATGACCGACCACGTCAGGGGGCTTAATGTGTATGCATCAGCCAGAATCCGTGGAACTGTTTCCTGCTTCTCTAATTATTTTTTTTTTTCCACTGGGGAGAAACTCTCCTCCCTCTAATTCAGGGTTTAGGTTCTCAAAGGGAAACTCACCCGTTTCTGGTGACTCAAAAGGAAAATCGCCAGTTACCCTAATTTTGGTGCATCCCCTCTACTGCTGCTGCTCTTGACAGGTTCAAAGGTGTGAGTACGAAGGGACGAATGTTACGATACAGGAGCTGGACCCTGGCAGTTCACAGCTTCAGAGCTTCCAGGGTCCTTCGTGTGACTGATTACAGGTGCTGCTCTCAGTGCTGATTTTAACTTAGCTGCTCGTTTGAGTTTGTCTGAGTTTGTCACTATGGAGAGCAGAGGATATGCACCAGGTGCATTTCAGATTTGCTTTATGCACCTTCTGGGCAAACATGCGCCAAATCTTTTTCTCCCTTTGCATTAGCACATGTGTGTTCTGGCCCATTGCCAAGGTTCATGTTAATCTAATGTTAACAGGCTCAATAGAGAAGATGAAGTGGTTGTTCCTTCACTTACCTGTCCAGAGTCACATTTGTTGACATATCCCTTTCATAAGACAGAATATGGAAAATCCAGTCCTAGGAAAACAAAATTTATTCAGAACCAAGCAGAAGCATCCTCTCGTGCTTGGGCAGGATCCCAAGGGAGTTGCAGAACCCTGAGCAGTCCTGGTTTGATCCAGCTCTATTGGATTAAAAGCATGGGGAAAATACCGAGTAACATGTTCAAGCAGTGTCGCCCACCCCGCTCGCACTCCGTGCTGGGGGTTACAGCATCTCCCCACGCTGCCTTGACCTGGTCTGACTTTGCATCGATGGGTGATGTCGAAGCGGGGTGGGGCTGCGGTGACTCCCTGGTGTGATGTGCTCCGAGCAAGGCAGAGGCAAGCGCCAGGAGCCTGGGAGAGGAGGCAGTGCCTGCTCGGCCGTCGGCAGCCTGCCGCGGACCCAAACCAGGCAGCTTCTGGAACGCAGTGAAGTCGGGGCTCCTGCCCTCTTGTAGGAAGCGTGCCCGCACCGTGCAGGTGCACGGCCTGGAAGGGGGGTGCTCAGCTTCTCTCCGCATCCTCAGTGCGGGAGCCCTGGGGGGGATGAGCTGCTGGGGTGGGGAGGGGGGTCCCCTACTGCTGTCTGCCCAGGTGCTGCTGCCTGTTTGTATGCTGAAAACATGTAATTTAGCAAAGAGGCGCTTGCGACCTGGGCATTAGCTCTGAAAATACTGGGTGATTCATGCGGCTAAGAACAGGTAATTATTAATGTATGTTTCAAAGCAAGAAACCGCTGTTACCTCCGAAGCCTCAGACGGCCAGTCTGCCATGGAGATGGTCATCTTATACTGCGTGTCGCTGGCGGGAGGAAAGGAGAGTGTTAGCACAGAAGTTTCCCCTTCTCTGAAGTCACTGGAACTTCAGCTCTCATCCAGAAAACCAGCCCCGTGTGATGTGCTGCCATTTTAGAAAGGTCAGAGTTATGGCAGACGAAACGCAGGATCCCCTCCACCTTTACAGCTGCCAGAAACGGCTTCGGTACTTACTTGCATGTTTCCTTACAAGAGTCAATACAAATCTGTCTGTGCCTTATACTTGATCTCAGTGATGAATAGCAATATGCTGTTTGGTGAAAACAAAAAACCAAAGCATCTGTTTAGATAAGGACCCCACTTACTAGGTTATAGCAATTTCATTTAATAAAAGAAATGTTTAGGTATGAGCCTGCTGTGCAGGTTTGCTGTCTTCCCCTCTAACCTTCCTTTCCTTGGGAAACTTGGGCAAAGCGATCAGACAATTTAATAATAAATTAAAAATATTTTAATTTTCTGCAGACAGGTTCTATACAGTCAGCTTGCCCAATGTCAGTATTTTTGGCACAGCCCTGGCCAGCTGCAGGGGTGGGAAGGTGACTGCCTACCGGAGCTGCCCACATGGAACCGTGCCACCGGCCCCTGCCCCCCCCGGGGAGCACCGGGCCCCCCACCCCCATGCAGGGACCCAAACGGCCACAGGGACACGTTACACAGGCAAAAGCCTTTACCTGTTGCATTTACAACAGCAATAAAACTCGCGTCCACTCCCGCCCCTCTGGCACGCTAGGACCCTGGGAAGGCTGTGCAGTCAGTTTTGTTCATGTTCTTACCCCAACCTGGGTTATCTTCGTTATTGCAATAATTTACCCCTTCAGGTAAAGGAAACATATAGTGACCACATCCACAGATTTCAATCATGTGACTTTGGAAACAAGAACGTAGGCAAGCCTGGAAAAGGGAAGAGGAGCTGCTTAGACGTGGGCTGAAGCCCCCTGCCTGCCCGTGCTGCTGGAGGCTGCGCTGGCGATCAGAATTACTCGGTCCCGAGGTATTTTCTCTCTTTTGCATGGAACAGGTGGTTTTGTGGCTGGACACGGAGGAGGCTGAAGCCACGGAGGGAGCAAGTACAGCCAGGGCCCGTCCCTCCCGCACGCACGGAGCATCAGCAGGCGGCACAGCAGGCTCTGGAAGCCCGGCACAAGCCCCGCTGGCTTTACAACAGCAAGGCGAGGTCAGCTGCCACGTGCAGAGCTTTGCACTGCTGTCCCGGTTTTCTTTGTGATGCATTTTTCTGCCACTCCTGGAGATTTCAAGGAACATCCTGGTGGGAGCTGCTGAGGGTAAGTCACCTCGCAGGAGCAGAAGGAAACGCAGTGCCTGCTCCCAGTCGCACAAGAAACTGCTCATTTCTGAACTATTTTAGGGCTTCACGGAAGTAATACGGAGTTTCCAAAAAGGAATAAAAATGTTGTGTTACACCCATAGACACTGTTGTTGTCTCCAGGCTTTATATGATATACTGACAAAGGGTTGGTTTCCACTTTAAAGCCCCAACTCTAAAAATGCTTCAACACAGAGAGCAGGTTTTAGAAATCTGAATTATCTTATCTGTGCATCTGCTTCTCTCCTTGAAGGGATTGCAGCTGCAGCTTCAGCAGTGTGCGAGCTGGGCTGCAGCGCTGCCATTAGCGCAGTGAGGCATGAAGTTAATCACCCGAGATTGGAGTGGGATTCTGGATGAAACAGTGCACAAAGCAATAACAAAGTCTATGAAAAGATAATTAAATTTAACAGCTCCAGCTAGGTAGAACAGCCAGAGAATTTCTGTGTGATACGAAATGCTTACAGAGTTCACTGCAATCAGGGAGCGATGGAAAAGCTGGATTTTGCTGAGAGGCCTCTGAAGTGATGTGGATTACGTGGACACAGAACCCCAGCCAGCATTTAGCAACTTTTAAGTAATAATGCAATCATTTCAAGTATTTGCTTAAATGTTATAAAAGCATCTCAAAAAGCAGGGTAAAGTGGTCCTATTGTTATAATTATATAAGGGCAGAAATATAAAAAATGTCTGCTAGACCAAAGGCCTCCTACTTGTCCAGGCATTTGTAAATAACCCCCAAAATGGTTTTGATGTTCTTAGGGCCAGATCTCACCCTCCAGCAACACTTCTCCCTAATGTTATAGCCTGTTACAAATTAACTGGTGCTTAATGTTTACACTATATTTTTCAACAGATTCAAGGTTTACAAACACTCAACTTTCTCATCCCAATTTTAAAGCAAAGGCAAAGGTCCGTCTTCGTTGCCTACACAAAACAAGCAGGCATTTTCAGTGGAAAAATGACTTACTTCCCTTAAAGAGAAATGAACTAAAAAGAGTTGGAGGGTTCAGGACAAGAATCCCTCCTGTATATTCCTCTCCTGCTGGGTAAGTACTACTTGTGTACACAAAATAGGAGCTTTGCTTTGCACATGAGAGCAATGCCCTGGCTAAAACCCAGAGTACAACAGTTCCCCAGGCAGCTTTTATCCTCCCAGTGCGCCCCCAGCAGCAGGAGCCAGCCCAGCTCATGAAAAGCATCATACTAACGCCTCAGCAAAAACTTCCCAGAGCCACAGTGTCCATTGATGCTGCAAGACGGCGCCGGCACACGGAGCAGCTCTGCTGTCCCCGTTACAGTGTCACACGCTGCTATGGCCGTTGCTCAAAAGCCCGTGAGTTTAGGGAAGGTAGCCCGGTGGGCATGGGCGACACTAGAGTCTGCCCCTTGCTGGTTGGTCTGCCTATAATTAAAAGATTTCAGCCAAGCATGGGAATTGAAAAGGGAACTAATTGCCCTAATCGTAGAATAGAATCATTTAGGTTGGAAAAGACCTTCAAGATCAAGTCCAACCCTTAACCCAGCGCTGCCAAGGCCACCGCTAACCCTGTCCC
>JAVJGJ010000047.1:25308723-25325071 GCA_035590215.1 Microhierax caerulescens | reverse complement strand
TGGTGCTGGTGCTGGTGCTGGTGCTGGTGCTGCCCTCGGAGCGGCGTGGCGCTGAGTTGCCAGCACGGTGTGGGGTACAGCAGACACGGCAAGCAGTGGGGGGGACAGCCAGGACCAGCGCTGCCCCACGACCATAGTGGCAGCTCCAGGCTCCCCCTGCACACAGGATTGCCCAGCCTGGCCTGGGATTTCTTCTCTCCTTCCCCTCCTCAGCCATCGGTCACACTCACCCTGACTCTCGCTCTTCCCAGGGTTCATCAGCCACGACCTGTGCCGCCTGCCCAGCCCTGCTGACGGTGTTACCCACATGTGCCGGCAGAGGCGTGGGGAACTGGTGATGACTCCGCACCTCCCAGTCCATCCAGTTCGGTTCGCAGGGAGATGCCGGCTCGGGATTAGTGCCGGAGTTGTGCCACGGCATGTCACTGCAGAGGGCAGCTGCTGCAATCATGGGTCTGCCTCTGACTCACGCGTGCCTGAAACCACTCCGGCACTGCCATGGCTTGGGCCTGTGCTGGGGATGCTCCGGCTGCTGGCAGCCCTCCTGGGGCTGAGGCTGCCCGAAAACGCTTCTGCAAAGCACCAGGCACAGACTGGGCTGGTGGGGATGGCTCAGACCTGCATCTGCTGTGGGGCACTGCCCCAGCTCCAGCCACGTGGTGCTCACCGCTGTGGTGTCACCCAGGAGGGGCAGTGGGACTTTCAAGTCAAGGCATCGATTTTGTACAGTGAAGTACCCACCTGCCAGCATCCTCTGTATCACACCCCTGGCCACCGCAGCCCCCCGAGCCGGTTTGAGCCCCAAGAGCAGCGCTGCGTGGAGGCTCTGCCCGCAGCTCCAAGCAGAGGGAAGACCCCACTGCGTGTCGAGAATGCCTGGTGCTTTAGAGTGTCACTAAAGGTGGGCCATGGGGTCTGGTGGCAGCTGCGGCTGCTGCTGGTGGGCTAGCACCGATTTCCTGGCCCGTGGGGCTTTGGCTGAGCGGGAGGCACGGGTGGGCTCTCACTGGGCAGAGCCCCTCACTTGGGTGTTTCCCAGGAGGTCTGACAGGAGAGCACAGCAGCAGCAGAGCTGCGGGAGCCCTGCGAGCTCCTTCATGTGTGTCTCAGGAGAAGTCTCTGGATAGTTACAGAGCTGGCTCACCCTGCCCTGAAGGTGAAAGGGTAAAATTAAAACATCCACAGTGCCCCTGCTGCCCCAGAGCTGCCCCAGAGCTGCCCCAGAGCTGCCCCAGAGCTGCGCCTCATTGCAGGGCACAAACGGAGGCTGCGAGCCTGGAATGGTTTTCCATAGGCATGTGCTGGAGATGCCTTTTCCCAGCCCAGCCCCATTTACATTAATGAGGCATTTAACTCCCAAACCTGTTTGTGGACCACTGCAAAGTCATCCTGCCTGGGCAGGGGCTGGGCAGCCTTTAACCCCGTGGGTGCTGCCCTGCTGCATCTGCTGGGAGCAGCTTTGGGCAGCCATCCCTTCGCTCCAAGGGCGGCTGGAGTCACCCTCCTGGCTGCCATCCCCTGGGCTGCTGTCCCCATGGGGCTGGGGTGGCAGTGCCCTGGCCAGCTGGGATTGGGATGGGGCTGGGCTGCGTCTCCGGTGTGTTTTCCAAGGAATCTGTGACTTATTGTTCATTGTCACATCCTGGGCAAGTTTTTCATCCCAGCTGACTGGGAGGTTCGATGCTCCCATTTTTGTCCGGATTAGGAGGTGAAATTTTGTCTGACAGGGAAACCACAAATCCTCCCTGTCCTTGGCCTCCCTGTCCTTGAGTCACTTTTGTGCTGCCTGTTCATGCCAAGCAGTGAAACAAGCAGAATCAGGGTGAGTCTCTTGTTTTCCACCCAGGAAACGCCTTTGCCCAGCAGTTTTCATTCTCAAAAGTACTTAAGCAGCAAGTCCCGCTACTGCAACCAGAGTTTGCAGAGCTGCCCCTCTCTCCATGATTTTCGCAGCAGGTATGTGCACCCGTGTGCCAAAGGAGCTTGGGAGCACTGGAAAGCCACCAGCAGGCGAGGCCAGCAGCAGGACTGGAACATACTCTGTGCTTCCACCGAAGCTCGGACAAACCAACGTCCAAACTCCTTGAAGGGGCAGGACAACCTGTGCAGCCTTTGCAGTGCTCCCCTGGGGGGTGGCGGTGGGTCAGGGCAGAAACCACAGAAATCAGGTGCCCACAGGCGAGAGAGCTGAGCTGTCTGCCTTAGGGTGGGCTGGGCAGGTTTGTCGGGAAAAAAAAAACCAAATTTGGTCCATGCTCCAAAGGCTGTTATGGGGCAATTGTGTATTAAGTGAAGCAAAGCTGGTGCTGGGCATGGCCAGCAGACTCCATGCCACGGTGCACAGAGGTGCCCATTCCCAGAAGGATGGAGAAGGACTGGCAGGCTCCCTGTGTTTGCAAACCCCATTTCTGTCTGGGCATCACCCACTGGGAGAGGCACCTTCTCTGTGCAGCTGGATTGTCCTCCTCCTCAGCAGCCTCCCCCTGCTTGGCAGCTCCTCCATCACCTCACACTTTCCCTGCCCTGGCAGTGGCTGCTGCTGGGAGCTGTGGAAGAGCTGAGTGAGGTTCTCCCACCGCACCTTCTCTCCTCCAAAGGGCTGGTCCTGGCGTGCAGGCACCTTTCCCGGTGAGTCACTGGCACCTGCCTGCTGCAGGTTTGTTTCAACACCCCTCCCCAGCCTGTCTTTCGCCCTGGTGCTGAGGCAGCACTGTGCCTGCAATGCTGCCTGCACCTTCACCATGTTTTTGGGTACCCTGTGGTGCCACAAAGCCAAAGCTGTGGGTTTGCAGAGCTGGGGCCATCGTCATCCCCACCTGAGAGGCTGCACGCCGTGGCCACAGCCAGGTCTGGTAGGGAGAGGCAGGTCTATCTCAGGACTGAGGGGTGAGTGGGGGGCTGCCTGCTCCTGTGCTCTGCCTGGGGCTGGTCAGGCTCCCACGGGTCTCCTGGGAATACTGTCCCCATGGGAAGAGAGCAGGCTTCCCACCTGACCCTCGGAGCACCAGCTGGAGCGGCAGCCGAGGGGGTATTGCCGAACCACACGTTTTGCTGCCTGGTGTTCCCATAAATGCCAAGCTGAGTTTCTCAGGCACTTTGAGCTCATGATATTTAGCATGTGTCAGACCTCATTCTCATGCTGTCCCAAGTAGTTTTCTGTGTTTAAGATGACTCAGGAGTTCAGTAGAGTTCTGTGTTTAATTCACGATGAAGTAACCCCTTTCTGTAGCCACTCCACGGCTTTCTGCCTCCGGAAGATTATTCATACAAGCAGAAAAGGTGCTGCTCCTGCCCTGAGAAGGAAATGCAAAAAGCACCTACAGAAAACCTGTGCTTTTCCAGAGTTTAAAGTGAATGTTCCTGCCAAAAAGCGCCTGTTAGGACACACACCCCGGGTTACCGAGCAGAGGGGCCCTGCGGGCACGCTGCGGGGGTGCTACACTTGGGCAGCCTTGCTCTCAACCGGGTGGTATTTTCCTCATTACAACTGCAGTTGCCAGGCATGAAGTTGGACCCGTCAGTACAATGGCTTTCTTGCAGGATTGACACCACTTAGTTTATTTCAAAATTTTTTATTTTAGAAAGCCTTTGTTTTGCCCTGTGAAGCCTTTAAAAATACAAGGCTTTCTAAAATAGCCGCTGTTTGAAGCATCATCTGCTTTATAGCTCTCACCAAGGTCCGGCTTTACTGGGAGGCTTTGTCTGTCTGGTGAATCCTCTGGTACCCAGAGAAAGACCCAGGAACCAGCCTGCGGCATCCACACGACACAGCTCCTGGCTGCTGCCGCGGTGGGAAACGTGGCTGCTGAGGAGTGCTGGGGACACAGCTGCCCTCTGAGGCCATGTCCCCTCAGCTGGTCCTGGGCTGCACCAGCCACCAGCCCCTTCTCTGGGATGCTCTGGGCAGCAGCTGTGGGCAGTTTCCTCCCCGTCCAGGAGGTGATTGCAGGATTGAACCCAGCTGTTGGTGCTGGAGGGCTGCTGGGAGCTGGGCAGAATCACCTGAGCAGCCTGAGAGGAAGAGGAGGCCCTGTGTGAGCAGGCTCAGCGGCGAGGAAGGAGCTGTGCTGCCCTAGCAGCGAGCTGCAACCCTACAGCCCCCCTTGGCACTGCCTGCAAGCAGCAGCAAGCGAACCTTGCAGTCCCCCGAGAGAGCTACACTCCGTCAAGCACCACGGCACACACAGGTACGGATGAGGAGCGGTAGAACCGTGGTTATGTCCCACTTGGCAGTGCTTGCTTGCTTGGGAAAGAGCAAGGAACGTCACCCAGGGAGGTGTCCCCCCTCCTGCAGTGTCCATCGGGGCTGTGCTTCCGAGGGGGTGGAGGCAGAACTGACCCCAGCAGCTCCGCCGCTGGAAGGGTCTTAGGCAGGTGCCACTGAGCCAAACCAGCTCCTGGGTAAAGGAGCAACAAACGGGCAAGGAAGAGGGTTCTCGTAAGACACCCTCTGGCTCTGGGGTTTGCTGCCGTTGCCACCATCGCTGTGCTGGCCACAGTGCACGCCTGCACTGCAAACGGGGAGGTGGCCCGGGCTTGCGCCGGCAGCTGCTTTTCTCTGGGTCTGTTTTGCTGCAAATGGGGCAAGTCCAGTGGAACAAGCGATGTTATTTGCTGCTGTGTTCGAGAGGTGACAGGGACAAGGAATGGTTTGTGCTGGGCACCTCTCTGTGTGTTAGAGAAAGGGCTCTGAGGCAGAGCAAACCTCGTTCTCTTCTCCTGCGGTCTACCAGGGACTGTCCAGGAGTGGAACTGCCTGGAGACACCTGAGGCTCCAGCATCTTCGCTCACCTTGCTGGCTAGTGCTGCTTTCTGAAACCGCTCGCACCCCCACCCTGCTGCACCGCCAGGTCCAGCAGCAGCCTGCAGCACACCGGCCTCCGCAGAGGAGCTCAGCGCCTGGCAGCCCCAGGCAGGCACAGGCAAGTCCCCTAATCTCTTGGGACGCCTGCATGGAAGTAACTCGCATATTGCTGATACATAAAAAAAAAAAAAGCAAAGCAGTTATTCAAAAATATATCTTTATTTTTCTCAGTTTATCAACTATTTAAATAATTCAGTTAAAATATGTTTTATTGCACATTAAAGAACCTTTCTGGATTCTCACTGTCCTAAATAAAATAAGCTTATAAAGCGAAAGGAAAAGAAAAACTTTCTGACACACAGACACACACAGGCCCTGAATCACTCTTGCTCTACAGAACCCTAAGCAGCCAACCCAGTGTAGGCTATATTCATCCTCAACATCTACACAGCGTGCTCTAGGCAGCTAAGAATTGGCAATGGTAGGAGTCAGGCGCAGGGCTGGGAGCCAGGGGGAGGGTGCTGCCACCACAGCTGGGCACCCACGTCTCTCCACAAGCCCCTGGGGCAGGTGCAGGCAGCAGCCTCCAGCCTGCCCGCGGCACTGGGAGGATGTGGAGCGATGGAAGTAGCACAGGAGGCAAAATACAGGTGTTAATGCAGTACCACCGAATGGAGGGAGCATAAGCAAGGTGGGTGACATGCCAGCGGAGCAGATGTATCCTCTGGCCACCTCCTTTCAGGGCAGCTCCGTGTGGCTGCGTCCCCTCGCTGGGGCAGGCAGCCGGGGGTGGTGAACCAGGGGGCTGCAGGAGGGAATTCCTTGCCTGGGGTTGAGCAGGAAGAGCAGCCAGCTCCCATTGAGGGTTCTGGGAAGTCACATGTGGCCAAGGCCACATGCTGTTTAACGAGCTCCTCTGAGGTGGTGTTTAATGGCTGGGTTGAGTGATGTTAAATGAATTAAGCTCGCAGAGTATGCAGTTCATCATTGTGATCTGAATTAGATTTCATGCCCTTTTCAGGTGATTCTTTTGGGATGACTTAAGTTCTGCATAATAACTTGCTCTACAAGCACATCTATGGCTATCCTAACTTTCCATCTCTGAACAAGGAGCTCTTCAGACCGCCTCTAGAATCAGGTTCCTAATCAAAATTCAACTCAAGAGCTTCCCTTTTATCCATTTTGTGCTCTTCCCAGACCCCCGTCATACCCCTTCCTACAGATGTCACGCTGCATTCCTGAAAGCCCTGGGTTTTTCCCACAAGTCAAGCCACACAGCAGAGAGCAATTAGCGTAAATACTCCATGTGGCATCAATCTTCCGCTGTGGAGTAATTCCTGCCCGCATACAATGGGGTGTGTGCAGCTGGTTGCTAATGCATGCCTCTGCCTGGCAAGACATCCCAGCTCAGTGCCACATCCTGCTCCAGCCACATCCTGCAGTGATTAACTTGAGAATTGATGCTGCTTGAAATTCCTAATGTCTCTGAGCCCTTGGCTTTTGCGTCTGAGCTTTGCTCAGAGAAGCTTTGACTGCAAGTTCAATCCCTGAATAAGGGTCTGACCCGACAGCCCTTCAGTGCTCGTTTGGATGCATGCCTTTCACCCCAGGACACAGGGATCCAGCACCCACCTCTTACTTTGGCACCTGGATGGGTGGATAAATAAGCGTCAGTGTTGCCCAGCCTCCAGCGTATCGGGCAGCTGCTCTGTGAACGCAGTCTCTAGCCGCAAAGTGCTGTAATTGGGGGGGGGAGTCCTGGGCAAGGGGCTATTCTGTGGCAACGGCAGGCGGAGGGCGGTGTTGAAGGTGGGCAGGTCCTCATCCATGCAGACAGGGTTGTCGTGGCCCTGCCTCTCCAGATCACCGGCCCGTGGAGCCTTCCCCGACCGGTCCCGTTTTCGGTCGTTCCACCATTTCTTTGCCTTTTGCCATTGGCGCCGCATGACGATGGAAAGCGAATCAATGAAGAAAACCTCAACGATCTCAATGACACAAACAACTGAGCAGCTCATCCAAAGGCCCAGCTGGCCTCCGAAGTTGGAAAGAAGAATGACGAGCTGGAAGAGAAGAGAGCACAAGGTTATTGGCTCCTGTGGGTGCCAGGTACACATCCACAGCACGGTTATGGCACGCAGGGAGGCCGTGCCAAGCTAGGGCACCCAGGGTTTGCTGAGCACTACTAAATGTGGCAGGCCCTTCCTCTGCTGCCCACGTTATCCTCTGCTGCTGCAGTTGCTTCAGGCAGCCCTCAGGCTGCCCCAGTGCAGGGTTTGGGGCTGGACAGTTAGAAAAGCAGCCCCAGGTAAAAGGGCAGGACCGGGCGCCCTGGGTTGCACTGTCCAAGAACAGTTTCCTGCCCCTGCCTGGATGGGACCACTTCTCTGGCCAGATGAAAACTTCCAGCCTGTCTAGGAGGAAGACCCGCATCTTCCTGGGGCTGAGCTGGGACGTGCTGCGCTCGCTTACTGTGTTGGCAGGATTCTCTGAAATGAATCTCTCGTTCAGGTCTTTGTAAAACACCATGAGGTTTGCAAGGTCCGTCCTGAGAGGAGAAACAGAAGGCAAGCTGAGGGTTTAGTGAAACAATAACATGAAACATACAATAACCAGTTGGACCAGTAGGGCTGGGCCGCTCTAAGGGAGCTTTTTCCTCAATTGCCATCATTAGGGCTGCTGAGATTATATCTGAGCTTGAGGTGCAAGCTAGAAACACATACGTGGAAACTTACTTGTTCAGCTTCTTGTTGATTTTTTGCCCTTTGTCCCAAGAAAGAACTCGAAGCATCCAGTCCTGGGAAACATGACAGAAAATACTGCTATAGCTGCGTGTGTTTGTGTAGAAACCCTTCAGAAATGGAGCTCGTGCTCCACAGCTCCTTGGACCAGTGAGGGTGCCAGAACTGAATGCATGTGATGGGCCACCTGTCCCCAAGGTGATCTCCCATCCCACACACCAAATTTTAGTTTAATGGTGAGCTCCTGGAGGGGAAGCCCTAACCTGGATGTTACAGACCCAGCCTTTGGGAGGAGCATCATCAAAGTGCTAATGAATACCCCAGGGCCCCACTGCTTCTGCGCTGAACTACCGGGTTTATTTAATGCCTTGTTGTGCCATGCTGCACATGTAATTAGGAGTGTAATTAGGAACTGACCTCTGACACGGTGGATGGCCACTGGGCGATGCTGGTGGTGAGCGCCCATTCCTTGAAGCTGGAGAGAGACACAGGCTGTCAATCGTGAGCTTGGACTCCCATGCACACACAGCATTTTATCTCTGGTCGTGGGCAGGACTTACCTGCAGGCATCTTTGCAGATTTGCTGGCAGCCCAGCTGCTCCTTCACAAACTTTTCGTGCAGTCTGTAGTAGCAGTACACTGCAAGAAAGGAGCAGGACACGTGTATGGGAAGACGGAAAGAAAAGCAATGATCTTTTGCTACCTGTGCTGCAGTGGAGCTTCTGGGGTGTAGGTAGCCTTTGTGGCCATCACCTACGTGGTAGGGATAAAAAGATTTACACTATAAATATTGCAAAATACTCTGAGAAGTGGTTGTCACTTGCTGTAGGCACAAACAATTGCCTCACTCGGTCAAGTCTTCCATTTGACGCTTCTGTGGTGTGCACAGATGACAAGCAATTAGGACAACCGTCAGAAACAAGTTAATCTAAATAAGAGAGGCAGTTTAAGGCTCTGCAGTATGGGGTCTTAAGTGGGCTAAGGCAGATTTGCCTCTTCCCGGAGCACCGCGTGGCTGGGGAGGTGCTGGGTGCAGGCAGGGCTGTGCTGGCCGGGGATCGTGCTGCTGGAGGGATACGGCTCACATCGGGCAGCCGAGGCACAAGCAGTGTGAGAGGTGTTTGAAGACTTACTCCAGTTGGGGTTTTTCTTGTAGTTGCAGTACTCCGCCCCAGCAGGTAAGGGCTGCGCGTACTGGGCACAGCCACACGAGTCCACCATGGCCTTCTGAAAGCAGGAGTGCAGGCAGATCTGGGGAGATAAAGCAGGAGTTGGTGTCTGAGAAGCAGATTGCTGCGCTTCTGCAGCACCAAGGTCCAGCCTCATACGCACCTAAAAACATCCTGTTTATGATGGTAGCGGTAAGATGGGAACCCCGTTTCCCTGGGCCTTCAGGCTCCGTTGCTAGTGAATAAAATACGGGCAGAAAGTGCTGTGGAGGGTTTAGGCTCTAGTGCAAGAAAAAAGAATATAGCCTCCTCCCAGAGGTGGTCTCTGTGAATGCCCCCACTTCCCTTACAGACACCAAAAGCTTCAGTGTTGCTGTTGCTCTTTCCACAGCCAAGGAGGAGGTTTTCTGTCTACCACGGCACGCAGTCCATGAATCAACAACTAGGTGTGGAAGTGACTCACTGGTGAAAATGTTCACAGCTTTGACCAAATTGTGTTAGTGCATATTTGGAGACCTGAAGTTGTAAGGATTTATAGGGTGATAGAGTCAGTGTTTTGCGCTAAAACACTTCATCAGCTGGAACAAGCAGGAACTGAACTTTCCTTTTTGAAATCCCAGCCATCAAGCCTGTTGGTCCCAGTCCCAGCCTTCCTGAGCACTGAGTTTCGGTGAAGTAGTGTTATTAAAAACCTGAGATAATGTCTGTGTGATCCTACCTGGCAATACATCACAGCAGATTTCAGGTATAATACCCTGTAAAATAAAAATCCAGCCTAGCCACAGGCTTTGCAGTAGGCAGCAGCTAATATAATTACAATTCTTCAAGTGGAGAGTGCCAGAACAACTGACACTCTTCAAGAGGACCCAATTACAGAAACCATGCAAAATTAGTGGAAACTTACTCTGTAAACAAACATCCTGCTATCTGGATACTGATTAGATGGTATCTGTTATTCTTGGAGTCCTAAAGGTCACAATTTCTGGCTTCAAGGGTTACTAAGCTGCAACACTTACTTGGCCAATATTTTCCAGTCTCACATTGCTTGAAAATTGCCTAATGAGCTGATGTTCTCCCTTTATCTAACAGGGTGCCTAAGGGAACTTCAAACATCAACCACTTAGGAATAAAACTTGGATTTTGTAAAGTGCTGTGATATTTTACATCAGTGGTTAAAAGCAGTGACCCTATGCCTGGATTAGTCACAATCTCAGATCCTGAACTACAGAATATTAAAAAAGGTTTATATGAAGGTAGTTTTCAAGCGACTGGTAAGAAAAAAAGTATATAACAGATTTACCTGGAGTGAATAGCTCTTGTTATAGAGGTTTTCTACTGGTATGTCAGCACCAGTCTCTGTGCAGTCGCTGTAGGGTTTGCTCAGCTTGCGAGACCGAGTCTGAGAACCAGAAAAGAACAAACCTTGGTTTTTGGAGTTCACAAAGAAACCACAAGATTTGGTGGAAGTTCACCACAATTCTAAAACTGCAAGTGATGGGGTGGGTTTGAAGAGCATGTTTACCTTTTGCCATCTCAAATGATTTGTCAATCACTTGCCAAAACAAGGTGGGGTTTTTTGGTAATACCTATTTCTCAAAACGCTGCTCTGGCTGGATTACCTGCTGTCTTTGTTGAAAACCTCTGCAGGAATGCCAAAATGGTATAATCATAATGGTGAGAATTTTTCAAAGCAGAGTAATTTATATATATGTTTTATCTCACTGTAAAGTCCTAGAGGCTATGCATAATTTATCCTGGATGCATATTTGCATTTTGTGGGAAAGGGGGTTGTTGAGGTTTTTTTTTTGCTTTGCTCTGACAAAGACCCACACCTTCCTGAGCTGCTGTTGCACTGGCTGCTCCTGTTCTATGGGTAAAACAGCACTTAGGGCTCCACTAGCGCTCAATGGCATCCCTCTAAAATCATTTTATATCAAATGCTTGTATCTCCTCAGGACTTTTTACAGGTACTGCTTTGACCTTTCTTCTATGATGAATGCTAACGCCTTTCCCTGTTCCGCAGTCTCTGCCCTGAGAAAAGAGCTCTGAAATGTCAAGTGCTTGTGCCTGCAAGGTCTGCTGAAACCAGGGCTGGGACCTCAAATGCACAAGACCCGATTCAGGCTACATCATCTGCTTCCTGCAGGCTGCCTTACCTCACTCAGCCCTAAACTCTTACTATCTTTCTGCAGTAATTATCCACTTCATAACAAAGAAAGTGGCCTGAAACCACAAGAAATGTCATCCATTTAAGAATCCATTCACCTGTCTTTCTCTACAGTTTAAAATTAGGGGCTGATAACTACAAAGGATCAATTTAGTAGGAACCTGAGAAATGCCTGCTTACCTTTAAGGCACTAACTATAGATCTACAGGTTACTGGGGTCAAGCCTGATAGCGAGCATTACCATTTTCATCTGCAGCAATAGAAGGCTATGGGCATGTATGGGGCAAGTCAGGTCTTTCAGAAGGATGCTCAGATCTCTCTTTGGAGGGAACACAGAAATACGAGATTTCAATATCAGAGATGGATGACTTCTGAAAACTGAATGAAACCAGCTTTTACTATGCTTTTAGCTTCCGCAGACAGTCTAATACCAGGACACCTGCCTCAGTCTGCTGCTGTATCTTCCAGCAGATGATGGATCCTTTGTATAGAATTTTTTTGTCATGGCTTATACTCCTACAAAAGCTTACTTGTTCATTCAGGTACTGAAATAATTTCCAAACTAAATATTTAACTAAAGCACTGAAACTCCTACCAAGCAATGCCTTGTTTGCATTCCAAACATCTTGGAATATTTTTGGAGGCGGGGGGAGAAGTCCTAGTACACGGCAGAAATACGCGAGCGATAACCTACACACTGACGTTCGAATTGGGAAACTGCGATTGCCACGCTCAAGCCTGTAGCGAGCAGTGGCGTGTGGCACACGTGTCCTCCTTCGTGTACAAGGAGTGATCCAGCACCTGGGTGCTGCAGCCCTGTCCTGACAACCGCGACCCCCCCTTGGCAGGCTCTCTGGAGTATTCCTTCACTGGCAGTACAGTGATCATCAGCTTTTGTTTTGAGTCCAGAAATCGTGTCCAGCTTCTATGTTGGCTGTTACATTACGGTGTAATCAGATCACTTCCTCATGCCAAATCTTTTAAACATAGCCACAGAGATTTCGTCAATCTTGGTTTTTTATATTACATGCAACAGTCCAAATGTACTGTGCCAGGAAAACAATACATTAAATATTGAGACTGCCTGCAGTGACTTTCTCCTGTGTGGTGTAAGAGTTATAAAGAACAGTCTTGTGAGACTATGCCTCCTTTACATCCTTCTGGTTCCAATACCTCCTATTCACTTTTTGTTTTTTAGGTAACATTTATCACAGCCAGTTAGTCTAAGCAGTTGCTGCCACAGTTTTCCAGACAGCTGGAAGATAGTTAACTATTTGCATTTTTTAAAAACATCGGTCCTGTTTTTAATGTCTTTTCTAATGCATGAACTATCTAGATCTGTCACACCCAGCCAGGACAGATAAGCAGGGTGGCTGATGCATTTGACTCAACCATCAGCGAAGAAAAGGCAGAACTAAAATGCTCACTTAACAGCCTATCCAGATGAAAGGGGAAAGTCTGGCTTGCCAGATGGCACCGCTTTCACTTCTCCACCACAAAAAGAAGCCCCTCGGGTCAAATGCCTTGTCTGTGCTACACTAATTGGGGAAATTTGGAGCTGAAGCCCTCCCTGCCCTGGCTGACTGCAACTGCAAGATGCTTAGCTAAGCTGGCAAAGGCAGAGTCACTGCCCATGAGGGTTCTGCTATCCCAGCTGTAAAAGAAACTCTGCAAAATGAGACTTAAGCCCCCAAAACAGTTAAAAGGGCTGCGCTGCAGTTGTCTCTACAGACCTGACCCTAATGGGGGTTACCCACAGCTCGAGCTCATTCTCTTCCCCCCTGCCCGTATGTACCCTGCGTGGGATGCAAACTCGTCTGCTTATTGCTAAAGAAGAACGAGGCACTTAACAACACATTTCTGTGGTTGTAGATTTTGCTGTGAAACAAACAAACAAAAATCCCCTGGAAGGCAAGGGGTCCGAGGAAGGAGAGAACAAACAAAACCCCAGTAGCTGTCTCGTTTATAAAGACCTGCTTTTCCACAGTGCCTATCACAGGATTTTCCTTGGGGCACTTCAGCTGCTCAGGTGTGAGGTATTAGATGCCTTCCAGCTGCTGGCTACATTCAAACATCATAGCGGTTGATATTTACATCTATTTCAAGGAAATGGTGCCGAGCACCTGGAAACTAGATTGCTGTCACTCACAAAGTGCATTCCTATGGAGGTGGCTGCTGCGGTCTCAATTTCTGTGCCAATGTCTTCAATGAAGGGATATTCGTTTTGGTCATGGACAATGATCTTGGCTCCTGTGGATGTCACCAGGAAAGGGTTGTAGTCTGCTTCGTCTATGTACAGAACAACCTGCAATCCTGAAGAACAGAGACAAGGTAGGAGCAGAGTTGCACCAGAAGCCAGAGCCAATTTTTCTGGTCCGGGAGAGCAGCACAGTTTATTTAATGTTATCTGCGCTTAAGTAGAACTATGACAACCAAGCAAAGCCTTTGCAGAGCTACACTGAGACACTCACGGCAAGTAATGTCCCTCTGCGGCCCCAAGTACAGCAAACAAATAATTTCAACCACGTTCTATGGGGACACTTACTTTAAAAAGTTATATAACTGGGAAGCAGTCATTTCAGATGGAAAACATTAGTGATGCAATGATATTATCTTTGTATTCTCTGGCAATAGTTTGCACTAGTTCAAACAAGCATTTCCCCAATCAGCTTGCAAATCTAGAGCCAACACATCAATCACTCTCCAGTAGGATCCAGTTCGCTGAACCGCTTGTTATCGAATAGTTCCTCTGTAAACTCAGTTCCCTTACCGTACTCGCTGCCTCCCGTGGAGGTGCTGAGGATCGTCCCGTTTTCTCCGCTGTTGAAGGTATAGCAATTGCCATGCAGGGGATGATGGAAACGAGTGAAGTGCCTGAAAGACACAAATACTGTTACATTGCCCTCTGCAGCAAGAAAATCAGCAGGCTGGGGGGGGTTATTTTGGCAGAGACAAAGCAGGACTAGGTGTTTCCTTTCTTTCCTTTTTTTTTTCCCCAGCAATTTATTTTGCTGAAAAGTGTGGCTCTTTTAATATCTTGAAACTACATGGAAATATGATCTGGTTTAATATCCTGAGGAAATTAAAAGTTTAGGAGGTTTTCATGTGGGAATGGGGACTGAGAGATTTTGGGGAAGCAGATTCACAGAACTAGTAGGAAGGTGGTGGTGGGGACATGACAAAGTCCTCTCATTTGACAGCCCAGTGTCTAAAGGAACACAAATCTTCATTTTTTTAGAAAAGATGTCAGAGCCACTGTCATGCTGGGGAGGCTGAGGACACACCCTTGTGATTCAAGCACAGTCCTGTCTTTCCTGTGAATACCCCCTCCCACTCGAGCAAATGTCTTCATTCCAAGAAAAGATGTTCTGCATTTGCACGATTACAGACACAGAATACGCCTTCAGTAATGAGTTACAGCACAGCCTGCTTTATGCATGGCAGTGGGAAAATCGCTAAACCCGTGTACATGTGCTATCTTATCCCCACAACTGCATGGGGGAACTCTGCTGCTACCCCCAGTATGAAGGGATGACTCCCCTGCTACCCGGACACACAAGAATTGTACTGCCACAGTAAGCAGGTAGATTTGATTCTGCCAAAAAAAAAAAAAAATAGGTTTAACTGAAATGTGGACAGCAGAACACTAAGGCAAATTAAATTAATGAGCATAATCAAAGTTCATAAAGACACGAATGTTTGCCTTCATTTAAAAATGGAAACGGTTCCTGCTGGAATTACCAAATATTCTGCTGCAAATACCAAATATTCAGTTCCTATATATTATATATTAATCTGTTAAGCTGGCAGGTATTTTCTGTGCACTGACCTTTTGTCACAAGATAGGCCATCAAAGAAACATGTCAGTAGCAGGTCATCAGCAGAATAGCTCAATTTTTCTTTTGTCTCCAGGGGAATTTGTGCCATGATGTTCATGTAATGCAGCTTGTACCATTCTTGGATAGCATTAACACCAGAACTGAATGTATAAAGTGCACACTCACTGCTGTTGTTTGCATCGCACTGATAATTACAAAGGGGAAAAAGTGTTTCAGATGAAATGAAATTATGTATTCTACAAGGCAGGTGTGATACTGTTTCTTTTCTGCGGTAAGAACCAGGTATGAAGTTACAGTGGCACAAAGGGGCAGCAAAGACCCTTCATGCAGGGGTGAGACAATCAAGTATTTCAGGCCCAAAGCAAAGCTCATGGGAGGCACTAAGTCTCTTTGGGCAGACTTCAGGAAGGTGTTTCTCCTCCAGGGCACCGGGGACGAATCCACAGGCAGCCATGGTAGCATGGGCAAAAGAGCAGATGGAGCAAAGCCACCTAAGGAAGCAGTAAAACTTGCTGGAGGGATACCAACCCAGAACACCCCTTTGTTGCCCCACAAGGAACTTGCTGGCCAAGGAAGAGTGACACTCACCAGCTGAAAGCCGATGATATCATTTGAATCCCCAGAGTTCACTATGGACGAATCCTTGTGAAAGACACTGCCCTCTATTTTCCTCTTGTGGCCACTGCGAAGGTCAGTTGCTGTCCTAGAGAAGTCCTCAAACTTCAGCAGAGGGATCTGTTTGAAGAAGTCACTCCCTGTGCTGTTCTGCTCACCCACTGACCGGCGCACCTTGGACTTGCCCTCTGAAAATCCGTAGAAAGTCTCCAAAGCCTTTTTTGTCTCTTTGTCCAATTCAGATAAATAGTCTTTCATGGAACTGTACCTGCATTGGAGACAACGTGATAGAAAGTGACATCCCATCTCACCTCACCACCTCGCTGCAGCATTTTGCCCGCTGCGCTGTGAATCTCATTGCTCAGGACAGAAGTCTCTGTCACGGGCTCACATCCACCTCTTACTACCACAGCTACGCCCAGGGAGAGTTCTCAGAGCGAGGAGCATAGGAAGCAAAGCAGAGTGAATACAGAGAAAGTCCTCACAGACTCCCAAGCCCCCCTGAAGGCTGTGTGAGCAAACCCGAGGAGGCAGAGCATGTGGAAATAAAACTTCTGCACCTATGCCAAGAGGCACCGAGAGCTGGATCACCTGCAGGGACCAGGGTGTGTAACTGGCATAAAGTGTAATTTGTAAATGTGACTGATAATGTCAAAGCATCCTATAAGGAAAGAAGGAGGCAACAGAGCGGTGATGGATGTTCCCTTCCCATTCTTTGGCAGGCACCGTTGTCTCTAATCCTGGGACTTCGGTCCCGGGAAGAAGGGAATTTGGAGAGAACCACGGAGCTGCCCGGGCACTGTCTGGAGCGGCAAGCTGAAGCGGCCGAGCCTCGCTCAGCAGGCAGCAGCCGAGGGGCGCGATGGTAACCCCGTGTGCCGGGCACAGCACAGAGGTGGGCGCCTCCCGGGGCGCCGCCGAGGGACACCCCGCGGCCGCGAAGGGCTGGCGGAGCAGCGGGGGGCGGCGCGGGGCTGCGAGCGCGGGGCCGGGCTCGCCGGGAGGGGGTGCCCGGG
>JAVJGJ010000047.1:25272563-25307147 GCA_035590215.1 Microhierax caerulescens | reverse complement strand
GCCTGGCGTGGCCGGGCTGCGCAACCACGGCAACACCTGCTTCATGAACGCCATCCTGCAGTGCCTCAGCAACACCGAGCTCTTCGCCGAGTTCCTGGCACTGGAGCAGTTCCGCGGAGGGCCGCCCCCCGCCGCCCCCAGCCCCGCCGCCGACGGCCCGCCGCCCGCGCCCGGCGAGGTCACGGAGCAGCTGGCGCAGCTGGTGCGGGCGCTCTGGACGCTGGAGTACACCCCGCAGCACAGCCGCGACTTCAAGGTGAGCGGGGCCGTGGGCCGGAGGGGGCGGCTGCCTCGCCCCTTCGAGGCGGGAAGGCTGAGCGTGAGGCGGCCGGGCCTGCCAGGCCTCGTCTGCCCAGCGGCGGCCCTTGGGCACCCGCCCGTGCGGCCTGGGCCCGGTATGGCCCGGCAGAGCCCCTGGCCTGCCCGCGGCACTCGGGCTGGTGGGAGCGGCTGCCCGGCCCACGCCGGCGTCCGGTGGCACCAGCGCAGAGGTGTCGCGCCACGGGCTGCCCAGCGGCTCCACTCCTCGGCGTGGCAGGGCCCTGTCGCCGGTCCCAGCGCTCGCACCGTGTCAAAAGCCCTCTGGCCTCGCCGGCTGTGTGCCAGGGGCTCTGGAGAGCTGCTCCGGCTTCCCACCACCCTTCTGGAGAGGCAGACCCCAAGCGGCGGCGGCGCGTGGCCGAGGGGCAGTGTGCTGCCGCTGTCAGCCATGGCGGGTGAGCGCCTGCAGTCGAGGCACCGCCGCTGCCTCCCTCACTGAAGGTGTTGAAAGCTGGCTGATGGCTCTGCTGCTTTTTACTGGCAAAAGCGTCCATTTTGCTGTTTCATAGCTCTGCCTTGCTGCTGTTAGAAAAGTTGCAACTAATTGTTGTGGCGGCGCTGGAGCCACGAGTGTGCATGGGAGGAGGCGGCTGTTGGGAGCTGTGCCCCACCGTCTCCCGAAGCACTTGGGAGTTTGGGCTGATTTGGGGAACGGACTTCAGGAGAACAAGGTCATAACCTCCTGCTTGTACTAACTTGTGTTTAATACCGTGGCATTCTCCCCGTGGGGCCCTCGCACCAGGGTTTGATCTGACAGTGCTGGCTCCTGCCCCACCCCGCCATGCAGTGCTTTGCCCCACTGTGGGCATTGTGCTCGCCCCAGCATGGTCTTTGTGCTTACGGTTTGAAGATGCCCTGCAATGCTTTTGGATGAAATAAGACGCAACTGTTTTAAAAGCTTTCCAGGCCTGCCTTGCTTCTTGAAACAATAAGAATATTGTGAAGTTTTGTTGTAACAGCAGTTCCCTGGCATGTTAAACTGTTCAGCTGTGTGAAAGAATGAGAGGGTAGGAAGTAGCTTCCAAATCGTTAACTTAAAGACCTTTGCTTTAAGGGATTTTTTCTTGCAGAGTGAGTTGGAGAGGGGATGCACAGATGCATGAAAGTACGGCAGAAATGTAGTTTGCACATTCCTGGGCTCCCTGTCCTCTGTTCAGATGAGGTGCAGGAGCATGTAGGGCAGTGGGTACTGTCTCTCTGGTCTGCACCCCTTTGGTGTCTGTTGGATGGTGGGATGTCTAAAAAGCTCTTCTGAGGTGTCAGTGGTCTTTGGTATGCTGAGGTGTTTGGGCCGGCACCCCCTCACTTTGCTGCTTCTGTGTTTCCAGGTGGTTGCGTCCATCCTTACCCGCAGCTGTGCAGGGGTGTTCCCCTGGAGAGCCCAGCTGTTTGCCTTTAGAGTGAGGGTGCCTGTCCTCTCTTGAGGATGCCTGACACAGGTGGCCACACAGGTGTTGGGTAGGGACCACATGCGACTGGTGTTTTCGGAAGTGTTTATTGATGGAGAAGTGCGTTGGAAGCTGATCCACTTGGCTGCGTTTCGGTGCATCCAGTCCTGGCGGCACTGCGGGGCCCTCACCGTTATCATAATCCATTGCTGCACTAGAGTTGTTCTGGCAGGAGAAGAAATTGTGGATTTCTCCTGAGTAATAGCAGGAATAAAAGGTTGGGAAAGCAGAATTATCTTTTGCCAATGTAACTGATAAAAACAAAGGGGAAAGCAGACCACTTTCTAGGCCAAGATATGTTGTTGATGCCGGAGTGTGGTACAGGTGTTCAGATAAGAGTGGCAGGAGGAAGAGAAATGGGTCTGTAGATTAAATTAAGGCCATATTCCAAGGGTTGGTTTTGGTTTGGTTTTTTTTTTTATAGCGGAACTTTCTTTGCCTATTTGCAGACATCATTAATGGGAAGTGAACACTCTTCTACTTGTTGCTGATGTAGCTGGAGCCCATCAATCTTCCATCTGCCAGGTCCCCTGGGGGGTTTTATAAAGCATCTTGCTGTGGGGGATCTTGTCCCAGTAGCTCCTGTTCAGTGCTGAACAATGTCAACAGCCTACATCTTACTCAGAAGGACTTTGCCATTATGTCAAGTCCTCAGCTGTTTCCTTACAGGGGTCAATTACTTAGAATAGTAAATTAGCACCTGTAAAGACAGTTAAGTAGCCTGAACATGTTATTAAATTCAGTGTTCTTAATTAAATTTTTTTTCAGCAGCAGATTTGCAGCACAGTTAATTTAGAGATGTAAACAACAGGCGTAGATTTGAGAAAAGTGAAAGTTGGCATTTTCACTCTGGAAGCTACTGCTTCTCCCCAAAACAACAAAAGCAACCCCTTGGGCTTGTTTTGCATAGAGGGTGTAACGTTCTAGATCTGAATGACTGTAATTTTTTTTAACGGTGAAAAGTGTTTTCAGGAGAGTCATTTTGCATTTTTACTCCAACAGTAACAGTTATTGACAGTAACATTTATTTGGTAGTCAAAAAGCTGTTTAATCAGCATGCTTAGAAATCCATGTGTGCTGGTTTTTTTTTGCTTTTTTCTCTCTTTTAGCACTGAATATAGTTGGGCAAAGACAATTCCCAATTCCTAAATACTTATCTGCAGGCGCTAAGCATATTTTGAGATAAAGGATAATACTTATCTTCTTGTTCATTCTTATATTTATAGACTTTTTTCCTTGGGGCAGAGGAAATTCTTTTCTAAGAGATTGTCTCTCTGAGTCCTTGTGGACAGAGGCCTTCAAGGGAGTGAGTTTTGAGATGCTCTTTACCCTTAAGTTGTTTTTTCTTGGTAGTATTTTCTCTCTTTTTAGGTTAGTCTTCAAGAAATAACCCATCTCACAGGTTCATGAATCATATAGTCTTGTTGAAAACAAGGCAAATGCAATTAAAACAAGCGGTTTGTATAAAATGGTTTGTCTTGTAGTTGCAGGGCTGAGAGAGAGCCTTGCAAGAGAGCCAGTGCATGGTGCGGGGAGGTGAAGTGTTCACCCAGGCAGCAGCTGGCACATCATCTCTGGTCAGATCTGCTTGAAGCACAAGGATCTCTGCCAGTTTCTGCATTTTAAACCTGGCACTTCTTTCTGCCATGAAGGGTTTTTTTTAAGGATTTCTTTTTCTTCCCAGTCTGCAGCATGGATCTGTATGGAGTGTTCTCCAAACTGTTTGTGATGGCTTATCCTTGGGACAAGGATCTGCTGGGGATAGGGCACCAAGGAAGACTTCGGGAATGCTTGCTTTCTGTGACTGGAATGCAGTAGGAGTTGTGTGTAAAGCTGTGTGTATCCTCTGCTGTTCCTGTCGTGGAGGTAGGTGCTTGCTGCCCAGGGACATGTGCTTTGCTTGCTGCAGCTGAGCTGGCAGGAGGCGACGGCAGTGGGAAGGCATATCTTCACAAGGGCTGGAGGAGCAGCAGGAGGCGGCTGGGGAGCAGGAGGTGGTGAAGGCTGTAGCAAAGGAAAGGTCAGGAGAGGAATGGCTGGGATGTGGAAGCAGAGGGATTTGGTTCCTTGAGTTCCTTCCCTGGGTCTGGGAGCAGAAGAGAGCCCGGGCAGCCTTTCCTGGGGAGAAGGTACAGGAGCACCATGGCAGAGGTGATGGATGTTTGTTTTTTATCTCTGCTGTGGATGGCTTTCCTGTTGGTCCTGTGCTCATCTGCAGTTAGTTTTACCAATCCTTTTCTTCCGATTGCTCAGTGGTTTTTATGTTCCTGCCTAAACAAAGCTGCTGCTTTCATAATGAGGGCCAATATTGCAGCTTGTGCTTCCTCTTTCCCCTTTGTGATGGTGTGACAATGGTGACAAACATCTATTGTATAAGCAGTAGCTGTGCTTCGGGCTTGTTTTTTTCCAGGGAGCTGTCCCGTTCTGTCTGCAAAGTTCCTGGAAGCATCAGATAGGACAGAGTGCCTTTTGTAATGGGGGATCTGTCTGTGATGCTCAGAGGTGATGATGAGGGTCTTAAGTGAGAAGAATTTTTGTTTAAACTAACTGGGCTTGAAAAATTGTATGTACTTACACAAATCCTCTACCTTTGCTTTCCTTGGAGTTCTGGCCTCCTGTGGATGATGAGGCTGTTTTCTGTTTTGAGTCTTTCTTGGTAACTAAGCCAGTTGCACACTGAAACATGTTGATGTTTAACAAGACTCTTTGTATGCTAGAACTGTGCTGATTGCATTTTTTTGTCCTACAAGATGAAGACTGCTTTATTTGTATGACCTGCAGTGTGTACAGCAAATATAGCAAAATCAAGATAACTTGTTTGAGTTGTCTTATCAAGAATTAGATCTGAACCCAGAAAGAATCCCTGTTAGTAGAGCAGGGATTATTGTGCAAGGTTAATAGTGCTGCTTCCATTTTTGTTTATTTATTTTTAAACCTCTGCTTAGTGTAAGATTTCATCCTAGCTGTGTGTAACTCTTACGGTTTCAAGGTGCTTGTGATTTGGAAATGCACTTGGTGTAAATGCCACACCTGGGGCAAGCAGTCTTGTCAACTGTGTTGGTCAGTTCTTTGTGAATTAATAACTTCTCTGAATTATGAAGGAACTGCAAAGTGTTGACACGCTCAGTACCTTTGCCTTCTGTTGCAGGTTAAATGACAGCCGTTGTCAGCAGGGGACTGCTTGGTGCAGTTCAGGCGTTGGAAGCCTTCAGTCCTGTACCTGGAGCTGTTAGCCATGAGCTCTTGTGCTCGCTAGAGCCCTTGTCCTTTGCTAATGGGACCAGTTACATGTGCAATGAGATCCCCTGGATCATATTTAATTATATTGCTCTCTGCCTAGCACAGCTATCACTTTTTTTTAATTCTGTGTTTTTATTATTTTTTATTTATTTTAAAATTATTTTAATTTTATTTATTTTTATTATTTTATTAGACTATTTCTGTGGATAGCAGGCCATCCTCCCTTTATGCAAAGAGACGACAGAATGGGACATGAAGGACCCTTCACTCTTCCCTCCTGGTCCCTGGTCTCTTGGTTCATGGTGTTTCAGTTCCTGTGTTCATCTAAAAGGGCTTTGAGTGGGGCTGGGTAACATGGCATCTTGAAGTGCTTGTTCCAGTTCAGTCCAGGTGTTCTCAGGTGTGGCACTGCAATGGGGAGACTTGTCCTAGAGCTGCTTTGGGATTTGGAACTGACACACTTATTTGAAACAAAAAACAAGTTATAGATTTCTACATCATTATTGTGACACTTCTTGACGTCATGGGAGCATGCTTCTATCTTCACTGAGATCACAAAGGTCTTTGGCAGTCTTTCCACATTAGGTTTTTTTTAATGTTAATGGTCAATAAGATGCAAGTACATTATTGTGTGTGTGTGTTTTGGTTTTTTTAGTTTTGCTTTTTTCTTTGTGTATGTTTCCTTTAAATTTCTTTACTGTGTCCCCACCGACACCCTGCCCCCCCAACCCACATTAAAGGGTTTCCTGCAGCAAGATCCTGGTTGCCTTAAGGTAGCAGTCTGATTTACATGACAAATCCAAAGGCTTTTCTGGGGATTTCTGGCTTATACTTAAAACTTTCTTCTGAGCCAGTACAGCAGAAGGCTGGGAGAGCAGAGCACCAAGCTGCAGTCTAGAGGTCAGATGCTGGTTTGCTGAGGGGATTCTGCTGGTGGGGGGAAGCAGAAGTGATGTGGCTGCTTACCTCCAGAAGTCTAGGAGGTGAGCCGGAGGGAAGGGCAAGGGGGAGGCAGGGGAAGAGACCCCAAGGTAGAGCAGCTCTGCCCCACTGCGAGGCAGCCCTGGGGACTGATGGCTGGATGGACCCTCCGTGGAGCTGGAAGGGCGATTGTGCATTGTTGTTAAAACATGTTCTCAGTCTTCTGAGCTCCAAGGTCCTTATTTCTGCACTGCTCCCATAGAATTACAAATGGTGAAAGTATGAAAACCATGTCATGTCTGGCAATGCATAGAAGGGGTGAGGGAATGCTCGTTCTTAGGCAGCTTAATTGGATCTGAGCGTTGCTCTGTGCCCCACTTTACACACCAGCATTTATAAATGGCCACACTTGATTGCGAGTAAACACATTTTGTGCTTCCATTTCAACACGTGACGGCTGCAGAGCACTGTTTTAATGAACTCTTTTGCATGTCATTGAGTCAGTGGAATTAATGTTCTTTTTGCAGCATCCTTGAAGTGCACAGGGAGGCTCGTCTGAGCAGTAGTGATCAAATCCCCATCTCAGGGGCCCATGCTCTGACTTGGGTCCTGAGGCAAAACCTGGAGAGAGCGGGAGAGGTATGGGTGTGCAGCTGGAACACGAGCTCCCGAGTCCAGCCCTCGAGTCTGTCCCTTACAACAGTTTTTCTTGACTCTCCTTTACTGAACTGCTTCATACTTGTGATATTCCCTTGCTCTGTTGAATCCCACTGATCGCTCTGCTAGCATAGCAAGAAAATATGGTCTTTTTGTAGAACAAAATCGGATTTCTGCTATTTCTGAGGATGAATTCTCCCAGCAGTCAGCACCAACTCCCGGTGGTGCCTTCCAGCCAGTGTGGCCGTGTTCCTGTAAAGAGCCTGGGAAGGAGCGTGCCTGTTTGGGAATGCAGCACTCAACAACCCACCTCTGTTTGGGAATGCAGCACGCGACAACCCACCTCTGTGTCCTGGTCCCTTTCCCACATGGGAGAGGTGGCTGAGGGGCGCTGGCTGTGAGCCCTCTGCCTGCTCCCTCTGTGCTCTGCTGTCTTGGGGAGCTGCTGGCGGCTCTGCCAAAGTGGAGGAGGGAGAACTGCATGTGCGCACAGCACCCCTGGAAGGTGTTGTCTTGACAGATTTTGCTTTCTCCTTATGTGTTGAAGAAAAGTGGTTAATCAGCATTAGTTCAGGCTTCAGCCTGGAAGGGTGGGAGTAGCTGCTAGCGTGAGACAGATGCGAGGCAGGGGTTGGTGGGGTTATGCTTCTTGTTCGGGCTTGTTAAACGTGATGGAGAATCCCCTCTGGTCCTGGCATACTGCACTCTGCTATGCTCCTTTTGTTTTTACTTTTTTGAAGTGTAATAATAAGTGGCTGTGCTTACTTCCCCCTCTGTGGCCGGCAAGGGCCTGGCCGTGCAGGGGGCCATTCTGCACCAGCCTCAAGGGTGGCTGGCTGCCCACAGAGCTGCCACGCTCTCCTGCAGGGTGCTGCCTTCAGAGCTTCAGCACCCTGGGATACCCCACAGGCTGTTTTATCCCGCCCTGGCTGCTTTGGCAGACCTGCTGTCTTCAAAACTCCCTTTTTCCTCTGTTTAGTGAGCTGTGGTAAAGCTCAGCCGGTGGATATCTCTTCTATCCCGGGCTGGACCAGCGCCTTGTCCTCAGTGCTGGGCAGGAGGCAGAAAAGTGAGCCCCAGGGCTGGTGCTGAGCTCAGTGGCCTGTGGGTCCAGCGGTGTCTCTGCAGCAGTGCAGGGCCCCACATACACAGGGAAATGCTGCGGATGCTTTCTGCCACCGAAGCCCTGGCTCGTGGCAGTGGGTGGGTTGCCGGGCCCCCTGCTGTGCCTGCTGCAAGGCAGCTGCTATCACTGTGAGCCTCTGTGACAGGGAGAGAGGCTTGTTGCACTGAGTCTCCCTGTCTTTCTTTTTATTTTTGTTGTTCGCAGGCTGCAGCAGCTGAGCAGACATGTCCTGAGTGCTGGAAGCTGTGTGGGTCTGTTGGCAACAGCCGGTGGCAGGGCCCTGGCCAGGAAAGAGCGTAATGGTCCATACTGGCACTTTCAGCTGGGCAAAGGGTTGCTGCTGGCCTTGGCTTTGTCCCTGGCCTAGGGAAGAACAGAAGCTCTGAACTGTGCTGTTTCCCCAAGTACTACCTTTCCCAGGAAAGAACATGTTGCTTCAGAGAGGGGAAGTTGCTGTTTTTGTGTGTGAGCAGAGGGAGTAATGTAGATGAATGCTCTTCATGAGATGTCTCCTGTAGAAGTTGCCTAAACACAGAATTACATCTGTGGGTTTATAAAAGAAAATAAAAAATAATCTGAGCATAACTTGATGATGTTCAGTGAAAGATAAAGAATAGCCTTTCTTTCCTGCTCACGTGTGGCATTGTGTCAGGTCTCTAATGAGCTGGCTTCCTCCGCTCATGTACAAAAACCTTTCCACAGCTGCTTCCTACAAGAGTCACACTGGAAAATAGATTGTCATTTTTCCTTTAGTTGTCTTCGTGATCTGGAACAATAACAGCGACAAAGGAGAGGCCAGTAGTTCAGCTATGTTTGGATTTATTTATTGCATCTATTTAGAGCAGTAGATGAATGATTATTAAACTTTCAGTGGGCTGATAAAAATGATAATGTGTCTTTGTCTTTGCTGTAAATCTGCTTTATAGATGGACAGGGACCTGTTTGGTTATAGGGTGCTTGCATTAGGGGGTTAGATAAGCGCATGCAATCAATATGAAATTATGATTTCCCCCCTCTTATCTCTTCTGATGGTGCCACTTCCGTTCAGGGTGCCTGAGTGCTGGTGCTCAAACATCTGGGGAAAGGGAAGATTCATTCCTTTTCCTGCCAGACTCTTAGGGGCTGAGCTGAGGAAACATGGAACATTGTTGGGAGGGAGCTTCAGAGTCCGTACTTGGGTGTCTCACATCTGAAACAGCTGCACCAAAATTGTTCCTGACTCATTCTTAATACCCTCTAGTGAAGTCTGTTCACATGTGCCACCTATTCTTACAACAGAGCCAGATTAGGGGCAGGGGATTAAAGGCTATGGGGGGTTGGTAAATGTGGTGGGTTTAATGTGTTTTTATGTGTTTTTTAAACCCATTGCTGTTTAACTCTGTATCTGCAGCCAGTTGCAATGGCTGTTGCATTACTGCAGTGGTTCAGCGTTAAGCAGGATCAGCAAAACGAGGTGGTGTTTTCTCTTGATGAGCAAAAGAGGAGAGAAAGTTTGAGGTTGTTTTGACTTGTACCTGTCTTTGTGTAAAGTAATCTTTCTGCAGCATGAGCAGGTATCTTGGGGCCAGGGTGTTGCAGTTGACCAGTGGGCTGGTCTAAACCGAGGTTGCTGCCTGTGCTGCGTAGGTGTCACCTGGGCTGCAGTGTTACAGACCAAGTTGAACTACCTTAGCCCTGTGGGCTGAGGGGAGCCTGGCACACGCTCAGCCAGGGCAGCAACTCCACGTCCCCTGGGTGGTAGCTCTGCCCCTGACAAGCTGGAACGCCAGTCTCAGAAAATAAATACAAAGAGGTTCAGGGTGGACTATACTTCATGATGAGATACCTGCTCTCTGTCCTTTTTGCTCATCAGTTGTTGTTGGAGGTCTTCAGGAGCTGCTGGTCTGGCTTGCTGAGAGGTTGCAGTCCCCCTGTCTGTGGCACAGGGCTTGCAGGGACCCTGTCACGTACACCCTGCTGCCCTCAGTCAGAGCGAGAGGGCTGCCTTTGGAGACAGGGAAGCATGTGGGGCTGTATTTGATTGCCAAGCCATCTAGTTGAGTGGGGGCTGCCCTTCAGGAGGAGTTCCTGGTATTTTTCTCGAATTGTTGAATTGTTTGAGTCAGTACCTTTATCTCTCACTTGGATTTAATTGTGCTTCTTACTAATTTTTCTGCATCATGTGTTGCTCCTCCTTTACACCTTGCCTGTCTTGCATTGCTTTGCTGCCCCAGCATCTCAGAGTGTGTTGGGAGGAAGGCACATAATATTTCACAGAGCAGCAGATGCAGAGGTTTAAGGAATATCAAACCCGCTTGTAGCAGCGATGGCAGGAAGCATGAGTAATGCTGGGAACACACTGCTATTGCTGGAGTGTTTTTGTAGCAAAGCCTCTTGTGAGGGAATTGCATCTGATATTTTGTAGTGCTTCCTGAATCACTTCCAACATCTTGTGATCTGTTTCCACAGGCAGCTCTTTATCCTTGGTCCACCCAGGCTGCAAGAGTGTTGAGGAAACCAGAACAGTTATCATGGAGATGATTCTGAGATGAGGGATGACACATACAGCCCAAGGCGTGTAGTTGCTCTGAGTCCCTGGGGTTCGCTCTGCAGTGGGGCATTACGCGCTTGTGCAGCTTGCTGTAGGGTGACTATCACCAGGAATGCATGTCAATAGAAGTCAGGGTCTAGACCTAGACGGGTGATGTGCTGGTGACACTCAGAGAGAGGTGATAAGAAATACTAGCCTGGATTCCTGGAAGTCCTGAAGTACTTATGTCTGTTTCCATACAGACACACACACACAGACACCCACCCGTCCCCTTTTTTAGTTGAAATACCAGATCTGCTTCCTCCTAGTAAAACTAAAGACTCTTTTATCTTAAACTCTGTCTACACTAGGACTTAGTAGTAACCCCGTTGGCTAACTTGTTGAAAACAAACTAGACCAGATAAGGCAGCTGGCTCTTAACATGCTAACTGAAAAGCATTAATGCCGGCCTGATGATGTCATACCTTTTTATATCTTAGTGCAGATAGGACCGTAGACTGGTGGGGGTGGGCTGTGTGTGTTTCAGCACTTCTCTTTCTCTTGGCCCTCTTTGGTCAACTTGCTGGTGAGAGTGAACTTGGTCTTGCTGCAACCTGTGCTGCCTTTGGAGCCCTCCTCCCTCTGTGGTGGTACTAGACATTGTCACCTTGGTGTGCTGAGCTGGGTGCAGGAGGGAATGGGAAGGATCTCTGTTAGAAGGCAAGTGTGTTACTGTGAAGGTATGGACAGCAGTTGTAGAGGAAAAGGTGTAGCAAGATAACAACTTAAGACTGGACTAAAATCTCTGCTTCACACTTCAGTGATTGATTTCAGTTTGGAACCTGACACAGTAATTTAAGGGCTAAATTTAATTTTCAGTGTAACTTTTTCGAATAAAGATAACATTTGGAAAGGAAGTCTCCACATTCACGTCTTAAATTCTTCCCTCCACCATTGTCTGGGTGTGTTCAGCTGAACACAACTTCTGTGAATATCAGCCTTCTCTCCTTGCTATGGATTTTTTGGATATTTTTGAATATTAATTTTTACTAATTCTAGGTGAGCCACTAAATCCTGTGAGCAATGGCTGACTGTTAGCTGTGACCACAGACTCCAGTCATGGTGTCATGGGGCTGGGAGGGTGACCAGCCCCAACACCCCAGCTCGAAGCAGAGCAGCTCGAGACCTGCTGCTGGGCCCCGCTACTATCTAACAGCGAGGAGCTGCCTTGTGAGCACTGTAAGATGGGTCAGCATGAAGCTTTCTTAAAAATAAAAGAATGCGTCATGCTCTGATCAAGAAACTAGTGTCTCATAAATCTAATGGGAGAAGTATAATGCCAGGAATTGTAATAAAGTTGGTGGGAGTGGGACCCTGTGCCGCGGTATTCAGCTGAAGGTGATGTGAAGGAGAGCTCTGGTTATGAGACCATCTGTGGCTGAGGCCACTCAATGTCAGCTGATACACCTAAAGACACAACCTTGTCGTTTGTCTTGGGTGGTGGGTTTCTAGCACAGCTAAACTAGGTTTCTCTAGGTCATTGCCATCTTGTCCTGATACCTGCTGGGTGCATGTTGGGTGTTTAGGTATCACACCAGATCTGCAAGTATGTTCACTGAATTTTCATGGGTTAGTATTAAATTTTATATAGTGCAACACTAATAATTCACTAGGCTTTCTGCTGAAGGAGGGTTCTCAGTATCAGGCTGATTCCTGAAGAGGCTTAAGATCATTTTTTGGACCATGTTTTGTTACTTTTTCCTGCCAATGGATCTTGTTTTGCTTAATGGGAACTAGGAGCGGGGAAGGCTGTTTGGTCCCCTTTAATCTTTGAGTCCCTACAGACCACACATTTTTCTCCCCAATAAATTGGCTCACAGCAGCATCCCAAGCTCATGTTACATTGAGCACTGAGCAGGGGCATTGTGCTGGGCTCCCAGCTGTGTGGTGCAGGGGTGAATGTTCGGTGTGGACCACTCACTTGTTTAGAACTGTGTTTTACATATTTCACATGGGAGGGTGCTGGTGCCTGTGTAGGCGAGGGCAGTAAATCTGTTGTCGGAAGGGCTTGCACATATGTAATGAGAGCAGATTATTTCTGTTTTCCCTTATTTTGCTGCCTTGAGGCAGGTGGACAGATTATAGCGGATAGAGAGTATATGTTCATCAGTCCTTTCCTGTCTTTTTCATCACCACCCCCACCTCTTCTGGTGACCCCATTTTCTAGAGGGATAAAGCGAGCAGCCCAACCTCATTTCTCAAATCTGTTGTAAAGTCTGATTAGAGGAGTGGAGGAGCTCCGGCACTGTGCGTGTGTGTAGCCTGCCTGGGCCCTCTTGGTGCTCCTTGGGGCAGCTGGTCTGCTGCAGCTTTCCCGCATGGCTCTTGTCCTTCAGCTGCAGCCTGGTCTCTGCCCATGCCGCTGCCCCTTTTTGGGAAGAGCTTGTTCTGCTTTTGCTCTACACCGTCTGTGTCTCTCCGCAGAACATTGTGTCCAAGAACGCTATGCAGTACCGTGGGAACGCCCAGCACGATGCACAGGAGTTCCTGCTTTGGCTTCTAGACAGAGTCCACGAAGATCTGAACAACGTAGTGAATTACAGTGGCATGCCTCAACTCAAGGTAAAGGGTTTTGCTGCGAGCCAACATGGGAGAGTAGCTGCAGCTTTGCATACAGTCTTTCATTTTAAATAGGTCCTCCCTGTTGGCTTCCCAACTCCCAGTAATTCAGATTGAAAACAAAGCTTGGGTTAAAATACTGCTTATTTCTGGCCCTGTGAATGTAACTAGCCATTTCACTAATCTGTGGCAAGTGCCTCTGTTGTGGTTTAACCCCAGATGGCAACTAAGCACCACGCAGCTGCTCGCTCACCCCCTGCCCTGGTAGGATGGGGAGGAGAATCAGAAAGAAGGTAAAACCCGTGGGTTGATATAAAACCAGTTTAATAACTGAAATAATAATAGGAATGAAAAGGGAGACAACAAAGAGAGAGGAATAAACCCCAAGAAGAACAAGTGATGCACAATACAATTGCTTACCGCCTGCTGACTGATGCCCAGCCACTCTCTGAGCAATAATTGGTGGCCCCTGGCCAACTCCCCCCAGTTTCTATACTCAGCATGATGTTCTATGGTATGGAGTATCCCTTTGGCTAGTTCAGGTCAGCTGTCTTGGCTACACTCCCTCCCGGCTTCTTGTGCACATCCTCACTGGCAGAGCATGGGAAACGGAAAAGTCCTTGGCTTAGGGTAAGCACTACCTAGCAACAACTGAAACATCAGTGTGTTGTCAACATTGTTCTCGTGCTAAATGCAACCCAGAACACTGTACCAGCTACTAGGAAGAAAATTAACTTGATCCCAGCTGAAACCAGGACTGCTTCCCAGTACAATCACTTGTGCATGGTCACATACCGCTCTGCAAGAGCTGGGAGGCATTATAGGGGAAGGGCTGCCAGGTATATCATCTGGTGTGAGATCCATGCCTTTCCTTGGGCTGCCCCAGCTACTTCACGTTCCTGCATAACCACCAGTGTGAGCAGAGCACACTTGTTATTTAAAGATCTTGTGATGGTTTTCTGGTGGTTTTGCGCAAGGAGGGCCCAGATTTGACTAGGGATACTGGAGCTATTTGGTGTGGTGCCTCTGCACACCTGGGTGTGCTTCTAGGGTTTATTCTTCTCTTTCAGCCACCGTTGGAGGATGATGTGCTGCTCGAGGGACCAGCCTTTCCAATCAGTAGTACTTTTGTGCAGGAACTCTTTCAAGCCCAGTACAGGTATGAGATTTCGTAAATTCTGAGGCATTATTGCATGTATTGGTGACTCCAGTATGATTCTACCCTAACACTAGCTCCCAGTACAGTTGACTGGTGTCATTGTGTTAACAGCTGTTTCAGAATTCCTGCTAAATGAAATCTGAACTAAGATCTTGCTCCAGAGGAGTAAAAGAATTTCCCTACTTCAGCTTTGGTATATTCTGTGAAAATCTACAGTACGTACCACTTCTTCATCTGCCCTGATGCATCCTGAAAGCAAGCCAGTGCTCAGTGGAGTAAATGCTAAGGACAGCACAGTGCTGCGAGGCTTACCCTGGCTGCTGAGAGGCAAGAGCCTGTGGCAAGATCTGGAGGTGCCTGGAGGCTGCTGGGGAGTTACAGATCCCAGGCATCGTGCAGAGTTCCTGTTATCTGGCGCTTGGGAATTCTGAGCTGAATCTTTCACTGTCCCTTCAGGGTTTTCCCATGAGTTTCCCATGCTTCTCAGGAAGTGAGAAGCACTTTCTAATTTCAGAACTAACACAAGAAGACAATCTAGTTTCCAGTGTTCCTTGATGGCTTGTATCTGTGCTGCTATAAGAATTTTAATTGCTGGGCTTTCTCCACAGTATTTGCCAAGGCTTCCTTTGAAAAGGAGAAACCTTAAGCCCGGTATAAAATGTGAAGCCAGTGTAAGGTTGCAGGTTAATTCTAAATGTGAGAGAAGTATTGTCTGGAGTTTTTCCCCTTCCAAGTAAGAGATCTGTACACCTGCAGTGCTGACTGTTGCCATCTCTTTCCTGTCACTTCTCTTCAAAGACATAACCCTTCCGGGCCTTTCATGTTGGAGCTACTGTTGGTAAATTATTCATTTTGTAGTGATGTTTATTAAAAGCCAAATTCAGTGACTGGATTGAAATCTTTTCCTGGGGTGCCCTGTAATGAACTTTGAGACTAATTACTTTAAAAGGATCTAGAAATTAGGAGCCCATCATTTGCAGCAGCTATGTCTATACAGCCTCTGCACAGAGCTGCTTTGTATGGAGAAAGAAGAGAGGAAAGAGGCAGCCAGATTGACATGCAGAGGCTGTTGTTTGTGATTTGATGCATCCATTCCTGATGAAATGAGGTATAACTCTACCCTATTATTGATGTTTGTACTAGGTCCTCTCTGACATGCCCTCATTGCCAGAAGCAGAGTAACACCTTTGACCCTTTTCTCTGCATCTCTCTGCCGATTCCTTTGCCTCATACACGGTATGTAACTGTCTTGAACTTAGTGTTGGCTGTTTCCCATGCATATAGTGTTGTTTAATTTGCTACAGAAGGAAGAGACATGTCAGCAAAATTTCTCTGGTAAGTCTTTAAAAAAGATAGATAGGACCGTATGGGGATTTAATTTTTTCCTTTGCAGGTAAATTGGCCTTTTACTTGATTCAGAATAGTCCTCCACCCCACCTTTAATTTCCTATAGAATTAATTTTTTTTTTTTAAAAAAATACCGTTGATTCAGGTAACCAAAATATTTTGCTTTTGACTTAATTTATAGCATTAAATTGAAAAGGGGAAAAGGATGAAACACTTTCTTTTTTTTTACTTTCTTTAGAACAGTCTCACTGATTACTCCAATTTCAAAAAGTGAAGTTAAAAGCTTTCCTGCAAAATGTTTTGCTTTATTGAAAGACAGCTGTTGCCAATAAAGAAAAAAGCTCCAGGGAGAAAAAAAAAATCCAGATAAAAAGTTGAGAGCGAAGATAAAGATGCACAGCAAAACTACCCATTGTATGTGTAAGCAACTCCTTCACCTGATATTTTGGAGGCAGAAAACGTGTATGGGTTCAAGAGGGAATGGAACAAAGTAATGAAAGCCCATAGTAATTGTAACTGTCACATTTGATTCAGAAGTCCCTGCTCCATGACAGAGTGGAGACTGAGTGGGCTTTCCCAGGAAGATGTCCCTGGTCAGCTAGCTGCCCCACTCTTCCCAAGATAGTGCTGGCTGCTGTTGGAGGCAGGACTGAGTGGTGAGAGGCAACGTGGAGCAGCTGTTCCCAGCAGCAGCTCTCTGAGTGTTTTAAGGTGCTGCTTTGCACTGCCCTAAGCTGCATTGCTAGATCCTTGTTGGAAAATTACGATTGCTTTGTCATGAACGGTTTCATTTTTAACTTTGTGGGGCTTTTTTGAGACAACATTCTGCTTGCAGGATTAAGTAGCACCAGTCCATGTAGTAGGAAAGGAGTCTTTGGAAATCAAACATACCCGTCTGGCTGCGGCCGAGCGTAACTCCAGTGTGAGGTGGATCTGGGCTGCCTGGCGGGCCCTGTAGCTTACGGGCAGGCTGGATGCACCCAGGCTGGGCTGGCCTGGCTGCGGTACTGCCCAGAAGTGCTCAGGCCAGCCCCAGCAGTGCCTCCTGTGCTGTCTGCAGGCCGCTCTATGTCACCGTGGTGTACCAGGGCAAGTGCTCTCACTGCATGCGCATTGGAGTGGCGGTGCCCATCTCTGGAACGGTGGCCAGGCTGCGGGAAGCTGTCTCCTCAGAAACAAAGATACCCACAGAGCAGGTAATGGGGCTTGTGTCATCACCCGTGTGCCCTCCCTTCAGCGGGGGGGAGCACGGAGGCTTTTGTCCCATGTTGAATATGTAGGAATTGAAATTTGCTGCCCATGATTGAATGGGGGAACCAGAGCAGTGGTAATCTGGATCGTGTTTTCCCTGTGCATTGGCTTTTTGAAACCTCAGGATGTTGGGATAGTTATCAGTGGCGCGTGCAGACCTTCTGTCTGATCACACAGTGATTTGTGCATGCTGGCAGCAAGGGAACTGTTGGCACCTGTGGGGAGTTCCTCTGTAGGAAGAGCTGCAGGAAAGCTGTCAGATCCCACCAAAACCTCTCCATGCGCTGCCTTTACCCCAGCTTCTCTTTTATGGCAGTCCTTTTCCCTCTTCCTCACTCCTGGCTGATGCCAGGATGTTTTGAGGAATGCTATCCCTTAGCAGGAAAACCCCCATTGAGAGGCAGGGCAGCTCAGCTGGACCAAGCACAGGTGGTTTAATGAGTTCTGGGTTGCTTCTGCTGACTCTAGATCGTGCTGACAGAGATGTACTACGATGGTTTTCATCGTTCCTTCTGTGATACTGATGACCTGGACACCATTCATGAAAGCGATTGCATTTTTGCCTTTGAGACCCCAGAGATATTTAGGCCTGAGGGTATCCTCAGTCAGAGAGGTAAGTCGATAACTCTGCTTAATGCCCACATCAGGTGACTAGTGAGGGAGGCTTGTTTTGGGAAAGGATATACTTGAGAGTAAAAGTCCCACAAGTAGTTGATGTTCTGGCGTATTGATTTCAACTCTGACTTTGGCCAGACTCGTTTCAGAAGACTTAATGGTGTTGTCAGCCAGCAGGTTATCAAGAAGTGATGTACATTCCTTCCTTCCTCTTAGGGCTGATTCTGCAGGCCAGGCTAGCTTAATATGAACTCTGTTGTCAGGCTTAATTTAAAGACCTGCTAGGGACTGGTGAAGCCACTGAAGTTGTGTTATTTAAAATCAGATTGCCAGTGATGAATAAACAGTCTCGGGAATGAACAAACACTTTCTCTTTCAAAGCTCAGAACCCTCAGTTTCTCTGCATCTCCTTCTCAGTGAAAGGGAATAATTGCTTCCTGGGTAGGTGGAGCATCACCAAACGCAAATTTTATTATTGGAAGTAATAAGTTGGGTTTCTGTCACTTTAGCTTTTCTTGCAGGCACTCAAAGCTATGAGTGCTTGTACAAATAGCTGTGAAAAATCAGTTAGGTGAGCACTTGCATATAATTTTTTTCTGTAAAGAAATAGTCACTATGAAAAGTAATTGCTCTTTGAAGCCTTCATATGAGTCATAAAAATGGTCTTGATTCCGTAGTGACCTGCCTCTCTGCAGCCGAAGGAGGGTTTCTTGAGGGGGCGTCAGGGCACTCAAAGCAAATGACATAACAAAATGTTTCCTTTCTCCTAATTTTTCAGGAATACATGTGAACAATAACCTGAATAACTTGAAATGTGGCACTGAGCACTCCCGAACAATATCTTACTCTCAAGGAACAGTGAAGTCTGGAAAACTGGAACAGTCCTCTACTAAACCAGCAACGAATGACAAGATTGTCTTGCTGGTGTGTAACAGAGCGTGCACTGGACAGCAGAGCAGAAGGTGACTGGCAGCTTCACAGTCAGAGTTACTTTTCTGGCTGCTTCCTTAATTGATCTGGGTTTTACTCACAGTGTAGTGAAAACACAAAGTGAAGGAGCAACAACTTGCATTCCTAGCTTGTATTAGGTGCTAAAGAACATGTTGATCGAGAAACATTAATGAATGCAGCACAATATTCCTAATTTTAGTGAACTTCAACTAGTTAAGTATTACTAGAAAGTGGTGGATGCAGACCACTTGGAAGGACATACCAGCTCTGTAGAGCTCTCTGGTTTCAGAGGGCAGCAAGCATGCCTGACCAGATCCTGTGATGTGTGGAAATTTTTACTTAGAGTGCAAACAGGGAGTGGGGGGAAGTGGCAAAGGCATTTGTACCAGTCACACTGAGACCTATCTCAGCTGCTGAAGTTTGCTTCACAAAAAGTTATCCCAGAGGTCACAATGCTCTGGAGCCTGAAGCAAGCCGCTTAAGGACAGAGCAGGGATGGAGCCCCTTAACAAGAACCTTCTGCGTGGGCAGCAGTAACAGTGTTTCCTTAAAGCATCTCTCCTCTGGAGACAAGTTTTTAAATGCCTTGTTTCTGGGGAGTTTCATCCAAAGCCTGCCAAGCTCCATAGGTGCCAAGTGAGGAGGGTGACACTGTCAGAGTCAGGATCTGATTTATGAACAGAATAATTTTTTAATTGCTCTCTCCAATGCTTCTCCTTCCTGTAGGTTTGGCTTGCCCTTTGTGTTGCATTTGGAAAAAACAATTGCTTGGGATATTCTGCAGAAGGAAATTCTGGAGAAGATGCAGTATTTCCTGCGGCCTGCAGCTTGCATGCAGGTGAGGCAAATGGTTTTGTCTGTTCTGAGACTTCCAGCTTTGTGTGATGTGAACTAAAGGGGAAGCCAGTTACTTGAGTGATAAACATGCTGCACATGCTGAACTGATGGCTTCCCAGTGTTTCTTTGTGCAATAATGTCCAAATCTGGTATTCTACCTCCTTGGTGCTTTTGCCTACTTGCTGAAAGGTACAAGTAAGGTATCTTGGACTGGTCATGTGAAGAAATTGCATGTTTCACTTCCTTACTTCCAGTAAATACTTGAGATGTTAGTGCTGTACTGGAAATCCACGGGTTGGTGGTGTTTGCCCAAAAGAAAAGATGAAACATTTGCTTAGTGACTGTGTGTTTCTGATGAGAACCCCCTCTGAGAGCAGAGGGGTGAAAAGGGGTGTCACCATAGAAGACTTGTTGGGTACAAAGCCTCAGTTGCTGTGCCTCACACCTCTCTTAGCTGCTGCTTGTAGGCATATTTGAGACCTTGTGCATTTGCCTTCTCATGTAAAACATACATTCTATGATAAAGTATGTTTTGGCTGGTACTGAGAGCAGGTTTGCACACAGGTAAGTTGGTTTGAGTTGTTGACATGGCTCCTACTCTCTGTTGCAGGTTTGCCCATTCAGTTTGCGAGTGGTCAGTGTTGTGGGCATAACGTACTTGCTACCTCAGGAGGAGCGACCCCTCTGCCATCCAACAGTGGAAAGGTGAGCTGGTCATCCTTCCCAGGAGTAGGGAGAAGTTTGTCAGCTGGGAACTCGGTGTGTAGCCATGCAGAAAGGGACAGTCTTGGTGTGGGTGTGTGGAATGGACTTTACAGGCCTAAGGAGCAGGGAAACGACTGTCCTCAAGAAGCTGTGTGAGGATTGCTCAGTTGTGTGTCATGCCATCTGGAGTATGTCCTGTATTGTCCTTCTTGGAAATGGAGAACAGAATGAAAGTATTACTTCATTACTCCTCCCCCTCTTTTTTGTGTGACTGTTATTCTTTGGAAATCTTTGTAGATGTCTGTTCTGTCAATAAGTGTAGGTTTAATTACAGAACTAATGTACTTTAGTAAATGCAGTTTGCCAGTTTTGCCACGCTCTTTGCTGTATGAATTCCTTTTACTCCTTTGCACACTTGAGCTGTGTGGGAGCAGGAAGGATGAAGGTGTAGTGGAGAGAAGCTGTATCCATGTAAAAGATAACGTATGCTTCAGATAGAAAGATGGTCTAACTTCTGTCTGCTCCTCTCTCTAGGGCATTGAAGTCATGTGGACAGGGGGGAACTGCTCATGTGAAGTTAGTGGTAGAATGGGACAAAGAAACTAAAGATTAGTAAGTATAAAGTGGGGAGCCTTAAAGCATGTTCGTGTGTGAATTTTGCACCCTTCGGCAAACGTGAGACCCATCAGAAACCCCACCCTGTGCCCTGGCCTCCGCGCAGGGGCAGACTGGGGCTGGGTACCCTAGACTTGCTCAGTGTTGGGAATCCTTGTCTCTCTAGCCTGGGTTTTGCATTATGGAGCAGGCATCTTGCCTGTGACTCCTTCCCCCACAAATCATATTTGTGTGAGAAAGTTTGTGGGCAGTGAGTAGCTTTTTCTGCCTGAGGTAAACTGGAGTGGGTGCCCACTGAAGCTGTTTACACCTCTGTTAGCTGTGCTGCCCTGTCAAGGATCTCTTGCCAGTCAGCTCTTGCTCACATGTAGTGGGACAAATCCAGGAAAGACCTGTTGATTGCATGTTCAGAAAAGCCCCTCCGCAGCATGGGGAGCGGGTGGATGTGCTGGTAAATGTGTTGTCTCCCTGATGCAGCTTGTTTGTGAATACGGAAGAGGAGTATATTCCAGACTCTGAAAGCGTTCGCCAGCAGAGAGAGCTTCATCATCAACCTCAGACTTGCACTTTATCTCAGTGTTTCCAACTGTACACCAAAGAGGAACAGGTGGGGATAAGACTATATAGCAGCCAGGAATTGGAAGGTCTGGCTGGTCCGCGTGCTGCATGAACTCCCATACGCAGCAGTGTAGCTGTTTTCTGCAAACACTGATTTGTTGATATAGGACAATAAATTTATAACACTTGGCTAGTTACCAGTCCTGCTAACAGAGTTTCTCTGCAGTGAGGAGAAAGTTTTGAGAAGTATTGCTTTTGGTTTTTTTGCCCCCCAGATGTCGATATGAGAACGGACTCCTCTATTCTGCAGTTTCCTCTCTGTGAAATAGCAATGTCTTTTTTTTCTGGCATCCATTATAAAGGGTTAGAACAACGTGGCTTCTTCATGGGAATTTACTGGTGTATCTTGGAGCAGGTGTATGTTTCCAAGGCTGAGCAGGGGTGGGGTGGGCTCAAGACCCACTGAGTGCCCCCCCCCCGAACAGCAGTGCAGTGACTGCTGAGCTCAGTTCTCCAGTAGCGTGGCTGCTCTCTTCCTCTAGCTCTGCTCATGGTGTGAGGAGGTCGAAGTGGCAGGAACAATAGTGTGCCACGAGGCAGACTAGAGATGGGTCTGATCTGGCCCTTGCCTGGAACTTGTAAGCGATCTGCATTTCTTTGCCAGAGGTCTCTAATCTGCTGTAAAATGGGATAGTCCTAGAGTTGGACTGTGGACCTTTGATTGAGCTTTAATAATTGTGGAGTCTCTCTTGTAGCTTCTTTCAGGAGTGAGGGAAAAATTGTTCAAAATTGTTTGACAGCTTAAAGCACTCTGACTTCTGAGATTTCTGAGCACTGGGCTTTGGAGGGAAGCATGTTGTGTTTGTGTCTTTGAAAAGACATGTCCTCCTTGGTGGACAATGAAAACCTTTGCAGTTTGTAAGTCTTTGCCATTGGGACATAGGGAGGGAGAGGGTTTTCAGAGGACAGTAAGGTGTCAGAGATGAAATTCAAAGTACACCTGTCTTCTTCCTGTTCTGATTCTTTCTTTATTGCTGGTTTTCTTGTGAGAGTACTTTTATTCAGGCTGCCAAACCTACCTGCTTTTTGGCTGTTTTTTCTTCTCTCCCACTTCAAAGGGATTGGAATTTGTAAGGTCAAAATAGCTTCTCTGCACAGACAGCACTAGCTGAATTCTGTCTTGCAGTGGGAAGTGCTTCCTGCATGAGGCGCACATGTCTACGTGCTTGTCACTCTTTTGAAAAGTGTCAGTGGGAATCTTGCATTTTCAGTGAGATTGATAAATGCTGGAGACAGATGGAATGCAGGGCCTGGAGCAGCAGAGGAACAGTGGTGTAGTCAAAGCTGCCTTGAACTGGGAAAACTAATACCCACTCATGCCTTTTCCTTGTAGCTTGCCCCAGATGATGCATGGCGATGCCCACACTGTAAGCAGCTGCAGCAGGGTAGCATCACACTGAGCCTCTGGACCTTACCTGATGTTCTCATCATACACCTCAAAAGGTTTAGACAGGTAAGGATGTCTGCAGTGTTTCTGGAAGCAGGGAGTGACCTGACTAGACCACCTCTTCCAAAGCAGCTGTTCTGCCCTGTGCATTCTTCTGTGGGTTTTTTGTTTTCCCCAGGCATGGTGGTCTTGCTGCCACTGCAGCTCATGCTGTTCTTGGTTTACACAGGAAGGAGACCGAAGGATGAAACTTCAAAACATGGTTAAATTCCCCCTAAGTGGCTTGGACATGACTCCTCATGTTGTTAAACGCAGTCAGAGCAGCTGGAGTCTGCCATCTCACTGGTCACCCTGGAGGAGACCTTATGGTCTTGGAAGGGATCCCGAGGACTATATCTATGACCTGTATGCTGTTTGCAATCATCATGGCACCATGCAAGGGGGACACTATACAGGCAAGTAGCCTGCAATATTTACATATTTTGGATCCTTTCAGAAAGAAAACAGTGATGTTTTTCTATTGAGTGTCTGTAACATCATCTTTCTTGACAAAAGGACCTAACCCAACTATCAGGAGCTAGCTGTGTAATACTGGAGGGGTAGCTTTTGTGACTTAAAGGAATGGAACAATGCCTGTTGACCCCAAATGTCTTATATTGTACATTTCTTTTTCTGCTATTTTTTCCCCTTCAGAGTAATGTAACTGGCCTTTCATGTTTCAGAAATGCTTCTGGCCACTCAACACAGAATTTCTGTAGTCGCAAGAGGCGGGTATATGTAGGAAGTATTTGCACATTGTCTCTGTGCAGAGTAAATTTATGAACTCCTCTTTGCTTGTTGCAGCTCCCAGAGCAGCCAGATACCGAGTTGCTTTGTGGTTCTTGGGATCTGCTTGTATGACTTCACACAGCAGCCAGAAAAATTTGTGTGTCTGGTTTTGCCCTCTGATGTACATTTCTGGATTCTGTTGTTTTGGGTGGGCTCAGTCAGGCGGAGATTCACTGATGGAGGCAGACTGCCACAAGTAACAGAATGTGAGGTGAATGGAGCCACCCATTCTGTGTTCTGTTCTTAGCAATAATGTTGGACAAAGAAAATCCTGAGAGGCGAGCTGTTCATTGTATTTTGGTGGCCTCAGGCCTCCATCTTGCCAGTCAGACTGGAAAACAATGTGTTGAATGAATATACCTGTTCCTTTCATCATCCTCCAAGTCCATCGTAGCAGATAAGGTCATGTTTAAGTTATCATACAGCAAATCCAAGAGTAGTAGGAGTGAGGAAAGTCTAATAGCAATATATTTTCTCTCAGCGTATTGTAAAAACTCAGTTGATGGCCAGTGGTACTGCTTTGATGACAGTGATGTTCAACAACTTTCTGAAAACGAAGTCTGCAAGCAGACAGCTTATATTCTTTTCTACCAGAGACGCACAGCAATCCCATCATGGTCTGCTAACAGCTCTGTTGCAGGTAAGCCCTGCTGGAATTGTCAAGGAGTGGTTGTGGTTTTCTCTCATGGATAGTTTGTCCCGAGGAATTTTCTGCCCAGCTCTATGTAAGCCCCCACTTTTTGTCCCAGAGCTTGGCGAGGCTTGTCTGAGTCTGCTGCTGTGCATCAGAAGCCATGGGAAGCTCCCACTTCTTCTGTTTAAGGCTAGTTGTGGCAAAGAGGCTGTGGCAATGGGGGAATTCCCGCCACCCCCATGAGTAATTCTGCTCAGAGCAACCCTCGTCAAAACCGTGACATAAAAATGTGACTAGCTCATTCCCTGGAGCAGTGCCGATGGATAGGCAGCCAGCAGCTGAATGTGTCAGTTGAACCCAGAGTAAGCTGGAGGCAGATGCAGGCTTGATGCCTTGCCTTGGGAAAGGGAAGAATTAAAGGAAAGGACTTGCACTGTGCTTTTGCAGCAGCTCAAGGGCTGCCCTGTGCCTGCGTGCTCTTGTGCTGATACTGCTGATTCACAGCATACTGGGACAAGTGCAGTTCTGTCTTTCACTTATGACCAAAACTATTTTGTAAGAGTAAAGACTTACTTTCTCGGCAGTATCTAGATGCTGGCTCTGGACTCCAAGTGTCTTATCGAAGCCAGTGCAGTGCAGTACGTGCCTGATTCTCAGTGGCCTTCCAAGGTTTCACATGTTCTACAGCTGCATGCCACTGGCCTGATGTCTGTGCCCGATTCTTGCAGGCTCCACAAGCTCCTCGCTCTGTGAGCACTGGGTTAGCCGTCTTCCTGGTAGCAAGCAGCCCAGCATTGCCTCGGCAGCATCATCACGGCGCACGTCTCTGGCTTCGCTCTCGGAATCGGTAGAGCTGACTGGGGAAAGGAGTGAAGATGATGGTGTGTATCAACACTGTAGTGTGTGGGCGATACTGGTCCCCTAGTCTTTCTGTTGCAAGATCCCTACTAAACCAGCTGTAAAATATGTAGTGATAAGGGACAGTTACTCTAGCAGCTGGGGGAGGCAGGCACTGTGTCGGTAGGAGCAGATGGGTTCTGGCACAGGTGAGCTTTTCTCTGGTGTGGAAGGATGGAGAAGAGAGGGCAAGAGCCTTTCAAAGCAAGGAAACCTCTCAAGAACTTTTGTACTTCTCTTTTTTTCTGGGTTTCACTGCAGTACCTTTGCAGGGAGGCTGACATTGCTATAGTTTAGCATAGGTGCTAATTGTCTGCTGCTGTGCTGTTGAGTGCTTCCAGGGAGGAGAGAAGATACAAATTCACTTGTGTGTGCTTATAACTGTTCAGTTCCTGGCTTTGCCTGGCTCCTTCACATAGTGCATTATAACTTCTGAAAACGTGGAGCTTTGCAGGTCACTGTGCATTTTGAAGCAGGTATAGATGTCCCTGCAGCAGCATGGTGATAACTGTCAGACCTAGCATGTCTAAAATGCTTATCATACTTTGTGTTTGTAAACAGAAATACATTTATCTAAAGAAGTAGGAAATCCTACTTTGCCTTTTACAGGATGGTATGTTAATACAGAAAAATGTATTTCTGGGAGCACAGTCATAGGTGGTGAACTTACTGCTAGTTTCAAGGACTTCCAAGGTGCAGAACCTGTTTGGTCTCCTGCTGCTCAGGGATGAGAAGAAAATCTAGATTTTTCAGTTACAGGCTTCGGCAAGGTACTTCTGGGGGAACACTAGCAAATAGCATTTGTTGAATCTCTTATTCAGCTTTCGTGCAAGAAGCTGTGTCTGCAGCAGGTATGAAGAGGTAGGCCTACGATGTGGTGTAGGTGGGCTGTCTGAGGGAAATAGCTTCTGTGGATGGAGGGGATAAACCAGCTGCAGGCTTGGCTTGGCTTTCACACTGAGGATGTTGCTTTCTTTCTCTGCAGGGGGATTTTCAACTCGGCCATTTGTAAGAAGTGTGCAGCGCCAGAGCTTGTCATCTAGATCTTCTGTCACCAGCCCGCTGGCAGTGAGTGAAAATGGTGTCAGGCCCTCGTGGTCACTCTCTGCAAAACTGCAGTTGCGCTCCAACTCTCCATCGCGCTTCTCTGGAGATTCTCCTGTACATACATCTGCTTCCACCCTGGAGAAGATCGGGGAGGCTGCTGATGATAAAGTTTCCACTTCTTGCTTTGGCAGCCTGAGGAATCTCTCTAGTAGCTACTTGGAGCCCTGTGATGGCAGTCGGCGAGAGCACAGGACGGCTCGCAGAGCTCCTTTGGCTGTCATGGAAGGGGCATTCAGGGAAGAGTCTGTAAGGACATCTAGCTCAGATCTTTCAGATGGGTATGGTAAAAGCTCTGTGCAGCTAGACAGGAATCACTCTGCTTTGGACCCTTTTGATAACAACAATCAAATTGCCTTTGTTGATCAGAGTGATTCTGTGGACAGCTCTCCAGTCAAGGAGGTGAAAGCCCCCAGTGGGACAGGGCTGGCTGCAGAGAAGGCAGATGGCACCCCTAAGAAGGTTCACAGCTCCAAGGGAGTTTCTGAGCCAGAAAAAAGTTTGAGGAAGGGGAGGACAGTCTTATCTACCCAAGAGGCCAAAGTCTCTCACTCTTCTCCTCCACAAAAGAGCTCCCAGAAAGTTTCCCGATCTAGAAGTAAGACGGACTCCTCTAGGGCCAGTGGGCGACATGGGTCTCCTGCTCCCTCTCAGGCTAGGAAGGACCATAGCACGAAGCCTCTTGAGGTGGCTGTCCCATCAGCTCAACAGAAGCAAAAGTCAGGTGGTTCTCCGTCCTCCACAGCTGCCAAGAAAACCCCGTCAGGCTCATTGACTAAGGGCTCTTCTGCTGGGAAGAGCCGGACTTCAGACCGAAGCCTCAGCAGGGAGGGCTCCAAGATAAGTCTGGGCTCAGATAAAACAAGTGTTACCAGCAGTTCAAGAACGAGCTCCCCGCGGATAAGCCACTCTAGGAGTGACAGCAGGGCAGTAGACAGCAAGCATGTGCGGAGTTCCTCCATGGCCAACCTGAGGTCTCCAAATGTTGGTGTGCGTTCTGGTTTGAAGAGGGACAGCAAGTCCGAAGAGAAAGGATTGTCTTTCTTTAAATCAGCCTTAAGGCAGAAGGAGACCCGAAGGTCAGCAGACTTGGGAAAGACAACAATGCTCTCAAAGAAGACAGGGAGTGGCAGTTCCAAGTCAGGCAGTAAAAATGTGCTGGAAGACAAATCGGAGAAAAGTGTTGTCCCACCAGCCTCTCAAACCAATGCCAATGTTACTGCAAAAGAAAAACTTGTCCCAAAAGATGCCACACCCAACAAACATTCTCTGCTATCCGGTCGCAAGTCCAAGTCTTCCCAGCTAGATCCCGGAGTCCAGTCTTCTCCTTCCAGTGGCAAGCAGTCTGCTGACAAGCCGCTGAAAAAATTACCTTCCAGCATGCAGGTGTCTGTACGGCCTTCTCTGGAACCTCAGTGAAATGCTGCAATCCAGGTGTCTTTTCTTCTGCTGAGAAGCTAATTTATTCTGAGCTCTTGTTTTTTTTGTTCATGTGCCTAATGTATGTTTTGAGGAGAAGTTAACTGCAAGTTGTTAAAGCGCCTTTTGATTCTGCCATCAAACCAAATAGCCACAGGCAGCCAGCACTGATGCAAGTAGTCTAGCTGGAGTCGTTGTTGAACATGAATGCAGCTGTCCCATAGCACTTGTACAGGAGTCTTTATAGAAAATGCAACAACTTTCTTCAGATTCAGGGTTTGAAATCTGAAACCCAGTTGTACTGACACTAGTGTGCTTTGTAGAGCTGTGAACTGATATTCCTTTGGTCTTGTTCTGAGCAGGCTGTGTCCATGTTGGTGTATGGCCTTGTTCTGAGCTGTGGAGGATGCGAAGGAAACTGGAAAGGAGACACTGCCGCTTCTTTATGCTTTCTCTCAACCCCCTCTCCCTGCTCCCCTCCATTTTTCAAGCTTTCTAAAGGGCAATATTTCAACACTAATGTTGTTTCTCAGGTATATACTCAGCCAGTATAGGAGGGACTAGCATTAGTGGATGGACAGAAAGGTACCTGTGTGTCCATGTGTGTGTGTGTCTGTGTAAAAGATTTCATTTTTGCATTCCAGCAGCAGAAAGTTTGCTTTATTTTTTCCCCATGAAATGTAACCTATGTATTTTGTTGCTACGTCTACAAAGAGTTTTACTCTGTCCATACCTAAGGCAACCTCTACCCTGTCCTCTTTAATTACTTTCTCCCTTCTGAAACACTACACTAAACAACAGAAGAAATCACTAAGCATCAGCTGGTTGCCAGCTCGTACCTGTGAAAGTGCTAGGCAGGAGATGGTCGCAGTGCTGTAGGAGAGCTGTCTTCATGCACCTGAATGGCAGCGATGCTGTTCGGACCCCTGTTCACACTCCTGAGAAGAAGCATTTCCTAATGTGCTCAGATGCTTAATCGTAGTGGTGTGAATATAGCATCTGTTATTTATAGGAGTAATGTTTAGATAAGCCAAGTGTTGTCTTGTCTTCTCTGCCTTCTCTGAGCATGCTTTGAACAAGCCTCTTCGTGTGGGTTGGAGGGGCTGTACCAAAATACTGCAGAGGAGTTTTCACATTCTCCAGAGCACTGCTACGTTCCTCCCTTTGGCATGCTTCTCACCTTCCCTGGTGGGTCTGGCTACCATATGTCTCTTGGTGAAATGATCCCCATTCTTGTTTGGATGACAGCCTCTATCAGGGTTAAAACACTACATCTAGTGATGTCTTTGTTTACATGCTCTTCTTACAAGGGGAGATTCCTCAAGTTCTTTAAGATTCCTCTTAAAAGTTGGATTCCTGAAGTCCTTTTATACACATGTGATGTATTTTTTTTTTTTTAATTTCATGAGGTTTTATTAATGTGCTGCATATCCTTTATGTACAGCAGCAATCTGTTGTGTAGGTCACGACGGGCAGCAGCTGGGCAGTGTGCTGGGCACGCTTGTCTTCTGAATTGAGGTCTTTGCCTGTCATACAGTCTTGTGTGGCAAAGCTTCTCCAGGCTTAGCTTGTGGACAGACATGTTTGTACGTCTTTTCTGTCAATGTAACAAACAGCCCTCAGACAAGCAGTGACTCTGAGCTACTCTGCTCCACCTCCTGTCTTGAGCTGATGTGCTGATGACCCTGCCAGAAGCCTTGCCTCCAGGTCTGCCGGGCACGTTACTGCTCCGTGATCACTTTTTACACTCGGCTCGCCACACATCTGCAGCAAGCTTTGGAGAAGTGTTCTTGGGGGTAGCTGATACCGTGGAGAAAAGGCAGCGTGTGTGTGGAGCTGAGCTGGGGGTACCACAGAGCTCTGGTCAGTGTGACGGTGAGCCCACCTGCAGTATAACCCTCGCTCTGTCCCAATGGTGTCTGCAGTACCTGCCTTCATGCAACCCAGCAGCAATGCCAGTAGCCTGCATGTTTTAACAATATGCTGGACTCTGTGCCCTGGACTATGTTTTTAAACCTGAACATGACCACCTTCTTGATGTATTTCTTCTCCCGGGTATTGTTTCAGTCTCATTTATTGCAGCAACAAGAAGCAAAGATTGCATTACTTGCTTCTTAAATGTATGACTTGGATTATTCTTGGATTATTTTTTTGTTATATCCAGCAGAGCAGATAAGTCTTGCTTCACATTGTAGTACTTAAATTACTCCCTGAAATGTTGATGTTGAAGTATTTGTTTAAGGTTTTATCTGTATTAAGGTCTTGCACTGTGTTGGCTCTTCTCTTGTAACAACTCTTCTAGCAAGAATGTAATTCTGGTAGCTAGTGCTAACTTGGTTTGGTATCTTTTAATAGACAGAACCTAGTTTTCTGCGCGTTTGACCATGGGACATTTGTGAAAGGTTATTTTTATCAAATGACATTTTCTTTTCATGCCATTGTTCGCTGACGAAGTTTAAACTGGAAGCTGGTGTATGGTTTTTGAAGTAGTTTTGCTCCTCTGTTGCATGCCTGGACTGAAGGAAATCTGAAACCATGTCCAAACTGGTATTTTAGCTGATCACCAGTTCAATATGCTTGTGTTTGGGGCATGAGAATGGTCATTAGAGCTCCCATTTGGACAAAATGGGAATGGGAGGTCCTGGTGTTCCAGCAGCTGATGTTAAAAGCAGTTGAACCTCTGCAATCCCATGATAGGCAATGTCGCTCTTTTTCTGTGTATTCCCCATAATTCCTGGTAGAAATTGCTACCAGCTCCAGCACTATCTACTCTGTGTATGCTGCCAAACTGGATTTCATACCTGTCCCTCTGAAAACAGCAGCTCTGGTGGACAGGCTCCTCACTCCGCAAGTGAGCGCAGGGTGGGCAGAAGAGGCCGTACTGATAGTATGCTTGCGTTAGAGCAGATGAGATGTTGGTCCTCTTTGGTGGGCTGCCAGCATGTGGTGCGTTTTCTGGCTCGGGAGGGCTTGACATGGGGTGTCCTCAAGCAAATTGTTTTGACTTACAAGGGTGCACTGTAGTTCACGTTGTATATAGGGCACGCACCATGCAAAATGTGGAAAGTATGTCTATGTAGGACCTGGAAAGTGCAGTCCCTCTTCTGTGGCAGTGTTGATTCTGTAACTGTGCCGTTTGGAAGGCAGCTGTTTGCTGCCACTCTGCATCTCTGCTTTTCCTTGTCACAAATTTCCAGTAGTATATGAACTTCGTTTTGCAGGAGAGGGTTGGAGGGTGTGGGTCCAGGAAACAACAATGTTTGTTGTGAGTATAAAACCAAGCCTCATTGCTGTTAAAGTCCTGGCTCCATCATTGATGTAGAGTAAATCTTCCTAAATTTGAACATAGGTTATTGCAGGCCCTACTTAAAGTGACCTGGGGAAAAGCAACATCAGTCTTCTCTCCTTGCTTTAAAGCAGACTTATTTCTTAGCCCTTTCATGCATAAGAAGTCCTGTCTGTGTGTATCGTGTTGTCCAGATGTAAGGATGTGGCACAGTACTAGGGAACACTCCAGAGAGGGATCTTCAGAGTCCTAGATGCCAGTGCCACCTTGGGTTTGTGCACTGATCCTTAGAGCAGTGAAGGCTTTGAGGATGTTTTGAAGCAGCCAATTGTATACGGTCACCTCTTTTCTTAAAATTCATGTTTGGCTTCAGAAGCACTTTGTGCCTGTGGAGGAGGTGGGTTCTGCCATCTTCCAAAGGTTGCCACTGGCCAGGGATCTCCGCCTGCCCCTGGGTGGTGGCATGTGGGGCCTGGAGGTCTTGTGGCTGGGCTTGGGACTGGGACAAGTGTGGCTTCTGCCCAGGTCTGCTTTGCTCAGTCGCACACAGCCGTGGCACGTCTGCCTGTGCTGTGGCTGCCTATGGGGTGAGCTGTCTGGCTTGGGGGTGCTGGGGTCTGGGACCCCAGTGCTGATCACCTGGAAGCAAAGGTGTACAGGGCAGCCTCATGCTGGTGGGAAAAGCCTGGAAAGGGGAAGGTCCAGCACAGTCCCTGTTCCCAAAGAGCCAAGCGAGCCCCAGGGGAAAGCAGGTAAAGGGTTTTACGATGTTTCAAATCAACTTTGAGTTGAACTCACCTGCATCAGCCATGTGTAACTTGTATTTTACACCGCATCCCCAGTCTGACACTTGCTCCTGTTCCTGGAATCAGCCCTCTGGGTGCAGGAAAGCAGCGCCTTCATTCCAGTGCTAGATTCCTGCTGGAGTCACCTAAAGAATTTTTTTTTTCTACACTTTTTGGGCTGTGTCTTTTGGATAGTGTTTAGTAGTATACAAATTATAAGCACATTTTTGATTACGTGTATTAAAGAGGCACCTTTTATTTGTATTAATCACATTTGATAGACAATTTGGTGCCTGCAGTTCTCTGTAACTTGTAAGTGTCTCACTTTGGGTGTATAAATTGTTAACCCTTTCAAACTTAGCAAATATGGCTAAATAATAAAAAAAAGATGCTTAGGATAGAAAACTAGCAGCTTAATTACAGTACACTTATTCCACTGTAAGTGCCCTCATCCGTCTTAGCTGCAGGATTGTTTGCTTTCCAAAGCTGAAACTTGAGTATGATCAACTCTTTTTTTTCCTCAGTAATAGAGGCAGTTTTGCATGGCAGTTCTCTTGCTGTACCCAAATGCATGCACTTACTAACTATGCAAGCATCTAATACAAACCATAGACCGTGCTTTCTGTATCAGAAGCTGCTAGGTAGACTCCGGAGCACTGCTTTGAGTCTGTACTTCTGTTTCTTGGTGCAGCTGCGTGTCAGCACATAGGAGCATGTCCCTGGGTTCCTGCTTTGTTTGCACATCTTTGATTCTTTTCTTTGCAGAATTCTGCATTACTGACAAGGCTGGAGTGTAGCATAATGTCAAAGGGATCTGAAATGTTGAAATGAGAACAAACTGGTTTTCTGTATTGTATTGTTTTTTCTTTTTTTTTGACAGGGAAAACCTGATCAGTGTTCTGTACGTAGCCTGCCATTTTCCATGTAACTTTAATGACATGTTCTACGTTGTGAGAAGAGGCAGTCACCTGTAGCTGTACAAGCACTAAAAAAAAAAAAAAAAAAGAAAAAAAAAAAAAGGAATTTTTGTTGAATTTCTGTGCTAAGGGAGCGGTTTCCAGATGCCGGTGTGCTGCCCATACTGGTAACGGGGCTTCTGCCTGCCTTCCCAGGAAGAGCTGTGCTGGGCCCCAGCTGCCCATGGCGGTGGCTGTACTTCTGATTTGTGCCCCAAAAGAGTGGTGGTATTTGAGCTATGCTCCTGTTGGACTGCACATCCCGCGGGGGTTGGCTGTGTGCCCAGCGCGGGGCCGGCTGGGGTCATAGCCCATGGGGCAGAGTGGGCAGCTGATGGGGGCGCGGGTGGGCAAGGTCTCATGAGCAGCACTTTTGGGTGGCCAGAAGTGTAGGTCCTGGGGTTCCTCCTGGGCTGCCTGGCTGTGCCCCCGCGAGATGCTGCCTCGCAGCACCCTCCTCTTTGCAGGGCGGCCGCTCTGAGCAGCGGCTGGGTGTCGGGCAGGTTCCTGGCCCTGCGCCTGCTGTGCGCTCTATGCCTGTCCCCCTCAGTCAGCTGGCACGGAGAGGGTTTGGAAACGACATTCCAAATAATTTTATTGCCATGATCTTTTATTTTGGTTTTTTTTTTTTTTTTTTTTGTATCTCTGTCATTTGCCTACTAATCCAAAATAATTTGGCGATATTAACGTTGTCTGTGGAGGGAACTGAAATTTAGTTTTAATCTGTGGTGAGATGAAAGTACTATATGATTTTCTTAACAAAAGCACCGTGAAGCATTTCCTATTAGGAGCTTTATTTTGTAAAATAAAAGTACCTGGAGACTTGTACGGTATCTATATTAGGTCTAAAGGTTTAGGGAGTCTTCTATTTTTTTAAAGGCGATAGCACTCAATTTATCTGCAAATAGTGTTTTTTAAAAGACACAGATTAAAACTAAGTATAAACACAAATTCTGTTTCACTCTAGGCCCTGCAGCACAAACGCGTTGCAAGAAAGGTAGTGTTAGGTTTGTATGGCATTTGTGCAGTGCAATAAGAAACCATTTTTAGGTGCTACATTGCCTTGGGTAGGGTGACACAAGGGAATACAGGCTACAAGTGGCTAGATTATTTTCTTGTGGCCTTCCAAGTATTAATTTGTACAGATTTGCTCACCAACTGTGCCTCACCATTGGTTAAAATTGAATTTTAAGTCCTGTTGCAAATGCAGTTTCTCTTCTGGACACAATGTCAGATTTTACACTGGAATATCTACAGTTCTAAAAACTGCATGTCACATCACTGTACACTGATACTGGGACGTGGGGCTTGCCCACACCTTTGATATTCTCTTCTGTATTTTAATGTTTTTGAACTGTACAGTAATCTGGAAAGCAGGCTGTCTTTACTTGGGATTGAACATTGTACCATAAATTTTAAATTATTTAAGAACAAGTGCATAAGACTGTGTCAATGCCTTTTATTATTTATTTGTATGTTTTATTATTCAAGGTGTATGCACTTTTAATATGCAGAATTTATATTTTTATGTTAAAAATCATTTTCTTTCAGAAAGAAGAGTTTGAATATGAGGAATTGGAATTAAGTGCAAAAAGGGGAATATGTAATAAAATACAATAAATTTATTACTAGGCATCCTGCCTGAGTGAGCGTTTTTCCAGGTCCAAGGCAGCGGCTGCACACCCCGCTGCTCCAGCCTCGCCGTGTTCCCTCCCCTGCTCACAGGACGTGCTGCCCTGCCTGCTCACACTGCTGGGCACCGGGCTGTGCGCTCCCGGGTGCCACGTACCCCGTGGGGGGCTCACTCGGGGACCCCCTTTTTTTTTTTTTCTTCATTTGGGTTTGTATCAGCCTCTTGGAGTTGAGCAGCGTCGAAGCTGCAGGTCCCGGCGGCATGCTGGCTGCTGTGTGCCACCTGGCACGGGGCACGTGCCCCTGCAGAAGGGAAGTGTACGGACAGGGTCCTGTGTTTGGGGGGGGGGCTTCAGTGCCAGCCCGAACCACACAGCTGTGGCCAGTCTGACCCTCCCACGCCTGCGTGGGAGGGGGGCAAGGGCTTGGTAACTCCTTCTGCATCCTGAACAGGGCTCCTCTCTGCTCTCCTCGGGCAAACAAAGAGCCCCTGTGTGCTGGGGAGGGGGAGACGGGCGCCTGCCTTACCCTCCGTGTTGTCCCTGATGCTTCTCTCTCCACAGACCAGCCTGGGTCCTGCTGGTGCTCAGCCGGGTTCCCTGCCGCCCGCACAGCCCGCGAGGGGTGCGGGACACGCACACAGCCGGTGTGTTGGTGAGTTTAGTCCGTGAGCCTCATAGGCGGGGGGGGGGGGTGGGATCTGGGGGCTCTGGGGTG
>JAVJGJ010000047.1:25241574-25258481 GCA_035590215.1 Microhierax caerulescens | reverse complement strand
GGCGGTTTGCAGGTGGGAATCCGAGGCGCTGAGGGTAAAAGCTCCCAGCCCAATCTGCAGCAGAAAAAGTGGAACTGCCCTGCAGACTGTCAGGGGAAGGATGACAAAGACTTCTCAGTCTTGCAGGATTCCATCCGCCGGCTCCTGCCGCTCGCCCCATCACCCCGCCACGTGTCCGGCTGCCCTGCTCCTGGGGGGGGGCTGTGCTGCTGGTGCCCCCGCCGGGGAGAGCCCCCCAGGCTCGGTCCTGCCGGCCGCCAGCAGCGGGGCTGCAACAACTCGGGCTGCAGCAGGGCTCTTTCCCACGGGAGTCGGTGAAGGCGGCCCCAGCCTAAGCGGTGCTGTTGCCAGACTGTGGCTAATTCTGGTGTTCTACAGCACCAGGGCTGTGCTTCCTATTGATTTCATAGGTTGCTAATGGTCTTTTTCGTACAATAAGAGGCTTTTGTGGGAAGAACTTAATCCAGTCCTATCACAGGGTGAAATTGCACAGCTTACTGCTTAGATTTCCAGGACGTGATCTGCTTTAATAGCAGAAGGAGTTTTACCTAATACATTTAATGCTCCAATATTTTTATGGCCCGACAGCTCCTAATTGAGCTGTGTCTCTGTACCGGGAGTGCAGGAGGCCAGGGCTCTGCTGGGGAGGGGGGTGGAAGCTGTGTGTGATGGTGTGGACCTTTGCAGTGTGACCGCCACTTCCACCACTTCACCAGCTGCTGTGCCAAGCCCAGCACTGCCACAAATGCACCTTATGAAGGTGATGGGGAGGCTGGTGCTGAAGATGGCAGAGCTGCGCAGAGAAGTGGAACTTTGTTTTCCCCAGGGTTATTTTTTTCTTTCCTCTCTCTGGCATTGCTGCCGCTGCCACGGTGCGGTGAGTGCCGCTTGCTGCCGGCTTGGGGGCAGAGCCCCGTGCCAGGTGGGGCTGGTAGGGGCTGTGGTGCTGGCACCCAGTGCCAGCGAGCAGTGCCAGCACTAGCATGGGGTGACGGGCATTTCTTGGGGCAAGGGGGGGCCAGGGCAGGGCCAGTTCCTGGGCGGTGCAGAACATGCTCTCCTGCAACACGGGGCAGGAAGGATGCGCTCGGGGCAGGCAGGACGTGCTGACGTCGCGATGCCGACGTGCTCTCGCCAGGATGCAGGATGTGCTCGTGCTCACCCGTGATGTGGGACGCGCTCGCCCTGCCATGCGTGTCGGCATGTGCTGGCTCAGACCTATTTCAGGTGCATTTGAAGCAGATGGGCCGATCTCCACTCAGGCTCTTGGTGGCAAAAAGCAGAGCTCTGGGGACGGCGTGCACAGAGGGGATGGATTTGTGCTTCTGCCTTTGAATTAAGCGTGCAGGAGATATCTAAATGGATTGTGACGGCCAGGATTAAAGGTTAGGAAATTTCTCTGTGTATCTTATGTAAATGAGGACTAATTAGGTTTTCATGATTACCTTTAATTAGCTTTTCCACAAGTAGTGGTGATTTATAAGGTGTGAGTCTGGGCGGATGACACACAAAGATACGCGCGCAGTGGAGCACCTTCATTAAAACTGTCTTTAAAAATGAATCTGCACTATGGAAATCGCCTATTAAATGTTCAAGGGAAAGATTTTAAGGGGGAAGAAAGGCACAAGCAAAGCACCAGACCTCTGGGGCTGTGCCGTGCCGGGGCAGCAGGCTGGGCTGTGCCATGCCTGTCGGTCACACCGTGTGGGACGCTGCCACCCTCATGGCCTCCCCGCGGGGTGAGTCTGGGGTGGCTCCGTGTGGAGCGGCCGTGCCTGGCGCCTGGCACAGGGCATCCCTGCCATGGATTTCTGCAGAGGGTGCTTGATCAGCCGTGGCTGTGGGTGCTAGCCAGCAGCTTCAGGCTCCAGTAGCATCACCTCCTGCTCTGCTGCACGCTGGGGGGATGTCACATGGATGTTGAGCTCCACAGCCTGCCTGTGGGCAGATTCTTGGAGCCGTCCTGAACGCTGAGGAGTTACCGGCACCACTGGCACTGCCTGGGCAGATCCTGCAGCTCCGCGACCTCCACCAGGCTCTGGCCTCAGCCACCCTTCTGCCTCTTGTCAGAGACAGGGCCACAGGCTGGCGTTAGTCACGCAGCAGAGTGACCTCCCTCTTCAAATTCAAACAAACCCAGGAGATTTCCATCACCAATAAGACAAGAATCATCTTCTGGTTGCAGAGAGAAATGGGAAAATCAAGCCTGCAGAAGCTGAAACCTGTGCAGTAAATGGTGAAAATGAAGGGAAATGTGCCAGCCTGTGCCTGGAGCTGTGAGGGGCTGGGATGGGTGAGCAGCAGGGGGGTGCTGGGTGCGCAGCCGGTGCAGTGCTGGTGCCAGTGCCAGGTGCTACCACAGGGTCCTGCAGCAGCTTGGCCCAGAGACCTGCACAAGGATGTTTTGGAGAGAAATGGATTTAAACCGGAGTCAGAAGCAGCTCACCTTGGAGCTTCCGTCTTGACCCTGAGGAGCTGGAAAATCGTGTCGGGTGGGAGGAGAGTGCATTGTACCAAGAGACAGCAAAATGACTGAGTGAATGAGATGGCTCGGACAACTACGTCCAATTAGCCTGACATTAATCCTGGGCAAATGGGTGGAAAAACTAATGCAAGATTCAATTAATGGGAGAATTAGAGCTTGGGAATATAAATTCACGCCTGTCAGTGTGGCTGAAAAGAAGTAGGTCTTGTCAAACCAACCTGATTTCATTCTCTGATGAGATTATGGGTTTGGTGGTTGCACAGAAATAGCTGGCTCCGGATAGCGTTTCACTTGGTGCCGTGATGCCCTGGCTAAAAAGATGGTAGGAGGTGGATTAGAAAATGAGGCTGAAGAAGCAGGAGGCAATACTGCTGCTGCCACCATTTATGTGGCCGGGCGGTGGTGATGGTGCTCAGGTGTGCTGTGAGTAACAGCCCAGCTCCTGGTTCCACGGGCTGACTTAAATAAAGTGCAACAGAGCAGCACGGAGTGCTGGGGCTGCCCTGCCTGGGGTGACACGCTCCTGAGGCATGTGTGGCATGTCATGGCAAGGATGACTTGCCACCCTGCGCCTGGGCACCTGCTCGGCTGCAGCAGCTGGAGGATGCTGCCTGACCCACACTCCCCAGGAAGATGACGGCCAGCCAGGCTGGTGGCGGCTGGGTGCCCTGCAGGAGCCGCACGGCTTCAGCACTGCCGCTGACTTTTCCAATTTCCCCTTGGAAATTGTTTCTGTCAATATTTTAATTTCATTTGGGCTGAGCAGGCGGAGTGGAGGCAGTGCATCCTAAGCAGACCATTTGTCTCCCGCTCCGGATCTCGGCAGGCTCCAGCACGTGAGATGATGCTGGTGGCTTCTCACTGATGCGGCCAGGGAGCTGGCTGGGTAGCCGAGCCAGGGCAGGAGGGGACTGAGCCCCACCGCCCCACTCACCCGGTGCGCTGCTGCAGGGCTGGGGCTCTAGGGCAGGACCCTGCGCAGCAGCCGGAGGCAGGTCTGAGGTGGGGGCAGGCCAGGGTGGGCAAGGAGCCATCAGTCCCTCCTGCGGGGCTGCGTGGGGCTGCCACACTCCCCCGGCGCCGCAGGAGCACTGGCCTGGCTTTGCGAAGCCCCACACAGCAGAAGACCCCAGCGGGCTGGCGTGCCACGCCGCATGGCAGAGCGGGGGAGCCCCTCCTGCAGATGCCATTCCTGCTGATGAGGTGCATTTACCTGGGGGAAAGAAACAAGGTCTTAACCAGATGGTGGGGCTAACAAATTGCTCAGGAAAGGCAAACTAGTACACGCAGCCCCCATCTCCTCTGTGTATCTATTGCAAAGTGCCAACAGAAATCTGTCTCAGGAATTATTTCAGGGAGGGTAATTTCTGTTTCCCAGTTGCTGTCATACATTAGAAGTATCTGAAATGCCTCCAGTTGGTTACCAGTGGTGAGAGCAGCCAGGGGCTGCCACAGATGAGAAGCACTAAAAGAAAATGAATTAGCCTCTTGCACTCAGCCCTTCCCTCAGCTGCTGAACCACAAGTGACGGCTGTTGCTTCAGTAACGACCAGAATAATGAGGAGAACAAGATCCACATGGGAATATTAACTGGAAACAATATTTTCTCCCCCTTTTGAAGTTTTTCCCCCGCAGCCCCTGTCCTGGCACAGAGGTGAGCCATGTCCTGCTGGAGCTGGCAGGGATGGGTGCCAGGAGTGCTGGGTGCCGGTGCTGGCACAGCCCTGCTGCTGTCCCACAGCATCCTCTGTCCTGTGGCTCCAGTGAGGATGCTCTTCCCTTCCTTTCCCCTCATCGATCCCGTGCCGGTCCACCTCCTCCTGGCTTAGCCAGGTGTAAACCCCCTCACGCTTTCTGTAACCACCTGAAACCAGTTGCCTGCAGCCAGAGAGGCCAACACCACCGATGCTTGTCACACGCAGTGCAGCACCGCTCACACTCACACCCACTCACACATCAGCCCTGCGATGAGGTAAGAGCCTGAGGAGACTGGAAAAGGCCAGCCTGGCTGACCTGTGCAGCTAAACCGCATGTTTTCAAGCAGGCTGGTCCAAATTAATTTAAGCAAGTAGCTGGAGCAGCCAGAAGCTCATTAAGGGCCATGTCTGTGCCCTTGCTTCCAGGTGAGGGGGGCGAGGGGAGCCTGCTGCTAACAAGCAGTGGGGGCAGAGCTGCAGCGTCAGGGACCGACTGTTCTGCTGGCAGTCGCATGGTGCTTCCAGGAACTGCAGCCAAGCTGACAAATAAGGAAACCACTTGTGAGCACCTAGGAGTAAACAAGGAGATGAGGAACAGCCAGCACAGATCTGTCAGGAACAAATCTTCTCATCCAACCTAATTTCCCTCTTGGACAGGGAGCGCTGGGGGGCTGGGTGCAGGTGATGTGCATTGGCTCTTCGTTTGTGCCCGCGAGCAGCATCCAGGCGCAGCTGGAGAGGAGCATGAAGATGGCAGGACCTGCCCCAGCTCTCACACCGTCTACAGGAGAAGCAGCAGTGGACTCATCTGAGCCCGGTGTGACTGCTAGCGCAGGGCTGATGCTTCAGATCTCTTTGCAGATGGTTTAGCCAGGGCAACCACTGGAAAAGTGAGGTTTTCACCAAGAGGCAATGACATCTCCTGCCCAGGGCCGTGCTACAGGCTCATTCTGCAGAGCCTGAAGTGCAGGTGCTCTGTGCAGCCAGTAAAATACAGCCCCGTGTCTTCCATCGCTTCTGCGGTTCATCTCTTTACAGTGCTGGGTGGTCTCTGCTTCAGGGGCAGCCTGGCCAACCCGGGGCAGCTGGCAGCGCTTCTGCTGCTGGGAGGTGGCCGGTGGTGCACACGCTGCTGGTATTTGGAGGCATGAAATGTCTTAATCATAGACTCAGTAATGTGCATCCTGAGCATTGGCAATCTGCCCCCCCTTATTTCACCGCTTGCAGTTCACATTGCTCTGACAGCTGGTTTCACTAATTCCAGTGAATGAGCCACTGTGTGGGGGCTCTGGTTCTCTGGCAAAGCTGAGTGACAACAGACAGGGACAGAGCTGGCCAGGGGGAGGTGGCAGGAGGCTGGGAAAGGTGTCTCACACTGTTTTGGATCAGCCTTACTGGCAATGGGAGGCACCGTCGCTCTGCACAGCATCTCGGGCGCCCTGCTAGCACCTGGGAATCGCGGTGGTGTGGTCCTCACACCTGCGCTGACTCTGCCCCGTTGCCTCCAGTTCCCAGGGCTCTGCTTGCACGTCCTGGATCCGTCTCTCTGAAGAGTGCTCTCCAAAAATTAGGCCCCTTTGAAACTGCTTCAAGCGAGCACCCAGCACTGCTAATTGCTCCTGAAAGCACAGGCACGCTGTGCCGGCTGACTGTGGAACAGCCTAATCCCGCTTGCTCCTTGGAGTTTCCTCATCATAAATAATCATCATCGCGGCGTGAGCGGCTCTGCTCGGGGTGACGGTAACCGTCCGCACCGCCACTGTGGCGGCTGGAAATGCGTGTGAGTGCCTGGGCTCGGTGCCGGCAAAGCTCCTTGCCAGACACCGCCGTGGGGGCACCGAGCACCCCATGACGGCCCCAGGGCCAGGAGGAGGCAGAGCCAGCCTGGAGGCTCATTGCGGTCGCTTGGCTCCGGCCGGAGCTGCCAGCACCGGGCTCCCCGCAGCAGCTCGGTGGGCACCGTGTGCCTGCCTGCCCCCCCTGGGCAAAATACAATTTTGTATTTCACGAGGCTAAACGGGTGTGTTTGTCCAGTTCTTAAAAGGAACGACCTAGTTTTACACCCCACTGTGTTGAAACTAGCATTTTAAGAAAGTTAATCTCCCTGATGGTGTAAACCAGGAGCAGTCCTGAATTTCAGTTCATTTCTCTTCTCTGGCTGCCCGAGCCAGCTGGGGAACATTACCCTGACTTACTGCTCCTTGTTTGTATCCGCTAACAATTATATGGGGGTGCAATTTTGAGAATTACCTCATTTCACAGTATGTGATTCACGATGGAAATCTTTCCCGTTTAGCAGTTTGTTAGATACCTGTTGCAGCTGAATCTAGCCCCAGGAGGACACACGTTCACTTAACGTGTCATTGCAGGGAAAACAAGGCGTTCTCCTGCTACAAAAAGGCAACAAAACCAGCCTGATCAGGGCTAGAAGTTTTCTTCATCTTGTTTCCCTCCAACACCCTTTTCTATCCATCCCACACGTGTGAGCACAGGGAAGAAGGCATTTCACTGTACGCTCTCCCCAAGGCAAATACCGGGGCTGTCTTCATCTTAAACTTCCCTGTGCGTGCCATCAGCCCGCTGGGTGGCTGGTGCTGCGGCGCTGTGCTGCTCACCTCTGCAGTGCCAGCAGCACCATGGGCAGGGTGGCACCTTGGCCGGCAGTTGCCATGTGTCTTGTCCGGGATGGTGCTGGTCACTGCAGGGGCCTCTGGGGACAGTTTTTGCAGTGCCTGGCTGGTCAGAGAGACGCAACTGCCCTGGCAGCCACGCTGGCGTGCCTGCGGCTGCTCCTGTGAGGCCACGGGGCTGCAGGCAGGATGATCCCTCTGGCTGCTTCGTGGCTGAGCTGTGGCGAGCAGCTGGGGTGGCTATTGCATTAATAATGCAGACATGCACTTCTGCGGGGCCTTCCCCACCGGGCTTCCTTGGATTCATGTCAAAATAAGATTTTCTTGCTCCTAATCCCCCAGGGTCAATGCAGTGCAGAGGAATCTGCTGTAGCTGCCTTGGCTCACAGCAGGATCGCCGCCTGCCTGTGGGCTGTGCTGGGAGCCTGGCACCCCCGCGATGGAGGGGGGCTGCCCACGTCTGGGGTCAGACCTGCTTGCCAGGGTGCGGGCAGGTCTTCAGGTCTTGGCACTGAAGTCGGTGAGAGATGGAGGGGCTTTCAGCTGCTGCCGCTGCTCGAGGACGAGCTGCACTGCTGCCTCTGCCAGGAGCCATACAGCTCCGCTGTCTGCTCTGCTGAGCTCCACAAATGCAGGGCTGGCTCTGAAAAACGGGGAGTATTTTGTAGGTGCTGCATTTTGGAATGGAAGTGGAGTGTGCAGGCATGCAGGGCCCATGGGGAACGTGCATCTGGCCCTGCCAGGGCACGGGAGCAGGCAGGGATTCCAGGATGGGCCCCTCGGGGCCAGGCTGGTGTGCCCAAGGCGGAGGAGGAAGGCACCGTGCCGCTGGCAGAGCCCGTGCCCGTGCTGGCCTGGCTGCGCACCGCAGCCGAGCCGGCGCGGTGATGGTGTGGCAAGTCTGGCAGGTGCAGGGCTGCCGGCTGCCGCCGCGGCTGCTGGTTCCAGGGGAGGCAGCTCTTGGCAGCATCTCTGCCTTGGCAGGCTGCAGCCACAAGAGTGATGGCATTAGAATGCTTGTGTTGATCTGGCAGAGGCAGCGCTGGGACATCAGCAGGCGATGTTTTGCTGGGAAAGAGGAAAATTACAATACTCTCCATCAAAATTATTACAGCGCTGTCCCTTAGAGTCAACAGTCCGAGAGCTGTGAGGAAGGTTTTCTTGTTTGCTTTTTTTTCCTAACAAGGAGCATTTTAATGGCACTTAGCACAGCTCTGGCCACAAGGCACCTCTGCACCGAGCCATCCAGCGTGCCACGGTTCGCGCTAATTGCACCAAAGCACATGGCATTGCTGAAATGATGCTCCCCGACTGGGGCTGGGGGCTGGGGCTGGTGTGAGGAGCCCTCCCTGCTCCACTTATTTCTTCAGAGACACACATCTGAACATGCTTGTCAAGTGAAATTTTCTGTCTGGTTAGAAATGGATTTTTGAGCTCCTCGCTCACATGTAAACATTTTTAGTGGTCCCCAGCTGAAGCAGAAACAGCGAAAGCAAACATCAGCCTGAGCAAACCCAGTCCCTGCAGGGAAATCACTGGCCACAGAAGGAAACAAAATGCATGATGACTTCAAAAGACATCCATTAAACTGTGTGCTGAAGTGATTAATGGTGCTGGTAGTTAGACTTTAATTAGATCTTAATCACGTAATTTTATCTTTGTTTTAGAAATTAGAGCTTAATGACTGTATTGCTCTCATAACAGTGCCATGACTAAATACAGTAATATCACATGGCAGCACTGCAGTGGGCAGGGATGGGACAGAGATTATCTGCTGATCTTGGATCATTATTTCTTAAATAAATACATATATTTAAAATACACAAATCCAGCAGGACCTGCCAGCACTCAGGGAGGGTGGGAGAGGGTAAGAGCTTTGTAAAGAGGAGGGCCACAGGCTGAAGCCCCTCTCTCCCAAGACCAGCGATGCCCTTTCCTACAGGGATGGGCACCTCTGTCCTCTCCCTCCTGGGAAGCCACTGAGCCCCAACAGCCTGAGCCCCGCAGAGGCCGAGCAAGGGCTCGGTGCCACCCATGTGGTGGGTGCCACAGGCAGCACTCAGGGGCGACAGGGCTCCTGTGCCAGGGCAAGCTCTGCAGTGGGACCCCCTCCTCACCCCCCTCAGCCCTTGCGCCTTCTGCTCGCCACCTTGCCAAGCTGTGTCTCTGCAGTGCTGAACAATTAATTAGCAAACGAGGCTGCCCAAAGCAGGGGCTCTGCTGGGCTGCGCTCACCGGCTTCTCACCAGCAGGCACTGCGAGCCCAGGGCTGCACCGCGGCAGCTGGGGATGGCTGCAGCCCGCAGGCGAGGGCTGAGCGGGCGCCCATGTGCCCTGGGCTTGGCCAGGCCCTGCCCTGCCCTGGGGGAGGTGGGTCACCCTCAGCTGGACTGAGACGGGGCCTCAGCCCCCTCATCCGCCCCGGTGCTGGTCACGGAGCTGGGGTGTGAGCCTGGGTGCTGGCTGCCCAGCTTCCAAGAGTGCCACGTGCCAGCGAGGGGAAAATGGTGTGTGTGATAACGAGAGATGGATCATGGGCTTTCACTTCAGCTGACAGCTTGGATCCTTCGTGGGATTAGCAGCAGAATAATTAATCTCAATTACTCCTGGGCACTTTCCCTCTTGTGTTGCCATTTTGGACATCAACACACTTGCAGCTGTCCCCTCCTGCGGAGCCGAGCTGCCATGCCCCGTGGCGCGCAGGGATGGACAAGTGCTGAATGGCAACAGCAGCGTGGACCACAGTGTTTGCAAATGCACACGGACTCTGGGCACGTCTCTCAGGAATGGGTTTTTCTCCCTTGCTAGCTGTGGGGATATAATACCTGCTGCAATGGAGAATAAACTCCCTGCCTCGCATCCTGCTCTTTATTTATTTCGGTTTAGTTGAGTCACGCTAAGTCAGTTCGAGTTTGCAAGGTGAGTCCATGTGGCAGGCAGGCCTGGGACAAGGCTGCCGAGCTGCAGCCCAGCTTTGTGGGGGCACAGAGCCCAGCCAGCCCCAGGGCCGCCTGCGGAGCCAGGATTCACCCCATGCCCAGCACAGGGGCTGCGTCCCGCTGCACATCCCTTGCAGCCATACCTGGCAGGGGAAGCAGTTGGTTTCACTCCAGTCTCAGCTTCTTTTTGCCTTTCTGAGCTCGTGGAGCTCTGCCTGGACCCTGCCCGGGGCTTGCCCTTGACCCACTGCCCAGGGAGGCGAAGCGGCAGCTCTGTGTCCCACGGCTGCGGGGCTGCGGCCGCGGCAGCTCCCTGAAGCCAAGTGACTCCGCTGTCCTCGAGCCCTGCCCTGCCCTGGCTGTGGATGGCGGCCGGCCCCTTCCCACCTTCCCTTTCCTCTTTATTATGGCACATGAGCCACTTGGACTCATTACTGTGGCAGATTATGGGTCCCCAGGTAATAACGCGTATTCAGATAATTACTAACAGATCGTCTAATAGGAACGAACTCGGCTGAATCCGTTCAGTCGCTGGGTAAATATTTACACCTAAGCTGTCCTTATCGCCAGCCACTGGAGCGTGCTGGAGCCGGGGCTGCTGTCCCCACGCTGCGCTGGCTGCAGGAGCTGGCTGCGGTTCGCAGGGAGCTGCACTGACCCTGCCAGTGCCGGTGCGGACCTGCCTCGTGCCACGGCTCAGGGAGCCCAACACCACGCAGCAGGAGCCCCTAAAACAGCTTCCCTCTCCCTCCTCGGAGCTGGCAGCGCCTGCAAGCTGGCTACAGCACCCTGCAGCCAGCCTGCCTGCTGCTGCCCACCGTGCCCGCTGCTGCCCACCGTGCCTGCTGCTGCCCACCGTGCCCGCTGCTGCCCACCGTGCCTGCTGCTGCCCACCGTGCCCACTGCTGCCTGCCCCTGCCCGGTGTGCTGGTCATCCCGTGGCTGGGCAGAGCTCTGCATCGGCAGCAGCGCTGCCTGCGTGCCCTGGTGAGATGCCTGGGGCACCTGGCACTTCCCCCCTTTCTGGAACACTCCCAGCACCCCGTGCCCTCAGAGCTGCTGCAGGAATCGCTGTTCCTGCAGGGATGTGAGGAGCATCACTCCTCAGTCAGTACTGAAGGGGTTTTGACAGGCGCTTTCGCAGCTGCCGCTGTGCGTGGCACCCACTGCAAGCTGTTGGCAGCAGTTTCACGTGGCAGCTGACATCCCCACAGGCCCCGGAACCGCCGGCAGGCTGCCTGCATGTGGCAAGTGTCAGCCCTGCACACCCAGAGCCCTGGCTGCAGAAGAGTCACCCTAATTGGACCAGCCTGCTAATTAGCTGTCAGGTAATGCATTATGCAGTGATGCCTGGACTTCAGTGTGGTATCGATACTGTCAGCTCCTCTCATTTCTACATGCTCCTGTTCGCTGGAGCGCTGAGCTGAGCTTGTAGAAGTACTTGGAAAACTTTCAAAGCAAATTAAACGTGTTAATCAGTTGTGTGCGGTGGCAAGTCACCAGGAGAATGGTCAGGCAGGCGAGCACTAGCAGCTCGGCTGGCAGCCTCAGGGACAGACGTCAGCTCCTCCTTAGCACGGCTTGTCACCCTGCTGCCGGCAGGCAGGGGATGGCTCTGGGGACCCAGTGCACGTGGGCAGCTGCCTGCCCCCACCGAGTGCCCTTGGGCAGGAGCGCAGGGACGGGAGGGAGGAAAGCGGGTTCGGGGGTCAGAGGCTGGTGGTTCCTGGGAGCTCAGTGGAGATGCCTTTGCTGGGAGAGGATGGGGGGTTCCCACCAGGGAATGGGAGGACCAGCATCAGGGTGCAGCTCCAGAGCCTGTGTGTGGGACCTGTGCTGTGGAGGGATGCCTGCGGACCCTGGGGAGGGATGCTTGCAGGTTCCGGGGTCACTGTGGGCGCAGAGCTGGCACCCCAGGCAGCCCACCTTTTGTGTCTGTGCTGCCCGGGTGGGGGGGTGCCAGCACCACCAGGTGACGATGCAGCTGTACCCGTCCTGGGCAGCAGTGGCAGAGCCTGGGGGTTCAGACAACAGGGTGTTTCTGTCCCTTGCTGCAGCCTGATAAAATAATAGGAGGAAACTTGACCTACTTGAACGTATCAGCATCCCAGCTCTTACTGAGCATTAATCATTTCCAAGGGGTTAGAGGTTTCTGTTAATGACCATATTTATTTGCTGCCCAGCTCCATGTTGGTTGGAGGGAGAGGGTGTGTTAGAAATGAACAGCTCACTGCAGAGGCACAGCTGGGGGAGGGGGGAACGTAACAGCACACACCAGCCAGGGGTCTGGCTGCTGAGCATCGTGGAGGGGGACAGGACTGCCACCACCCACCGCTCCCAGGGCATTGCTTGCATTCCCCATCCTCGCTGCTGCTGATAAATGTGGAGCCAGCAGTGAGAAAGAATCATATTAATTAATCAAATTTTCGTGCTGCTTACGGCTCTGTGATCCTGCCTTGGTCTGAGAGATGAATGATGCTCCTTGTGCAAATGGAAATATTTGGGCTTAATTTAACGTGCTGGTCCAGCACCGCAGCTTGAGCTTGCTGGTGTGGTGTGAAGCTCACCGCTGAGCCAGCTCCACCTGGCCGGGGCCGATGGGCACTTGCCTGCTAGTAGGGAACAAGCGTGGTGCTCCCAGGGCAGCTCACGCCTGGGGTCAGGGTCTTCTCATCTGGGGACAGGGAAGGTGAATAACTAACAGAGATGCTCAGTCAAAGTTAACATCCCTGCCTGGGGGGTCCTAGGATGGTCCCACTGGGAAGGGGGCGTTCAGGGCCGTTTTGGGGAGGAGAAGCTGCTGCCAGGCAGGAGCGGTGCCGTGGCTCCTGGGGACATGCTGGTGGTTCTGCTCTCCACGGGGCAGGGCAGAGCTGTGATGTAAATGGGCCCTGGGAAGGTTTCCCTTGACCCAGCACATCTCAAGAGCTCTTCAGAGTGAACAGGATCAGGGACCACTTAAGTCACATTCATTATGTTTAAGTATTTATGAGCTGATAAATATTAAACAGCCGCTCTCTGGGGTTCAAGCCTGAGTGAACTGATCAAAACATGGTGCACGCAACAGCGGTGGCTGTGCCACTGGGGCAGCAGGGCCACGGGATGTGCTGTGCCAGGGATGGCTTCTGATGGCCGTGTGTGCCCCGCTGCAGATCAGCACATCGACTGGCACCTCTTGGCATAGCCAGCACCCTGCGCCTGTGCTACTGGCCTTACTGGCGGGCATGAATCCTGTGGGACAGCCCATGGCAGTGCCAGATTGCTTTGTAGGGATGCAGCTGGCGTGTACCCCCCCTTCTGCTCTGCTGTGACTGCAGGTGCCATTAGAAAAGCACAGCTGAAGCTGGTGGCATTTACCTGGCAGTGGGACGGGGGCTTTCTGCACAAGCCCCCGTCCCCGGCATTTAACCATCAGGGAGGCGAGTGCCTCCTGTCCTGCTGTCCCTGTGCTGTCTGGGAGGGAATCAGAAATCCCAGGGTCCTGGGCTCTACTGGATGGAGCCTCTCTGCAGCTCATGGTTTCAGGGTCCCACTGCCTCTGGGTGCTGAGCGCGGTCCCTGTATCCCACAGCACCCGGTGGCTGCAGCTCCTCAGGTGCCTGCACCTGCAGGAGGAGCAAGTGTGTGCAGGGTTTGCTTGCCGCATGCGAGCCACGCTGCAGAAGCCACAGCAGCTTCCCAGGCATTCCAGGCGCTCCTGTCAGATGTGTGGGCTGGGGCTTTCCCCGAGGAGGGAGAGCTTTGGGTTTGGGATGTTCCCACTGCACTGCATTCTGCCCGTGGCTATGGGGTGGTCACAGGCAGCTCAAGCCCCCTGGCCGGCACAGTGGCTGCAGGGCATCGCTGTGTCCCTGCGTGCTCAGCTCCAGTTCTGGCATGCTGTTACTGCAGCTCAACCCTACCCTGTGGGTGTGCTGGGTCCAGCACATCGAACCTGGCATGCACGTTAATCAGGTTGGTGACAGGTCCTCTTGTCCTCCTGCCTTTGGACACTTTGATCAAGGCTTTGCAGTGTGCCCTGGCAAGGCTCTCTGTCACCTTTTTCATAGAATCAGTGGCCTTAAATGGGGTGCCTTCCATCCCAGTAAAAATTATGCAGTGGTTGTTACAATTTACATGCTGGCTTATAAAGTTTGCACTTAAAGAAAACATATCCTTCCTGACTTTTACAGCTGTTTAATAGTGCGGGAGCTGCTCAGGGCAGCAGCTAGGATAATGCAGGACACATTTTCACAAAGCCAGTTCCCTGTGATTGCATGGCCAATCTCACTCCTGCTCAGAGCTGTACTGGGTGTTTTGTGAGTGGACCTGAATGGTCATGGACAGCGGCACCCAGTGTGTGCCCCCAACAGCCCCACTCCTCCAGGGACACAGACATGGCCCCACACTGGAGCCCTCCTGCTCCCCACAGGTGACGGTGGCGATGCTGGCATGCTGAGTGCCACTGCCCACCCCTGCCTGGCCGGGGAGGCTGTGCCAGAGTCCCCTCCCTGGGCAGCTGGGAACCATCCTCTGGTTTAGGCATTGCCAAACCACCATGGCTGGACCTTGAGCCAGTCCCACGCTTTCACCCAGGGGCTCTTCTCCCTTCCTGACCATGGCCCTGTGCACCTCGGCTGGGTCTCACAGCACTCACAAAGCCAGAGCTCCGAGCAGGTTTAGCCACTGGGAGAGGATTAGTCCAGCTAAGCCGGTCTGCTTGAAATCGCGCCATTGCGTGTGGCGGGGCCGGCTGATGTTTTGGGGCTCTCGAGGGGAGGAGGAGCCCAGCGATGCACCGTGGTGCCCACCAAGAGCCCCTGTGCTCGGCAGCAGTGGCTGGAGCAGACCCTGCCCAGCAGATGCACTGCTTGTTTGCAGCGTGGATGCGAGCAACTGTCCTGAGAGCAAGGGCAGCAGTGCAGCCCTGCCCGCTGGCTCTGCTGCTCCCCCAGAGCCTCTGCCCACCCGGGGGCTGCAGGGACCCTACCTGCCTGCGGGCTGAGGCAGCGCAGCAGGGATGGCGTGTGGCTTGTAGGAGCCGGCAAGAGGTGTTTGGGGGGCCTTGGGACCCCAGGCTGGCTCTCGCGGCCAGAGCAGTGCCTCTGGCCCCCTATGTCCCCTGGGCTGGGGGCATCTTGATGGGGAGGACTCAGGCTGGTGGAGCTGGGGGAGCTCCCTCTGGCAGCCCCTCTGCTCAGTGTTGGCATCACCAAACCACCTCTGCTTGACGTCCTTACCAAACCCGCTGCCCTGCCTCTTGGGAATGCAGATCGTTTACTCCAAGGCTTTTTAAGCCACATTTTATGAGCTCCTAATGTGATAAGCATTTTCAATACAGCCCTTCCTGAGCCCTCATTTGCTTACCCTTTGGAAATCTAATACTTGATTTAAGCACATTTCTGTTCCCTCCATTTGTAAGGACAAATGTAAAGTAATTGTTTGATATTGCAGTGGTTTCCTCAGGCTCCAGCTCTAATTTCCCACTAATACAGTATTGTCAGAGGGATCAATCTAACCCGGCACCTTCTGCCTCCTTGGAGTGGATTGGAAATGGCTTTTCTACTGTGAGGCTGGGATTTGTGAGTCTCACTGTGAATGTTTTTCTCCTTTAAAGGAAAAATCATACAAGAAAATATCCCATCTTCCTGTAGATGGCCATTAATCCCCTGCTCTCCCTCTGCCTTCCCACAGCTGGCTCTGGGTACCCTCGCTGCTGGGTCCCCCTGCGGCTGCTGCTGGATGATAGTAGAAGAGATGCAGATAGGCTCTATTAGATCTCCATTAATTATCTCCAATGTTTTTTCTATTAGACCTTGCCAGACAGTAATCACTTCCAGTAAGGCCTCTTAAGCAGGTCTGTGGTTGTGTTGCATCCCCACATGGCCACCGTGCACCGCTCCAGAGCATCCCCCAGCCCCGGGCCAGGGGACAGAGGGTGCCTGGAGCTGTGGTTCCCCTCAGTCACCTGTGCCCTGGTCCTGCCAAATCGCCTGGGGTCTCCAGCAGCCCCACGGCTGAGCCATTCCCAGGGAAGCCTGCAGTGCATGCAAAGGGAGCACAGGATCACAAAGCGGGAGGAGCAGCCTCGTGCCAAACAGAGCCCCTGATCCTGCCCAGGCATGCTCCCTTTCCTGGGTGCTGGTCACAGCACCTGCACCTGCATGTCCCCAAGGTACATGGAGCCAAGTGGCTGCTCAGGCTGGGCTCAGGCCAGCCCCCCGTGCTGCATCTGCCTTGTGCAGCCCCAGCAGAAAGCACGGGTTTCAGTGAAACGTGTCCATAAACCTGATCCTGTGAGTCACCAGCTCCAGGGGTGCCCATGTCCCCCACACCGCACAGTGACACCCTGCCTTCCTGGGTCACAGCCAGCCCCAGCCCTTTCACCGCTCTCCCCGGGCACGTCACCCATGGCCCCGGTGCCACCGAAGATGAGTCTGAGTGGGGCTGGCCAGGAATCACCCTTGCTGTGCCCAGCTTCATGCTGGCAGTGGGTGGAGGGGACCTAAGAAAGGGGGTTTGTCCCTGTCCTGCTGTACCCTGGGCTGCTCTGCCACTGAGCTCGTGGGTGCCTCGTGCACCAGCCCCGCCGTAGCACCCACCCTGCACTGACAAATGCAGCGGGAGCCTCCGGGCCCATCCGGCTGCTCCCTGCCCCAGGGAGAGCCCAGCTGCAGAGCGGCACAGGGACTGGGTTGCGCAGGCACCATGGCTGAAGGCTGGGGCTGAGATTTAGATGCTAGTGGTAAATTGCAACCTTTGACAGAAATGCCTGAGATTTACTACAAAAATCAATAGATGATTCAAACAGTCCAGCACTCAAAGGCAAATAACACCGCTCCAACAAGAGCTGTTATTGCTATTCATGAACAGTGGTGCTCATTACAGAGCCTGCTAACAGGCTCATAAGATGGATTGCTGCAGGATGGGATGGGGCTACGTGTGTGCATCCACAGAGCCAGCACTCCCACGGCAGGCCAGGGCCCCGCGCTGCCTGGCCGTGCCTGCATGGTTCTCAGCAACTCATTCCCATGGCTGAGCCCTGCGGGAGCTGTCTGGGCCCTCGGCCCCCCCAGCTGCTCACGAGGTGCTGAGCCAGACCCACAGCAGAGCTGAGCCAGGAGCACAGCGATGCTGCACCCACCTCCGCATGCCTGAGGATGCAGCCCATCAATCC
>JAVJGJ010000047.1:25226472-25236977 GCA_035590215.1 Microhierax caerulescens | reverse complement strand
TGGGACTCCTTGTGAGCCCTCCCCCCCCGTTCCCTCGCAGTACACATCCCCCGGGCAGGGTCAGCCCGGCTGGGCACCACAGCTTGCTGCTGCCCGGGGACAGGGAAGGACCTGGGCAGGGGCCGGGGCCGCTCTCGGGCAGCCGCGGAGCTGTGGCTGTCTGCGTAATGCGGCGAGGCCTCGGCGACAGGCACTCAGGGAAGGCAAACACCAGCAACCCTGTCTGCAGCGACGGCTGGAGAGCGAGGCAGCGACTCACTCATGGGATAAACCCTGCACCAGTGCCACGGCCACGCGGCCGTGCTGCAACACGGGTGTTTCTGAGAGCTGCACCCGCCTGGTCGAGCCTAGACACCTCCAGGGTCCCTCAAACACCATCCACAGCCACCAGCAGCTCTGGGGCTCGCTCTGTAGAGAGAAATCCGATGAAAGACCTAACTGGGAAGAGACACAACAGCATCCCACGACACCCTGTGGGACGAGGGGACTGTGATGGAAGACCTGGGGCATTGTGGGGAGCGGCAGTACACCCAAGGGCGGTGGGCTCCCCAGTGGACCTGGGACACTCCCTGTGAAGGTGACATGGGGACAAGAAGAGACCGTGGTCCAGGGGGACCGGAGGGGCAGCTGGAGGAGACCCGTGGAGCCGTGCCCAGAGGTCCACACCAGCCTACTGGGGACGATGGCTGAGGCCAGCCTCACTCCCGCAGGTGCTGGCACAGGGCTGCAGTCCCCACGCAGCCCCAAAGCTGTCACCCCACTGTCCCATCGGCGAGGGGACAGGGGCTGTGTGAGGGGACAGGGCCCCCCCACACCCTCACATTCTCTTGACCAGTTTCCTCATTTGAACAAGAACAAACTCCTTAGCATAAATTAACAGGGATGTTCTACAGAGGTACCTGGGCATGGACACGGCTTAATTGGCCTTTCCCACTGCTCTGCTTCAAAACCCTGTAAATTCAGATTACGAATCCCACTGTTTAATGACTGTCAGGAAATGCTAATTTAGTGGCAGTCACCATGGCTGTGTCTCCATATCACAAACAAGTTTCATCATAAATCAGCACGGGACAGCTTTATAAGCGATTCACTATTACAATATATTGGTGGAGAATCATAAAACTGCTGTTTCATTAATGGCTCATCTTCAGGCTTGTTAGGCTTTCATTACGTGAGCTATTAGGTCCATGTATTCAAAAAAATGAAATTACAGGTTCTAATCCATTATGAAAAACACAAAATCTCTGCACAGTAAATTACTGAAATGAGACAAGAGGTTGTTGTTTTTTTTTCAAATGGACTCCCAGTGTTTGCTGCTTCTGAACAACAGAGACTGCTGAGACAACAAAACACAACCCAAATAGATAAATAAATCACCAGTGAAACCATGCAAGGGGGAGAAATGTCATCCAGGCATTCAACTTTACATTAACGGTGGGATCCCGAGGGCTGCAAGAGCAGGGAAATGCATTGCAGACTTAATTACAGTTGACTTTAAGATGATATTTTTGGACTTCTGCATTCACAGAGTTATTTGCATACAAATGGCATGTCACATAGTTTTAAGGCCAAGACTTGCGTGTTTAGGTGTGAAGGCTCTTGGTAGCCAGCCTGTGGTGCCACATGGCCGGGGCTCTGGCAGGAGCCATTCCTGCCGCTTTGGGGACCTGTCCTGGGCACCTGTGACTTCCCTAGAGATCCCCCAGCTGGCCTTGGCACCGGCTCCTGGCACATGCTGAGTGGACTGCTGCCAGGAGGTGCCAGAGCTGATGCCAGCACAGTGACGGTGATGTACTGGTGACACCAGTGGGGAAGGATGGCTGGAGCACTGGTGGGGTGCAGAGAGGAGACACCAAACCTGCCGTTCTTGGGAGAGCTGCTGGGTGCCAAGGGATGGTCAGCGGTCACCTCCTCCTGCACCAGGGACAAGGACAGTGCCGCTGGAAGTGGGGTGTCGTGGCTGCCCTGACCACTCCTCTAGATAACGGGTCCCCCCTGACGGTGGAGCTGGGAGGTCGCCTCTGTCACAGGAGGTGGCATTGGTGGTGCAGGAGGGCAGCACAAGGCTGCTTCCCTCAGCCCCAGCCCTCCCCTCCATGGCCCCTCCCGTTCCCCCCCAGACACAGCGCTGCCCACGCTGCTATCACGCGTGTCGCTGCCAGCGAGTGCTCTGCCCATCCGCAGGGGCTGGAGGAACGACAAGACTTTCTCCACCTGGCAGCGGTGCACAAGCCATCTGCACCGTATCCGGGTGATGGGAATGTGCGATGCGGCAGAAACGCTGATGCTGAATGAACACCAGGGCAGCTCTGCGCAGACATCATTAGGGACGTAGAGGAGCAAACTCCACCCTGGCAGCGATGCCGTGGACTGGAGAGCAGAGCAGCCTGTCCGCCCCTGCAGCTGCCTCCCTCCGACTGCCTGGGAGAGGAAAACCTCAAGGAAGGGTGACAAAGATGCCCAGTGCCGGCGCAGCCCTGCTGCTCTCTGCGGAGGATGCTGCGCTTCACCCCAGCCTGGGCTCCCTGCCTGGGTGAGAGCTGCTGCCTGCTCTGCTGCCCACACTTGGCTCCAGGACACACAGGATGGGTCCCCTCCAAGGAGGGACAAGGCTCGGCAGGAGGTGTCGGAAGCTGTTCCAGCAGTGACGGTGGGATGCAGCTCACCCCTCCTTCCCCACAGAGGCCACTCAGCAGCCATCGGCTTTTTACTTCATTTGCTTTCCATTGCTTCTGCCAAGACGGCCGATGCTCCAACCATCAGAGGCATTTAATTATCAGGGGCATCGCAGCTTCCCCTGGGACAGCCCATCGGTCAGGGGCTGCAGGGACATGTGCTCATTGTGCCCCTGCAAACACTCCCCCAGGGCTGGGAGCTTTCACACAGCAGGACCTGCTGGGTGTGCTGGGGGGAGCCGGGGGGAGCCCCAGCACCTGCCAAATCCCCCGCTCAATGCATTACTCTGGCTGGAGAGACAGAATTAATTCCTCTTGAATTAGAGATTATTTTCATTACAGTTACTCAATTCTTAAAGCCCTTTAGTGCATTTGATATGGGCATTAACGCTGCCTTCCAACCTGCAGATCTGGAGGCTCTGTTTGCCCATGTTACTGGAGTGGGGACACACGTGGGGTACATCCAGCCACTGGCATGGCACCAGGAAACCTGCTGGCCCCTGTCGTGGTCGAGCCGGCATGGCTGTGCCCCTCGACAGCGGGGAGCAGTCAGATCCCTGGGTGTCCCCACAGCCCCACAGCCATGGGGAGGCAGCAGCAGAGAGCCCGGCTGCAGCTGCGGCTGCGCTGGTGCAAAGGCAGCGCCTTGCCCTGAAGGAGTTAACTTTTCACCAGCACCTTTCCTAGACCTGAATTATTAATTTTCTTATAATCTGCCTTCGGGCACCCTGCGGCCCCTACAACACTCCCACATTAAAGAAACATGCGCTCCCTTGCTGGCTGTGCTGCTTTGATGTCGAACATGCGTGAAACACTCTCCCAGGGAGGAATTTGAACAAAAATTCATTAGACGTTTGAGATATTGCAGATAAGCGTGCATGGGGAGAGTGCCCATCTGATAATCCTGTTTCAGCACCGGCTCCTCCATCCAGCTTGCGGAGCACGGAGGGGAGCAGGGCAGCTCCCAGGTAAATATTTGCCTGTTGCAGCTCACTGTGTGTGAGGACCGAGGACGTGGCAGGCGCATCCCAGGCTCTCCTCAGAGGCTAGAGACCGACGTCTGTAATCCTGGGCTCCATCCATTCATCGGCATTAAACCAAACTGTTTAATTTGGCAAAAAATCCCAAGTGCTGGCTCTTGTGATGAGGGCCGTGTGCCTTCTCTCTTCCAGTTGATGTCGCAGGCTACACAACCGGGATGCTGCCGGCACGCCGGCGAGGAGCGGGGAGCCCACCCAGCTGGCAGCCAGAATCCTCCAGCAAAAGTGAGCACCCGCTTGCTGCCCTCCCAGAGGGGCCACACTGGGTGGTGGGGCAGCAGCGGGGGTCACTGCCCTGCACGGCCCTGAGGAGCTGGCAGAAAGGTGGGCTGTGAGCAGGTCTCCAGCTGCAGCTCGATAAGTTGGAGATGAGCACAAAAACTTCCGAGAGTGCAGACTGGCACGGGGATGGTCCCGAGGGATGCTGTGCCCTGACCTGCCGCAGCCTGCCCCTCAGCCGGAGCTGTGCCCGTGGGCTGCCCGCCACGCTGCCCTGGCAGGAGCTGGGGAAGGCACTGGCAGGATCCCACCGGCAATGCTGGAGAGAGCCTGGCTGCTGCACAAGAGTCAGCACCTGGCCCAGAGCCCCCTGCCCTGTGCCGTGCTGTGCCGGGCCGCGGGTGAACGCAGCCGACAGCCACCACGGGCTCTCGCCTGGCAGCCCAGCACCGCTGGGCTCAGCAGGACTGGGGATGGCATCAGTAGATGACAGCTCAAGCAAAGCTACTCGGAGGTTTAAACAAAACTGGGTCAAGCAAGCGAGAAACTGAGGTGTGAGGAAGATAACAAGCTCTCCCTGGCAGAGTGACATTGCAGTGGATGTCTAGGACACGGGGACACCCCAGCTGAGAGCTGCGCTGCTGGTGCTTTGCAGTGAAAGACCACTACAAGGGGTTCATGGGTCAAACGGCAGTCCCCCAGCACTGCTGCCGCGTCCCCTCCACGCACCAGCTAAGGCTGGCAGCACTACAGTAACAGGGCTGGGAGGGGGCTTGCCCCAGGAGCAGGGTTCTGGGGATCACACCACATCCACAGAGGGGGAACACCACCCTGAGGGACTGTGGCCCCAGGAGCAGCTGGCCCCAGCCCATGTCCCTTCTGCCATCGCCCTGCAACTGAGGCATCTTCAGATTTAATGATGGATCGACCGCCTTTAATAAATGTTTATGTTCAAAGAATTTCCACCAGTGCTCAGACAGCTAATGAGGGACATTTCAATGCATAAAAGCAGTGTGAACACAGTAATTAACTTTGTTGCTGATTCATTTTTAATCATTTAAATGCTCCAGAGATTTGTGGTGTCCTTTAAGTCAACAAAATATTTTCCAAAGGGCATGCTGCCGATGCCCTTCATGCACGTGTGTAACTGTGTTCATGATGATGTGCTAACTCCCATCTTCCTAAATAACCACCCAGAACTGACTGAAGGTCGGACAAAGCCCAAGGCCAGCACCGAGGAGAGCACAGCTGGGAGCGCTGGAAGGCAAAGGGCTTCCCAGCACAGCGCTCACAGGTCGGGGCAGATAGCCCACCAGCGAGCACACACAGCCCAACCCAGAGTAAGCCCAGCTGCTTGGGCCAGGCCCTGTGGCTCGTGGAGAAAAGCTGGGGTCTCCCCCAATTCCACTTTCAAGGCAACTCCTTCCACAGGTGAAACTTTAAATATTCATTTTAAAAAATCAACTGATATGCCCCGGCCACTGCAGCAATTCCCTAGTTAAAGGCTAGTGTCAAAAATACATTGCCCACCTGGTGATCTTCCAGCACTCAGGGGTGCAAATGGATGGCACAATGGGCCGGCACCCAAGAACAAACCACACCAACCCAGTGGTGGGTCCTGGAGACCCCACATCACATGTCAGTGCTGAGAAAAAGCAACTCCAGCCACGTCTAACGTGCCTGCTACCAGGGACACAGTCACCGTGTGGAAGGTCCAGGGCTGCACACACCAAGAGGGCCGGGTGCTGCCGGCCACATCTCTGGGTGGCCAGAGGGGCTTGGGCACCGCCTGCCCGGGAACCTGCTCTGGTCCCTGCTCCCCGCCTGGCACCCCCCAGCCGTTCCCGGAGCACACACTGCGTGCAGATACCACGGGCAGTGCCTGACCCCGCCATGGACACCCAAGGTCAGCAGCGACTGGTGTCCTTTCCTTGCCAGCTTCATGAGGCATCCACGGCCATGCCGGGTTACAAGCTGTACTTTGTGCTACCGAATCGACCGTTAGAACAAACGGCAGCGTTTACAAACACGGTCACGGAAGAGAGAGCAAGAACATACATCATCAATATTGAAGGCTTGGTACCCTGTGTGGGTTTATCCCCCTGCGTTTCTCCAAGCACCTTGGTGAGGGAAACGCTGCTGGGACCTGAGCCAGGGTCTCCACAGCACCCAGGCCCACCTGGAGGAGGGCAGGGCAGGACCACTGCCCACAGGCAGACATAGGCAAGGCAGTGACCAAGGAACAGCTGCCTGCAGGGCAGCTCCTCACACAAAAATCTCTGCCAGAGGTTTCATATCCATTTCTCAGAGCCAGGGCACTCTCTGAAGTCAAGGAAATTTCAAAGCATCCTTGAAGCTTGCTGCCTTCCTCTCTTCTTACTAATTAACTTTAGCAAAATGCACTGTCAGTCAAGCCCACAAAACAGTTCACGTCGTTGGGCAAAGCCTAATGGGCTCCCATTTGTGTGTGAGCCAACCTGGCCATTAGCAGAGAGCAATTAGCGAGGTGGAGTGCAGAAGCTGGGTTTGCACGCGCCCTCCTCTCCCTCCCACAGGCACAGGGACATGGGGATGGTGCAGCGATGCTCCCTACCCGGCGGGGTCTGCTCCCTCGGGGCAGTGCCCACCGCTCAGAGGCCAGCAGCGCTCCCTGTGCTGCTGCAGCCCCTGGACCACCCCAAAACCAAAGGCAGTGTGGGGCAGAGCTCCAGCAGCACGGCTGCCCCCAGGGACCTGTCACATGGGGAAGCTCGGGCTTGGCCAAAGCGCTGTCCCTGGGACAGGGTTCAGGCAGGTGGGTCTGCACGGGAGCCTGCTGGGCAGGAGGTGGGCTCAGCCTGCAGCCAGACCTGCCAGGAAAAGACCCTCTCTATGAAAATAATGCTGGAGCACCTGACAGGGTCACTCAGGAATCCCAAAGAGGAAAACTGCACCCTGAGATGCTGTGGAGTCACCACTCAAAAGTTAACTGCAAATTAAACACCACTGCCTTCCCTGCGTTCTGGAAAATATTGAAGGTTATTGGCACACACTACCTGCAGCAGGAAAAAGCTCAATATTGAACATTTAGTCCAGGATTGGTAATGAATCGATATTCCCCAGTAGCTGGCTGTTTGGTTTCAGTTGTCTTAAAACAGATCTTGCTAAAAATATCTTTCCTGTAGTGCATCTGTAGCTAATGAGGTGGATTAGAACGACTGATGGGAACTGGAAACGGCACAGGTGTTTTGGGTCTGGAGTCGGCGAGCAGGCACTCCGGGGCGGTGGTCTCCCGCCAGGGAAAGCAGAGGGGTCTGCTTCTGCCCAGCCTCCCAGAGCAGAGGGAGCCAAGGCTGCCCCGGGCGGTGGCAGGAGCTGAGACCGGAGGCACCACAAAAACAGCAGCTGTGAGCAAGCACGACATTTGGAGCCGGCAAGGACAGGCAGATCAGGAGGTGTCCCCTCCCGCTGGTTCTGCCACTTCTGCGTCAGACCAGCTCCCGGGCAGGGGAAAACGTGGAAAACCAGGAACTGATGTTTTCAGAGCATCAGAGGAGCTTGGCTCTCACGCTGCTCTCAACTGCATCAGTCGAGACCCACTTGGTCCCTCCGCTCGGCTCCCAGTGGGGCACAAAATGGAGCCGGACCGAGCACTCGGCCATCACAGCAGCCAGGGGCTCCTGCAGGCGACGTCTCTGCTCACAACAGGGACAGCCTTTGCCTTTCCAAGCGGTCTGTGCTCTGGGCTACCTGCAGAGACCCCCCACCCTGCAGTGTTCCCCAAGCACGGCAGCATCACCCCTCCCTGGCTGGCGGCTGGGGACAGCCTCCGGCCAGGCCAGGCCAGCCCCCCCCCCGGCTCTGGGGTCCCGGCAGGGCAGCCCTTCCCAGCCAGGCGTTCACGGCATCAGCTCTGCCCTTCCCTGGGACATGGCCGCCGGCAGGACCCTGCTCTCCTGCTCCCCGGTTGCTTGGCAGAGCGACAGGAGCTCATCATGCTGCGGGTTAGACCTGCTCTACATTTAATTGCTCCACTTGCAAGGAAGAAAATCAATTCCACGTTTTATACATTAGTAGCCTCTGTGCTTAAGTTTTGGCACATTTGTGAGGTTAAAAAAAAAAAGTAATAAAACCAGGGAAGTGTCATTTAATTGTTTTAGCTGAACTAATTTGGAGGCTTCACTGCTCCAGCGTGATCTCTCCATCGATCCGGACGCAAAGCCAGGCCCTGGGCAGGCTGCTCACTCGGCCACGCTCCCGTCACGGCCCCTGCCCCGCTCGGCAGCTGCCCGTTGCCACTGCCACCACTGTCACAGGCTGCATCCCTCCCAGTCACAGACCAGCCCCTTCACATGGACCCCAGGCTGAACCGCGGCTCAGGGCGGGAGGTCAGCTGCTTGGCACTCACTGCCACAGCCCTCGGTGCTGAAGCGTGTGCGTGGAGGGGGACATGGCTCCCATCTCCTCAACCAGCACCATACTGGATGCCCACAGGTGTCCTTAAGTGGCCCACGCAGGGTCTGTCCCAGGGTGCAGTCCCTTCCCTCCATCCAGGAGCCACGAGCACTTCTGCAGGAGCTGTGCCACCAGGTTTGCTCCTGCACTGCTTGTGAGGCTCCCAGCCCCAGGCTCCCCACACCCACCCTGTGCATGAGAACATGAGAGCTTGCAGGGCCAAGGACTGTGGGGGGGACACCCCAGCTCAGGATTAGAGGGGCTGCTTCCCAGCCAGGCACTAAGCACACACAGATCCCCTCTGAGCGAGCGGCTCAGCCAGGACCCATGTCCTGCTCCATCACCCATCCTGCTGCTCTGGATGCCCTTTAGACAAAGCACTGTTGCTCCTGCCCTTACACAACTGTATTGCAGGGCTGCTCCCAGCTGTTTGCTGCTGGGTGATGCAGGACGGGTGACAGTGTTTGATGTCAGGGAGGAGGCTGGGGGAATGACACAGACCTGCCGAGGGGCAAGAGCAGGTGAAGGACACTGCTGCACTCTCCAAAGGGCAGGAAGAACTGGGAACATCTCAGGACAGCCTTAGGAGAGGGAAACAGTTCCACCTGTGCCTGTCCTGGCTCTCCTGCTACAAGTACTGCATTAAAAGGAGCTGAACATTCCCAGCTGCAGGGTCTGCTGTGACCCAAGTACAGCACAGGGCAGCAGACCTGCCTGCAGCTGCAGACAGCCCTCCCCATGCAGTGCTCGAGCTGAACCCCATGGGCATGAACCCCCACTACAAGGGCTGGAGCCCCAGCCCAGTGCCCAGCAGGCACGTGCTGCTCAGAGCAGCTCTGACCCACTCACAATCCCAAACCAGCATCCTTACACCTGCCCAGCAAGGAGACAAACCAGGACCGCAGCAAAGCTGGGAGTGAGCACCATGTCACGGTGCCTCCAGACCTCCTTGGCAGCCAACAAGCACTGCCCTGCTCTGGACCAGGGACATCTCTAGGAAACCGCTGCTGAGCTAGAGGAGCAAACGAGCTTGGTGTGTGGCCCCACAGGCTGCCTCCCACCACCATGCTCTGACGCACTGACAGCTCCAGGTGCCCCTTCCCCTGCCGTGAGCTTGCAGGCACCCGGGGCCAGACCGAGCCCTCCTCTGCCTCCGGAGGCTGATGCCCAGCAGAAGCACCGTGGCCCTGCCTGAGAGCAGCCCAGCGCTCCTGCAAGCGCTCCACAACAGTGCAGCGAAGGACCACCGGTAACCAGTACACTGGGTTGGACAGCACGGGGAGCATGGGTGAGCTGCCTGCAGCTCTATGTGCGGGGCCACGGGCAGCGGGTGAGCCCACGGGCACTGTGACCGGCTCACACAGTACTCGCTGCCTCCCCGTGAGCACCCCTGAGCTCCTCACTACAGCCTTTAACCGAAATTAAGATCCCACTATCTCATGCTGGAGACGCACTCGCTGTTCTCTGCAGATCATTGGAGATGATCTCAGATAGACCCAGACTTATCAGGGAGACAGGGTGGTGGAGGACAGGGGACCTGATGGCTGAGGGGTGCTGAGGCACAGGCAGTGGGCTGCAGGGTGGGCAGCTGCGCCGTCCCCTGGGCCACTCATTCACTCGTGTTCTGGAGGCCACTTCACGCAGCGTTAGACAGGACGGGAAACCTGTTACGGTCCCGCTCCAGAGCCCGTTCCTGGCAGGGCTGGGGGCAGGCGGCCGTGCCGCAGCGCCCAGTGGGCTCCAGCAGCTGGGTGGGCTCCAGCAGCCACGTCCCACGCCAAGAGGGGCACGGCTGCCCTGCCTGGAGCCAGTCCGGCCTGGCGCTGCGGGAGAAGAGGAAGAGGAGGAGGAGGAAGAACTCCCTGAAGGTGGCCGGGCGACAAGCACCACCGGCAGCACAGGGCCGCCCACCCGAGGGAGGCACCCACCGCGGCAGCGGGCACAGACCCGAGACCCGCGTCCGCCACCGGGAGTGGGCAGGGGCTGCGGCCGGGGGTGATCGCGCTCCCGGGGCGGGACGGGATGGGATGCAGGGGGGTGCCCGGCGGGGCCGGACGGGACGGGATGGGATGCAGGGGGGTGCCCGGCGGGGCCGGACGGGAGGGGATGGGATGCAGGGGGGTGCCCGGCGGCCGGG
>JAVJGJ010000047.1:25213537-25224960 GCA_035590215.1 Microhierax caerulescens | reverse complement strand
GGAGGAAAGGCTTGAAGGTGATGCGAGAGTTAAATTTCTCTGCCAGGCTGGGGATGCTCAGCCTCGCCTGGGTGGTTTGTGATGCCCTGCAAGCAGGCTGACCCAGGAAAACCACAGGGCTGGTGCAGGGTGTGGGTGCAGATCGTTGCTCCATCCCCACCCCTCTGTCTCCCTTTGCTTGACACGGCTTTCCTTCCCTCTCACACCCTGACATCCCAGGCTTCTGCTTGGTTGCTCATGCTAGAGCCAAAGGGCTGTGTGCAGCACCGCCTAAACATGAGCAGTCATCGTCCCTGCTTTCTCAGCACAGAAAGCTCGTTCAGCTGCAGAAAACTACTTGTCTTGTTACTTGGGAAGAAGGATGATAATAGAGAGAGACAGGCAAGAAGTGCCAGCCCAACACAAACAAGGATGCTGCAAGCTCCCCGGCAGCTAGTCCAGGGTGGCGATGGGGTTTCTTCTCGTGCAACAACCAGCAACTTGGTGCAGATGTGATGTAAAAGAAAGATGGGAAAGATAGCTGAAGAGCGGTGCTTTCTACAGCCTCTTTCACCTGTGCTGGTGTGGGAGCAGTGGGACTGGACCTCCCTGGGAGTTTAAAAATAGTTTCTTAAGGAAGAAAGGGTCTACTGGCTCAGGGGACATCTCAGACTGGAGAACAGGGACCAAGACCTCATGGGGCCAACCTCATCACCCTGACAGACCAAAGTGACCCACAGGTGTTTTGCATTTGGGATATTTGGTACCCTGTTTGCTGCTCTGTGCAACAGCAGCTTCTGCCCAGGAGGGACGGGCACCAGCACCGCTGTGTGGGTCAAGGTAGGACAGAGCGTCCAATCTCAGCATGGAGGAGCCAGCCAGCACTGAGCCATCCCTGGCTGGTGTGAACTCACCCACGTCTGGTACCTCCACCTGAGCCAGTGCGGTGCTGAGCAGGGAGGTGGCACTGACAGAGCCCATGGGGCTTCAGCCCGTCCGCTGGGGGATGCTGCCCTGCCCAGGCAGTCACAGCAGGGCAGTGCCCAAGGTGGGCTCCCCTCCCAGTGGCAGAAGGTGCCCATCACTCAGTTCCGCTCCATGACAAACTGCCAAATCTGTGGAAAAGTTGCTTTTTCCATTTTTAGCCATTTTATTGCCTCCATGTGGTGATCCAGCCTCAGCAGCAAACACATTGCTTAAGCATGAACACTAGAGGTGTCTGGATAAATAAAGCTGGTGTGGATGCGTAGACACCTCCAGGTTTCTCTCGCTTGCAAGGGAGGAATGTTTTGTAAAGCTGACAATTTTGCTTTCAGTCTTTGTTTCTTTGCAGGGTATGTCTTTTCTATGACGTGTTTGCTGTTTACACCCCACTCCACATAAGTAACAGCTTTCTGGCACTTTTGGCACGCTCCCGGCCCTGCCACCCGTGCTAACAGAAGCCCCAGGAGCCAGCCTCAAGTGGGATCCCTGCTGTGGTGGGGGAGCCAGGCACTGTGCTGCTGCCAGAGCTGCCCTGGGAGCCTTCTGAATGTCTGCAGGAGATTCCCCTCTCATCAGCCAGCACTCTGCAGCACGGGGACTGGAGGAATGACTGTGAGCTCTGAAGAAGGTCCTGCCTCCCCTTCTGGTCCCTCTTTACCCGTTCCTGAACTGAGCTGGCAGAGCACTTTGCTGCCAGCCTTACACCTTCTTCTTTCTCTTCTTTCCCCCACCTCTGTTAGTTCCTTTTCAGGGGCCTACTGATGCCACCCTCACCTCACCTCTCCTGGGTTCCTGGCTTTCTTCACAAGTTGATCTTTCCCATCTTACCTCCTCCATCACTCCCAAGCTCTCTGATCTATCTGCTGGGGTGGGATTTACCAAAGCAGCTTGAGACCCCGCTGCCCTGCCCAGCATTAACCCTGAGGGCCCCTCACCTCCCAGGCCAGTTGCAGCTCATTGCACAATCCTGGACGCTGGGTTGCCCCACGACAGTTTCTCCAAATGCCCTTCAGAAGCCTCTTGTGCTCCTCCCTTTCCACCCTGCACAGAGCAGTGCCCAGCTCATGGAACCGCCGGGGCTGTGGCCAGACATGTGGCACTCATGACACAGACACCATGGATTTGGAGCTTGTCCTCAGCCCTTTCACCTTCCTTCCCCCATCCCCTAAGGCACTGATTGCCCCAGGTCACAAGCTGGCAGCAGCCATGAACCACTGCTGAGGGGGTCCCGGCTCAGGGGGTTCACCAGGGAGGACCCGGTCCAAGGGCTCAATCCAAGTGCAGGCAGCTGACAGGCAGGTTAAAAGAGAAAAGCTGCAGAAATGTAGGAATCAGAAGATTATTACAGAAATACACAAATAAAGTCTGTGCCAGAAACATGTGAAACCTGTAGGAAAAAAAGGGAAGCAATAAAATGCATACTGGAAATAGCAAATAAGATTAAAGGTGGTATTCTGCCCTTGATGTCTTCAGGTTGTAGGCAGAAGAGATCAAGGTTAGAATTTATTTCCAGAGCCAAAAAAAGCCCTCAGGGCCAAAGTGTCATTGTTAATCCAGTTTTCTGTGTCTAATATGTATGTCATTAACAACCTTTTGATTCTGGGCTGACAAAGTGCCACCTTTCTTTGTGCTGGAAATTGATGGCTGAGCAGTACATGTACCTGGAAGGGGGGGATCTTGACTGCCACAGGGCAGCTGGGGCTGAGCTGCTCCAGCCTGATGGCCCTGGCAATGTCCTTGAACGTCTGCACAAAGCCTTCACTGCAGGGTCTGCTGCTCAAATGTCTCCCCATTCTCCCTGTCCTGGCAAGGAACTTGCATCAAAAAAAAAAAAAAAAAAGATATTTCAGCGTTTTGCAGCCGGAAAGTAGAGGGGCAAGGGACACAGCCAAGCCAGATCCATGGGCAGCAGTGAGGGGCCACGAGGGTGCAAGGACAGGGCTGGTGGTGCTCAGAGACCCGCTGCACGTCCCCTGGGACTGCTGCAGGTACTGTGACGGGGTGCGTGGCAGCAGGACCTACCCATTCCGAATGCCAGGACCGCATTCTCTCTCCCGCTCCTGCCAGCGCCACAGGCCGTGGCACGGCTGAGCGGCTGTCGGCACGGGGGCAGGGGGCAGTTCTCCCTCCCTGCTCCGCAGTGCAGCCCTCACACCATCCCGGCCCTGATGAGAGCCATGGCCTTGGCGATGTAGGTGATATTAAGTCCCATCAGCTGGTGGCACTTCAGCTGCCCTGGCCTCAGAGCTGCTTCTGAAGGCTGATCCCAGCTCCTGCAGCCCCTCAGCTCATCGCCACCAAACTCAGTGCTGGCTGGCAGGTCTCCCAGCCCTGCAGTGTGGGGTCTCCCAAGGGCAGCAGAGTACAGAAGTGCCTGTCAGACGGCAGGATGGAAGCGGAGACTTTCCAAGCTGCCTTGAATTGAGTCTGAGACTCCTGTTAAGCCTCGTTAATCAGTTGTAAATGCACTGTATTCTGAATAAGGCCAGAAACAAGAAATTTAATTCTGACTGTGACTCAAGCTACTTTGGTCCTAATTCTGAGCCTCTCACCCAGGTGGAGCAGCCCGCCCTGGCCATGCTGCACAAACTCATTTGACTCCGAAATGCATTTTTAAGCAGGATGGAGCAGTGCTTAAAAGCTAAATGGCTTCCCCCAGCTGTAATCACTGCTAGCAGAGTCCTGGAATGAAAGGGATAAAGTCTGGGGGCAGGGGTTGGGGGACTTTAATCTCGCTGAGTAGATTACAGAGATTACTGCAATTTAATCCTTACATATCTGTCACTGACGCTGCAAAGACCATAACTGGAGGTGGGCAGGGATGTGCCGGCACCCTCCAAGCTCCTGTCCTGCATAGTGGGCAGCTGTGCCACAGCTCTGCTGCCCACCACGGGGGCAATGAAAGGCTGTTCCCACCGGGATGTGGTCCAGCAGGTACCGACCCCAGTGCCGCAGCTGGTGGATGAGGATGCTGGGTCGGGCTGACCCTCTGTCCTCACAGCTGTGACTGACAGGGCAGAGGAGGCAGCCACCGCAGGACTGTGGGCTGAATCCTGCCCATGGGGCTGGAGGTGCATGAGGGCCTGCTGCGAGAAGGGAAGGGCAAGGGTGCCGGGAGCAGGCAGTGCAGGCAGGGCAAGGATGACCCACAGGCTTCTCATCTCCTGGCTCCCGAGGGCAGCTGGATCCTCTCTTCCTCCACCATGAGCACCCTTCCTACCCTTGCGGGAGCCAGAGGCACCTCCTGGTGTCAGAGGGCTCTGGGCGGCTGGGCTGGATCTGTCAGTGTTTCCTGCACAGAGATGCTGTATGAACAGCACGGTGCAGAAATTGATGCAGTCGGCAGAGTTCATCTGCACACTGCAGCAGACAGGGACCCTGTAACCATCCTCTGCTCCTCATCATTACACCATCACGCATGAAGCTCTCCCAGGCTCTCCGCAGTGTCTGCTTAGGTTAAATCTCATTATCATTCCTTGGGGATCACAGGGGCAGGAGCTAGTTCTCCAATAACTAGAAATATCTCTTTGGCTCACAGACCTTCACAATTATATTTAACTGCAAATAAGGAATCTGTACTCAAACACAAGCTGGTAATTTTTTTTTAAAGGCTTGTTTTCAGTGTTGCCTCATGTTCAGCCCAGCTCTTCTGTAGCTTTATAACAACATCCTTGCCTTACGTAAACTTTAAGGCAGAAAATAAGAAGGAAGCTGCCCCATTCACACTGAAGGGAGAGAACTGGGTAATTCACACTCACTCCCAGCACTGCTGTGTCCTCTGGCACCATTGCTGGGAGCAGGAAAGCCTGCCCTCTTCTTTCCACAAAAGACCAGGAGAGCAGGGTGTGCTGGCAGAGGTCTCAGGCGGCAGGAAGGCTATTGCTCCAGGAGAGGCAGCCCCCCAGCCCAGGAGGGGTCCCGGCAATCAGCCCAACACCAGCATCAACCCACCTGCACCATCTCCTGGGGGTTGCCAGGCATCTGTGCGAGCTGTTCCTCTGCTGACCCCTCTGGGCTAGCACGGCTCTGGTGCTGGGGGACCTGAGGACAACCTGGGCACGGCACCAGGTACCCACCGGAGCCTCCTCAGAGCTCCGTGCCCTGCCCACAGGGCCAGCCCATGCAGGGGAGGCCCAAGCAGCACCAACCCCGCTCCTGCTATATCTACCCTGCTGGAAGCTTTGAAATCTCACCCACTGCCAATTCCAACATCCTGCTTAATCACTGCACAATCGTCCCCCTGGGGCTGCCAGGGTGCTGAGAGGAGACCTGCACCTGCAAGGTCTCTCCATGGGGATGCTCGGTAGGGACCTGGCTGTTGGGCTGGCTGGGCAGCCCGGGAGGGATGGTGTGGCTGTACCAGACACTAGAGGTTGTGACAAGCAGAACAGCAGAAGCTTCTGTGGCAGATTTGCACTAAAATTAACTTATTTGAAAACAGTTTCTGGTGCATTTCCACAGGAGGCCGAGCTGTGAGCAAGCAAAGCACACGGGCGGGAGTGAACAAGCGAAGCACTCCCCGTCTCGGCGAGCTGCAGGCAGGGATGTGCGGTGTGCACAGGCAGCTGCCGGGCATAGCGTGCTGGCAGCCCGGGGGGCAGGAGAGGGCTGAGGGGCTGGACCTGTCCTGCCCTGTGTGATGGGCCATGCCCAGAGCAGGGCTCCTGGCAACCCGGACTGCCTGTGGTCTCCTCCCTGCAAAACCACTGGCATCCACACCCCTCTTTGGCTGTTGGGGACAACCTAAACCAGCCGCCGGTGACATTACAGCATCCTCTGACGGCACAGGAGGTGGCAGATGTGGTGGCTGGTGGACCAAAGGCAGAAGGAGAGCGGCTGCTGTGAGAGGGCTCCCAGCCCATGGTGCTCGCAGGCTTCCCCAGTCCAGCACCCTCCTGCAGCTCTGCTGGGCGGTGTGGCCAGGGACCAAAAGCTACCCCTGACCCGCCCTCCCCTGCTGCGGGTACCAATTCCCATCACTGCCTACGCAAGTAAATGTACCTAAAGGAGAGGCTCTGTCTGCTTTCATACCAGTGGATTACAGCAGCCCCCACTGAGGGTCCCGGGGCACGGGCTGCCCTGCACCTCCCCACATCGGGCACCTGTATGGGCAGGGGCGAGCACTAAGTGCCCCAGCTGGGGCAGCGCTTGCGGAGCTGCGGCTTCACCGCACTCAGCTACTGTGGGATGCTGGTCTGCCAGCGCCGTGGGATGCGTGTCAGGGCGGCCGCCCTCCAGCTGCATTGCAGGGCACAGCCCCCATCCATGCTCGTGCCCTGAGGCTGCCCCAGGTGCCAGGGCCCGCCATGGCATGGCACAGCAGCACTACACACGTGAGGCACAGGAGGAGCCACATGGCCACGGGGCTGGTGCTCTACCTGTGGGCACAGCCGCCGGCTGCAGAAGGTGCATTTCCCAGCAAGTGCACATCCTTCAGATCAGAAGTGCTCTCCAACAGGAGCACTTTGAAACACCCTGCCTTCTATTTTTATTGGGATTGAAAAGAGAACAAAACCATTTAAGAACTTGAGGAATCAAAGCAAGTGTCCCCACCTCACACCCAGCGCTCACAGCTATATCCTGATTAATGACAAGAAAGAGAAGGGAAACAATATTTAATCACACTCTGTTTATACTGGAGCCAAAAATCAAAGCACTGCATTCCTCTTTCATGAGAAAAACGAGGTGGGCATTTCCCCTCTGGTGATTAAGTTTCCCACTACGAGAACATCAATTTCCATGATTTGGCACGGGGTCCTCTGTCACACCACAAACGAGGGCTTCCTTAGCAGCAAAATATTACAAACACCAAGCCGAATCCATACACAAGGCACTGATGCACATCTATCATTTTGTCTGGATTATCTCAATACACTTCTCCTCAGGGAGCTGGAGATGAAGCAGTTGCAGCCAAACCACTGTTAACGATTGGCACGACTGCAGCAGCCCTCAGCTGAAGACACCATGGTGCTCCAGCCACTGTCCCCACGTCTGCTGGGCACATGGCCCTGCGTGGGCACTGCTGTCCATGTGTGCACGGCCAAGGCCTGGGTGCAGCAGAGCACGAAGGATTCGGTGGGCTGGACCCGGGACTCCGTGGGGCTGGACCCCTTTGGTGCTGGCAGCACCACCACAGTGCTGTCGCTGGCCGGACCTGCAGCAGGAAGCAGGTCCCGCATTATGCAGCCACGCAGCCCCCCGTGCTGAGGAGGGAGCAGAGCAGGGTCGCAGCTGTGGCAGCAAGCAGGAGGTGACACAGACCCTGGGGCCGTGAGAGCTGGCGTGGGGACCCCGGTGCTGCTCCCAGCCCTGGAAAGTGGGTCAGGCAGTGTGCTGCCCCTGCGACACCCGCTCACCCTTCCCCTTGCTTCCCTGCTGCCCACATTGATTCACTCTGGATTCCTTGATTAATTAATCTCAGAGAAATGCAAGGTCTGTTAATTACCCCTGATTAATTAGGGTGAACTTTTAATTGTATCCCTAAGCTGAGTTGTGCCGTTCAATAGACTCCGTAATTAGTGACCCAGCAATCTCTTTTAAACCAATTAGCCCAGTGTAACAAGTGAAGTGCGCCGGGAGCTGCCCAGCGGGCAGGGGTGCCCCGCAGTGCTCTGGCACGGTGGGCTGCGCTGGCTGTGCCACGGGGCAGGCACAGCGGGCAGCGGTGGCCGCCAGCACCGCAGGGGCCCTGTGAGCCAGGACCGTCCATGCAGAGTTGTCCCCATGCTGTGTGTCCCTCACCCCATGGGACAGCACTGGTCACCGTGGGCCTGGCCCCGGGGCACAGCCATACCAGGAGGCTGCAGAGAGGGGTAGACGCAGCCGCATCCACTGGCTGGGATCCCTGCGCCCTCCCCTCCCCGGGGACCTCGGGAGGTTTCATGTCCCTGGGGAGCATCTCTGTGAGCTGTGATCTACCTGGTTAAAAATCAACCCAGCTTCCATCCAGCGATCGGGAGAGGCAGAGGCTGATGCGGGTTAAAAAATCCTTCCAGCTCTTTGATCAACTGACATCCCCTGGAGCTCGCAGCCACTGCAGAATCACCCTCCCGGGCAGTGCTGGCAGGGCTGGGCCGATGGCCGTGGTGGCTGCCCCAGGGCCCCGTGGATGCTCCCAGTGCTGCGCCAGCAGCTCCCGGCCATGGTGCTGTGGGGTGCCCCAGCGGCGGCTGGAGCATGAGGACACGGTGCATGGCAGAGGGATGGCACGCGTGGTCAGCACGTTGCCCTGCTTGCCCTTCCCCACGATGTCCTTCTGTCCTTCCATCCTTCTGCCTGGCACTCGCACACTTGAGCAAACGGCTCTGGCAGGCAGAAGAAAACTTTCTTCCCATTGACATATTTTCATCATCTGCTGCAATTTAATATCCAGGTCAGGAAGCAGATGGAAACCAGCCCAGTTGTCCTGGCTAATGGGGACAGGATCAGTTGTTTATGAACGCTTGTTTATCGAGTCAATTAACTGTGCCGACAAAACCAGCCACTCGCCCCCTCCTGCTCCCTCTCCTGTCTCCTGCTGCAGCTCAGCGTCAGGTAACGCAGGGAGCGCAGCGAGGGACACCGCGGACACCCCGCGCCACGCGCTGCCCGGGCACGAAGTCCCTCAGGGAAGCTGGGGCAGCACGGGGTGGTCCAGGGCCAGGGGAGGGTCCATCCCCCACGACTCAGACTCCCTCTGGGCTGGGGGCCCACATCTCAGGTACGCCTGTGGAAACACGCCGGCTGTGCTGAGCGGGAGCCGGGGGTGAGGGGCTGCACTGTCCCCACAGCCACAGCTCTGCCTGTCAGGCGCAGCAGTGGGGCACTGCTGGAGCGGCACGTAGCCCCCCCAGGAGGGTGCCGGCTGCCTGTGGGGTCCAGGCCCCGTCCTCTGGCTCCGCACACTCGTCCTGCTGCCCAGTGACGAACGGTCCCGTCCCCATTTGCCCAGTGCCACGGTCACTGCTGCTGCCTGGGAGAGTCATGTCAGAACCGCCCAGGGCCCGGGGAAGTCATTAGTAATTAATTTGGTTTCTAATCCTCTAATCCAGCTGCTCCCTGATTTGATAAGCGAAAAATCTGCTCTGGCCACATGGCCCCTGTTCTGTGCGATATCTCCCCTCGGAGGCACTGTCCAGGGAGGGTGCCATCCTGCACTCTTTTTATTGTGGCCCCAAGCCCAAGGCCCAGCCCCCACACTGCTCTTCTCCAGGGCAGAGGACTCTGGATCCTGCCCAGCCGTGCTGTGCCATGCCATGCCATGCCATGCCATGCCATTCGTTGCCATGCTGGTCCATGCTATTGCCATGCTGTGCTGTGCCATGCTGGTCCATGCTGTGCTGTGCCGTGCCATGCCCAGTTGCTGGAGCAGGTGCAGGGGACCGCACTGGCCTCATCCTGCTGGGTGCAGGCACAGGACTAAAGGGGTCAGACCCTGGACCCAGCCCAGAGTGAAGGGGCTGGTGGGGCCACGTGCCCCCCAGCTGGTTCTTTACTGGACCTGGAGCTGAGGCAGGACAATTCCCACCTCTGTTTTAGGGCTGAGTTCAGGAGCCACCGCACACCTCAGGGTGTGATGACAGGAGCCTTCCCTGTCCCACTGCTGTCCCAAGGTCCCACTGCCCCATGGTCACACTTAGGGTGGGCAGACCCACCGGCTTGCCATGCTCCGGTGGCAGTGGCTGTGAAACCACTGCTGCCCGTGGCACAGCGGTGGTGCTGTCCCAGGGGCTGTGCTCCATCTTCCACTGTACCCAGCACCCCGGGCCCCAGTTCTCCTCTCACGCGGCGCAGCGGGACGGGAGCCGTGTGCCCGGTGCGGTGCCCCCGGCCGTGCTGGCACTGCAGGCACGGCGCCACGCGCCACCCACGGGGACACCAGCCATAAGCCGACCGACGGAGCAGTCAGCAGTGGGCTGCGGCACACGACGGCATGAGAGAACATCACAGATGAGAAGCCAAATCCTTCATTAAATCCCACATTAATCTCTAAGAACAGCGATGTCAAAAATCTTAGCAGCAAAATTAAATTTTGTAGCTATATTTCAGCTGCACAAAATCAATATTAATTACAGTGAGAGAGACATTGCTGTGAGAGGGCCTGACCCAGTATTTACCCGCTGCACTAAGACTCCAGCTTGGTAACTTGTTTATATAAAATAACTGAACATGTTTTTGTGGCAAACGGCTTCCAATCTGGCAGGGTGTCAGGGCTGAATACAGATGTAGCTGGGACAGCGAACACCCCCCGCAGAGGCGAGGCAGCATGTGGCCAGGGTGGGTGCTGAGCAGGGAGCCGGGGAGAAGGCGGCTCTGGTCCCGAGGTAGGGGTCAGTGGGTGGTCTCTGGTCCAGCAGCGCTGTCCCCCACTGGCATCACCATCCTCTGCTCCTGGCCCTGGCTCCCCTGCAGCTCCCACACCAGGGATCTGTGCCATCTGCTGGGCTCCGCTGCTTGGGGATTTACCTTCAGCCAGAAAAAAGCTCAAGTCAGAGGGTTAAATTCTTTGTTAAAACATATTTTCCTTTGAGTTACATTAAAAATGAGTCCCAAAGTGCCAAGAAAACCCAAGTGGGACCTTTTGTTTCCATCACCCCCCTGCGCAGGTTATTGCCTTTCTTCAGAAATCCCGTTTCACTCATCCCACTGTGGTCAGCTACAACCAGAGACAAGCTGGAGTGTGGTCTGCAGCAGATCCTGGTTGCCTGCCCTGCCTGCCCTGCCTGCCCTGCCTGCCCTGCTCTGCTGGGGCCTGTGCTCTCTGTGCCCCCTCTTGTCTGAATGGCTTTGCCGAGGGCACGAGCAGGCTGGGCTCTGGGCTCTGTCCCCCTGCCCTGCAGACCCTCCCAGTGCTGCTCGGGGCAGGCAGCCCAGCTGTCAGTGCAGGGGCTGCACCAAACTGCAAACAGGCACCTGCCTGGAGTGCCTGGGGAGCTGGGATGCATTAAGGAAAGGGATTTGGCTTGAATCCAGCTTGGGATTTGGGAGGGGAGGGAAATCGTTGCAACGTTAATCATGAAAACCTGACTCTGATGCAGGAAAAGCAAACACCTGCTGCAGGTGAGACTGTCCCTGGGCAGGTCACTGCAAAGGGACACCTGCCAAAACACCCAGATGCTGGGCTCACGAGGACCAGGCTGTGCTCTGCGTGTCCCCACGAACATGGCTGGAAAACAGTCGGGAGCGGAGCGGGACGTGCCTTTTGCTGGAGCAGGGTCACGTGTGGCTGGGGCTGGGACACGCCAGGCCAGGGCAGGGCTCCAGCTGCCCCGTGCACGGACAGCTCGTGCAGGAGCAGGGGTGGGCAGGGTGCCCCTGCACCCCCCGACCCCATGGTGCTGGGTGCAGGCTGCCGCACAGCTGTGCTTATGGGCACGGGGGCCCCAGCAGATCTGGGCATGGGGCATCCCTGGATGCCTGTCGCAGGCAGTTAGCATCACATTAGGAGATGATCCAGAACAGGGAGTTTGGGGGCAAAGGAA
>JAVJGJ010000047.1:25182699-25197105 GCA_035590215.1 Microhierax caerulescens | reverse complement strand
CGCGCTCCTCCCCGCCTGTCTGGGCCCTCGGAGGACTGGGCTCAGCATCACCCTGGGCAGTGCAATGGTTCTGCCTGGGGCCGGGCGGGCAGGTCAGGAGGAGGGATATGATCCGCCTGCCCTTGGGGGATGTGATCCACCCGTGCCCAGCTGGTCTCCATCCAGAGCACCTGCACTGGCAGCCCAGCTTGACACCTTGTGCCCCTTGAGCAGGTCCTGCAGCCCTGCCACCACCCACCGCCGGCGGCCAGCTGTGGGAGACGTGCACGTCCCACCAGCCTACGAGGACGGCAGCGGGCAGAAGCTGCCCGCGCCAGCAGGCAGAGCTGGCAGACCTCCCCCAAAAGGGGTGTGGAGGCCCCGTGCCCACCCGTCACCCTGGCACACGGGCAGTGCCAGTGCACAGTGCCCGTGGCGCTGACCCCGCGCGCCAGCCGCCCCCGGCCCCCTCTCCGCACCGGGTGCAGCTGAATCCCTCCTTCCCTCCCTCAGAGCAGGGAGCCCATTTCGGGCTGAGTTGCTCTTCTTTCTGATTTTGTAATTTACACGATAATCACACTCCATACACATTTCCAATTACTTTACCATTCAGGGTAGAAAAAACTATTCCACTGATTAAAACCGCAATAATTAAAATCGAGCCTTTGTGCTGCTTCTGCCTTTTAAACATTTTACAAACTCTCCCCCAAATTCCTAATTTCAAAGCTCTTGTCAGAGTCTCAATTTCATGGCTAATTTGTAGAGCCATTGCTTGTGTAATCACTGGTGCTGCGGGCGCGGGGCCGGGCAGCAGCAGGCAGCGCCAGTGGCCGGGGCATTCCCACGGCTCGCCTCCTGCCATTATATATTTATTTCTTCAATTTTGCATTATTATTCTGCAAGCATCAGGTGTTTGTCAGCATGCTGGGTGGCAGGGGAGGTTGAGGGGCCCACTCACACCCATTTCACCTGCTCTTAGGTAGCCAAGCCCCCCCCATCCTTTCCCCTCACTGGGCTCCCAGCCCTGCCTGTCCCCTAGCCAGGTTTCCCCCAGAGCCCCCCTCTGCCACGCAGCCCCTCCACAGCAGCCCCCCACTCGCTGCCAAGCCTGTCCCTGCCCAGCAGGCTCGTGGAGCCATTGCTTATTCCCAAACTGGTGGAAATCGGTCGAGCTGTAACCACAGAAAGCGCTTTCCCAGCTGCTTATCTAAGCAGCGAGGCTGTAATGCTGTTTTGTTCTGATTTTTCCTCCCAGTCTGGGTTCGCCCACTAATTTGTTCCCCAAAATCTGGGTGCACCCCAGGCCCAGACATGCCCTTTGCTTCTAATAGAAAAAGAGGGGTGGAAAAGCATCATATATTTTGCATGCAAGAATAAATGAGAATGGATTTTAATTACTTCTAATTGAGTCTCCAGAATTCAGGCAACTTCCAAATTAACACCAATTAACATAGTATACTTGATAACCCATAACATTTAATTAAACCTCTTAAAATAATATCTCTAAAGCTCCTCTCCAAGCTTCACAGAGATGATCCCATCAGATCCTGCACCTTAAAGGTATTTAAATAGAGTTCCTATACAAGCAGCAGCTTCAGAGCCTGCTGCAGGGAGGTGCACAAGCATGGCAGAGTTGATCTTCAGGTACCGTTGTTAATAAACCAGGCTGATTAATCACCCGATGTGCATCTAGCAGGCATATCAGGACAACCAGAGAGCATCTCCGGGGGTGCTGCTAGGGCACTGGGATGGTCCTGGGTGGCTGCCAGCTCCCCCCACCCTTGCCGGGAGCCAGCCAGCACCAGTGCCAGTGCAGCAGTGCTACCTTTGTGGTGGGCTTTGGCAGAGGCTGCCGGGGGACTGCAGTGGGGCAGGGGGCTGCAGGGCAGGCAAACCTGCCCTTGTTCCCTCGGGCCCCTGGGGCTCAGGCACCCGGGTACAAGGTGCTGGGGGGATGCCCCCACCGCTGCCTGGGGACTGTGCTGGGTGTTGGAAAGTGATGGACAGGTTTAGCTCAAGCCCAGTTCAGCTCAAGAGCAGGGTGCCCATGCATGGGTCTGCCAAGCACAAACACACGGCCGGGGCTGCTGGCTGCATCCTGGGCATGACATGAGATCGCCGGGGGTGGGGGCACCCGGCATGTTGCCCAGGCACCAATATTCGTCCTCTCTGGTTCCTCATTTATTATATGACATCGCTTGAACACTTTCCATCCTGGTGGCATAAGCCAGTTACCCAAGACCAACAAACGAGACACTGGTTTGGAAGTAAACATCTGGTTGGGAGCCAGCTGAATAACTGCTAAAAATTGGTATTTTTCTGCTTGTCACCATCACAGATCACAGCCCTTATAATTTGCTACCTACAGCTCCATGCTGGATGTACACTTCTTGTCCCTAACCTGCCTCTAAGACAGAATCCAGCTGTGCAAAATCATATTTCACTTTATCTAGTGTCATGGAAACCTTTGCCTAGACAACAGAGGCATAACGCCAGCCCAGTGCAAGGAGCTCAGCTCCGGTGTGGACTCAAGCCAGGGGGAGAGTGTGGTGAGTCACTGCCTGTGGCCCCCACGCTGCCCTCGGCGCCTTGCTCAGCCTCTGCCCACGGCAGGAGCCCCTGCCGCTCTCAAGCCCCACCGGTGAGCCCTCCCGGCGGCTGTGCTTCGGGGGCTGCTGGCCAAAAGAGGGGTGCCTCCAGCCGCAGGCGTCCGTCCCCCTGGGCACCGAGCTGTCACCTGGGGACACTTGTGGCGCTTGCATCACCTTTGCCCCTGGGTCTCCCCCTGGGTTTCCTTCTGGCATTGGCAGCTGGCTAGGAGGTTTGTGGGGTCCCGGTCCCCCAAGGTGGGTTCCATCAGTGAGGCTGCCAGAGCCCGGGGTATAAGGGGAGGAAAAGAGAAGCCTATAAATAACGGGTAAGGGAGGCAGCCAAAGGTTCTGGGAAAGGCCTGGTGCAGCATCCATTACAAATAAATTATAAAAACCTGATGAACTAATACACAGCCTCCCCTCCACTCTGACAGGCTGCTGACCTCCAACTTGCAACCACAGCAAAGCACCAGAAGACAAAAATAGCAAAAAACACCAATTAAATATTAAAACTCACAAATGTAATACAGAGCAGGAGAGGGGAAGGGGGCACATGTCAGCTCCAAAAGCAGGGCTGAGTGCTCAACCCAGCGTGAAGGGGTTTTCACCATCTGCAAGTATTAAGGACAATTTGTACTGGAGATTAAAGAACTTCCAAGCTCATTTATAATGAAAACGTTCAATGCTAATGACAGTGTTAAGTGGGCGATGGAAATCCACCTACCACTGGGGTTTCTTGCACACTTACTGCTGACATTTGTCTGCTTTGTGATTCCTCTGTGCCTGAATTTGCTCCTCAGCTGCCAGAGGCACCAGAGAAGGAACTGGGAGAGACACCACACCACATCTCCTGCCCTCCAGGAATCTCCAGCCCCCCGGGACCTCCTGCCCACCCACGGCACCTCCTTGCAGCCCTTCCCCTTCCCTTCCTGGCTCGGCCTGGCTCAGGGAGCCATATGTGGAAGCGGCATCGGCCACAGGAGCAGGGCTGAGTGGAGGGGATGCCAGCCAGCACAGCCTGGCACCGCCGCCAGCAGAGGCTGCAGACCTGCCAGGGGCAGCGCTAATAGAGAATCCAGCTAACCCAAAGGCTCCTCATGGAAACGAAGCTTTAATTAGGTGAGAGGGAAGAATCGTCCTCAAAGACAGAAAACAAAAGAAATCAGGGTCTCTAAAAAGGGGATTTAGCCAGGATGTGTGCTTATTGAACGGGGAGGTCAAATCTGCTTTGAGGACAGAGCAGATGAGAACATTTCACTCCCTGAGACACGCAGAGCTGTGTCACCACCTCCGCCTCCCACAGAGCCTCTGGGTGCAGGGGATGGCACTGGGGGGAGCAGCCAGTGCACCCAGGGATGCACCCAGCTGGAGGGACCATGGGTCCGGCACCATCCTGTGGGATCTTCATCTTCCACAGGGCCTCTGTGCACCCTCCTCAATGCCCCCAGTACCACCCACGTAACGTTTACAGGAGAGGAAGAGACTGGGAAATGCTGCCCACGAGTGAATGCTGTGGGGCCCTGTGAGATGCTTGCCCACATTTAACGCACGGACAAAGCGCTGAAACACAGTAAATGTGGTTCACGCTGCTGTGTTTGGAGCTTTCATGGCACTTGCACGGTTCCCCTCCCCAAAGCTGCTGCTTGACCAGACTTCAATGGGTGCATTTCAAAGTGATTTAGAAGGGATTTTTCAAACATCACAGGGCGACAAGAGAAGTACTTAAGAACAAAGGCCGCTGCGGATTATGACAGAGTGCAATGAGAGAGCTTCCCTCCATCCCTGCTTGACTGAGGAAGTCTGTAGGGACATTTACAAACTCCACTGTAAATAATCCGGAGTTAGGAATGACCGTAGCCGCATGGTGCTGCCATTACACCAGCTGGGGTGGACCTGCTGGCGCTGGGACTCTACTGCCCAGAGCCACCTCGGAGCCCTGGCAGGGGAACATCCCCCAGGTGGACTGGGGCTGGGGGCTGCACACCACCTCCTCCTCTCCAGCCTGGCTCACCAGCCCCTGCAGCAGCCAGAGATGTCAGGAAGGACAGACCGGGGCAGAAGGGAGGTTCTCTGTCTTAAAAGGTGGAGAAGCACAATGCAAACAACAGGGAGATCCGTTTTGCACAGCCTTTAAAGTGTTATCACACCTCAGGAATAAGCATAAAGGTCAAAGTCATTAGTGTTTGAGTTCTGAATTAAATCCATTGCAATTAGCCCTGAAAAGATAACTGGAGATGCTGTTGAGATAACAGAGCAGGTATCTTCTGTAATTGATAATTACTAGGTGTAAAGACATGTGCACTTGCTTTGAAAAGCATAATTGTTTCTCATCTGAAGAGACAGCTTTATTTTAATGGTCTGCAATTATTTTTATTTTAGACAGACTGGTGCCAACATCTGTAGCCTCAAACCAGCCCATTTCTACTGGAAACTGCTGCAGTTTGCCACTTTCCCCCGCCTTACCTGTGAGAGGATCTGTTTGTTGCTGTTGGAAGGGACACAACTGGGGCTGTTTTATAAACCTCATAAGGAAATCATACACCAAAAGCACATTTGTGGGTATTTTTTTCTTGATCCAGTTCTGCGTAAGCTCCAGGTATGCCCAAGATATTTGCTATTCGCTGCTCCCCTGGTTTGCTGAATGATAGCTGAGAGCCCAGAGTGTGAGAGGGAGCAGGGCAAGGCACCAGAGGAAGCGGGGAAGGGGCAGAAGCATGCCCAAGCCTAGTCCTGCCCCCCGTGAGGGCAGCGCGGGCTGGGTGCGGTGGTGGGGCTCAGCTGCCCCACAAGCCTCCAGCAGGAGTCGGGCCCCAGAGGTGCCAGCTGCCCAAACACAGCCCTGGGGTCTGCCTTGCACTCACCTTGTATATCTGAGGGTTAGAGACAGAAGTTGACGGGTCCCTCCTGTCAGAAGGAGACTGCAAAGCATCCTGTGTCCAGGCAGAGAATCCCCATATGCTTCAAGGCAAAAAACTTTCATTTCAGTGACTTCCTGAATGACTCCTGCTTCTTCTGCACACCAGCAGCTTGCTCTAAGACACCGACAAAGCGGGAACCTCGTTTTCCTATCACTTTGCCAGGACCCCCGGCCAGGAAGGAGCACAGCATCACTCACCCAGATGGCCGCAAGTGCAGTGACACAGACTGAACAATTATTTCATTGGTGCTGAACGGGCTGACTTCTGTTATCTCTGCTTTGCACTGCAACTGCAGAGACACCAGGTCTCTGTGCGATTGCCACTTTGGCTGATAGCATCCTGATATTACAGCCTTGAGCAATCAATGAGCATCGATCGTGTCATTAGTGAACAGCCTGATCAGAAAGCAGGCAGGACCTGCGAAGTCTCTGCATTTCCCAGCAAAGAGCTTATCTTCTCCATGAGGCCAGATCACAGGCGGTAGCACCAGGGGATGAACCATCGTCCTTGCTTTCAGGGTCTGTAGAGCTGCATTACAAGCAGCAGCAGGAACAGGAGCAGGGAGGGGTTTAGATCAACCTCCAGCTGCCGGCTCCCCATGGTCTGCCCAGCGCCCTGGCTCCACCAGTTTGTGCCCTTCGCCACCAAGCCTGGTGGGGCCAGGAGCTCCAGCTGCCGGGAGGAGCAGAGCAGCCCCGCGCTGGCCCTCGAGCAGCTCCCTGGAGAGTGGCTGAAATACCATTAACCAGGAAAATGGCAATTTGCCTAAAGTGGACAAGCTTCATCAATGCTAAGAGGAGCCGGTTATAATTTCATAACCTTTCAGGCTGTCTGATGACAGCACATACATCTTTGTTCATTATTGCAGATACCTCAGGCATCATGTGCCTGGAGAGAGGGTGAGAATGAGGCAAAGGGGCTGAAACTCACAGCCAGTTCCTGCTAACCCACTGGGTCACTGCCTGCCCGTGCTGCTGGCTGTGGGCGCAATGCTGTGTGTCAGTCCCCACTGCAGGAGGGGGACCACGGGGTCAGGGCTGCCCCGTCCCCCAGCTCAGGATAAGGCTGGGAAGAGGCTCTCCCCTTCACGTGGGAGCTGCCTGCCTGGCTGAAAAAATCACCTTGAAAGGAGGGGAGAGGAGGGCATCCGCGGGTGCAGGCTCACGTGCCGCACATGCTGCAGCAGCCTGTGGGGCTCCCAGAAATGCCAGCGCACAGACAGGCTTTGCCAGAGGTGCTGCTGTGTGCAGAACTGCCCCGTCTGTTTGCAATGCACAGCAGTCAGATTTGATTTAAATATTTGCTCTCCTTATGCCAAATACTTGTTCAAAATCTTTGGGGACATTAATATTTATGCATGAGTTTTGAATAAATCTGTTATGATCGAAAGGTCTCGCATAATTGTGGTTTGTTGCTGCTGTCCAGGACCCTTCAGAGCCCACACAAAGTGAGGGATGAAGCGGGGCTACGGCAAGCGCTGACCTTTGTGAGGGTGCGTGCAGGGCTGTCCTGCCGTCCTGCGTTCATGAAAGCCGCTCGGTCCTGCCCCTGCCCCGTGGGATGCCACACCACCCACGAACTGCAGCAGAAGCCCTCAGGCTGGCCAGACCCAGTGTTTCACAGTTTCTGCTGTACACCCTTCACGTGGCAGATGGGAGCCCATCACCCAGCCCCTCTGCAGGCAGCTGGTGCCCGTGCCGGGCGCTGACGGAGCCAGCCTGCACACCCAGCCCCTTGTCACCCTGTCCCATCACCCCCTCGTCCGCGCAGAAACCGGCAGGCCTCAGCACCCGCAGCCAGGGCGATGCTCGGGGGCTGCAGGGGGGCCACAGCGGGATGCAGGGGGTTCCTCCGGCCCGTCGCTGCGGTACCCAAATCACTCAGGCTGAGCTGGAGCTCTCCCCTCCACTGGTGGGGCTCTCCTCTCCCACCGGTACCTCGGAGCCACGCTCTTTAGCCCAGGGTAGGCTGTGATTAAAGAATGATTCATGTTTCACATGGAGGGTCCTTCCCGCAATCCGTCTCCTGAATTAGTTTCTCCTGTGCAGAGGTAAGTAAATCAGGGCAGCTGGCGGCGGGCCCGGCCGGACAGTGTCACCCAGGGGCCTCCCCCGCGGGTGATGAAGGGCTGTAATCACCGCTGCGGGGGGGCTGCTGCCGCCTCGCAGGGATTTATCACCCCCGTGCTGCTGACACAAACACAGTGCGGGGAAGCAGTGGCAGTGTAATTATTCTGCAAATATAATTAGGTACAGATGTAGTGAATAAGTAATACTAAAATATATTTATTTCCCACTATTCTCCCGACTCCTGCAGCCTATTAAAATGCGTTATTATGATAGTTTGTCAGGAAAATGACAACATTTATTAATGCATTAAAGTTAATTCCTAGTAAATTAGTAATTGGCTAAACAATGCCACTCAGATTACTGCACTGGGGCTTTTAGCAAAAAAGAGAAATGCAAGAGGAAAACCATTTGTTTTCCGTGGTTTCTCCGTGTCTCCTGCACAGCGGCTGCAGCTCAGGGCGGCGGGGTGGGAGGGTGCAGTGGTGATGCCCCCTGAGCGCCGGGGCTGCCTGGCCCGTGTGGAGCCGAGCTGCTGCTGCCGGGCAGGTGCCAGGAGCTGGGGATGGTGCCTCGGCGGGACGGGAGCCCCAGCACCCGGGCTGGGGACGTGGTGGGAGCAAAGTGTGCCAGAGCGGCCACGGCAGCAGGAAGCTCTGGGGAAGCTGAAGCAGAAGCTGCTTGCAGCCTAGCAGGCAGCTGCCCCCATTCCTTGGGACCGCCTGTTGATGGGGATGTGTCCAACCATCCCGTTTCTCCCATTAGACACCAGGGATGAGCCCATCACTTTTTTATCCCCTTTACACAGTTGCACAGGGAGAAGGAGAAGGAGAAAAGCCAGCACTGCTTGCTCAGCCCTAGCACCACCCCTCTGTCAGCGAGTTGCCAATGCGGGGATGCTGGGGGTCACGGGGAGCCCAGCTGGGTGGATGAGAGGACAGACAGGCAGATGTGATGCCTTTGGTGTGCCCAGATGTCCCCCTGCTAACAGGCTGGTAGCGCAGGGGCTGCCGGTGGAGCATGATGGGGGTGGGGCAGCAAAGATGGGGTGCGGAGAAGTGCCCAGGGAAATGGGAAGAGGGCGCCTGGTGCCAGCCTGATGGTGCTCCCGAGGGCTTTCCCGTGGCAGGATCCTGAACTTGGGCTGAGCGATGACATCTCTCACCTCAGCAGTGATGGAGTGTGGGACGGCTTATGCCACTGCCCCACGGAGCCAGCTGAGCCAAGCCCCCGGCCAAGCCGCCGCCGCTGCCCTCAGTCCCAGGGCTGCGTGCCGGCGGGCAGCCGAGGCGGGCAGGCAGAGGCAGCGTGCTGCATCCACCCAGCGGGGCATGGCGTGCACGCTGCCCGGCCCCCGGCCAGGGCTCCCCGGGCAGCGCGACGCACGGCAGGCGGGCTGCGTCCTGCCCCAGCTCCTCCGCCCCACTCCCACCCCGGGCACCTCATGGCTGTGTCGTGATCCCACCTCCCCACCCGGGGTTAGCCGGGATCGGGCACAACAGGGATCCTGCTGAAAAAGCTGCGGCTGCAAAGTGCTTCCTGATTCCCGAGCCCGTTATGGAAAGGCCCAGACCTAGCAGACTGCTGATGTACATGCTGAAAGACCCAAAATGTTGAAACCCAGAAAATTATGTAATTTTTCATGTACATAACTGGAAATGTTTATTGCAAAAGATAAATGCAAACATGCATTGGTACCGTTGCTCCTGGCTGTCTGGGCTCTTCACACTGACTGCAAATGTAATCTTAGCAGGGTTGTTTGAGATTTAAATGTTGTTGTCATTTCTGTTTGAATCCAAAGAGCTGCAGCTATTTGTTAAGTCCAGCTCCTCCAGCCCCGGCTTTCCATCTTGTTTATTATACAGAAAATAACAGAGTGATGTATGAGTCATCTTCCCCAGCACTGGGAAGAGAATTTCAATTACACTCTTTCTTAAAACGTTCACACAAAGTAAACTCACATTCTTAGAAACATTTGTGAAACGCAGCCAAGAGAAGACCCGGTGAGAGAGAAGCTTGCTGAGGATTCCTCTCAGCGGCACTTCGGCTTGCAGCTGCAGTTAATGAGCCTTTGAGAACAAAATGCTTTGTCTACATTTTGCCTACATTTTGCTTCTCGTGCAACTGTAACGGTTGTTTCAACACCAAAGCGAACATTAAAGCCCTGTGTTGAGCACAGTTATCATATCCACCCGCAGCGCTCTGGGAGCAAGACATCCATCTGAATGCTACCGAGACTTTCTGCCGCTTGCTCACGCCCAGATGTGCTTTCCCTCCCTCCCGGCGGGTGCAGGTACCAAAGGGCAGGCGGGCGGTGGGCAGGGGGCCAGCCCTCCCACGGCGCCCACCGGGCACTGCCCTCCTGCTCCCGGGCTCGCAGGCTTGGGCGGGCAGGGGAGCGTGTGCCTGGCGGACTCTCCTTGCTCTGGGGAAGGACAGTGGCAGGCAGGCGTGCACCGCAGGCACAGGTGTCTACTAACTGATTAGGAATGACATTTGACTTTACCACATAATAAAAGTTTCCACTTATGACCTTTTCTACATTTATTCCACGCGCTCCAAGATTTCATTCAGAAAGGTCATCAACAATCTTTTACCCCCAGCAGCAGCACGCAGATGCTATATTTATCATACAGAACTGGCACTCCAGGTTCAGTCAGTGCCAAACTTTGGAGACACGAGCAACTAAAGTGCAGAGGTGGCTGTGAAAGCAAGAGACCTCTCTCCCTCTCTTCACAAATCGCTTTTCATGGCCGCCAATGCCGCCTGCTTGCTGACAAACCCAAGAATCACCAGAGCATGGCAGGGATGCTGGCTGCGCTGGAGAGCAAAGCAATGGGGTCTGCAGCCCCAGTGTCCTGCGGAGGGCCCAGCACAATGACATGCTGGGGCTCCAGCTGCTGCCGCCACCTGAGCCACGTCCCCACTTCAGGTCTTTCAGACAGGAACGGGGCTGTGCTGTGGGGCCACACGGGGCCCGGGGAGGCTGTGTGGAGTGGGTGCCAAAGCCAGTTCCACAGATTATGTGAGTTGGCAGGGCAAGATCACTACTGGAGGATCACCCTTACCCGGGTCGCCGGCCAGCCACCTATGTAATGAAGTACCTGAACCGAAATCACGGCAGCGATTACCTCCGTCTGCACCCGGGGAGGTCGTGGGGACATGTTGGCCCTGTTCCTCCTAATTAAGAGACTTTCACAGAACATTAAGTTTCTGAGATCAGACACTTTTGCAGCACACCCTATGAAATGAAAATTACTAGACTCAAAAAAAAGTGGCTAACTTCATTTAACTAAAGCTCCTCTTGCTTTGGACCACCCAAGAAGTGGTCCTCCTCCCCTGCCCGCTCCCCTGGCACAGCTCTCGCCTCGGCACCCTTCGCACCGCCCTCGCACTCGGAGTGGTGTGGGGTCTCTTTGGAGCTGCCTGCTGTTTGCTCCCTGGGTGCTGGCGAAGCAGGGACACACCGGCTGAGCAGCCCGGAGAGCAGGGCTCCACGAGCCAAGCCTTGCAGCCCAGCACCTCCACGCAGCGCAGCCCCAGCAGTGCCCAGCCTGACAGCAGCCATGAAGAGCAACAAGCACAATCAGCGCCAGTTAATCAATTTCCCTTAATGAAAGTGCCAGTCACAGCCTTCGTATTTGGGCTAAATAATGATTTCTTCCCTCTTCTCTTTTCTTCCTTTCACATGTGGGGGCTCATTAAACACCCCTCTACCTCCGCCCCAATCAGGGTGAGAGGGGGAGGAGAGGTACGAGTGAAGTTTTTTGTGTTTGATGGCAAAACGTTATTGAAAAATCAGAGGTGATAAGGGACTGGGCTGCGCGTCTGAAATTGCACAAGCTTATAATTTGGTTAAAGCCAGACCGTGTCTGTGCAGTTACACCCTTGTTATCAAGTGTCTCTATTACTGAATGCACAGCCAGGATGGTGTTGCCCCAGCTGCCAAAGGTTACTGTTCTCATTAAAAATCAATTTGGAGTAACTCAGGTGAACTTAGAAAGCTCATTTTTCAGTCCTTGACTTAGGTAGGAAAATAAACACACAACCTTCGGCAGGCATTGGATGAGCAGCTCGGTGTGCAGCTGCATACAGCATCTCCCTTGTTTAAAGACACCTGCTCCTCTGGACCCTGGCATGTCCAGTAGGAAAAGCCGAGGGTCAGGCAGCTGAAGCCAGGGAGGCCTTAGAGAAGCGAGCCTTGCCACGCTACACTTGCCCTGGTTTTGCCTGTCGGTGCCCCAGGCACAGCCGGGGCAGCAGGAGCAGTTCAGGAGGCAGCACACGGGGAGGGCTGGCAGCTGGGGATGCTCCGGGGGGATTCCCTGGCCTCCACCTCAGGAGAGGGCTCTGTAAAACCGGGCTGGGGGAGCGGGGAGCTGCGGCCAGAGGAGGGGTCTGTGCCTGCAGTACCTGCTAGGGCAGCTGCCGGCAGGGTCCGGCGGGACCTGAGCCCCACTCCCACCACAGCCCCCCCAAGCAGCCTGTGGCCGGTATCCCCCCGCCACAGAGGCAGAGCCTGGGCAGGGCAGGCAGCGCCGTCCCTGCAAAAGCCCACTGCTCTCGAGCGTTCAAGGTGCAGCCCTTTGCTGGCAATAACCAGCTTCAAGAACAGCAACTCATGCCGCTGCAGGAACCCAGGGATTCGCTCCCTGGGCCCACACAGCCTGGCTGCGCCACCCCAGCTCCAGGGCTGCAACCGCTGAACGATCCATGTGAAGCGTTGACGAAGGACTCCAGCTTCCCACGCCCATCAGCGAGCGCTAAGGACACAGTAGCGTGCGCTGCACTCCGATCTAATGCACCTCTTACCCCCAGAGCCACAGCCCTGTCTAAATCACTGCACCCAGCTGGGATTTGCCCTCCTCGCCATGCGCCCTGGCCTGCAGCCTGGCACCACCGCGCTCTCTGCAGCTCGCTCCGTCCCTAGCTGCAGCAGCACTGGGTCCTGTCGGTGAGGACCCTCGCCCCAGTACACAGAGGTGCAGCTGGTGGCCACGCTGCCTGCTGCGGCCACACCAGTCATTGCTGCGTTCAGCCAGTGACCCACCGTGGCCATGCCTGCTCGGGCAGCAGCGCCAGGTGCCCAGCAGCTCTCTGGCCAAAACCACGACGGAGAGATTATTTCCAGGAGGTAACCCTGGCAGGCTGGACACACTGACTGTGCTGGGGTTTCTGACAGCTCGTTTCTGGGACCAGTGACTAAGTGTGCTCTGTCACCTCACGTGGGCGGCAGGGCAGGCTGGCTGCGCACGCTTGAGAGAACAGCGTTAAGTCACTGGGGAGCCCGGGTGGTTTGTTAGGCACCAATGGCTTTGGAAGTAACAAGGAAGAATAAAGGGGATTGACTGATGGATATAGAAATCAATAGCTCTGAAATATTTCATCCAAAGCCTCCTCCAGGTGACTGCAGAAAATGTTACATCTAAATCAGGTTCCCAGATGGCCCAGGAACCAATATAAGTTGTGTTGTTTGCTAGTCCCTCACGCTTTTAGACGAGGTGTGATTTAAAGGGTTTATGCTGAGAACGAAGGTGCCGGGATGTGTGAGCCTGCGGGGCGGGCAGCCGGAGGCACGGCAGAGCTCTCCTCCAGAGCGGCAGGTATTTATAGGGCTGGGAAGGCGCTGCGGGCAGGAGCGAGGCTGAGAGGGCGGCTGCGAAGCGAAAAGCAAAACTCCCTCTCCTAGGTAGTGGCATAGAGGGCAACACCGCAAAAGCCACGAGGGACCGCAGCGCGATTCAGAGCTGGGTATCTGCCTTCCCGAGGGCACCGCGCACTACGGCCCGGCACCCCGCAGAAGCGGGAGGAGGAGGAGGGCTGGGGCAGTAGCCAGTGGGGCAAGAGCATCCCACACCCACTAACAGCGTTTAGCACAAGTACTGCTGTGTTAACCTGGCTGGTGATTGTGTCTGTGCAGGGGACAGTCCCGACAGCCCGGGCCCTGACCGGGAGCATGTCCTACATGTGCTGCTGGGACAACATGGAGGGGCATGGGGGGGCGAGCTGAAGAATAGCCTAGGTCTCTCTCAGCAAGCCAGAGAGCCCAGCGAGAGCCCAGCTGGTGGGAAGGTAGGCCTTATACCCCAGTCCAGCTCTGTGACTACAAAACATTGTATGAAAATGGTGTTTCATGGAAAATGCAAAGCTCTTCCCATCCACACTGGAACAAACTGCAGCAGTTGGGTTGTAAAGCCCAAAGAAGGGTTTAAGGGCAGCTGGAAGAGGTAAATTGTTGTGAGTGAGGAATTTACTCAAGTGGAGGTCAGCAAAAGGATTTCATTCAGTGTGAAAGCTGCAGGGCCATTCAAGAAGGCAACCTGGCCCAGCTGGTTCGGCTGAATTCTGGATGGCTGCAGGATGCTTTGGCTCTTCTCAGGGATGGGGACACAGCACCAAACTGCCTGGCTCTGGTGCAAAAATCTCCTTGTTACAGTCTTTTCCCACTGATTGTATTTTTCAGTGTATTCAGTGCTGCTGTTTTGCTTCTGCTGCTAAAGTTGCTGGGCACAGGTCCAAACTGAACATCCACAGCGACGCTCCCTGCAGTCACCCCAGCCAGCCTCCCTGCCTGTACAAGCAGCAGCCGCTCTCCCAGGCCCTAGGGAGGAACAGAGGTCATGGAAGATGTTATCTTGTGTCCTGCAGGGCTCCATCGACAAAACATCTTTTAAAGCCTCTGTCAGATCCTAAGCAACATGGGAAGGTTTTGCCTTAAAAAGCCCCATTGTTTTCAGCTCATTCAGCTGTAAAGTTGCATATGTTCTAGTTACACTGTGATACCTCGTGGGGTGAAGCTGTGACACCCCACACACACAGTGGTCCCCTAGATCCCAGAGATCCCAGCAACGG
>JAVJGJ010000047.1:25154261-25167637 GCA_035590215.1 Microhierax caerulescens | reverse complement strand
CGCTCTGCCGATCTCATCCACTTATATCTCCTCCGCCTCCTCCGCCGCCTCCTCCGCCTCCTCCTCCAGCCTCTGCCTGCTCTGTAGGTCCCCGACATCTTGGGGGTGTTCTGCCCTGCTCCACGCCTTGGCCGGGCAAAGGCCACCCAGGGCTGGGATGATATGCAATGGGGCAAAAGGCTCTCTACTCTTCCAAATATGTCAGAAAAGGTTTTATTTACATAACCCTGGGGATTGCAGCTCACCCTCCGGGCCTTTGCAGGCGCCAGGCGGGCAGCGCAGCGTGTGCTCCCTAAACCCCACGTAGCCCCGAGGCTGGGGCTTGCCCCACGCGCACTGCCTGGGCTCGGCTGCTGGCAAAAGGCTCTGTGGCCCCAGCCTGCCCCGTGCGGCCCTCACCCACCCTCCACTGCGGGCACAGGAGCCCGGGAGCTTATTAAGCACATCTGAAAGCCACCACTCAGGCAGATGCAGAGATACAGAGATTTTCATTGTCAGTGACAATATTAATGTTGCGTGATTTACAATCTCCGATGCGCTTGCTCTTCTGGCAGCAAAGCATCTGCTTCAGGCCCATTTGGGTGGTTTAGATCCTTCCTTGAGGATGTAATAGAGTTATTGAGAGGGCGCAAACATTGATTGATTCATATTGACTTGCTTGGCAGACGGCCTCGCGTGGTTGCGTGGGAAGGAAGGTTTGGGACAGGGGACAGGGACCCGCCGGGTGCTCACCATGAACGCCACAGCTGGCCCCACTGTCCCTTCCTGGAAACGCCATGCAACGTGCTGAGCCACGTCCCTGCCACCAGCATTTGGTTCTGGCTCTGAGCAGCAGCAGAGCTCAGCTGGATGCTCTGGCCCCCGCGCTGGAAGGAAGGGCTGGAGCTTGCACCACTGGATCCCCTGCCCTGGGGACCTGCCTCCTGCTTCTCCCCACAGGCAGTTGGCCCCACAGGCTGGTCCTGTCCCAGCAGCACCAGCAGCCACTCGGTGCCAGGTCCCTGCATGGGACCTGCCTTCGGTGCTCACTGAGCCCCAAGGTGGCCGCGTGTGCCTGCTGCCCCGGGTGACTGCAGGAAGGATGTCATCGAGCCACTCCTAACAAGGTGACAAATCCTATTTGTGCTGTTCCTGGTGCAGAGTGCTCCCCGTGGAGGGGCTGCTGTGACATGGGCTCTGGAAACAGCATGCTGGTGTGTGCACACTTAACCTCAATGGGAAGGATGGGCAACTCTTCTCCTACCCTTGGGCCAGCCCCAGTTTGGTGCCCTCTGGTTTTGTGCTCCCCCAGCGCATGTGCTCTGGAGATACTCAAACAGATCAGGAGAGGAAAGAGATATCCATAAAAATTCATCCTGTTCAATAAACTGAAGCAGAAAGACACTGAAATCCATCATTCTGCAAAGCCACTGCTGTTTTAAGGCTTGCAGCGTTTTCAAATAGCCACAGCCTGCTGGAACTGGTGAAGCTGGAAAGCAAGGCTGATGGTTTTCAGGATGGAAAATTCATGCAGATCCCACCAGCTGTGAGGCAGTGGGTGGCAGCGATGGCCCAGGCCTGGCCCCTGCACGCTCTGCACCGTGGATGGACAGGGCAGGCAGCCAGGGGCTGCCAGCCTGTGCTGCCTGTGGCTGCGGGGGCTCGGGCACTGCAGCCCCTTGATGGAGCCCAGAGTGTGCTAGGACAGCACAACACCCCACCACCCCTCAGCACCACCAGGGAGGGCCTCAGGACCTTGCTTTACAAATGCTCCTGCAATATCAGTGCTGAAGCACCCTTGGAGAGAGGCAGATTTTGCCCATTCCCAAGCATGCGGACCATGAGCTCACAAAGGACCCTTGTGGGTTTTGTAGGGGTGCCCCCCCGCAACGCTGGCAGCAGGCAGGGAGTGTGCAGCGGGGATGGACACTTTTTCCAGAGTGAGAAAAAGAGATGGTAGGTCTTGCCACTGCAGGTGACAGCCTCGGGGCTCAATGTGACAGTGGGGGCCAGCTGTGTGGCCCTGGGTAGGAGGGGCTGCTGGCCAGCACTGTCCTCCACCTGTAGAGACCCTCCCAGCCCCCCATAGCCCCCTGGATGCTTCCTTGCAGCTGCCCTGGCTTTTTCCCTCTCCTCCCACACAATGGCTCTGTCACATAAACTGGTCCCCAATTTAAGTGACATTGGAGCCAAGGTTTCTGCCACCCTGGAGGCTGCCTGCAGCCAGGGCATCTGGGGAGAAGAACCGTGGGTTCTGTCCACTCAGCGTGAGGGTCCCATGGGCACTGGCTGCCGATCCATCCTCAGCCCAGTGGCACACTCTCCCTCTTTCCATCCATCCATCCCTCCATCCAAGGCAGTTATGGAGACGCTGCCAGTGTGCGGGCTGGAAGGGGCAGCACTGGAGGAGAAAGCTGTGGACATATTTTCTGCCAGCATGACTGACTGACTGACTAATGCCCTGCACGTCCCCAGCTGCCACTGCACAGCTAATAACCAGCCAGATGCAAAGCTGTGGCTGCTGCCGGCAGTGCCGGGCGGTGTGATGGGGCCCTGAGGTTGGGAGCTGGGGGTGCAGCCAGCCCAGCCGCAGCAGGAGCCGACAGCAAGACAAATGCCTCCTCACCCAGTATGTACTGGCACAGGGTACTGGTACAGGCTGGATCCCAGCCGACTGTCACTGGGTCCTGCCCCCAGCAAGAGCCATCCCAGGCCCCATGAGAGCGGGCGAGGGGCAGGGTGGGTTTAGGAAATCCTTCCCACGATTTCTGGCTGCCCAGGACCTCGGGGAGCTGCGGCTCTGCTTCGTCCCGGCTGCAGCACCAGAAGACCGGGCAGTGCTGCCGGCACCCGGAGTGCCGGCCGGCCGGGGTGGGAGACAGCCCCCGGGGGCGGTGGGAAACCTCCCAGGCTGCGGTCCTTGTTCCCCACGCTGCCGCTGCCGCTGCCGACGCTTCAGGCGTGTGTTGCCGCAGCTCCTGCTGAGCGGCACCCCGAGACGTAATTGAATTCACACTCCTGGATTTAACTCATTATCCTGTCAAGATTTTGGCATTTCAAATGATTCACAATTGCTTCAATTATAAGAATAGGGGTGTTTAGACAATTCTACCCAACCTGCTTTCCACCCTTCCCATGCCTGGCATTCCAGATTGCCAGGTACATAACCCATCCCTGCTGCAGACCCCTGGCTGGAGCAGGGTCTGCTCCAGGGGCTCAGCTCTCCCCTCCCCTTCCCAGGCACACTTTGTGTGGCCCCTCACGATGCTCCTCACGGGTGCGGTGCAGGGTGGCTCTCCCTGGAGACCTGGCCCTGTGTGATGCATCTCCCCTTCCCTCCTGAAATGGGTAACATTTACTTAAGGCAGCATCCGTCCCGAAAGTGCCCTGCAGACTTGCAAGGGAATTAATAGCTGTTTCCTGCTTTTGTGGTGCAGAATTGTAATTCTTCACGGCGCTGTAAAGAGCTGCGTTCAGCGGTGCAGGGAGAGATGAACAGGAGCAAGCTCTACGAAAGGACATTTAGACCTGACCTCCGGAAAACATTTGTTTATCACGGTGGGACCAGCTGGAATGAAGAGTAGCTGACTAAAGGCAAGCGCACAGGCAGGGGACAGGCAGGAGATGAAACAGCCTGCGCAGTACTGGGAGGTGCTGTCAGAGCCTGCAGGCGACTCCCGTGCCCCCCACCCCGGGAGGGGGTAGCCGTGTCAGGCTGCTGGGAGGGAGGGCATCACTGTGCCCATCCCATAGCGCTGCAGCGGACCACCGCAGTCTCCTGCAGCCACCACCCTCCAGCACCCCCAAAGCCCTCCCCACCTTGCAAGGCAAAGCCTTCCTCCAGAGCCCCTGCACCCGCCTGGGCCTCCTTGAGAGCAGAAGCTTCCTGCTGCCACTTTGCTCTGTGGTTATTTTATTCAACTCACCAAGTCAATATCTGATCAATTTATAAGTACCCAGGACCAGCTCTGGAGTCTTTAAATAAAGAAACAGAAAAACTAACAATTAAAGAAGCAGTTACAGAATTTAATGCTTCTCTGGGACAGAGTTATTTTAATGCAATTAATTCCTTGAGAAGAGCTTACACATTTCATGCCTGAACATCCCAGCTCGGGGCCTGGGCACTCACTGCTCACCACCACCAGCTCCACAACCTCTCCCTTTCTGCAGGAACCCACCTTTAGATTTGAGCAGCTGCAAACCAGGAATCCCCCTCAAGTCCCCCCCAAACCGCTGCAGCGGGGTCCTACCAGCCCTGGCCGCTCGGGTGCTGCTGCAGAGCTGCTCACCCACACCTGCAGGGGACGTGCCCCAAATGGACATTAAATATGAATTCTGAAGGCAGTTTTAATGCCAAGGTACTTTGTTTGGGTTTGTTCCTTCTTTTCCTTGTTGCCCCTCCCTTTTTGTGATCTGAAAATATAAAATAGCATTGCAACACTTAAGCTGTACTCCGGAAGTCATCAAAGGCATGTAAAATGTGTATTTGTAACAGGAACTAAAAATTGAGCATCTTGTGCACATTAAATGTTTCCTATTTGGAGTTTCATGACAAAGTGTGTATCAAGACATATCATGGAAAATGGACAAGTTAAATTCAATTGGGTCTGAGTTAACATCAGCACTACAAACTTAACTTTTGCATTTCTTAGCTCTTTGAATTTTCTAATTCATAATTCCACTGTTGAGGTAAGGTTGAAGAGATTGCTTTTGATATCTGGGGTCCTCATGCTTCACATGGGTAATTTTAATACATTTCCTAAAATACATGGTACACCAGTGCCCGGCACTCCCAAACAGCTGTTTCATGGCAGTTACCAGTATTAGGTGTGGAATATATTCATTAGATACCCACAAAAGTTAACTGCAGTTTCAAAAAGCCCAAGCCCTTCATAGGAAACAGAAAACAATTAATACAAACAATGGTATTTACTGACAGCAGCGATCTGATGGCAGCAAGGGGCTGCTCTCGGGTCCAGTGCTGCCTGGCTCCCAGCGATGGCCAGGCAGGACGGGGGGGCCAGACCCACCCGGGGCTGGGGGCAACCTGCCCCTGCCCTACTCACCACCCTTCAGCAGAAGCATCACTTCTTTACTTCCTGATAAATTAATTCCTTCACCACGTCAACTCCCCTTTCGACGGGTGAGCTGCTCAGACGCGTTGGCCACCTTCCCTCTGTGGGTCTGGGGGGCCAGGCTCTGGGACAGTGCCACCACTCCAGCTCCCACCCCAACCGTGGAGTGCTCCCCACGGGAGCTGCCCCTCCGGCGTGCTGGCCAGCCCGGGGTGGCACTGGGGACCGGTGGCAGGATCGGCTAGCTGGATAACCCAAAGGTGTGAGAGCTGCGGGCAGCGGGGACCGGCATGACGGGTGCAGGGGTGGCGTGTGGCACGGTCTGTGAGGAGCTGTGTGTACACACCGGTTCTGCAGAGCCTGTCAGAGCCACACTCAGGAGATCTGCTCCGAGGCTGTGCAGCCTGTTGGTTTGCATATAATGAGAGAACGTCTCACATCCCTGTAAATATTTCACTTGTCCCCTCATCCCCGGCCCCTTTCCCAAAGCCAACCAGCATTAACTCTGCCGTCTGCCTTGCCTGCTCTGGCCCAGAGGGGCTCATCCAGCGGACGTGGGTGGATGCCCGACTCGGGAAGCCTGGCTGGATGCTGGGGCACAAGGCAGCTCACCCTGGGCATGCAGCCCCTTACCCCCCAGCCCCTCCCCAGCATCCAGGGGCTTTGCCCAGTGCTGTGTGGGGAGAAGCCCCAGCTGTTGGCCCCTCTGCTCTGCTCTCCCCAGCCTGGCTTCCCATCAGGCGGGCACCCAGCACCCTGCCAGCCTCCTCCGGCATGCCCATGGGGCACAGCCCCAGCCCCAGGCACTGCGGAGCTGCCTGCACCCGGGGGCTTCGCCTGCAGCCTGCGGCGCTGCCAGGTGTTGCAGAGTGCTGGTGCCACTTCTCAACGCGCAGAGGGTGAGGGCGTTTGGTAAGATTGCTTTCTAAGACAGTAGCACAGTCATGGCAGACACAGGAGCAGCAGGCAAGGTTGTCAGCGTTAGTTACAGTCAGGCTAGGGGCCTGGCACCCTGGCCGGGCATGTCCTCTCCTCTTTTAACAGAGACTGCAGGGGAGCAGGGCTGAGCCCCCGCGGGCCCCCCGGGCACTGGTGCAAGCCCTGTTCCCCGTGCCGGGCATGCACAGGGCTTGTGTGTGCCATGTCCCCGAGACGCTCCCTGCACTCCTGTGGGAGATACCTGCTTTGAAATGCTGCTCAGGCGAGGCAGAGTGGTTTGAAAATTCACTCAACCCTTGTCCCTCTGCTTTTTTTGTGTGCTGCTGGATGTTGGCAGGAAGAGAACAAGACCTTCCTGCAGCACCGAACAGGTTATTGCATTACATACAGCTACGTGTCTCTCAGGTACCGCAGCTATCCCACTCTGTAACCCTTGTCCAGGTCTAACCAGGCTGCTGTTATCCCGGAGGGTTTCCAACTGCCCGTCTGCTGAGGACAACACTTACACACATCTGTTCAACTGATTTTTAATATGCTGCAGATGTTTTTTTAAAACGGTACCTTTTATTTTTCCGCAGCCCCATTCAGGAGTACAGTGCTGGCAATGTGCACAGTGCAGAAGACTGAACCCCACAGCCTCTGGATGAGCGCTCCCCCTATTCCCAGCACCAGGCAGGGCCAGGGCACTGAGAGGGCAGCGCTGCAACAGCATCGCTGCGCAGAGCTGAACTGCAGCAGCTGGGATTCATCACGTGAAGCATCTTGCCTGTGGCTTTGCACTTTGCTTTCTGTCTGTGTTTCTCCATTAACCCAATATACCGGATGCACATGGAATATGGTCTGTGGGATTTGTATGCGGTGGCTACTGAACTAATCAGAAACCATGCTAGAATTTCTCCTGTGGGTGGCCAGCCTCATGCTGGCAGGCAGCAGCTCCCTGGGCGCCTGCCCTGCACATTGGCATGGTGCCCTGTCCCAGTGAGGTCCTGGGGACCAGCAGCACCAGGCGGGCCCTGAGAGAAGCTCTGCCAGGAGGGAGCAAGGGCACCAATGAGGGATGATCACAGATGCTGGAGCTCCTTGAGTGAGGATCTATGCAGACCATCTCCTGACCTTCCCTAGATATTTCAATGATCAGCACAAGCATCTGAATACTAGCACCACAGCTCATTACACTGAAGGAAGGGGAAGGCAGATGGCAATGATTTGCAGCTCCTGTTCAGAGAGCAGCGCCTAGCTTCCCTGACCACAGGCTATCCCTGCAGCCCCAGCATATCCAGGGAAAGGGCTGGCCTCCTGTCCTCACTCAGCAGGAGTTGCAGGCTGCACCCCAAAACACACCACACAAATCCCTGTGCAAGCCTGCAGTGCTAGCCCTGGTCTGCCACAGCTCTGCTGCAGCCCCACAATGCCTGGCCAGGGCTGGCTTTGTCATCATTGAACGCAGATGTTTGAAAACAAAAACTTACTTTAGGAGATGTAGGATGGCTGTCTTGCCAGTTCTGATGGTCCTACTACTGACCCTCAACTTTTTACCCTCTCCCCTCTGCTCCTTCCAGTCTTGTTTTCTTGGGGTTCATTCCAGTGCCCTCTGAGCACTCCCCTGCCTCAAGGTATTTTGTCCCCCACCCATGACAGCCAGCATTCTGTGGGACCAGTCCACCCAGGGCTTTGCTTCCTTGGTCCCAAAGGGAGTATCAGACATTTGTAATTTGTATGTGCTGGCAGGACTCTGACACTGCAGTCCTGTGGAGTGATGGGGAAAGTGCTGCTGCCTGGCCCCAGGCGCACGCTGCAGGGACAGCTACACTGGGCCGGTCACTGCTGGAGATGAAGCACCCTCAGACCCTGGCCGCAGAGCCCTGAGGTACCAGCAACATCGCTGAAGAGAGGATCTCAGCTTTACTGTGTGAAATGGTGCTGGGGAGATGCGTGGGGCTGGGGAAACGGCCTGGCTCGCTGCACCACCAGGCACTTCCTCGCAGACTATTACTCAGAGGCTTATTCAGTCCAGTTTATTTCTCCTGCTCATGAGCCCAGAAATGCGTTCACCTGAAAAAAGCTTCCTCTGACTTCGCCAGGAAGGGTCCCAAGGTCACAGGATGCTTTTGCTCTCACTCTGCAGTCGCAAGGTCAGCTCAGAGGGGTGTCGTGGGCTGGCCGCAGGCTGTGAGCAGGAGGGGACAGAGGCAGCTGGACCCATCGCCCCTGCTCTGCGCTGCAGTGCCAGGGCTGCACACGGGGCTGGGGGCCAGCGCAGCCCCTCTTCCACGGAAAGGGGCTTGAAGGAACCATTTCACTGGAAACACCAAGGAAACACTAACTTCCTGGGAAAATGGAAGGGAGGTGGCCAAGCAAGGGGCAGCCCCCTTCCCCAGGGCAGTGAGCTGGGTGCTCCCTGCCTGCAGAACCCCTTGGAGAGGCAGTGGCTCTGGGATGGTTCCGTCCCCAAGTGGGGCAAGCCAGGGAGCCCCGCACCCCCAGCTCACCACTCTGTGGTGTTTGGCCCCTCCTGGAGCCTGGGGTGGAGGGCTCGAGCTCACCATTTCACCTGTCATTGTTTCAGACCCTTTTTGTGTTGGCAAGAGCCCCGGCAGGGGAGTTGCTTTCTCACCTCATGCTAATAGCAAAGCAGAGGTTGGTGCAATATGTCCTGCTTCACTAAGGAATAACAGCATTTCAGAAACCACTTTGTCCAATCACAACAGAAAGCCTCCACCTAGAGAATATTAGCTCAGACCCCCTGGTGTAAGTGTGGTCATTGAAATCCATCTCAACTGTTTAACAGAAAAAGGTAGAAATTCCTCTGCTATTCATCTCAATACTCATATAACTAACCACCTAGCTAAGGTACGCTCTGAGCACTGATCTCAAACAAATATCTATTCAAAACTAGAGATTTAATCATTACTTTTGAAAACATGGTGGTTATTTTCCTTATTGTATTTTAGAGACACAGAGAGGCAGAGCGTTTTTCTCAGACCAGACCAGGGTTTGCTGCGGGTATGCTCCAGTGCTGTGCACCCTGTGCCCGTCCGGGGAGCAGAGGGCTGCGCTGACGAACCCCTCCTCTGTCTTTGCAGCACCCAAATCAGCCCCAGCCAGAGGAGTCACTTCTCACTGTGCACGTCGGTCCTTGCCAAAGTGTGGCAGAGACTCCAAGGGAATCTTCCCCTGACGGGAAGTTTTGCTCCTGCTGCTGGTTTTGGAGCAGAGGCAGGGATGAGGCATGGGATGGGACTTGCCCTAAACTGGAGAGGCTTCAGCGTGAAGGATGCTCGAACTCATGATGGGGATTTTGGAAGAAACTCCTGAACTGCAGTTGCTCTCAGACCTCTGAGCTGCCAGATGCAGAGTGGCAAATGAGGGTGCCCCTGCTGATGTCCAGAGCTTGCGTGCTGGCTCCCAAGTGGTCTCCAGAATAACTGTGTGCAGATGCGCTGCTGGAGGCCAGCACGGCTCATCGGGAGCGCTTGCAGCCCTGCAGTGCTGGCACAAGGGCCACAGCTGGCTCCCTGCGAACGGCTCCACACGTTTCCCCTGCACAGCTTGCAGTGCTGTCCCCACTGCGCAACTGGGCCACCAGCCTCCAACGCAGCTGGCTGCGGGGCCTGGGGGCTGCCACAGACACCAGCACACCCCCTCCACACACCCCCTCAAAGCAACAGGGCAACATAGCAGCTTATATTAATTAGGCCTTAAATTGTACCACAGCACAGACAGGAGTGCAGTTTGTTTGTTTTTAAACAGGGCACATGTCACAGTAAATGCCAGCAGTCCCAGTGCTTGGAATAATAAATGTGCAAATAGCAATTAACAGTTGCGTCTCCTGCTCACATGCAAAGGACGTAATTAGCTAGTTCCATCTGTTAATTATACCTGCCGTGGTTCAGATATTCATATCTCAGCCAGAACTCAGAGGAGGAAGGTGAGCTTGTGCAAGCAAAGCTCTTGTCATCCGAACAGCAGATCCAGCAAGCTTCCATCCCCTCTCTCTTGGCTGCCGCTCAAAGGCACCACGTGCTTGCAGGGTGCAGGAGTGCAGCAGCTCCCCCTCCCCCTGCCGCTCCAGCCCTCTTGCAGGGTCTCTTCCCAGTGCCCACCTGCTGGCATTTCACTGGCTTGGGAAGCCCCAGCAATGCCTGCAAAGCGCCTGCAGCTGCAGAGCCCTTGGGAGGTGGTTTCCAGAGATGACTCGCCTCAGAGCCCTTGGGCGCCGGGTTTGGACAGACCTTGGCCACGGCAGCAGTCAGAGCACGAGTCCAGTGTGGTGGAGGTTCAGGTCAGACCTGAGGCTGGGACTTGGTGACTGACAAGGCTGAATCTGGCACGGACTGGGCAGAGGCTTTAACACAGCGCTCTGGCAGCAGCCTTGGTGCCTGCACTCTCCCACATCTGAGGTTTTACCCCGGAGGAGAAAAAGAACAAACGCGCCCGTCTCACCGCACGCCAGCCGTGGGTAAGGGTGGAGGCAGCGCATGGCACCGGGGATGGCGTTAGGGACGATGCTGAGGAGCAGAGCACGAGGGACTCTTCCAGGTGGGGCGCATCAGTCCAGCTCTCAACCCTGCAGCTGTGCTGCTGCTCGCCCAGAGCCCTGCAATGCCCGTCGCTGGCCCAGACCGGCCCCCCAGCAACCAGCCCTGCGGGGGGGGGACAGCCCTGCGGCGCCTGATCAATCCTGCCAGCTCTGGCCACTCTCCCTGCCACCAGCCCTTTCACCCACCCTTTGCAAACAGGGGCTCGTTCTGTTCCACCCGCCGCTGCCGGTGCCGATGCAGCCCCTGAGAAAGCCCCTGCACAGACCTAGGAGGAAGGGCAGCACGCTGCATTGGAGCTGCAAGCAGCTGCTTTGCCATTAACTCCAAATTCAAGTGCAGAGGGCTTGCCAGACGCATTCCTGTATGCTAATTTCAAACAGACTTTCTGGATGTGCTCTCATGGATCTAAGCAAGCAACAGAATCTTAACTATCAGAGCTCCTTGCTGGCTGATAAAATATGGATAAAGGAGCCAGCACTTTAGAACAGCAGGAAGAAAAAATAATTGCCAAGGTTGGCTCTAATTTGAATATTGTTTAAAACCCTTGTAGCATGGAAATGGCTGTTACAGTTTCACTCTGCTTGTGTGAATAATTTTCCCAGACAGGATTTCTACCTGGCACAGCCACAGCAGAGGTAATGAGGAGTGCCTGCTAATTGCCCCATCAGACCCAAGTGATCCCCCTGCTCCGGGCAGGCTCCCCCTACGCGGGCGCAGGGCAGACCCCGGGTGTCACGGCTGCACGCTCGGTGGGGATGCAGCCTCCTGCGCAGGGCCCAGGGAGCAGCAGCAAACGGAGACAGCCATGGAGGAACCAGCCACAGGGAGAGGAGCTGAGTCTTGGCAGAATTCGGTTTGGTTTTAACGGGCTTTTTTTGAGGTTGGCTTTTTTTTTTTTTTTTTTTTTTACCTGAGCTGGTGCAGAGGCTGACAAGGACAGTAAGGTGACACTGACTAATTGAATTCTGAACTAGCAGGAGCAATGCAAATATATGACAAATTGATTTAATTGCGTTCACGTACAATAAAGCTGAGATCTAAAAGGTCAGCTAGAAAATGGAAAGGGTCCCTGGAGTGCTAACAGGAGGAAGCTGACTTTAATACACATTCATCACATTTTATCATCTAATTAGTTCACACAATGCCAGAGTGATAGACAGAGGCCTAAACAAAAGTATCGATTGATTATTAGCCACATATCTATCATATTGCCTCCAGCCGGCTGTCAGAGCGTGCTGGCAACTCCTGTCCAGTGTATCAGCAGAGGGGGGGGGCACTTGATAAATAGTTTTTCTATAGCAGAATTTAGACTCTGGAAAGTGTTTTACAGAGACACTGAATGATAAAGATCCTTGCAAAAGCTCTCTAGCAAAACCACAATCAAAGCCCAGCCAGTCTTGCCTGCATCAAGAATATTTATGAAGGTACAGGCAGCCAGCTCTGCTCCGGCAGCGCGCGTCCCAGCCCTGGCACTGCTGGGTACCTGCTCTGCGGCCGCCCTCACCGCCCCCCCGGGGGGCTGTCCGGGCAGGGTCTCCCGCTCCGCTCCCGGGTACATGAACTGTCTCTACTGAGTCTCTCACCAGGCAGTTTCCCTTCCTGACTTTTCTAAAGCAAGATGATTTTAAGCAGGCAACAGGGAGCCACCCTGCAAATCCACAGCTCGTCCTGCCTATTGCAGCCGGCGGAACACAGCTTGGGGCCCTCCTGCCTCCGTGCACAGGACATTGCACCCCCAGCCCAAACCTCCTCCTGAGCCCCCGCCGGGCCCGGAGCTCGCAGCCCCTGGCCCTACCCCAGGGGATTTGCCCTAAATTGTGCAGCTACCCCCACGCAGCCCCACAACACGCGGTCTCTCGCTGGAGCCTGGGCAGGGTTGTAGGGGGACAAGCAGACCTCATGTCCGAGGGACAGCTGCAGTTTGGGAAGAGCGAGCCAGGGCGAGGAGACGGCTCCTCCGCCAGCCTCAGCCTGCACCAACACCCAGGGGGGGGCACTGCACTGACTGGGCCTGGCGAGTGCCGGCTGTGATGCTGTGGGCTCCGGCAGGAGGACAACGGTTTCGGTGAAGCTTGCCAAGAGGCTGGGTGCTCCTGCTACTTGCCTTACCTACCCCCCACCTGTTCTCACCGCGCTGGGGAAGGCGGCTCGGCCTCAACAGCTCCACGCTGTCTGCTGAGAGCACACATAAGCATCCCCAGAAACGCTGCTTCCCAACCAAACGCGGCAGCTTTCCCGGGATGCTATTGCTGTTTCTCACCCCAACCAGCTCCCGCCCTCGGCTGCTCACCTCTGCCCCAGGGGAAGCTCTTCAGCAACATCCCACCAGCTGCACCAGAGCTGCCACCGGTGGCCGGGACCTGCGGGATGCACAGCACCGCACAGCACCTATCCTTTGCAAAGAAAAACCCCCACCTGCAGGAAAAGAGGCCTGTGTGATCCGCATGTCCCCTTGCAGGCAGGGGTGTCTGGCCTCTCCTGGGCCACCTGGAGCAGCTACACACACACACAAGCTCTGTGCAGCACGCGCGAGTGCAGCCACCGCGCAGGGCTTGGGATGCAGCCAGCATGCTGGGCTGGCAGCTCGGATGCTGCTCTCACCCCCCTCTGATTCCCCATGGTGCAAATAAACTCCTGGGAGATCCAGGCTCCTTGCACATGCTGGTTAGAGCAAGTGTTTCACCTTTCCTGAGCTGGGACCCTCCCCAAAGCGCCCCACAGGAGGGAAGGTCCTGGGGGCAGCTCAGCATCCCCAGGTGCTGTGAGGCTGAGCCCAACTCACTTCACCTGTGCCTGTGGCAGAGCCCTGGCTCCGCTCCCCCAGCCCCAGCAAGCACGTTAT
>JAVJGJ010000047.1:25138951-25149268 GCA_035590215.1 Microhierax caerulescens | reverse complement strand
ATGTAGCATCCTCTTGGCTTTGTTAAAATGCTGAAGGATTTTCTTGAGGGTCTTCAGTAAAGTGGACATCAGCACTGAGAAACTGTGTTTGTCTCAGGGAGTGTTTTCAGGGTGCTGTACAAACATGGGGAAGGAATAAAGGATTGACTGTGGTTATTGTGTTTTTTTTTAATATATATATATATATATATATACCCACACACACACACAATTTCAGACACAGTGTCTTATTTTGTTGAGTTTTCCTGCAAGAAGGGCTTGCCTTAAAAAATAAGTTTAGAAACTTGCTAGAAGAGGCTAGAAAGTGGCACATAAAAAGGTTTGGTTTTATTCAAAATAGGGAGAAGATGATCAAGCACTGAATATGGCAAGCAGCTGCTTTTTCATCTTTACAGTCATGCTACAAGAAAAGGGCTAGAGAGTGGGTGTAACTCCTCTCGTAGAGTAAAAGGCACACACAGGTTTTCATTTGCAGAATGCGTTTTAAAAATTTTCATCCCTGCAGTAGCTCCGTGGCTTGCTTAGCTGATTTCTAGCACTGGTGCTGTGCTGCACTGGTAGAGAGGTGGGAGAAGAAAAGGCTGGGTCACAGCTGATTTGCCAGGGTCCTGGGCAGAGCAGGCTGGGGGATGGATTCTCTGGCTATGGGATAAATAAATTGCACTGCTACTTAATTGTCATCGCGGCCCTGAGGATTCGCCCTGATTGTTTAACCTAAAGCCATCTTGACACCTGCCCAATCCAAACAGCATTTTCCTTCTTTCCCCCTGCAAAAGTTTTTCAGCCTTGCTGGGACAGGACACTGGGTCGCATGGCGCTGGCAGTCTGTGCCTTAGCAGCAGCAACAGGTTCCCCTGGTGTGGTACCGCTACTGGGCTGTTGTCATGGTCCAGGAGGCTGGTATGCTTGGTGCTGTGCAAATACTGAGCAAAAACGGAGGGGGGAGAGGTCGCTATCCACGCTAGCAACTATTTCCTCTTGACCTCCTCTGAGATTACTGATTGAGTGCACCAAGAAGACTGACTGCTTGCAGCTGTGTCCCAGGTAGAGTAATTGGAGATTTTTCCTATCCACAGAAATGTCAATTTTCTTTAAGCAAGGAAGCAACTATTGAAGTGTTTACACCAGCATCTCCTTAGAGTGACTTCTATCACTTGTTTATATTTTGCATATAACACTTCTTCTTATGCATTATAAACTGTTAGCTTCTAATACTGTCAAGTTTTTTCTTGTGTAGTGAAATAAGGAAACAGCAGACCCTCAGGATTCCCTTGCTTTGTCATTCAGCACTGAAAAAACCTTCCAGTCTGGCAGAGCTGTAGGGAAGAGAAGCAGTTCCCCCACCTTAGTTTCTCTGCCTGTAAAATGGAGACAGCACCTAAGCGCTACCATTGCTGTTGTATGTGTCCCATCCGTGATTTTCATGCCTTGAGGTTAGTCAGCTATAAACCCTGTGGCCAGGAGCTATATCGGGACAGACTCAGGCTGAAGTTGGTGCAAATCCCGTGTTCTGCCTGTTGGCTGGTGCAGTGTGGCAAGCCTGTTACACCAGCTCCCTGCAGTCTGTTCTGTTTTCCTGGTAACCTTTAGGGAAAGCTGTGCTGTCTGTGATTGCTTTAGCGCTGCGGTCAAAGTTTATGTGAAAATTACCGAACTGAGGTCTTCCTACACACGTACTGACGTGAACTGGGTCGAAGGCTTGTTTTGATTGGTTAGTGTTATGCTGCCAGGATTGTTTGTGTAATTGTTATTTGTGATTCCATACATCCTAATGTTGCGCGGTCTGAAGGACGAGTTCAATGATACAGCTTTCCTTAAACTGCATGTAATACCCCCATGTACGTTAACTTTTGTTGATAAGGAAAAAAAAAAACAGGCAAGCTAGGAAATTTAATGTAGAACGTAACCTGACTACTATTAAATTGTGTAAAGGCTGAGCAGGAATTTACTTTTAACCTTTCCTTCTGTTAATGGTGTGGCAATACTTCTCTCTGGTGTATGTATTACTTGCATGTCTTTCTCTCAAGTCCAGGACACTGAAACCTGGCAGAAAATATTCTCTTTGGTGATGAGTTTTGCTAACTTCATCCTTTACAATATGCCAGAACTTGGTCCCACCATGGATAAAGGTTGTGGCAAGGAGCAGATATTTGCCTTTCCTTTGGAAGTTGCTGGCAGCGCTCTTTCACCTGCTCGTTTCTTCTAAACCACAGGATGTGCCATCCTTCCCTGTAGGAACTGCTGTTGATTCTTGGCCAGTGCTCGAGTGTCCTTCTGCTCGTTTGCACGCCCAGGCACAGGGTTACCCCCCCGCATGTCCCTGCTGCCAGGCTGGACCAGAGGCGTTTGCACAAGCGACACGCTTTCTCCAGCGTGATGCTCATGCCTCAGTGGGCATGTCCCATGCCGTGAGCTCTGCCCCAAGCTATCCTGCAGTTGGAAATGAATTGTGAGACCCTGTTTGAGAGTGCAACAAGGACAGCAGAATGAAGGGGAGGCTTTGGAGGCCTCTGAGCACAGAAGGAATTTAGCTGACTATCAGCACAAACGGAAGCCGTATCTGGGATATGCCCGAGTTCCTTGCCTGGGCATGAAATGAGGGGACACAAGTATGAGAGGATGTTGTGGCTAATGGAAACTGCAAACTGCCTGCAGTGTCTGACACTTGGACAGGTTTGTCACCTTGTGGTGCTGCAGCCCTTGGTTTGGTGTGTGCTGTGACAGCTGTTGGAGAGGCCGTGTACTGGAAGGCTGGACGTGGGGTCTGCAGGGGAGTGCTGGCTTTTGTGTGGTCCCGGGTAGCTTCATGTGACTGGAAGAGAAGGGGAGGTGATCCCGTTGGCGTTGCGCAGTTGCCGCGCTGCCCGTGGTTTAAGTGGTGGGACAGTTTCATGTGTGCAGACGCTGACAGCTCCGGATGCTCAGACACTGCTGGGTGACCAGTCTGCGGGTGTTGAAGGAGATACACTTTTGGGTGGCAGTGGGGAGAGTGAGGGCTCTTCCACTGGGACAGATGGTGTTTTAGTTGGGTTGCTCTGTTTGTGCAACCAGCCAGTGTAGACCTCAGCACTTCAGCATCTCGGTAGCTCTCCGAGCTGAGCGGAACAGCCCAGCGCTCCAAGTCTGCTGTTCCCAGCTGCGCGCAGGCTCGGCACGGCGAGCTGCTTCAGTTCTGTCCATGCACACTTTCAAGGCTATCTTGACATCCTATGTTTTGCAGAAAACTAGGGATTGTAACAGTATTTTGAAAACAAATTTACAGTTTTAACAAAAATATGATCTCCAGAATGTAGGGACTATCTGATAGAGGTGAACTTAAATTGTGGAGTTTCAGAGTTCACTGACTGGAAGATTATTCTAAATAACCAGGAGTTAAATTCTATGTGTACGTGCACATGCCTTTACTCCTTGCCTCCCTCTCCGTGGAGCCTTCGCACAGAAGCTGCAGCAATGTCTCTGTAATTAGACCACGTTGCTCTCGCTCTGCCCCAGGCCTGCACACACTAAGCACTTACACAGGGGTGTAGCTTTATGCGTGGAGCAGCCCCGTTGCAGCCACTGCAAGGAGCAGTCACCGTGACAGGCAATGAAATGGTTTGCATGTCTAATGCTATTTTCACCGCCTGTCTGGGGTTTTTTTGGAGCGTTTTCCCTAACAGTCAGGCCTGTGTGTTATTCTGTGAGCTGGTACCCTCATACGAGTAATGAATAATGCCGTGACAGGGAACTCTTCTCCCAGTAGTAAACATGTGCTCTCGAGCCAGCGGCTGCAAGGAGCAGCTGGCTGTAGCTGTGGAGCCGACGCTCTCAGGCACATCCCTATGGACATGAAACCCGCCTGTATCGTATCGGGAAGCGGCTGCCGTGCACTGTGACGGGCTCTGCTCCTCCCGGGGGCCCAGGCCGTCTCGCCCACCCTCCTGCTGTGCTGCTCTGGAGGCTGGTGTGGTGGGGCCGTCTCTGCGTGCACTGGCCCTGAACCTACCTCGGAGTGCCCGGCTCTCGCCACTGTGGCTGCTGGCAGAAATGGTGCCGGTCGTGTCTGAGGATGTGTGATGAGACCCCCCTGCAGCATCCCTTAACAGCTGTTGGGCAGCAATAGCTGGGGGCCATTTCAGCCTCAGTCCCACACAGTGTGACCCTCACTGTGAGCTGTAATTGCGTTGCTGGATAATGCTTGTGGCCTCTCTGATCAGCTCAGGATGCTCAGAAAATCAAACCACTTCCATCAGCACTGTGAGTCTCTACTGATGGGCGCTACAGGAACACCTACAGTGGACAGATAGATCGGGGTTTGCCGCTAATGATGGGCACCGCTGCAGAAGCCTGGTAACTGCTGTATTTCTCTGCAAAAGGCCTTCCCAGTATATTGTGCCCTCTGCACTTCTGGTAACTTAAGGAAAGTGTATTGATTTTTTTTTTTTCATTTTTTTTTTTAATCCCTCGGACCTGCTGTGAGTTGGCTTTTGCTGAAATGTAGTGACTCAGCTGCCCTCTCTCCTCTGCAGATCCAGTGCATTGGGATTAATGTGGGTTGAAGACTGTTCGAGTATTTCCATGTAACATAGCTCTTTCAATACTTAGTCCCCTTCACCTTTCCTAAATCTTTAGGTCTGTGTTAGATCCTACATGTGCACTGTTTTTTCTAGCCCAAGTCTTCCATGCAGAGCAAGCACACAAGTTCAGCAGTGACCTCCCACTGATGCCTGGGTCTGGCTCTCGGTAAAGCTGGTGGAGGGTCTGGGCTGCCGTGGGTTGCAGGCTGGAGGCTGTGAGCAGGGAGCCAGGCTCTTTGCTGGTCGCTCCCGGTGTTTCCTCTGTCTGGGAGAGAGGCCGCTCCAGCATCAGGCACGGATTTTCTTCTGCACCCAGAGCCACAGGAGCGATTCCGCCACGTGCCAGAGCTGGGAGTCTCCTGGCCCCCACCCTGTGTTCTGGGCCAGGGGAGCCCACCCTGTACCCTTGCTGGGCAGCAGTCTTCTCCCGGCCTTTCTGCTCAGCTTCAGCTGAAGGGATGTGATGCAGGAATGAATGTGGCCTCTTTGCAGGGTTTTGTCACCTGATGATGGTTATCCACAGGCTACTCGATTGTAGCTGTGGGAATGGCAGCTGCTTTCAGCACCCGTAGCCCCTCTGCACTGTGCTCGCTCTTCTTGTGCAAAGAGCGTGAAAGAAGTGTGAGGGACAGCACGCTGGCAGGGGAGAGCTCTGGAGCGCCTGCTCCTGCAGAGCTGGCTGCTGCTCCTGCCTCTGTGTAAAATACATTTGTTTGCAGGTGATGGTGGGCACGCAGTGCAGCGAGCCGGTGGGAGCCAGGGAGGCCATGTGCTGAAGCCTCCTGGCAGCCCCCACATACCTGCCCCACTCAGCCCTGGCAGGGACGTGGCTGGCACCACTGGCTCGGCAGGGTGGAGGAAGGTGCACCAGGGCCGTGTCCCACCAGGGCCATGTCCCACCAGTGCCCCGCCTGGGTCCTGCCCGCTCCCGCGCCGAGCCCTGGCGCGTGGCTGGACCCCGCGGGTGGGAGCAGCCCAACACCCCTCCGCAGAAGCACTCGGGAGGGTTGTGAACCCAGGGCTCAGAAAACCAGCCAAGGAAGGTGGAGATGCCTCTTCCAATAACTTCTGGAGCATGTAGGGAACCAGGCCTGAAATCATCTGCCTGTTGCGCTGTGATTTCAAAAACACTCTTTCTCTAGGATTTTGCTCAATAATGCGCTAACGCTACAGCGTTCTGCTGCTGATGGTTTAAGTATTGTTTGTAGTGTCAAAGCTTGTGAGCTTTGCTCTGCGTGTGAATGCAGCATCGCTCAAGCATGTAGATGCTACAGAAAACCCCGAAATAGGCCTGGGGAAAACCAGCCCCTTTGGAAAAGAGAGAGGCGAAGAGTCAGTGGTTGTGTTCGTGGGTTTAAATGATGAGCCTGCCCCCTGCCTGGTTTCTGATTTAGCAAGGCTCGTTCTGCTCTGTTCGAAGCCCAGAGTAGCAAAGGAGGAACAACAGGTTCTCAAAGTTGTGGACAAAGGCTTTTGATTTTCAAAGTAAAAATTCCAGCGCAAATCGGTGACACCTTGTATCGAGAGAGGTCGGAGTCTTTTGCTTTTCATGGATTTCTCTTACCTCTTGTTGTCATGGGGACTTCTTTTCCCTGAGTCATTATATCATGCACTTCAGCGGAAATTTTATTGCTTTGGGGGCTGGAGAGGCTCATGTGGGACATTTCTCACTGCTCGTGGTGTAATACACAGAGGTAATTTCTTTCAAATGATTTTTGCTTGAAGTGATTTCAATGAATTGAGAAGGGTATGAGTATGAATGAAGGGCTGAAATGTTTGTACTGAGTTCAGGTGAGGAACATGCACTGTCAAACTTTCCAGAGCATTAAGTGTGGATATTGTAATTTCACTGTGGTATGTATGTAGGTAACAGTGCATTTTATCCTTTTTATTCACTTTTTTAAAGTACTATTTAGGATTTGAAGTGGTTTAAATTGGTTTCCCCTCCCTTTTTAAAAGTCTAAAGGAAAACCCTAAATCAGAAGAGTCTTCTCAATCAGAGTGAGAAATGACTGTAGAGATGGAAGGCAGGGGGTCAGCCCCAGCAAAGCGTGGCCTGGGGCGTGGGAGGAAGAGAGACCCTGGCAGGATCGGTCCCCGCAGCCCGTGCCAGGTAGCTCAGCCTCCCTGCGAGCGAAGCCAGCAGTGAGCAGAAGGGCTGCAGGAGCTGCGTCTCAGACCTCTGCTGCTCACGGAACAGCATGTGGGCACCACCTGCCGCTTCCGCTTTCTTGGGGGACACAAGTGCATGGGAGTGTGTGGCCAGGGTGACCCTCCCCGGCTGGGGTCCTGCCCCCCTGTGACCCAAGGTGAGCATCCCTCAGGATGTCCCACATGCCAGGTAGCTCCTTCCCACGCAAGCCCCTGCCTGGCTGGCTGCTTATTTAGGTAACTGCTGTTTCCAAGCTGAAGGAGAGTATTTAAAAGCCAACTGTTCGAAAGCTGTGGAAAGGATTCATATTTATGGAAAAAAAAGAGGAAAAAAAAAAAACCAACCACCAACCTAACTTCAAAAAAAACCCCCTCCAACCTGTTTTTTTCAAATCTCCCATTTCCATCCCCAGAGTCAACACACCAATTTAGTAAATGTTGCAAGGCACACTATTTTCCCCCTTGTCATATTATACATCCAAGCATCAAGGATGGATCATAAACTTGCTCTTTATGGCTTTAACATTTCAATTGCTAGTCACATTTTATGTAAATGAAGGTATTTACCTTGACAAGCTCTCCTGTGAAGTACAGTACTTCTTTAAAGAATTTATTTGGCAATATAAACAGGCCAAATGCTGAGGGTGGATGCAAAATTCACAATTGATTTTTACAGCTAAGTGATGTAGGATCCTCCCAAAATATACCCGTGGTTGTCTGCTCCAATCTCACCAGTGCCTTGGAGAAACTGAGACAGGGGGACCAGAGGGGAGAGGAAATAGCAAAGGGACATTAGTTATAGCCACGGACCTACTAAACAGAACTGGCTTTGGATAAAAATAACTCTATCTGCCAGACTTTATTTTGTATTACGGAATTTGCTGTAACACATTTAAAGCCAAAATCTGATTTCCATTCCCTCCAGAGCCAGGCTGGAGTGGACTTTACCCACTAATAAAGGAGGGGGCCATCATTTTGGATCTGAGTGGAGCAACGTTGCTCTGCTAGCCTGAATTTGCAGCTCTCCTTTGTTTTAGAGCATATTTCCTTTCATCTTGCATTGAGATAGGTACAGTAATATGATATACTTTCTACTAGTGTTCATCCACATCTGCAAATAACTTTATTTCAGCCTCAGCTCTGCCCTTTTTGTATTTGTTCTTGATGGACATTCATATAATTAAGCTGAGCAGCCAGCATGCTCGTGGAAAGCTAACATCAGCGTCAGAAGCGTGTGTTAAATTCACATTTGGATTCAGCAGCAGACAGCATGAGCTGCCATCACCCAGCCAAGGAAAAGACAAACCCACCCAATCTGTGTAACGCCAACTGCAAGGAGGCACCAGGTCCAGAGGCTTCGGGGCTCCTCCGGGTGCCCCTGCGCTCTGGGGTCTCAGCTGTGCCCTCCCCCTCCATGCTCAGGACCCACCTCTGAGCCCCCAGATGCTGAGGAGTCGTCGCCTCCTGGCTCAGCTGGGAGGGGAAGGGGCAGTGTCTCTTGGGCAGGTTATTAATTGTGAATTACTCAGCGCCAGTCCTGCTTCTTTAAAAACGAACTGACCCTTTTACATCCAAAGTGCTGACTCATGAAACATTGATGGCAGACCATGGATCCTGAAGTTGTTGCTGCTGGAGGTCTTTAATTGGCCTTTGGTTCATCCCCACTCGGTTTGTTCCCTGGGGACCCCCAGCATTGATCCTGCTGCTGCTGCTCGCCTGTGCTGTCCGCACTTGCACCTCCAAGCTAATTTCTGGGCTATTTAGTTGAACTGTGTTAATCCCAAATCACCGACCGTTGCCTCTGCTCTGTGGCGCTGGGGGTCTGCAGAGCCAGGCGGTGCGCAGTGCAGACAGAGGTACCCCAGGAAAGGGCTCTACCTCTTTTACCTTAGTCATTAAAATCATGTGGAAAGGGAAAGTGCTGCAATTGATGGCCAGGCATGAACTGGAGAGGCTGTGGGGGAGCTGGACGGTGTGATGGGGAAGGTGCTTTAGCTGCTGCGGAGGAAGATGTAAGTAAGCGTGGTGGCTTCTGCTGGATGCTGACCCATGCCATGGGCAGCAGGGGATTAAACCTGCCCAGGGCCTGGCAGTGGAGGGAAGGCACTTGGCAGCACTCCTGCTCGCCAGTCTTCGTTAATGGCTACCCAAAATAAATTAAATGTCTGGCCAAACCGGAGCAATCCGAGCTGGCCAGGCATCTGCTGCAATTGCTGTTGTAAGCACATGTGCGTGCTGTCCTGGGCAGCTGGGCCTGGCAGAGCCCAGGGCAGCGCTGGAAGCCCCCCGCTGGCAGCATGGCAGTGCCCACCAGTGCCCTGCGGAGGGGCAGCAGCCCCAGCCCGAGAGGGGGGCTCCGGCCCTTGCTCACGGCAGCTCTCTGGGATGCTCCTCCACCCGCTCAGCGCTGCCAGCACGGGAGGAGGGCGTGCAGGCAGTGCCACTGGGTCTGCTACACACGCCTGGATCAGGAACAATAAAGGTTCCTTACTCAGCTCAAAATCCTCTAGAAACCCCCGAAAAAATCAAAGCGCTGTGGAAAAATGCCTGAGGCAGTAACTTCATTGGTAAACTAAAGCATCTCACTGAGAATTTCTGAGACCCAGCAAATCATAATGCAATTTCCTATGCAAAAAGGGGTTTATCTCTATCTAAATATTATTCTGCGTTGTCACTCATTGTAGGGAAGCTATTGCTCTCCTAGGTTAACTGATTGAACTTTGGAAATAAAGCTGCAAGCTTATCGTGCAGATGGGAGCTTGACTTTTATTGCTCCTAAATTGTAGTGATATTGTTAGATGTGAGTAAATGTATACTCCATTAGAAAATATTAAAGTTTGATACTACTTTAGAATTAAAAAAGATTAAAAGAAGCATTTCTGTAGTCTAGCCCACCATGAAATTGGAGTCTATTTGGTATGTAAAATGTGTAACACAAATAGCCTAACAATTAATGACAAAGGAAGAGCTGGGATGGATTTAAGGCTCGAACTACCCTGAATTTCTTGAGGCTGGAGTGGAAGCAGGGGAAATGTGTTATTAGATCATTACAGGCTTTTCTGCTAGAGCCACTGCTGGTAAAGTTACATCAAGGTGTTTTATTACTACCCTGTTCCCACGTAATATTCTGAAACACACTCGTCTTGGGATGCGGTTGTCTCTGTGGGAGACCGTCCACGTCTCTGCCACAGACTGCTTCACTTGGAAAACGCAAACAGAAATTCTTCAGCCGTTTTTTGCAGTAGGCAATGGTAAGAAAGTGCTTTTCCGTTGCCAGAGTGTTTAAGGAGCTCATTTATTAATGTTTAAGTTCAAAGCTGCTGACTGTGGTGGGGGTAATGTATTCAGGAGCAGGGAGTCCTGCTGGCCCAGGTCCCTGCCGGGTGCTGCGGTGGATGCGAGTCTTCTGCTGCCTGGTTCGAGGTCCTTCCCCAGGGTAGCCTGGTGAGGTGCTGCCTAGCGTGGCTCTGCCAGTGCCCCCTATTAACTTTTGCTAATGCTTAGAGTGCGTGGCAGCGCGGGAGAGCCTTTGCTGTGCCCCGAGGGTGCGGATTTGGGATGCTGGCGCAGGGAGGGGGGGGGGGGCTGTGCAAACAGGCGGGTTTCATCC